>CM076571.1:433093663-433330949 GCA_034641835.2 Pinus albicaulis | reverse complement strand
CAATCATGTAATTTACATCAGCATATAAAGATTATATTGAATCCCATACATCATAGAACAGAAAGTAGGAAACTTTACATGAAAGCCCATACAAGCTTGACAACGTTATTTTATTAGCTGAAAAGAGTTGTAAATTACACTTCAGATCTAGAGTAGATATGTGTACAAAATAATATATCTATATTAGATCTATATACTATAGGGTCTCCTCTTCAAAAGCCCCTTGGGGTTTTCAGTAGAAAATGTGGTATATGGAGTAGATCTGAGATCTAATGCAGCTGATATGTAGAATGATTCAGAATTTCTGAAGAAAATACACCAGTATTCAGATCAGATGTGAATGGAACATGGATTAGATCTGTAATCCATAGATCACCACAGTGAAGGGAAGATTCCCAACACTAGAGATCTCTCCTCCTTGAAGTGCCAAAAGACCTTGCAACTTTCTCCTTGCAAATAACACAGTTCTGAAAGATGGACTACACTGTAGGCTCTAGAACATGATGTGGTCTCAAGCCAAGATCCGAAAATGAGACTTCCTCATCCAATACTCTCTTGCCAATGGGATAGAAGACTCTCCCAGTGAAAAGAGGCACTAGAATGGCTTAGATCTGAATAGATCTAGCCTCCGCTTGCTGCAGCTTACAAATAAAACCAAACCCTCAACAGAATCTACGCTGTAGTTGGAAGAAGAGGTTGGCCAAATTCCTGATAGTGGTCAAGAAATGCAAGACTCCTCTAAGAGGCCTCTTAAGGAAGAGGTGGGATTCCCGATCAAGAACACCCTAGTGCTAAACATCACTATTATTAGCTAAAAAACTAGAGAATGAGAAGTGTCTAAGCAGACAAATCCTTCAGAAACATTATCTTCAACAACCTTCTCATGCTGTCCTCCTCCTCCTTAAATAAGATGGAATCCTTGCCAAGCCCTAAACCCTCTCAATGATTTAGCTGCATTCACATGATGAGCCTCCAACTAAGACTCCACTGTGCATCTAGGTCGTTCAATATATCTAGACAGTGTTGTTGATTTGGTCTAGTTGACCCAGTCAAATGACTTAATCCCTTTCACACATAAGGGTGTTTTGCTAAGGCAGCCCAGATTTAGCCTTTTTCACATGGGCATTAATTTATTTTGCTGCTTTAGGAGTTTAATTTATCCTCCTTTACAATTTTACTCTTGCAACAAGAAAATGAAAACAAAAATAGTATATTCCTATTATCTTGGGCTAATTAGGAATATTACAACAAATGAGGTATGTTGCAGAGACTCTTGACTTGAGACATTCACCTTAAAAGGATATAAATCTTTCTCATACAGCGACAACACTCTAAGGGATGCCTTGTCTCTCGGAATAAAATTCTTATCTCTTCATAAAGAAACTCTGTTATGATAGAATTATATGTCAATTCTTACAATGTTTTTATTTATCAAATCCTCTAAGTTGATGAAGAGGTCATTTGTCCTGTAATAAATGCCCCCTAATTTGTGAGGTTAGAGATGAAGATGATGGCCGAAATAATTTATAAAATTATTTATTAGAGCGAGAGGAGTTGGAGGACTGAGGAAAGCTTGAAACAAACAACATATGTCATAAATATAAATATATGTCTTGAGTCGGGTATTCCCATTCTCAGTAGCTGTATCAAAATGATTTATCTGGGAAGATATATGACCAGTATGTCCACTGATAAGCACAATGTGGAAGCATGTGTCATGACAGGATCAATCTGATAAGCCACTCTCCAAAAACAATATACTAGCTTGGGAGAGGAAACAAAGTTTAATGATGTAAGCCTCAACCAAAGGTCTTGGTCGCTGCTTCACTAAACTGCATATTTCCGCACATGCGAATAAAGGAGTTGCAGTCGAACATGCGAGAAATCGTCTAATTACCAGTCAATGATGAAAACTGTTAATATATGCGAGGATGGCCACCGATAAGGATGCGGGTCTCTAAGATGCATAAATAATCTAGAAAGTGTGAATAAATGGTGTTGATGTCGAGCACTCGTAGAATCATTCGACTGGGAGCCAGTGATGAAAACCCCCAATAAAACACAAGGTAACCTACCACTGAGGTCTGCAAGCTCCTGGGTACTGATATGTTTTTGGATCAAATTCCTAGATATTATGTTGAATTTCATAGGAAGAGATCTGTCAAAATCTAGGCAATGAGGCATCTTACAACAGTTGACACGGAACGGGAAAAGATGATTTTGTTTTGATGATAGTCAAGAGAAAATGGTACTAACTGATGACAGCAAATGATTTCTGGAATATGATGGCTTGGCTGATATAAGGAGAAGTAGATAGTGAGATCTTCTTGAACAATAGAAGGCACAATAACAAGGTGCCAGGCAACTTAGGCTTATGAACACCAAAGAGTTTCAGGATTCACAAATGCAGGGACATCGACATACGAAGGCTAAACTCATATAATGGTAGGTTTCAGCTAATTGTGAGAGAATTTTCTGGGAAGTTCCATGTTTAAGGTTTTTTTTCCAAATCGACACTCAAATCATAAAATAATAAGTGTCCACTTTCTCCAATTTTTTCCCCATAATATTAGGTTTAATGAGTCCATAAGGATAGACTCGGTGATATTTTCATATTTAGGGAGTCTGAAAAACACCGTAAAAGACAATTCCAAGGGGGTACCTTTGTCATGGTTGATAACTTGGTGTGAAAAAGGGAGAAAAATATGCCCAACACAGTTCCTTTTCCACAAGTTAGTCAATTGAATCCTGAAAAAGTGATAAACCTATGTTCAACGAATGTCTGACTCATTTTTTATGAGAATGAGGAGACGAAGTAAACTCAATATTCTTTGTGAATTTTTAACAAGTCAGATGAAGAAAAAATCGATCCTCTCCGTTAAATTTTAACGATTCTGACGGAGAAAAAATCAGTGTCTTTTTCGGTTTTTTAATGAGCTAGAAAAAGAGGGAAAATAATGGCTCAAAATTCTTCATCGTGGTAGTTTAACAAGCTTGACGAAGGAAACTCGGGGTTTTTTCAGTTTTACGAGTTAGAAAAAGTCTCTAAAAAGAAGGCTCATCCTAGTTCAAGCATGGTCAAATATATATATATAAAATTGGTGATTCATCAGAGCATTGATGACTTTGATAAAACAATAGTTGCATCAAAAAATGTAATATCCCAAAATAGGGAAATTCTAAAATAATGAGAATATATTAAGATATTCTAAAGTTGGAGATCAACAATAATTGAACACAATAATGCAATCTATGTCAATTTACTTATTTAGATCATAGTAGGAGCATATCAGCAAAATTATGTCTCCATATGTTATCTCCAAGTGGGGAAAAGTAGTGATATGGACCATAAAAACACTATTTCCAGAAAATAACGCTGTAATTGTCAGAAATGGGACTTGTATCCCTTATATCATGTAACATACATCTCACATATAGAATTGGAGTTGAAACAATTCATTCTAGCTAAGTTAAACAAATCTCCCAGTTCTTATATGGATTAAAAACACTGAAAACCCATAGCTTGACCCATACATAAAACTTTGAAGAAAGAAAAACATAATTATAAGAGGGTTCCTGTAGAAATATGTTTTAGACAACATATCTAGAGTTTATTTAGCCAAATCATAGAGAAAAACAAAGATCTAGCCTCTTTTATACAATGTAAAGATAACTCGGCAAGGGTTTCTTGGAAGCTCAAGTACAAAAGGAATATATCTGAATATTCAGCTGAAAAATAATGCCATCCCCTAAAACATTACATGAAAATAGCTGAATAAAGTACAATAGGGATGAGAATCCATTTTTCTAGCTTTCCAGGGGAAGGGTTGGCCCTTGCCCTAGGAAACTAGCCCAAAAACAAGGTGTTAAACCTTGCTACAGCTGCTCTCTGAAAAATGACGTAGTTCCTACAAGGGACTGCATTGTAGAAGTGCAGAGATGATTTGGCCTAGTGCCAAGATGTGAAAATATTCCTGAAGGCCTCCCTTGTTGATCCTCCAATGGATAGACAAGCTCTCCATTGAAAAAGAAGCCCAGAAATGGCTCAAAGAGATCCTCCTTTGCTGTACCTTGCAACACAACCCAGCTCTAAACAGAAACTGCACTGTAGCTTAAGGAGATAGCTTTTCCAAACTTCTAGAATGAGGAAATGTAGCCCAAATAACCTATCCTTCCCTGAGGATGAGGTATGGATTCCCAACCGGGAACACCCTTGTGCTAAACAACACTACAACCCTGCTAAACAGTAAGAGGAAGAAAAGTCTCAACATACCAAGAAAATAACAATCCAAGCATGAATACAATGGTTTTCCTCCTCTCCATATATAGCAAGTTCTCCTCTCCACAATGGGTCCCATCCATATGTGCCACCTATCCCATGCAAGTTGTCCTCCATTAAGACTACGCAGTCCATCAGTATAAACATATCAGCAATATATGGATGCAAAATACTATGAAAACAAGCTGCCAAATGAAAACTGGAGAGTGAATCATAGTTCCACACAAGGCACCAACGTAGTGCATTTCATGCCTGCCTCAAAACAAAAAATAACAAGTGCTTCACCAGCCACTTGTTTACTACCACATTCATCTCATAAGATGGAAACATGAAGATACATTGTGGTGTCAATGGTGCACACCAAGAATCATGTGGCTTCCCCCAAAAACCACCAATAAGGTAGCCAATATCAATGCTACAAGTAGCTACAAGTACATCATGATACAAAATGCAAGAACAGATGATCCTTCTTGGTACAACATACTGCTCATATAAAGTAAAGAAGTACAAAAACATAATGTGAAATTATACCTCCTCTACCATGTACTTGAGACCTTGAGCTGAAATGGCTCAAGTGGAAATTCTCCCTCACCTCCAAAGAGTAGGGAAGTGGCTGTGACCTCCTCTCTATCATCATCTGGGTTATGCATCTCTCCATATGCTAAAATATGTCCTGCTATATTCACTCCCAATTGAACTCCTCTACGAAGGAAAGATATGCATAATAATGCATGGAAAGGAAGTCCTCATGTGTTGCATGAAGCATCTTCTCCTTGAGCTTAGAAGCTCCAGTCAAGAAGAATCTGCCATAAGAATAGATGACCATATCCTCCACCATATACTCATCATCTCTATCCTTGGATTACTCTACCAAGAGTTGAGATCTCCAATATGGATCAATCCTCCCAAGAGACAGCGTCAGTGATCTGACATGTGAAGCTCTCCTCATGCTGCTACCTGCTACTTTGACATCCCCCATGCCAAATTCTTCCTCCAAACTCTTCACCTCTCCAAAATCCAAGAGTGGTGAACCCAAAGACAAGATGTCTCTCATCAACTCTAGATCTGGTGGCCTCCCAGGTGGAATGCCTCCATGTAGTGAGACATCAAAATCTGAAGTGGACTGTATATATGAGTGGACTGAGTTGTCCCTCTCTTCACTGCGCAGTGCAATCCCCTCCTTATGTGTAGAATCCTCTTGAAATAGATAAGGGTGAATACTCATCATCCCTTGGTGCTGATCCTTCTCCTCCTCTTCCATGTATGAGAATGCCTCATCCTTAATGAGAGACCCTTGATCTTGGTCATCTCTTGAAGGAGAAGACTCCATGTCTTCACAAATAGAAGAGGGATCTTCTAGAAGTGGGGATCTTGCCCTTGGAAAACTATCATACATGTTCTCATCCCCTTTAAATTTATGGAGTGGAGTTGGTTTAATAGGTCTCTCCAACTCATGCAAAGTGTTTGAGTTTTTGCTTTCAACAAATGATGGTTCACAATGTCTTCTATCAAATATTTTCACCAATTCCTTAGTGAATCCAACATAAGTTTTTACATTTTCATGACAAAATTAAGTAGAATCATTAAACCACCAATCATGGGTCATACCTTTGAGGTGCAGAGCTGCTACTATGACGACCTCCTCCTCTGAAACTTGATGTAGCTGAAAATAGGAGTCTAGCTCTTCTACCCAAGCTTTTGCTGTGCACTCTGTTGATGCACTCTGTTGATCCATCAAAGTGAGATAGGAAGATCCTACCTTTCTTGCTTCTTTTTTGGCTATTGGATCTTGCCTCCTTGAGTTTGAAAAACCCTTGTAAGTCTAAGTGCTCTTTTCATTTCCATGATTGAGATTCATACTCCTGAAGATAGTCACTCAAGGTATCCTCCCTTGGCGCATCTTCTTCCTCCATCCTCCTTGCATTAAATGTGGGCAATATATTGCATTGTGGATCTGCATGTGTGGCTGAATGCTCACACCCATCATAAGAATAGCTAGGACTTGCTTCAAACCCTCTAAGAAACCTTCTACACTCCTCCCCTTTCATCTCCTTGAGATCTTCCTTGATGTTCTTCATAGCTTGGAAAAGAAGCAGGGAGACCCTCTCTTCCTTCATTCCTCCAAATAATGGAGTCATGCTTTTGTTTCTTCTACACAACTTCTCTCTTCTATGAGAAGCTTCTCCTCCTAATGGCATAATGTCTTGGATGCACAGGTTGAGCCAAGATTATGCTCTGATACCACTATAATATCCAAAAATAGGGAAATTATACAACAATGAAAATATCTTAAGATATTATAAAGTTGGAGATCAGAAATACTTGAAAAAAATAATGCAAGTTGTGTCAATTTACTTATTTAGATCAGATTAGGAGCATATCAACAAAACTATGTCTCCATATGTTATCTCCAAGTGGGGAAAAGCAATGATCTGGACCATAAAAATGCTATTTCCAGAAAATAATGTTATAACTATGAGAAATGGGACTTGGATCCCTTATATCATGCAATATAAATCTCACATATATAATGGGAGTTGAAACAAATCATTCTATCTAAGTTAAACAGATCTCACTGCTCTTATATGGCTTAAAAACATCGAAAACCCATATCTTGACCCATACATAAAACTTTGAAGAAAAAACAACGCAATTATAAGATGGTTTCTATAGAAATATGTTTTAGACAACATATCTGGAGTTTATTTATCCAAATCACAGAGAAAAATAGATATCTAGCCTCTTTTATACAATGTAAAGATAATCCAGCAAGGGTTTCTTGGAAGCTCAAGTACAAAAGGAATAGATCTAAATATTCAGCTGAAAAATAACACAGTCCCCTGCAAAATTACATGAAAATAGCTAAATAAAGTACAATAGGGATGAGAATCCCTTTTTCTAGCTTTTCGGGGGAAGGGTTGGCGCTTGCCCTAGGAAACTAGCCCAAAAACAAGGTGTTAAACCTTGATATAGTTGCTCTCTGAAAAATGACGCAGTTCTTGCAAGGGACTGAACTGTAGAAGTGCATAGATGCTTTGGCCCAGTGTCAATATGTGAAATTATGCCCAGGAGCCTCCCTTGCTGATCCTCCAATGGATAGACAAGCTCTCCACTAAAAAACAAGCCCAGAAATGGCTCAAAGAGATCCTCCTTTGCTGCACCCTGTAACACAACCCAGCTCTAAACAAAAACTGTGCTATAGCTGAAGGAGGTAGCTTGGAAAAAATTCCAGAATGAGGAAATGTAGCCCAAAGAACCTCTCCTTCACTGAGGATGAGGTAGGGATTCCCGACCGGGAAGACCCTTGTGCTAAATAGCACTGCAACCCTACTAAACAACAAGAGGAAGAAAAGTCTCAAGAGACAAAGCAAATAATAATCCAAGCATGAATAAAATGGTTGTCCTCCTCTCCATATATAGCAAGTTTTCCTTTCCATAATGGGTCCCATCCATATGTGCCACCTAGCCCATGCAAGTTGTCCTCCATTAAGACTGCGCAGTCCATCATGGAGATACAATGTATCTAGACAGTGCATGTGGACTTGGTCAAATATGACTGAATCAACATGATCTAATCCGGTTCACACCTGTAGCAGCTCAATCCAGCTACTTATTCTTCCCCTTTAATTCACATGAGGAATGTTATTTTTCCTTCTAAATAGGTTAATGGGCCTCCCTACGCATTTTAGTCATCTAATGCTAACTATAATGTTCCTTTTAGCTTGAGGCTAAAATTTGGGAACATTATAAAAAATAGTGGAAATTTACAAACTTTAAATGACTAACTGAGTGATTCATACCTCCAAAATGTCTATAAGAAGGAAAAGTACCTTCATTTTCATCATTTGTGTGATGTGAAAGAGCTCTGGAGCAAAAAAAGAGGTCGAATTTCTGTTGTCGATTATGGATGATCTGAGCAACAATTTTTTATTTCTTCAGTTATAGGTAAGAGCTTGAGCCTTTATCTTTCTTTCCATTGGTATTTTTATTTTTTTTAATGTCTAAAAACTGAATTTTGAGAAAGCCCTAAACATATTATGCAGGTAATGTGGGTGCTCAATGATAGTTCTGCGTTAAATGCACTACTCGTTAAGGGACAGTGTGTTAGCACACCCTATTCTACACAGGGCCTCGTGTTAACTGGCCCAAACAATTTGTGAACTTGGTTTGCTCCAGTTTGCAGTGATTTTGCCTACAACTGATCCATTAAAGACTTGATTTGTGCAGGTGCAAAGCTTTTACCATGAGTATCTGATGTGAAATAAAGCACGAGAGAGAGGAACAAGAAATGGTCACTGATCTGGAAAGTTTGTTGGTTCTCCAGATATGTGGATTACTGAAATATGCCAGCATGAAATGATGAAAGGGAAATAATACTTTCCTCGCGAGATAATCCAGTTAGTTAATGATCAACATCATGTATTTCGCAATGTGTTTTAAACTCACGATAAACAAGGAAGATGAGACAGATGACCGACCGATTGCAAAGGTCGAGGCCCAACTGATAGGGTCGAGAGTTGATCCCCTAACCACCATGTGGGTTGATCAGGTCAATATGGACAACACGCTATGTTGGTGGTGAGTCGGACTCATAACATAGGTGGGGTTCAGACCACGGAGTGTCACCACGTAGATGATAGTGTCCGTTTGTCAAGGGCCAAGAGTTCCATATGTGGCCACCACGGCCCACTAAAGGTGTTATATTCTTCTTACTCATTGTCAGCCACGTAGTGTGGGGTCATAGAGGGAGCAGTAGCCCCCTATGGGTCCAGTGGCCTCGCCCCAGTGTGCCTGGACCATTTTCGTGATGACCCACCCATGTTTTGTGCATGATTTTGCACATGGTTTTGGGGTACGATGGTTTTTAGCCCCTGGTATTTTGTAGATCCGGTCAAGGGAACTACGATTATGTTCTAATCCAGGGTTAATGGATTGGGGTTTATGTATGCTTCGGCATGTATATATATGTGTTGTAACACTAAAAGGAATATAATGAAAAATCAAGCTGGTCATCCTGATTTGGGATCCAGGGGAAAATATCTATGTTAATCCGTTTTATGTTTTATGCTCTCACTATTGTTTATTTTATGTTTTTAAGATTCATTTGATAGCAATTCTGGGTATACATAAAATATATGGCAGTACTACTAGCGTTTACATTTCCTACAATCACTATATTCAATTGGTCCGAAGTCATTTTCTATCAGGTTTGAAGAAGAGTTTACAACCTACAAGACCTCGTCACAGCATATTTTGGGTTTGGCACACTCATTTTTTTTCTTTCATGTCAGAGTGATTGCCCGTAGCCAGTGAGCCTCCGATGATCATGGATGTTGCGGGACCACAAGAGCTCAGATAGAAGGCGGTCCACCTTGATGCCTAAAACACTCTCCAACAGATTTTCCATTCTATAATAGTAATCATTCAATATATCACTTTGTCAATTGACAATTAGCATGAATATATGTATGTGTTTTTTTTGTCAGGAAGGCAAGGGAAACATTTCACTTCCCTCACTTGGGTCCCGGGAAGGCCTGAGAGGGATTTAATCTAGCTATCGCCTGTGCATTTTACCCTAAGGAGAATTGACAACTCCACTGGGGACCAATAGGTAAGAAGGGATATCGGTTGCTTAAGTATTTTTTATCTTTTGAATATTTATGCAACTTTTTTGTTTAATGGGTGTGTAATATTCCAAATTTTTCACATGATTATTTGGAATATTAGAGTCTTAATAAACTTAATTAATTAAGTAAATAAAAGGGTGGAGGGACCCATAATCCTCAAAGATAAATAAATTCCACTTTTCATGTGTGTATGTGGATATTTTAGATCTAGATCAAAATCATGGAGTAGTGGAGCAACTCCATTAATGATAAAGAAATGGATATCATGTCTCATTTATGAGATAGATCATGGAGGATGAAACAGTCAAATAAGATCATGGATCTTAAATGTAAAATCATAAGGATCTTGAAGAGTTCAACTAAAATCATAATGCATTCGAAGTAATATCATAAAGCAATTATGATAAGTTAGTGGAGAAGGGGTGCATCTAATGAGCACATGATGGAGGAAGTAGTGCATTTAATGCACACATGATGGAGACGTTGATCATCACATGTGAACATGATGGAGGATATGGAGAAGCAACTCAGTCAACCATGGAGACTTATGTCCATATGCACAACGCAGTTATGAAGTGGGCCTAAGCTATGGAAGGCTCATGATCTATATAATGAATGTGAAGGCACAATAGAAGGGAGATTTGGATACTTGATTATTCTTTGATCTATTTAGATATAGATTTGTCTTAGGAAATTTCTATGCATGCTTTTGCTGTTTAGCTAAGTCTCTAGTTTCGTTTAGCATAGAGTGTTTCCGAGCGGAAATCCCACCCTTACCCACAAGGGACTTGTGTGCCTACTCTGGGAAGGTTTTCTATAGAGCTACTGTAATATTCCCAAATTTTCCACAAGATAATTGGAATATTAGAGTTCTTAATAAATTAATTAATTAAGTAAATAAAAGGGTGGAGGGGCCCATAATCCTCAAATATGAACAAAATCCACTTTTGATATGTGTATGTGGATATTCTGGATCTAGATCTAAATCATGGAGTAGTGGAGTAGCTCCATGAATGATAAAGAAATGGAGATCATGTCTCATTTATGAGATAGATCATGGAGGATGAAACAATCAAACAAGATCATGGATCTTAAATGTAAAATCATGAGGATCTTGAAGAGGTCAACTAAAATCATAATGCATTCAAAGTAAGATCATAAATCAATTATGATAAGTTAGTGGAGAAGGGGTGCATCTAATGAGCACATGATGGAGGAAGTAGTGCATTTAATGCACACATGATGGAGAGGTTGATCATCACATGTGAACATGATGGAGGACATGGAGAAACAATGTAGTCAGCCATGGAGAATTATGTCCACATGCACAACTCATTTATGAAGTGGGCCTAGGCTATGGAAGGCTCATGATCTATATAATGAAGGTGAAGGCACAATACAAGGGAGATTCTGATACTTGGTTTATTATTTGATCTTTTTAGATCTGGATTTGTCTTAGGAAATTTCTATGCATTGTTGAGTTGTGTAGCTAAGTCTATAGTGCTATTTAGCACAGGGTGTTTCCGAGCGGAAATCCCACCCTTACCCATGGGGGACATGTGTGCCTAGTCTGGGAAGTTTTTCTATTGAGCTTCATTCCTCATCAGGAATTGGTGTCATCTTCAAGAGGTTGTTTCTTGCATTCCAGCTAGGAAATTGGTGGAGGATCCATCCTTCACTTTGTTATTCATATTCATTCTTCTAGGAGCATCAGATCTATTTGCAACCTTCAGGCCATTGAGTTTTACATCCATGCAACAGTAATCCCTTCAAGGATTGGGCGGTCCAATCCTGTAGATCTATTGGAGGAAGGAAGATTTCAGCATTTCATCTGGAAATCATGTGAGGGATCATCTCCTCACATTGTATCCATTGTTTCCATCATTCTATATTGTATTGACATATCTAGCAGTAGGTTATTGAGCCTCCCTCTCTTACAACGCAATTTTCTAAAGTTTTTCATCCAACATCTATTTTCAGTGGAGGAGATTGGAGAAGCTAGATATTGAGCTTTTAGCCCAAGGATCTAGTGAAGGGATCAACCCTTCTTTCATAGATTTTATTGCACATCATATTGTAACCATATTTGATCAGATTATGCAGCAGATATGCATACTCACTAGTATTTATGTGAAGCCCTAAGAAGGTGCTTTTCTTAGATTGACATATCTGAGAAATCCTTTCTGGGTTATCTTGGGTATCCATCATAGAGCCCGGATCTACATTTTCAGCATCATCAGAGCTCCCATATGCTTAGATTTGACTTTCTATCTTTATGGAAGTTGTAGTCTCAATAGTTTTACTAGGGACAATGCAGTTTACCCTCTAGTATTTTAGCAGTTACAGAGTCCCTCTTGCAGGATCATGGCAGGGTCATTCTAGGCCATCCATTTGGCTTGAGTGTCTCATATTTTGAGCACTATTGTACTTGATTTTTCACCTCCCATATAATAAAATGGCTCATCTTCTATGTACATTCTGATGTTGTCTTTAGATTTATTTTTTATTTTGCTGTAGTTCTCATATTGTGTTTGAGTATTATTGCATTCTCCCTTTTGAGATATTACAATGGTGTCAGAGCATGATCTTTGGCTCAACTTGTGGACACTTCATCTTTTCCATCAGAAGGAGAAGAAGATAGATGAGATCTATCATCAAGGAGGATTGTATTTTTTCCACTCTTCTTTTTAGATCCATGCAATATCTCTCCAAAGAGGTCAAAAGAATGAAGAGATAAAGGAAAAAGAAGGATCCAAGAAGAATATTTGATGAGGAAGGTCCAAGCACTTCCTATCAACAACAAAGGAAACTGGAGAATCATAGATCTCCTCATAGATCTAATATGCCCACTTTATTTGATAAAGGGGAATGGTATAGAAATGAATGAAGTATATAACCTAAGACTGGTGAGACTCTCAGTTTATTTCTTGAAGAGTACAAAGCACAGTCTAGATCATTCAAGGAGAATCTAAGTCTCCAACAGTTCTTCAAAATAAAAGAAGAAAGAGGATCCTATAGCAGCAATAGAAGAAAGAGGCACAATAGATTATATTTACCTACATTTTATGGATCTTCCTTAAGCACTGTAAAGGGTTGGAGTAAAGAGTTAGATGCATTCTTCAGGCTACATGTTGTAGCTAAAAAGGAGGTTGTTCATATTGTAACACTTCATATTCTAGGTGAAGCCAATGATTGGTGGTTTGGTCACATGGAGCATGCAAAGGTGGCTAAATATTCACATTTATTTCACAAATTGAAGAACAAGTTTGATGTGAGAAAATCATAGACGTGTCACAAAAAGACATTTCCTAAGGGAACAAAGGAGGATTTCATTCTTGTCACTATGGACAAGGGGTCACTACATTCAGCACCACCTACAAAAGTACTTGTATCCAGAGAAGAGACACTTTCATATTTGCAAGATAGTCTTGAGATCTTAACATATAGAGTCCCATGCATGATTCAGGAGATGCATGAGGAAGAGGAGGTAGATTCCAGTGCTGGTACATTCATAGAAGAGAAACCATAACTCTTATCAGTAGTTGAAGACACCATTGTGCCGGTTGGAGGAACTCTTGTTGTCTTGCAAGAGGTTTTCACACCTCAGTTGATCAAAGGTATGCACACACTTTCATCTCATATTGTTTTAGTACCTCTTATTGAAACTAATGGGGACATTCTATCAGGGCTAATGCATGACCAAGGGTTAGAAAAACATGCTGATTTGGAGCAGCAGCATATCATTGCATAGAGGACCCTTGAGTTGATCAAGGAGGAGATGAAGAGCTATCCCAGTTCATCATTGATGAGAAACATTCAAACCTTTGAGTTTAAGTGTAGAGTTTCAGAAGATGGGATGAGAATGATCCTATGTACAATGGTTGGCTATGAGTTCAACATTATGCCTTGCCATGAGACAACATATGTATCACCATGCAGATCTACAACGATGTCACTTAACAACAGTGATAATAAGAGGGCCCCATTATTCTTGGAGAATTCTGAAGATAGCTTCACTCATGAAGCAATGGAGGTAAATATGATAGATGTTAGACATCTTAAGATGAGGAATCTTTTCTCCTTTCTAGATGACACTTTCTCAATGAGCATCTCACAGTTCAAATAAAAACTTCTACCTGCAGCAGATCCAGAACCTCACTAGTTTTGAAGGGACATTGGTGAAAAGAGAATCTCATGGAGAGGTCTCATTGAAAGTGCACTTCAAAATTTCATGGAGTGCAAAGTTCGACATCAGTTTGAGGTGGATGGTATTCTACAAACGGAGGATAACATGTTTATGTAGAACATCATTCATCATCCACATTGGGATGAGTGGGTGAGGATGATAAGTAAGGGGATGCATGACCATTTGCAGATATATGACATGGGCTAGGAAGAAGCTTGGTTACACTGGTTTCTCATAGGTGAGTTTGGTTACTACCCAAAGGCTCCTAATTCTTTGATCCATGCCCTGAAAAGAACTCATGTAATGAAGGAGGCATGGTTGCGCTGGCTACTCTTGGGTGAGTATGGTTACCACCAAATGGCTCATATTTTCTTGACTCATGCCTTGTGTATCAATGACAGAATGAAGCAGAAGAAGGAATGTTCATTTTGGTTGAGAGATTTTTTCCATCACATGACATCTCCCATGTTTTTGTGTTTTGTATTGTTTATATGGCATAATACTCTCATGATATGTGATAATGGAGTTTGTTTGTATTGGGTTGATATGACATTTCATATGTCATTCAATATGTTGTTGTTGCTCCATGATTCACATGATGATGTGAAGAGGTAGCAAGAGATCTTGTTTCTTTATATTTTATTAGGGGACTTTGGTCCTAAATACTCCCCTACTTTGCATAGTAGTTTTGGAAGATGGAAATAAGAGGCACTCCTCTGATGGTTGTTACTTGGAGAGTATGGACACAATACTTGGTATTTGGATGGCGTGGTGTGGTAGTAGGAAGCATTGTTGCATTGGATACTATTAGGAGAATATGGTTTGACACCTTTGTCTACCCATATGTCTCTATTACTTCTTTTGTACAGTGTTGGGATAATGATTAGATCCAACAAGGCCAACAGGGCTAAGGATGGAGGCATGAAAAGCCTCTCTTTACTTCATGTAGCGTGCGATGGAGGTATACTTTGTGAGTTGGAGATTTCCTTTTGTGGAAGGAACCATTTATATTTATGTATCTCATGTATTTTGGAGGATGTTGGATAGCTTATGGTTGTCACTTGGAGCTTCATGGTTGAGTTGGGATATCTAGCCACACAGTTAGAGGTCACTCTAGAAATTCTAGAGAGGCAACTTTGGTGCTGGGCATACATAACTCATTGCAGAAAATGGGGAGACCTTCCTTGTGTGGATGACATTTGGAGGGGGATAGATTGCTCCAGCATCTAATTTTGCAGTTGATTGAGGACAAGCAACATTTTTCCAGGGAGAACTTTAATATTCCCAAATTTTCCACAAGATAATTGGAATATTAGAGTTCCTAATAACTTAATTAATTAAGTAAATAAAAGGGTAGAGGGACCCATAATTCCCAAAGATGAATAAAATCCACTTTTGATGTGTGTATGTGGATATTATAAATCTAGATCTAAATCATGGAGTAGTGGAGTAGCTTCAATAATGATAAAGAAATGGATATCATGTCTCATTTATGAGATAGATCATGGTGGATGAAACAATCAAACAAGATCATGGATCTTAAATGTAAAATCATGAGGATATTGAATAGGTCAACTAAAATCATAATGCATTCAAAGTAAGATCATAAATCAATTATGATAAGTTAGTGGAGAAGGGGTGCATCTAATGAGCACATGATGGAGGAAGTAGTGCATTTAATGCACACATGATGGAGAGGTTGATCATCACATGTGAACATGATGGAGGACATGGAGAAACAATGTAGTCAACCATGGAGAATTATCTCCACATGCACAGCTCGTTTATGAAGTGGGCCTAGGCTATGGAAGGCTCATGATCTATATAATGAAGGTGAAGGCACAATACAAGGGAGATTCTAATACTTGGTTTATTATTTGATCTTTTTAGATCTGGATTTGTCTTAGGACATTTCTATGCATGCTTGAGCTATTTAGCGAAGTCTGCAGTGATTTTTAGAACAATGTGTTTCCGAACGGAAATCCCACCCTTACCCATAGGGGACTTGCATGCCTAATCTGGGAAGGTTTTCTATTTAGCTCCAATCCTCATCAGGCATTGGTGCCATCTTCAGGAGGTTGTTTCTAGCATTCCAGCTAGGAAACCAGTGGAGGATCCATCCTTCACTTTGTTCTTCATATTCAGTCTTCTAGGAGCATCATATCTATATCTGACATTCAGGACATTGAGTTTTACCTCCATGCAGCAGCAGTCCCTTCAAGGATTACACAGTCTAGTCTTGTAGATCTATTGGAGGAAGGAACTTTTCAGCATTTCAGCTAGAAATCCTGTGAGGTATCATCTCTTCACGAGGTTGTTTCTAGCATTCAGTTAGGAAACCAGTGGGGGATTTATCCTACCACTTTTTTCTTCATATTCAGTCTTCCAAGAGCAAAAGATCTATATCCGTCATTCAGGCCCTTCAGTTTTACCTCCATGCAGTAGCAGTCCCTTCAAGGATTGCGCGGTTCAGTCCTATAGATCTATTGGAGGAAGGAAGTTTTCATCATTTCTGCTGGAAATATGTTGAGGGATAATCTCCTCACATTGGATCCATTGCTTTCATCATTTCTGAGTTGTATTAACATATCTAGTAGTAGGCTATTGAGCCTCCCTCTCTTACAGTGTAGTTTTCTGAAGTTGTTGTTCACCTAGCAGCTATTTTTAGTGGAGGAGATTGGAGGAGCTAGATCTTGAGCTTTTAGCCCAAGGATCTAGTGAAGGGATCAAACCTTCTTGCATAGAGCTGATTATACGTCATTGTAGCCATCATGCCATCAGTTCATGCAGCAGATCTACATACCCAACATCTACATAGTTCAAGTCCTAAGAGGGTGATTTCCTTAGATTGATAGATCTAAGAAATCCTTTCTAGGTTATCTTGGGTATCCATCATAGGTCCCACATCTAAATTTTTAGCATCATCGGAGCTCCCAAACTACCTATATCTCAATTTCTATTTTTCTAGTAATTGCAGTCTCAACAGTTCGAGCAGGGACAGTGCAAATTACCTTCCAACAGTTCAACAGCTACGCAGTCCCTTTTATGGGATCATTCTAGGGTCATTATGTGCCATCTCATTGGCTTGAGTGTCTCATATTTTGAGAACTGTTGGGCTTTATTTTCACCTCCCATATAATAAAATGGCTCAGCTATTTTTGTACATTCTGATGTGTATTTAGATTTATTATTTACTTTTCTACAGTTCTTATATTGTTTTTCAATATTAATGCATTCTCCCTTTTGGGATATTACACGGTGAAAAATATTTTTGACATGAAGTGTATTTCTTGATACAGATGTGGCACCCGTCCATCCTCCTCGAGCCCTTTGCTATGCACAATGAGGAATGTAGCTACCTATTGCTGGAGAAGGAGCATAGGTCACAAAATACGCTGAAGAGGGTGATGATACATGCATTTTGTGCAAGGTTTCCAGGAACCTTGAAGGATTGAGCATGTATGTGTCGCCTCTTCCCATGAGGTAGATTCTGATTCATTTGTAGCAACACACAGTGGGTGTGACTGAGAGATTCTTGGTGCCTCTGAGGAGGTTAGCCAGAGAATTTATTTGCTAGCATGAGTAGCAAGCTCAACAATATTATATGTAGAGATGTCAGAGCGAGTCTTAGCAGACCAATTTTATATAAAATATCCAAGTTTTGAAGATTTTTTTTATGTAACTTGACTGGAAACCACACACACACACACACACACACATATATACATATTTTGGTGATTTTGATCTTGTATTTAATTTTTATGATGGAAAATGTACACTCAGGCATGAATCTTTCTATAATAAATGTGATAAATGCCAATCCAATACATAATTTTCTAATGAATCAGATAATGCATTAGATTTTCTAGGAATGTGTTCAAAAGAAATGAATTGAAATTGACATTCCAAAAGTCATACCCTTAAGTGATAACATAACAAGAGAGGATGCCAGACATGATAAAAGTTGTTCAAATGCATAATGACTAGCTAGAAATCTAAACTAACCACTAGATTGGAGATGTCGCGAGATGCAGCTTCAGTGAGGAGCTGTATCACTGACATGTACTCAGCAATATTGTTGCTGGGAATGAAAAGGAAGATTCCCCTAGAACCAAGTAGTTTTGACTCAGTTTTATAGAGGATCCAAGCAGGTGGTGCAATTTTTCATGTGTAACGACTGGCACCATCTGCATATCCAATGTATGTCAAGGATGATGAAGAAATAAGTGTAAAATAAAGCTTATATGATAAAAAATACTAAAAAACCCAAAATATTCCAAACACACCAAAAAAAGACAAAATTGTATACATAAAATTACAAAGCAGATGCCCTATGGGACACTAGGTGAAATACTTCTTTAGATAGAGAACATTGTGGGGCTCGATGAGAAGAATTCCATTACAGTCCTGATGTAATATTCCCAAATGGGGGAAAGAAGGAATATAGTGCATATAACTGGAAAAATGTAAAAATATAATAGATCAAGGCATGAGACAACAATAGATCCATTCCATTATGATTATAATATAAAAATAGGTACAATATCTTGAGGAAAATATCACTCAAGTGGGCCAAATATGCCTCTCATGAAAACATACACCTAGATCTAAAATGTTGTTAACACATGAAACACATGAACCCAAAAAACTGCGTTGTCTAAGAGAGAATAGTAGCTAAAAGATATAAAAATATATTGCTACTAATATAATGCTCCAAAAATGACAAGGCTAGAGATCCATGCACCAAAACAGGATTCCAGGACAAGCCAAAAAAGGTTTCCGGAAATACATACCATACAAAATATAGCAGATTTATCCCTAGGGCTGAATAATATTTGCAAAAAAATCACTGATGGGGATGGCTGACCTGATATGCAAGATGTCTGATCCTCCAACAGATCTCCTAAATGAAGGGTTGATCCCCACACAGGAAACCCAAACACTCCAAATATGGAAATAAACCCCCTACTGCAGTTGCTCTCCAAAATAACGTAGTTTCTGCAGGAAAATTCACTATAGCTAATGAATGCTACTTGGCTTGGTGCCAAAATGTGTAATGAAGCCCTGAAGTCTTCCTCACAAGCCTCCAAATGAAAGGGAGATCCCTGCAATGGAAAAATAGCTCAGAAACTAAATATTTCTCTCCTCCACTGCTACACTCCTGCAACACAACCCAACTCTAAACAGAACTGCATTTTCAATGAGACTGAAGCTTGACTAAATTATTGATTGTGTAAGGATAGTGAAAACTCATCTAAGAGCTCCTCAATGGAAGAGGTGGGATTCCCGATCAATAACACCGAACGCTAAACAACACATGCAATATTAGCTAAACAGCTGAAGAAAGCTATATGTCTAAACAGACCATATATCAAAATATAAAATATACAAAGATGAGTCATATGGATGCCATCCTCTTCCTTTTATAAGATATGAGCTTCCAAACCATAAGATATATTCATTAATGACACTACTTCCTTGCAATTTGTCTCCATATAAAACTGAGTTGATCCTTCATTAATGTCCACTCCTCCATGACAACACTGTTGATTTGGTCAAAGTTGACCTAGTCCACATGTTTTAGCCCCTATTCACACCTTAGGGTGCTTTATTAAGCTAAAAATATGATCCACTTTCACATGAGAAGTGATTTTTATTCACAATAAAGAGATTTATGGGTCTCCCTACCCATTTATTCACCTATCTGAGTGACAAAAAAAACTTTAATATTCCAATTAGCTGCAAGCTAATTTAGGAATATTACACTTGAAGTTCATAAGCCCCTTTAGAAAGGACTTTCATGATGACGTATGGACCGAGATATAGTGGTTGAAGTGTTCTTGCCCCTAAGAGGTCATGTCTCTGATCATAGAGTAGAACGAGATCACCTTCTTGGAAAGAACGAGGCTTGATAGATTTATCGTATTGAGATTTAACTTGACAATTGTAGGCTTTGAGTGATATTGTCGCATATCAATGAGTTTCCTCCAATTAATCGAGCGAGATAAATCACTCTACTTTGGCAGTGGTTCCAGGTAGGAGTTCAGCAGCCAGTTTAAGTGATGGAATATCACACTCGATTGGAAGAACTGCTTCCAAACCGTATGATAACTGGAATGGTGTGAAGCCTATAGTAGTATTCACTTATGTTTGGTATGCCCATAGCATGGAGTAAATATTTCTATGCCATGTGGTTTTATGATTGCTAACTAACCGAAAAATCATGGTCTCAAGGAATATTTTCCTCCAATGATCTGATGGGACAAGATGTGTCGCATGGGATTCTACAAAGCAATAACGGTAGTCTGTCACAACAATATATAGTGTCGGAGGTGGGTGACAGCAAAGACCACAGTGAGAGATAGTTTATCCACATGCGAATATCATAATTCAGGTCCAATGAGACCTTTTGATAGATAATAAGTCACATGATCGATATCGTCATCGTGAACTTGAACCAAAACCATTCCCAGGGAGGATGGTGAGGCTGCCAAGTTGAGGATAAAATCACGTGAATAATTGGGGGCACTAAGAAGTGGCGCGGAAACGCATTCTTGTTTCAAGGCGTCAAACGACAGTTGAGCTTGATCATCCCACAAGTATGGTACCCCTTTCTTGAGTAAGCACATGAATCCTTTTGTCATCTCGGCATAGTTTACGATGAAGCGATGTAAGAAGTTTGACTTCCCTTGCAAATGGTAGAGTTGTAGGACTGATTGTGGTGTAGGTAATTCAAAAATTTCTTTTAGCTTTTTGAGATCAACACTAATCCTATGCTTGGAGACAATGAATCCAAGAAGACACCCAAACTTGAAAAAAAATATGTACTTATGCGGATTAGAACTGATATTGTAGAACCTACACCAAGAAAATATTTCTCTAAGATGCGCAAGGTGATGAGCGTGTTTCTTGGGATGAGCCGGAAGATCATCCAAGTAAGATTTTACAATGTGTCTGATATCATGAAATGCATAGTCCATGGCCCTTTGAAAAGTGGCTCCGGCATTCTTTAGACCAAATGGGAGCTTCAGATACGCAAATGTGCCCCAAGGACAAATGAAGGTGGTTTTATGCTTGTCATCCTATTTAATCACTATTTATTTATATCCCAAAAATCCATCCATAAAGGAGAAAGATTCACATTCGGTGCAATCATCGATAATATGATCTATAAATGGAGTAGGATAATTATATTTTTTACAAGTGGTGTTCAGATCACGAGAGTCAACACAAACTTAGATGGAAATCATTTGTGTAACCTCAGGCGGTGGGAGAGGAAATCAACCCATCAGGGAAGATGCCTTTAGAAGACTGGTACGGACACTGACATAAGAGTCAGGAACTCCTGCTACTAAGGGCACAATGTTGCTAGGTAATGTGGAATAATCAGAGGTGCAAAAGGATAGCTGGTCCACTGTAACCATCTTACCATCCATTGGAAAAAGGATGAGTAGGAAAACTGAAAATACAATGGCAGTCATCTCATAAGAACAACTATGACCCAAAAGAAGATTATAGTCGAGATGACGATCTAATACTTCGATATCCACAGTTATCATTTTCCCACTAAGTGTAATGGGGTAGCTATTTTATCTGAAATTACCTGCTAATTAATGTTGTGCCAGTTTCATTTCAGATATAAACTTTTATTTTCTTTGTTTTACTTATCCTTCATGAGTTTGTTTATGAGCATGTGATTAGAAAACATTGCACTTAGTGAAATTATGAGTTTTTCATAAGCTTAAAAAGAATAAATTTAAATGACAGAACATAAGAAATAGTAAAAATGACAAGGATATATAACAGAGCTTAACACAAATAATTTTGATAAAGGAATTCACCCCTCCTGGGCTACATCTCCCTGGTCCAACTTCAGAGTGTGACCTTTGTATTAGCTTCAAGTGTGATCAAATTGCTGTTACAAGCTTCAGAAAATCTTGGAACCTATTCCAATGAGTTTAAAACATCATAATATCCCAAAAATGACTATTGTTTTGCTGAATTTGGACACTGGATGCTCTGGTAATGGCCCCAACACCTAGTGGCCCTGGCCTTCAAAAATCTTCAAATGCACTAAAACACCTGTAGATGAACATTTCTGCCTCTGTAACCTGCTCCATTGAGTTCCCAACATGCATATTAGCCTAGAATGACTTTTAATGAGCTCAATTTGTTCGAAAATTGAGTGAGTTATGACCAAAACCAACTTTGCCCCAATTTCTCCTCCAAAACTGGAGAGACTTCCAGTTAAAATTCTAAAATTGGAAATACCACAAAAATTTGCGTGCCTCCAAATTTTCCACCAATTTAAATGTAAGGTTAATTAACCGTTAAGCATGATTAGTAGCGAATAATATAGGTATAATTTTCAACCATGATTTACGCACTAATGACGTGTTAACATCATTAAGCCACATTTAAACATTCATTAAACATGTTTTATTTCTGCTGGTTTTTCATTTGAAATGGCTCTCGGTAACGCTTTTGGTCACATGGAGAGGGGGCTAGCCTCCTCCAATGCCCAACAGGTTAGCTGTTGAAATTTAAATACAAGAGGAAGTCTATAGGGGTAAGAAACACCCTGGAGTAGAGATAGTATTGTGTGCAGTTTGCCAATGGGAGGTCAGGTATTCGAGCCCCGAATTCACCATAAGAAAAAAAACTCAACGCAAAAAGAGGTCCTCTGCTATATTCGGTTCGCCAACTTTAACCTGCTCCATATTTGTATAGTGGCTCTCCAAACTTAGTCACATTCCGCCTAGTGGGTTTTCAACCTTAGGATATAAATATATATATATATATATATATATATATATAATATGCCAATTGTAACCCAATGTCAACATTACCATAGTAATAATTTGACCCCCATAGGTTAGGAGGTGGCCCACCAGAGAGGACCCGTGGCGCCCTCTGGTTGGGTTTCAGTGCAACCCAAAAAAAATTCAAATTCCAACTTAGGAAGAATTTGAAGGTTATTGGGAAATTTTTCTCTTCACTTAACCCATCTAGTGAATCTAAAGATGACACTTTTTAGAGTGTCACTGGCTGCAATCTGGATAATATTCCTGCATTGCTAATGGTACTTGCCACATCAGCACCGTACCTGTGCTGCTCATTTTTTGCCTATTTTGGGAAACAAACAATAGATGATAACTCAGTCATACGAAATTGGATTTTGATGAAACAAGTTGCGTCGGAATCCTGGCGACGAACTATATCCAGTCGTTCAAGTTTGAAGCATTTTTGCTCACTTTCAATTTTTAGCTAAAACTTGAGCTTTAGATCATTCCTTCCCACTAGAAGACTTTTGGACCCCAAAAGATACTATCAATTGTTCAGCAAGTGAGGGTACAACTCCCTCACTTTTCCAATCTCCAACCATTTTTCCTTTGAAGGATTTTTACCTTTGAGTCCAACTCTAAGGTATTCAACATTACCTCTTCCTAAAGTTCTGGTTCTTCTGTCAAGTATGAGATCTTGCTGAAGTTCATCAAGATATTCTAGCGATAAATCTTCTATTGATGGCAGCTGAACATCCTATCCTTGATCATCAATCAAAGGAGGCTCAAACAATCTCAAATTCTCAACATTAACGATAGGATAAATTTGCATAGAAGGAGGAAAATCTAGCTTGAATGCATTTGTACCAATCTTTTCTAGAATTTTAAATGGACCATAACGGATTGGCTTGAGATTTTTACCTTCCCCTTGCAATCTTTATTTTCTTATGTACAACCAAACTTCATCTCCAACTTGAAATTTTTGATCAACTTGATGTTTGTCATGCCTTGCCTTGTAGTTGCTTTGACTCTTCTCAAGTTTCTCTTGCACTGTGTGATGTATCAACTGAATTTTCTCAATGAACATTCTCGATTTATCTATTTCACTATGTCCATCTATAGCAACATCTTTCTCAATGATAAATTCCAATGGAGATCTTGGAAAGTAACCAAAACATGCCTCAAATGGTGATGTATTTGTAGAAGAATGTTTTTCCCGGTTGTATGCATGATGTATGTAGTGTAACTATTCATCCCACAACTTGGGATGCTTGCTGCAATAGCCCCTTAGAAGATGAATAACAGTTCTATTTACCACCTCTATTTGACCATATGTTTGCGAATGAAATTGTGTACTCTTCTTAAACTTTGTATCCATCATGTCCCGTAATTTTGACCAAAAATTCCCAACAAATCGAGAATCTTGATCACTTACAATAGAAGTAGGAAGACCAAAATGAATCCATAAATTTTGAAAGGAAATATTAGCAGTTTTTTTAGTTGTAATATTTTTCTTACATGCCATCAAAATACACATTTTTCTTAACCTATCTACCACAACATACAAATAATCATGACCTTTCCTTGACATAGGAAGGCCTCCTACAAAATCCATTGAGATGCTCTCCCAAGGATGAGAAGGAACTGGAAGTGGTGTGTACAAACCGAGCTTCCTATTTCTAGGCTTACTTGTTGCACATAAATAACATCCTCTAATAAAACGAGAAACACTTTCATGCATGTGTGGCCAATAACAATACCTTTGCAGATGCGCCACTGTCTTGCCTACACCAAAATGTTCCACAATCAATGATGTGTGCGCCTCACTTATTATATTGTTTCTTTCTCCTTGTGGTATACATAAATTTCCCAAGTGATACAAAAAATTGTTACTCACATGATAATCTAACTCTTCACTTTGGTTTCCCTTGAGTTCTCATACACATATTGAAAATCACTATCATTCACATACTTTTCAATGTAACTTTCATGCATAATAGAATTGTACTTGATAATAATAGTTAAATTTACAATAGCCCTAGAGAGCATATCAGCTAACTTATTGTATATTCCTTTCTTGTACCTAATAACCAAGTGAAATTGTTGTAGAAAACCCATCCACCTGAAATGTAATATTCCCAAATGGGAAAAGTAGGAATATAGTGCAAAATGCTGGAATAGAAGTGTTAAACATCATATAAAAGAAAGAGGCCAATATGGAGACCTTCTAATCATTATAAAAACATCAAAATATGCATAATAAATGGGCCATAAGATGTACAACAAGATATAACAAGCTTCCAATGGACAAAACCCTCAAAAGAGGTGCTGCTACTATATATCAAAGAGTTGGAAGATTGTTACAACACTTTTTAAAAGGAACTACTACAGCAGATGAATATACAAAATAAAATAGGCTGATGTATGCCTCAAAAGATATATCTAATACATATCTGGGCACTATACAACATCCAATGAAGAACCCCCAAAGGGTTTTCAGCAAAACACCATGTACAAGAGCTGAATCAAAGCCCTATGGCTGAAGATTTATGCAACATATAGATCTAGGAAGTGTGGCTGATCTGATATAAGAAATAGTGAAACCTCCTCCAATATATCTCCTAGATGAAAAGTTGATCCCTTCATTAGCAAACCTCCTCTCTAAATGGTGTGCCAAAACCACCTAGTAACTCCTCCCTCAAAATAACATAGATCTGGAAAGAAACTGCGCTGTAGGGGCAAATAAATATATGGCCTGATGCCAAGATCTGAAAATAAGCACAAGCGTCTTCCTTACTGTCCTCCCAATGGAAAGGATCCCTTCTCTGCTGAAAATAAGCACTCAAATGACCCAAATATGGTTTCCACTACCGCAACTTGCAAAACAACTCAACCCTCAACAGGATCTACACTGTAGATGTAAGATGAAGCTTTAGCCAAATTCCTAATAGCGGAAGTGAAGTAAAAGAATCCTCTAAGAGATTCTCAATGGAAGAGGTGGGATTCCCGATCAGGAACACTGAGTTCTAAACAACACTTGCAATCTTAGCTAAACAACGAAAGAAATAAATATTTCTAAACAGACCATATATTCAAAAATATCATAAACCAATACCCCTTGAATATGGCTGCCATCATCTTCCTTTTATAAGATATGAGCTTCCAAACCCTAAGCCCCATTCATTTATGACCCTACTTCCATGCAAGGTGTCTCCATCTAAAACTACGATGTCCCTCATTGATTGCCACTCCTCCATGACAATGTTGTTTATTTGGTCAAAGTTGACCCGGTCAAGATGTTCCACCCCTTTTCACACCTAAGGGTGCTCAATTAAGCTGCCAAGATTTTTTCCTTTTACATTGGCATTGATTTATTCATTACTAAGGAGACTTACGCACCTCCATTGTCCTCTTATTCATTAAAAAACACAAAAAAACAAAATTTAATATTCCAAATAGCTTATGGCTAATTAGGAATATTACATGAAATGTCTTGATTGCTGCAATTTGGACTGTGATTGTAAGTAGTACAATGGCTGATGGTTGGTATGGATAATGGTATCTTTTCCCATCAAGCAATGCTTCCATTTATTTACACTTTGTACCAATGCATATAACTCTTTATCATATGTAGGATATTTAGTCATAGCTCCATTAAAAGTTTCAGAATGAAATGAGATATGTGTACCATGCTTCATGAGCACTGCTCCCATAGCATAATCACTTGCATCTGTTCAGATCTCAAATGAATGTCTTAGATCTCGAATTTCTAGTACTAGTGCCGAACTTATATTTTTCTTTAAAGCATCAAATGCTTTCTGCTGCAAATCTCCCCAATGGAAGACTTTCTTTATGCTTGTTAATGCATGTAACGATTCCTGGGTAGGAGTGCCCCGAGACTGGGTACAGTTATTCCGTCGAGTGTCCACCACGATTATGTTCTATAGGAACAAGAATTTTGGGCAGGGACCTCAGGAATAGATAGATATGATGTATCAGATGACTGTATATTTTTGAGACTGAACATGATCGGGCATAATCCCAAATTTTGTATGACCTTATGGATCCAAATTTTGTAAAGTTTTTGAACACTCTGATGATATATATACAGCGATGTTTGATGTGATGTGATAAATGTATCAAAATATATGATGTTTTTGATGCTTAAATTTTATTGTATGGAATGATTAATATGCCAATCCAGTGCCTAATTAGCTAATGATTTTGCCAACCAATTGTCAGCTCGAGGAATATGAATGAAAGTTAAAAAATGAAATGATCTTTGTAACAAGCGTACCCTCAAGAACAACCAGAGTAAAAATGGATCTCGAACCCGATAAGTATTGTTCAACTGCGACACCACCAGCTGAGAGTCCAAGAAAACTACCAACGAATCAACACCCAAAGATATTGCCTCCGAGAGTAGATAGACAACTGCAGTGTATTCTGCTATATTATTGGAAGCAGGACCAATGCAGACCCCTCTTGATACTAACAGCTGACCGGAAGGATAATGAAGCACCCAAGCCGCGGAAGCTAAGTTCTGGGTGTGTCTACTAGCACCATCGGCGAAACCAAAGTGACTCATGACATCCAACACAACTTGCCAAAGCAGATCAAAAACATCACCAACCCATCAAAGATCGAAAATAAACCAGATATGTACAAAGCAAAAACTACTATATACAAAAGCAACATGCCAGGCCGAAGCCTAGGCATAATACTTCTTCAAATAGAGCCCATTTCGGGGCTCCGGCAACTCGTTCCCTTCGAAATAAACCAAGGTATATGCTCCTTTCTTAAGGACTTTTTTAACGATATAGGGGCCATACCACATAGACTTAAACTTTCCTGCCCCCAGGGCATCTTTTTCTTGGGCATAGACCAAAACAAGGTCACCTTCCGAAAAAACCCTGGGTTTGACCACCTTATCGTACTGAGCTTTAACTCAGTTTTTATGCGCTTCATTCATCGTGGCGGCATCCCGACGCTGCTCATCGAGATGTTCCAGATGAAGGAGCCGTTCTTCAAGACTAGAAGTGTCAGGAAGAAGTTCAATAGCTAATTTAAGAGAAGGAATCTCGCATTCAATGGGAAATACGGATTCCAACCCGTGCACTAGCTGAAACGGAGTAAAGCCAGTTGCAGTTTTCACTGACATCCTGTATGCCCAAAGTGCAGGATATAGCATAATATGCCAGTTGGATCTAGCTTTATCGATTTTCCTTTGAAGAATTGTCTTCAAGGATTTATTCACGGCTTCCACTTACCCATTGGCTTGAGGATAATATGGAGATGAATGCTCCTGCCAGAAACCTAATTTTAGAGCCAACTCAGCCATCATGCTATTCTAAAAATGACTGCCATGATCAGTGACAATCTCTCTAGGAATACCAAAACGAGCAATAACCTGGTTGAAAAGAAAAAGAGCTGTAGTCTCACCATCATTCCCAAAAGTAGGCATAGCCTCGACCCACTTCGTAAAGTAGTCTATTGCTACAATAATGTACTTGTGACCTTTAGCCGAAGGCAGGTTACAAGTAGTATAATCAATACCCCACTTTGTAAAGGGACCGACAGTAATGACTGGAAAAAGCGGAGCTGGATGAGCGCGCATTTTTCGAGTATAAACTTGACACGGATGACACTTTTTGACCGATTCGATACAATCCTTGAAAATCGAGGGCCAAAAGTACCCAGCACGCAAGATTTTTTGGGCTGTAGCAAGCCCAGATAAATGACCCCCACAAGCTCCATTGTGGGAATCATTCAGCACAGCCTCAGCTTCTTCGAGAGTTAAGCAGCGTCTCAGGATTGAATCAACCCCTCGACGGTATAAAGCATCACCAATAATCAAATAATTCTTGGCCAAGTGACGCAACTTACGACGCTCATCTTTCGAAAAAGTAGAGGGAAACTTCGCAGTCTGAAGATACACAATGATATCTCCATACCAAGGATCCCGTGAAGAGATAAGAAAAAAATGTTCATCCGAGAAGGATTCATCATAGATCATCTCCTCCCCACAGGGCAACTCGGAGATCAATTCCACAAAAACCAATTATTTCTTGGATTTGGCAGACATAAAATCAAGATAAAATTCCTGCAAAATCACAATCCATCTATTGTCTTTGCCCCCAATCACTCGCCTACTGAGGACAAACTGAAATGGATTGGCTGCTGCCAAAACATAAGTTTTTCGTAGAATAATGTAATGCCAGAGTCGCTGCACAGCATGAACTACTGCTAAAGCTAACTTTTCTATCGGAGTGTACCGGAGTTCAGGTCCTACCAATCCTCGACTAAGATAGTAAATAACATGCTCTGCAAGAGCATCATCTTCCTGAACCAGAACCATACCAATAGTAGATTCTGCTACTGCAAGATACAAAAGGAAATCCCTGCTATAATCAGGTGGACTCAATAAAGGAGCAGAGGTCAATGCTTTTTTCAAAGCATCGAATGAGCGTTGAGTGAAGTCATCCCAAAGAAATGGAACTCCCTTCTTCAACAATCTCATAAATCCCTTGGTAACTTCAGCATAATTTACGATAAATCTCCGAAGAAAATTAGACTTTCCTTATAGACTTTGAAGCTGACGGATAGAGGACGGGGGAGGCAACCGAAGTATTGCCTCAACCTTGAAGGGATCTACCCTAATCCCTTCCCTAGACACAATGAATCCCAATAACCGACCGGATGTAACCGCGAAAACGCACTTGTTCGGATTCAACCTAATCTTATAGAAATGACATCGTTCAAATATTTTCCGGAGGTGAGCAGGATGATCCATCCTCTTTCGAGAATGAGCAGCTAAATCATCCAAATACGCCTCGATAATATTTTTGATGTCGTGGAAGGCATATGACATGGCCCGCTGAAAGGTAGCCCCAGCATTTTTAAGACCAAAAGGCATCTTCTTGTATGAAAATGTACCCCAGGGACAAATAAAGGCAGTCTTATGCTGATCTTCAGGACGGATAGTAATCTGATTATATCCGGAGAAACCGTCCATGAAGGAGAAAATCTCATTATCGGCACACTCATCAATGATCTGATCTATAAATGGTGTGGGGTAATTATCTTTCGGACATGCTTTATTAAGGTCTCTGAAATCAATGCAAACTCTAATTGTTCCTTGTTTTTTATCTACGGGAACAGGGTTTGAAACCCATTCACCAAAGGAATGTGGAAAATGAATCTCGCTAAGCAGCTTCTCCACCTCTACTATAGTCGCTACCTTCCTAGATCGATCGATGAAGTTTTTACTTACAAAGCTTAGCTGTAAGTCTTGATTCATGGCCGGACAACAGATGGATCTATACCAGGCATTTCCTCATCAGACCTAGCGAATACATCCCTATACTTTTTAAAGAGCTCGGTGTAAATCTGAATCTCTTCACGGGAACATTCAGCTCCGATGAAGACATTCTCAATAATATTGGGATCCCTGGAAATGTTCACCGGGATAGTAGGAGAAATCACAGCCATGTTCCCTTCAGCATAAACCTGTGTTGGTGCTAAAGGGTTCAGGATTGGGTGAACAGGACCAGGAGACTGAGGACTTGGAAAACTTGTTTCAACTTCGCTCAACTGTAGAAAGTAAGACCGATGATGCAAGTCATCCCACTCGCCTATCTATACTACCATAGCTTGTTGTGATGGCCTCTTCGTATTAAGAGTGGTATCAAGGCAATCCCGGCGTATGTTATTCAAGGTGTCTGTCGAGCTACATCTCCATCCAACTCTTCAAAGAGGAGCTTCGACCGGATTCTCGCAGAGTCAACAATAATGATAAGCAATCTCAGCTGCAGACATCGGAAATGCCATTCCACCCACTGACCTTCCGCTAATGTGGCGGTAGGGGAAGGCAAGGTCCAAGGGTCCGAAAAATAATGAGTTCTGAAGAACTCTCTTCGAAGAGGAGCCTTGGAGGATGAAATAGCATTTATATGCACCGTAGGAGGAGGAAGATCGAAAGTACCCATCAAGGAAGAATACATTCCAACTCCTAGATTCTCAACAGGCGCCTTAGTATTATCCAACTTTGGAACAGATGAGTCAGTAGACGCATTCGGGTCTACAGGAGGACAGTCCAGTTGATCCACTGTAACGATCCTCCCTTCGTGAGGGAAACATATAATCCGAAATAATGAGGATGCAATGGCATCCATCTCATAAATCCAGTTTCTCCCCAATAGAAGGTTGTAGTCCAAGCTTGCATCCACTACCTCAACCTCTATATTGACAGTTTTTCCCCCAACACAGATAGCAAAAGTTGGGACAATACAATGCGGTCTGTGAGAATGACCATCAAACGCAGTCAGAAGAGTGGTAGATGGAACAACTTTGGGAGATCCAATTGTCTTCTAGCATGTGAGAGACATCACGCATGTGGAAGCACCCTCATCAACAACCGTCCGAAAGATGTTGCACTTTCGGTATGATGATTTAATATGAAAAGCCATATGATGGGGGAGTCTCTTCTTAAAATTAGACATATCAAAAGTAATCAGAAGAGAATTTTTTGGATCAATAGCCCCAATGGCAGTGAGCAAAGCACTGCGCTGAGCCGGACAAGACTGGAGTACCTCTAAAGTCGACATAGCACAAGGACGCTGCACCAGATTTTCCACAATAGAGTAGTTATGGGCAGCCCTAGCATTTGGATTAATCGTCGACCGCTTAGTAGATGCTTTGGGCATCCGAGGCATAGAATCAACAGTAGGATTTGTAATGTGAAGCGACTTAGTAGCATCAGGAGTATCCTTAGCTTTCGAAGACTCTTCTCCGCCATAATCACGGGATTTCGTAGCGACATCCGCGTGAGCACTCATCATGAATATGTTCGATGGAATTTCCCCTTCCTGGGTGCCCCCAGAGAAAGCCCCAGGATTTTTATTCGCGCCAACAACTAACTGTTGCTCTTGGGGAAAAGGGTTTGTTAACACAACCTAGGAACTAGAAGAACCCTGCTGAGCTAACAAGCGCTGCACATCCTGAATTTTAGGGAAAAGGTGTGTAAGGTGGTCTCCAATACATAACTTGCATGGATACTTCACTTTCCTTTTGTCCTTTGGACCCTCACCAACATGCTCGTTGGTTTTATTCGCATTACCCTTCCCATTCTTGCCCTTTTTCTTATTATTTCGTCCCTTCTTCTTCCCTTTGGATTGTTGATTTCCTTTGGGATCAGAAGCTTGGACAACATTTATGGACAAAGATTGGGAAGGCGATGACTCAGCAGGAACAACCTGACCAGAAGGAGCAGATTGCAAAGACAACTGCTGCAGTTGAGTAAGCAGGCTGGCTTCACCACTATTGATCGACCCGATAAGCCCATCACCATGCGGACCAGGCTTAGTTTTGGATAAATCTAATTTGGAGCGAGGAGCATTGGGAAAATATTTATGGAGGACCCTAGACTGAGAATAGATCAGTTCCAGCTGCTGGGCCCTAAAAATGGCCTGCTCCTCAGAAAATACCCCAGACAGGGATACATCTTTAGAAATGTCTGACTGCAGAGATTTCAAAAACCATTCCAAAAGGAATTCTCCTGGAATATGAGCTTTAATAAGCCTCTTCCTTCTCCTCCATTCCTGAATATGGTCAGAAATGTGGGTTGCGTCGTCCTGCTTAAAATTAGCTAGGAGTTCAGTCCCAGCATCATATCGGACAGGCAACTGGAAATGGTTTAGAAATGTAATAGCCAGTTCTCCAAATGTAGCAAAACTGCCCCCAGTTAGCTCAATATACCATTTGGCAGCGTTTCCAGTTAGGGTGCGTTGAAACAATCTCAACCTAATCGAATCGTCGATCAGGGAGTTAGAAGAACACCATAAATGGAAAGTGGTGATGTGGTCAGCCGGATCCTCTCCATTCTTCCCTTCAAACTTTGGAATGTCTGAAGGTAGTTTGGTCGGGACCGGAGGCCACCCCGGACTGTACCGAATCGGATCATTCATCAATTTCGACAGATCTGGCAAGTTTAACGTTGCCAGAAAAGGTAAACGAGGCGGAGCCTGAGGATTCCATCCTTGATAGGATGAATTCCCAACATTCTAAAAAGAATACCCTGGATTTGATGAGGCACCAGGTTGCCAAAAAGAACTCATAGAAAAAGGAGAAGAACCTCCTCCCAACGCAGAGTTACCAAAGACCGGACCAGTTCCCCCTCCTAAAGTATTAAATGAAGAGGAAAGCCCCTGATAGGGGTTCCAGGCATTAGAAAGAGGGGAAAAGGTCTGATAAGCACTCGACGAAGGGAAAGAAGCATTCCCTTGGTGACCAGCGTAAAACTGATTCCCTGCCCCCGCTGTAGTGAATACAGGTTTCCATCCTGTAAAAGTAGTCGAACTTTGACCTCCAGACCAAGGGTTGAAACTATGGGTCTGAGAAGTAAACGGAAAGGACCCTAAAGAAGGATTCGAACTAGGAATATGTCCAGTTTCGAAGGGGAACCCTTGAAAAGAAGCTGATCCACTAGCCATGGAAGACATGGGTGTAGATCCAGCTGCAGCAGCGGAAAAGGAAAAAGAAGGAATCCCACTAGTGGGCATTCCAAAACAAAAGGGACCAGATTGAGAAGCATGTGCTTGGGTGAAACCAGAGCCAAACACAGCAGCACTAGAGGCAATCGAAGATATAGCAATAGTGCCCCCTCCTTCAATAGAAGCAGGAGTCTGAATGCCTGCAGCACTCACAGCAGAAGCCGCGTTCCCAGTCGTGGCCATCGAAAGGTATGAATAATACAGAGGATCTTCTGGTCTCTCTGACTCAGGTCCGATGTATTGAACAACGAACGGATAATCAGGAGGAAGAGGAGATGGACCTGACCCAGGAGGTTCAGGTAATTCCTCGATTTGAAAATCTTCTTCCTGAGGAAATAAAACTCGCGAGGTGAGTGGAACGCTCCTCTCGGAACCGACACCAGAATCAGCTATGAAACCTTCAGACCTTTGTGGAGGATCTCTCTCCACTGCGTCAGACGTCACAGGGTGGTAACCACCTACTAAATCACTCCTACGCCTTCTCGAAGAAGGCTCTGGACTCTCGGGAGATAACCCCTGGATTCTCCTCGATCGACGAGGCGCTTGATCAGCCACTTTAACAAATTTTAATTAGACTCAAAAAATATAAAGCTAAGCAAGCTAGGAGCAAAGAGCACTCACTATAAGAAAAATCCCTGAGATACAATCAAGCAAACAGCCTTCAAGTATTTCCACTCCGGGTGATGAGGACCGGACACCAAAATACAGGAAAGAGAAATATAGGACCTCCCGAAAGCAGTCTGGGATAATTACGGCCCAGGCCTACTAGCGAAGGTATCAGAAACAGTTACGCCGACCTCCTAACGACAGCCTTTGCCAGCTCAAGCACCCAAGCTTCGCAAGGGCACCCCCCAGAAGTACTGCTGAAAGTGATGCGACGTCTGCCTCAGGTACCACGGGTATTCCCCCCCGCAGTCACCTGTGTGGAACCTAGGAGTGGCAACTATGGGCACCAATCCATGTCAGAAGCCGGGCGGAATGGTCTTGAGGTCAGATTCAGCTAATCGGAGAGGGGGTATCCCTCTTCTCAGCCTTCACTTCCCCTCGCGCTTGACTCTCTGGAGGAGAGCTTTCCCGGTCCACCTAACGGACTTGGATTTCGCTCAATTAATCAACTTCTATGTTTTGTTTGAGCGGCCTTTGAGAGTTAACTCTCCACTCACCTAATCCAAGGCCCTACAACCTAGCTAGTTGGTGTATGACACTTAGAAAACTTGCTAGTTGATTTTAAATTATATCGCTTATTTTAATGGGCTGTTATGTTAAGTCAAAAGGATATGGAGATGAAACTTATGGTGTTTTGATGCAGAAAGAAATTAATAAGAAACCAAACTATATGCAAATGCAGTTATTGTCTTTCAATGAAAAGCAACTTCTATACAGGTTCTACGAGATTAAAAATTGTATTTTTCTTTTCAGATAACAAACTCACACTCACAAAAACTATGAAAGTGACTAAATGCTTAAGTGCACCTGATGCAAATCACTACAAGCATGCAAATTCTAAGATGCAAAATCTCCTAAAGCAGAGTGAAATTTCCCAAAGATCCTTCAGTTTTATCTCTTTTTGGTTGTCCAGAAAGCTAGTTCCCAAAATCAGAAACTCTTAATATGAAGACACCAAAATTGCTTGAAAACAAGAGGAAGAAATCAATGACAACTCCTTTCCAAAATCAAGCCAAAATCCAAAGGCAAGAAACCTCAAAAAATCTTCAAAAGATACAACGAAACGAAAACAAAAATGCAAAAACAAAAGCAAACAAAAAAGCAAAATGTTTTTTGAGCTTTTGAGTTTTATAAAAGAAGAGTTCGAAAAGACCAAGCAAAACTATAAAATCCCAAGCCAAACAATACTGAATTTCAAGCAAAAAATTCAAAAATGCTCCAAATCTTATAGGGCTAACTAGTAGCAAGATCAATATGAGAAAAAGAAGACAAGAAAACTCAGCCACTCAGCCTAGAAGAATAGTACAACCTTGCAGCAAACAAAAACTTCAAAGAACCAAGAAAGACTCTTCAAAAATTGCAACAAGACCTAGCCGACTGAACTCAAGAAAACCAACCAAGAAATGGGCAAAAATCGAAGTGCAAAGCAAGACACAAAGGTAGGAATGAGTAAATGAGCAGGAGCTCTCTGTTCTGATGAAGCAGAACAACCAAGAATCCCCAGAAAGAGATCTTGGTACTTGAACCAGAAATGCCAGCACAAGAAACAATACTTTGCCAAAAAGACTTGTTTTCAATCAAACAAGAGAGAGAAAATACCAAAGACCACTTTCTTCACAATACAGAGGGTACAAAGACACTGCAGGAACAGGTCTCCACAGACAGAAAGGACTAAAAAGCCAAGAAATCCAAAATTTCAAAATCTACCTAGGTATATGCAACTTTACAGTTTAGCAACAAGCGCGCATACGCGACTTTGCTAAAGGAAACCCGCATATACGCGACTCCCTTTAACAAAAAATGCGTGTATACGTGACTGTGTGCAAACAAACCCGCGTATATAAAGGTAAAAAATGAAAAACAAAAAGGATCAAGCCTGAATAAGAAACCAAGACTTCAGTCTGACTGAGAAAGAGTAAACTGTACTGGAAATAAAAGTTAAAACTGTTGGAAACCTATCAAACAGCTGAAACCACCCAATAGGGGAATCACAAGAATGCGATCCCAGTGGAGTCGCCAGTTCTGTTTCAGGGAAAATCACCCTAGAGGTTTGTTGGGTCAAAACCTCCACAGAGCAGGGCATGCCATTCAGAAGGACTCACACACAACCGTACTTGAATGCAAAAAACTAGAAATCAACGATAGCAGGACTCACCCGTAGTCCTACGTTTGATGTAGATCCCATGGGGTTCAAACCCCCAGCAACCTTCCTTCCTCCTTCAACCTGCAAAACAAGAAAGAACGTGCACGAAATCCTAGTTGTACAACATATATTTCTCCTAAACGTTAGTGTAATCAATGTGAAACATGATATAAACGATAATAATTGCTTAATAATCAATCTTTCCACATATACAAACAGATACTAACACAGAAGTTCAGGAACAAGATGGTTCTTCATTATTATGAATAACATGTACAATAGTAAAAGTGGAGAGATCACCTGAATCCTTCCACGATCTTCGAGCAGACCGTCGTCCAGATTCGTCCCGCCCTTGCCTCGCTAAGAAACTTTCAAGACTTGTGCACTCGAGATGGCATATAAATGTATGAACATCTCCAAGAAACAAGGGTTTCCTGTATAAATCTGGGAAAGTGCAGGAGGCACGGGGAATCAGACTTGAACTAGGAATCCAACAGAGTATAATGACTATAAAATTTCTCTCTCCCTTAGGCCATGCACATGAGGGGCTTTTATACTCCCTCAAAGTAGTTTCAGTCAGTTGGAAATAGTTGGCCACGTATTGGGGTGGTTGAACTACTGGAGTAACCATCAACCTAGCCCGACAATAAGGAATTTATATATATTTTTAATGGTTTTAATGGCATATGCGGAAAAGTACATGTGGACTCGCGTATACACGCGGAAAAGTCTGGGCATACCCGCGTATGGGAATTTTAACACTATTTTTTAGTGAATTTGTTCAAGTCTGTAGGAATGGGTGCCCAAAGCCATAAAAGCAATCATGAATCATATGAAGGTGAAAAATGATGCTATAACACAATGGAAGAAGAATTAGCAATAAATTTCCTCCAATACTGTGCTGCCCCTAAAAAGATTCTTACCTCAGTAAATGTATTGGGCTTGGGCCAATTCAAAATTACCTCAATTTTGGAAGGATCAATATCCAATTCACCTCCTCCAACTATATATCCCAAATAAACCAAATTCACACTTTGACATCTTAAGAAACAATTGCTCTTTTCTCAAAACATCAAGTACCTTATTCACATGCATGACATGTTCTTCTCTTGAATTGATGAATATGAGTATGTCATCTAAGGAAACAATGAAAAAGTCATCTAAAAATGGTATAAGTACATCATTCATTACTCTCATGAAAGTAGTTGGTGCATTTTTTAAGCCAAATGGCATAACTAAACACTCATACAATCCTCGTCTAGTCTTGAAAGCAGTTTTCCAAATGTCTTCTTTGGCTATCCTAACTTGATGATAAATACTTCTCAAATCTAACTTAGTGAAATACTTTGCATTCTTTAACTGATCAAGCAAATCATCAATGCATGGAAGTGGGTAGCGATTCTTTACTGTGATTTTGTTCAGTGCAAAGAAATCGATACACATGCATCAAGTCTCGTCCTTCTTTGGAACCAAAAATATTGGAGAACCACATGCTAAAGTAGATGGGTGTATGATACCTTTATTCAAAAAACTCTTGGATTTGATTCTTGATTTCCAAACTTTCCATGATTGACATGCGATAAATACCAATACTCAGAAGTGGAACATCCTGCTGCAGTTGAATCTCGTGCTAAATTCCCCTCTTGAGTGGCAACCCATTTGGTTCTTGAAACATCTCGTCGTGCTGAATTACCACATCAAACAAATCAGATTTCAATTTTTCATCACATCCCTCAAAAGGTTCATAGTCAAAATCTCCCTTTTTCTTGATCATAAGAATCACAAATTTTTTACTTGTTTTTACTAGCCTCTTCATTTTCCCTACATTAACTAAAGAGATATCCAATTTCTTGTGATGATCTCTCACAATATACCCCGCTCCATATTTTGTCAAATGATATTTGTTTTCATGACAGTAGACAACCACTTTCATGTCATATAATTATGGACTACTCAAGATAATCCCTGAAATTTCAAGTGGTACAACATCTAACTCAACTTCATCAACAAAGTTTACAGTAATAGAAAATCTGAAAATACTTTCCTTGTCACCTGTAAATTGGCATTGTTAACTATCCAACCCAAAGGGTATGGATTATGATGAGGTATAGTTTCAAGGTTTACTTTTTTAACTAAGTCTTCTTAAATCAAGTTTTCTTGTGACCTTGTATGAAATAAGGCATCAATCTTTGTATGATTAGAAATTACTCTAACATGGAATAATTCTATCCTTGTGTCTTAATTTTGTTGGACATCTAATCCTCAATGGGTAGGTCTGGAAGGTGAATGGACAAAAGGAGTCCAAGATACCACTTGGAAGATGATTCCAAGGGTCACCTAATGTACTATAAAAGCACATCCATAGTTAATAGTAAAAAATATCACACCTATCTTTCCTATGTGTGTGTCTACCCATGCATGTGTTTAACATGGTATCAGAGCAGGCAATCTCCTGCCCTTCTCAAGTGTGAGCCACTTGCTCTTGTGGCCTGTGTAAACCCGCAAGCCCTAGGTGTTTTTAAGCATATCAGCTCTGCCTCTATTTAGCATCTTTGAAGGCTGACACATCTACTCTTGTTTTATCACCCCCCACCTGCCTTTCTAAAGCGTTGCTCTATTTTTGGTTGTAGATTGTCACCTCTGTCCTCTGTATATTGCAGAACTGTCACTATCCCACTACAAAATTTGCGCATTATTTTCCCCTCTCATTTTCGAGGAAATGAGTCTGCTTTGTAACTCCCACATATTATTGTCATTTATGTGTTGAAAATTGCAGAGAAGTTGGACAGTCACTGCTATGTGGCCACCTCGGGCTCCTTCACCCACAACCCTCCTTCCGCATAGAAAATCCTTAGGAAAGAATCCTTTGGCAAAAAGATCTTAAATGGTGGTTTTCAGTGGAAACCATTTAGCACGACTATTGCATTCTATTTGGTAGCAAACACTGCAAGCATGTCCATTGTTGAGAAGAGCACTGCTAACAACTACCGTGTTTTCTCCATAGCCTTGGTCATTCAAATTGTTGTATTCACATGCATCGCCTCTTTTTCCAGAAACCTCTCCACACTGTATAATGTTGCATTTCCCCGCAGCACCATTGCTAAGTCCTTTTCAGCAAGCCAAAACATATTACCTCAGCTCATCTTCACATTACGCTAACGCTCGACTCACCTACACAGTACACTAACGCTACTCTGGCGATACCTTCGATGCTCGGTGCGGCCCTCCATGCATTCCTCCCACAATTATCTCATCCATAAAACTTCCCTCAATCGAACTTCATACCACCGCAGTCTCAACACAAGAGTTTCCCATGACTCTGCACGCAACACTAGTTTTAGTATTGGTGAAACATATATTGCCGAAAACTAGCATATGATGTTGGGTGGATTTGGTTGGGGTTCATAGTTATATTGTCTCTACTCAGAACAAAATATTCTGTGTAGAAAATGAAATATGAATCAGCTTGTGATTGTTGAGATGATGTGAAGAATCATACCCAAGTTCATTTTTCATTTTTTGGGCTCATACCCAAGTTTGTTTTCGTTCCTAGGCCACTAGAGAAATTATACCCAAATATATTCCATTATTGGGTCATTAAAAAAATAAATCATATCCAAGTGTGTTTCATTGTTGGGTTATTGGAAAATAATGCCCAAATCAATTTCTGTCACCGAGTCGGGTTTAAGTTGCCTGTAACACCAGCTTCTGCTTTTTTATACTGCCATCTTATACATATTTTATAGTGATGGTAGTGTTGGGTATTTATAGTTTTTATTTGCTTTTTATTTCTCCTGCAAATTGAAATCTCCTGCAACATCCGGGTCTCCTTGCCGACCTGTGAATGGACCTTTATTGTAGGATATTTATATGTATGCATTTGAAAATCCAGAAAATGCCTCTATATCAGTAATTCTTCTTGTTGAAATTGTCACCACTTTCCCATCTTATTCTCAAATAAATATCAGTTTGTATTGCAACCATTGCTTGTTGAAAACTATTGTTGATTGTCATATTGTTCTAGAGGAGATCTGCAAGAACATTGCACATTTAGTTTCCTATCATGTTTCCCATTTGTTGAGTGTGATTTGTTAACAAAATTTTCAGAATTATGAAGTTATTAAAGTTTTTAGATACTCTCATATTGTCCATGGTTGAGTCCAGTATGGTCAAAATAAGCAAAGCCTCTCTTTCAGACATTCAAACTTGTTTGCAAAGAACACAAGAATATATTAGGTTTTTGCAACTTGAATATCAACTGCAAAAAGAGGAGTTACAACAAAAGAGTTATCATTCTGAACTTGTTTTTTTTCATAAAATTGAGACAAACTCCGATCAACAACAAGATATTTCTCAGATCACTGAGCCCAGTACAAGAGAAAATTTATATGCAGATGCAGAAGCTCACGCTTCTCTTCCAAAGTCCATCATCAGACCTTGGGAAGAGCTCGTCCATAACAAGCACAAAACAGGTCTTGGATATGACAAGGATTTGTCCTTTCATATTCCAGACTACTCCAAGCCTATCAAATTTCAGAGTGCCAGATTTCTTTATGACAATTCACCTTCAGTTGTTCCAGATCCTGCTCCTCTTCCAAAGAAGCAACAACAAATTGAAAAATGCCAAAATTGTGATCGCGTTGGCCATATGAAAGATCATTGTTTTGATCTTCACCCATGCAAGCACTGTGGTCAGCACACCCATTCTTCACACAGATGCTTTAGAAACAAGCCTCTTGCAAGAACAAAGATTCACCTTGGATGGATTGCTTCTTGGCAATGGGAATCAACAACCAAGAATATGTTTAAGTCATATGTCAGAACTTGTTCTAGAATATTGAACAATCTTGCAGTTGAGTTTTCACCATCATCTCACCTTGTACCTAACAGGGGGGGAAATGGTGGCCATGTACAAGCTTCAAAGTCACATCAAGCGAGCCTGAGCCACAACTTGTCATTCTATATTAAGAGTTGTAGCCAGAGACACATATGCCCATGAGCATGCCTTTGGTTGGTGGACAGACTTAAACCATCCATGCGAGGTTCATATTATTCCTCTTCAAAGAATTTAGGACACTTCCTCTAGTAGAAGACTTTAACTTCTTGCCAGCTTTCGTAGAGTTCTGGGAAATGCATTAAGCATTCCAGTGTTGGTGTTCATCCTTAAACCATCATAGGTTGTAGACCTCCCTTCTTCTAGGTTGAAGGTCTCCCTCTTCAAATATGAGGGACACTTCCTCTAGCAGAAGACCTCAGCTTCTTGCCATATTTGGAAGAGTTTCGGGAATTGAAATAAGCATTGTGTTCGAGTGTTGGTGGTCATCCTTAAACCACCTCTTAATGCCAACATTTTAGAGAGCTGATTCAACCTAAGTTCTGCCATGCATACTTTTCATATTTGTATTACATCTCTCTTCTTGGACTCACTCATACCCCTTCAGATTAACGGGGGGAATGTTGGACACCTAATCCTCAACAAGTAGGTGTGGAAGGTGAATGGACAAAATGAGTCCAAGATATCGCTTGGAAAATGAATCCAAGGGTCACCTAATGTACTATAAAATCACATCTATAGTTAATAGTAAAACAAATCACGCCTATCTTTCCTATGTGTGTGTTTAACAAATTTGAAGTGTTATTGTGACTGTTTGAGGTACTAGAACTTGAAATTGCTTCCTTTCCTTTGTTAACCACGGCAACTATTTTGGTTTCATCTCCTGAATCAGATCCAAGATATTTTTGTGTGGTGGCAGTTGTCTTTTGTTTCACTTTGTTATTTGGTTTCTTTGGTCTTATTTTGGGATGTAGTTTCCAACAATGGGCTTCATCATGCCCCTCTTTGGAACAATGTTTGCATGTAATTTTATCCCCTTCTTTCTTCACACTTGCATTCTTCTTTCCCTTCCATTTTCGTCCATTCTCTTTTCCCTTACCCTTGAATGGTTTCTTCTTACTACCCTCTTCAGAATTTTTTTTACCCATTGCTTCAAGATGTGTGGCTTGCACACATACTTCATATAAGTTATTTGGGTTAAACATGAGAATAGTGTGTTTTAAATACGAATGTAGACCTCATATATACTTCAAGAGTGTGTCTTGTGAATTTAAGTCTACTCCAAGTAATAATTCCCTTTTCCTAAAATCTTGTGTATACTCTTGGACAATTTGACCTTTGACCTGTCTAAAGTTTTGCCAACTCCTTATTGCTTTCTACATATAGGCTAATGGATATAATTGTCTTTTAATGGAAGAAATGAATTCGACCTAAGAAATGGAAATCTTCCCATGGATGCACATTTCCTCTTGTGTCTTTTCCTCCCAACAAACTAATGTTGCTCCTGTTAGCCACCTATAAATTTTTGACAGAGCAAACAGGTGGCTAAATTTGTTCTTGAGGCTTCAAGAGATACATTTTCTCTGAAGACATATCACTCTTGAATCCTCCTTGTGTCTTTTTCCTTTGAAAGATCTTCACTGTTTTTTCCACCAAGAAAGCCTCACTGTTTATGAAAAAATTTGCTCAGAAAAAGCCTCTATTTTCTCCCTTGTATCCCTTCAAATTCCCCCATTTTTACCCTTTTTTCCCTTCTCAAATTCCCCTTTAACCACCAAAATCCCTTCCTAAGTCTTCTAAACCGTCTAATTCTCCTTTGTAAACCATGTGAAATCCCTCCATATGGTGGAAAAACCCTCTTTTTCCCCTACCGGAACCCTTCTCTAAGCCTTAAAAATGCTCTTTTTGGCTTAAAAAACATTGATTTTTCATTATAGGCTTTAGCCGCTTTCGACTAAGCCCCTAACCACTTCCCCTCCATGAAACCCAGCACCAAGACCAGGCGCTAAGCCCTTGAGTGCTTATCGCAATCGAAAGATTGGATGAAAATGCATTTTCTTTGTGAAACTGAAAAAGTTCTGATGCGATAGTTATTTGGTCTATCTATCGCGGGCTTGATCTCAGCCGTTAATATCCTTAAATGATCCAACGGCCAGCACTAAGCCATACAACGCTAATTGCATCGGAATTTTGTTGCGATGCGCGTTTCTTTGTTATTTGAAAACTTCCGATGCGAGATTTTGTTTATTCTATTGGCCCGTGGGTGCAATACCAGCCGTTGATCTATATAAGATCTAACGGCCCGCGCAAATCTCACCGCGCGCCCATAACATCCCTTTTTCAACCCCGATTTTGATCTCCACTGTTGATTCCCCTTTAAATTCAACGACCATCGCATCGCCGCCCCAATCGCCAATCACAACTTTTTATTGTGCCACTCTTCAACTCCCCGATTGGCTGATCTCCGATTCAATCCTTGCCGTTCAATCCACAAGAACCAACGGCCAGGATTTTTCCTCTCACCGCCCTGTGTCCCCGATTGGCCATTCCTGATCCAATCTCAACTGTCAATCTTCCGCCGATCCGACAGTCCACATGTAATCGCAACATCATACCATTGATGTTTTGGCCCCTGCCAACCTCCGATGCGATTAGATCGCAGCCATCCATCCCATCTGATCTGACAGCCCTCCTTTTTCCCTCCCATTCATTTGACCCTCTGCCTTCATGTTCCCTTCTTTAGATCTCAGTCATTCATTCCGTAGATCGGATGGCCCACATTAAAACCACCATTGACCTGTCCCCTCATTACCGACCGTGCAACTGTCCATATCGTGCTCCACCCATCACCGTAAGATCTCACAGTCCCAGATCCAACGACCAACATCCATATCGCATAACTTTGGCGTCCGGGATTTAATAGTTTGAAATTATGCGACATGGGCCATTTTATTTTGCCACGTGTCAGATGGCGAACCATATCACGTTATTTTGGGAAAAATTCAAAACTGCTCCATTTCAATGCGAAAACAATTGTTTTCTCCATAAAACCACTTCCCCCCTTTCTATATCCGAAATTCCATCAGAAGATCTCGACTGTTGATCTATATAGATCTACGGTCCATATTGCATCGTGTATCCGCCATATTTCATTCATCGGGCTTTCCTATTAACCTCACTGGATGATCCCAACTGTTGATCTCCTCCTGAGATCTGACAGTCCACACTCAATCACCCTCTTCCCATGCCGGTCCCACCATTCAAAGTCGATTTTAGGCGTTTTTCATCGTTTTCCTTTGTAATGCGCTCACATTAAAACTTCAATGTTTCAAATTAAAGGTATGTTTTCTCCGCCTGACCTTCTTAAGCCACTCCACCAACAAATCCCCGTCGTCAATCATTATTATTCCATCTAATCTAACAACCCAGAACCATTTCTTCATCAGGCCACCATCAGATAAGTTTTTCACCATTTCATAGCATTTTTCAGCTGTTTCCCACTGCATCCACCGCATTCATCTCTGCTGCGCTACCATTCTCACAGTATTCCACAACATCCATCCTCCCTCTCACATAGATTTATTAACATTTTTTATGTCTTTGTGCAGGGTTACAGATGGTGAAAGCCATTATTTTCTACACAATCACTGTTAGTGACACAGTAGCGCCGATGAAGTTTTATCAGAGCCAGTGATTGTAGGGAAAACTTCTGAGAGGGTTTTAAACACATATTTTATCCAAATCAAGGGTATCAACTCACATTAAGACTCTAGCACCATAAGCCCTACAAATTCATAGACAGAGACAGTCAGAGGAGCGGAAAAGAGTATCAGTGAAGAATTAAGAGGTTTAAAGCATGCTATTGAAGATTTTAAGCTCTTAATTTAATGATTAAAGGGCGAGTGTGCCAAATTGAAGACCTTATGATTAGCACAGAAGGCCTAATGAGGCGTAAATCACAGAAAACAATCTTATCAGTATCTCACATAAGCAGAAGGTTCTTTCTTGAGAAAGGACAAGCTCCCATACTATTTTTATTCTACATCGAGCTCCGGAGAAGATCTCCACCCTGACAGAAAGTCCTAATGTTTCCAGAGCATTTTTTATGCAGCATGGCAGGCTTGAAAGTAATTTATCTATCTTTTTCTTATCACTATATTACTACAAATCACTACAGCCGAAAGGTACATCAAAGAACATACCTGGAATTACTATCAGCCTGTCGAAGACCACTCTTTCATCCAAAGATTATTGAAGATCAATGCATAGATATTAATACAGAATGGACCTCGAGCCCCTTCCTTCTACTTCTATTTTAATGTTTCATTTAAGGTTTCACCTACCTCCTCTACCTCTCTTTCAGCTATAAAACTCATGAAAAAACACATTGTAAAGGTTATTGATCAGATATCTGTGAATTGCAAGCTGTTTCTCTTGAGATATAGTTCTGTGTGTAAAGTTGTAAGATAGGCTGAGGAGATGATTTCAGACTGAATATAAATTTGTTGGAAAATTTTGCATATGACTGTTGTTGCTCTTTAATATGACAAGCAATTTCTTTGGATCCTGATTTAAAGAAGTGGTGATGTGTTCTACCTTTGTCTCTATTTTCCTTCTGTAATTCATTACATTTCATTTCTCTGGTAAGAATCAGAAATCTAGTTTAGGATATACCCATGCATGGTACCCTAATACTTCCTGCTCTTCTTATATTTGATGTTTTCTATTGATTGTGCTATCTGAGAACTAATTCAAGATAATTTAACTAGTGTAGTAGCCGTTATTCACTACTAACTGATGTATGAATTTATGAATATGTTCTTAGATGTTCTTGTCTGGTTTTAATTGAAAGAATTGGGATACTGGGAGTTTAGAATGTTGATTCTATCTCACCAGGGTATTTTTCAATCAATTGAACATTTCTAAGTTCCCTTAAGTTGAATGTCGAAGCATTGAAAGTTCAAAGCCTTTCTCTGATCTCAGGCTTCACCTTTGTGTTTAAATCGTAAGTGTTTGTTGTTGTCTAAAGACTTAGCCTTTAGGGGTTGGATCATAGGTGTTTAAGGCATGCCCTATCCCTAGATCTGATTCTTAGGTGGTCACCTTGGAGGTTTCCTTGTCATTCACCTTCTTTCCTCATCATTTCACACCACACTATCATATTTAAAGATCCTCTGTTTTAGATGACTAGCCCAATTGAAAGCCTTGGATACTGAATAGCAAGTAAACCCTTTTATGAGTCCATTGCCCAATGGTCTCGAGTGTTCTCTAAAATATCTCTCCTTTGCCTAAATCCCTCTTTGTTCACCCTTTGTCTTATATTGAACCCTTCCTTCATGTTTCCCAACAACCAAACAAACAAACAAAATAACAATCCTTGTGCCATATAACTAGCCTAATACCTTAAACCAGATCCTCAAAGATATATATTTATTTGCCTTTATAGATAGATCCCTCTCTGGACCCAAGAGGGCGAGATCCTAAGGTCCCAAAGTGGTTTTGATGTTGTCTTATCTTTTGGTCGAGCCAAACCTGCCAAAACAGAGGAACCCCAACATAATGGCAACCCCACTGGGAACTTTGATTGAAACACACCTTTAAACACTTATAAGAACTCAAAGAAGACCATAGTAGCCTGAATTTGGTGGTTAATCACTGTGGTGGACAGTAACACTCCTTGAAGCATTCTAAAACTTCCACCTTGCGACTCCATAGTTCGTTAATGATTAAAGACTCCACTAGTGATTAGTAGGCTTGCTGATTATCTTGGTTTCACAAGACTCCACTGTGAGACCAGACTTCGTTACAACATCAGCCACATTAGAAGTAACAAGCAGGATTAAGCTTCTTGGTTAAGATACAGACATACTGGATTCAAGAAGAGTCTATACAAGAGCTTATCCTAACCCAAACCCACCAGAAATAGTTGACAACCCTGAGAACATTCTTAATAAATCTCCCATCCCTAGGAAGCCAACTATTTCCAGACACATCCATAGAGCTAACTCTTCAACAGAAAACTTTACAGCTCCACCAGACACTCTTTTTGACTTAGACTCACAAAGTAGTTTACCAAGAACTAAGGCGTTCAATGCTCTAGACCAGTCAGACCTTGAGCTACCTAGTTCACCATCTCATAGTGGTCAACATATTAGGAATAGAGAGACCCCTCCATCTACACCTCCGGATATCCATTTCATTAAAAACTTGGGGCTCTATCACCCTAAATCAGCTCAACAGAGTGTTGTTGGTCCTAGTATTCTTGTCATCCACATACCTGCTACTCAAGCCAATCCTTTACCTCCTTAGAACATCATCATGGCAACATGGTATGCCCCCTTGGTGTTACCACATCCTCTAGTGCCTTTACCCATTGATTATCAGTAAAAAATCCCACATTTCACTGCAAAAGAGTCTACCACTCCTCAACACCATGTAGACAGGATGGAAGATTCCTTTGACAATATGGAGATAGATGATGAGACAGTCAAGATGAGAATATTTGCCCATATTTTAGGAGGAGATGTGAAGAAGTGGTTTAAAGGCCGACCTCCTAATAGTATCCATGATCTTCCCTCTTTATATAAAACCTTTATAAACAAATGGGAAGTCAAGACCAACCCTCTCCAAATACTAGCAGAGTATAAGAACCTTAAAAGAAATGTAGGAGAGAGTGTCCATGACTATTCTACAAGGTTTAACAGTGTTTATAACGCTCTTCCTCCACATATGAAACCTCCCCAAGGAATGGCTTTAGTGAAGTATCCTGAAGGCTTTGATGCTGACATGGCCTATCAGCTTAGGGAGAGATATTACAACACATTGGAAGATATGAAAAAATGAGCACTGAGTGTGGAAGCGAACCTGATTGAAAAGAGAGCCAGAATGAGGTCTGAGAAAAAGGTAACATATAGGGATGACACATCAGCTTCCACATTCGATCCCAAGTATGAAAGTCTAGCCAAAAACATGGAAAGGCTAGAGAAAATGATTGTCACAGTTAGTAATCTGAACAGAAACCAAAATCAAAACCAGAACTTTAGGAGAAACAACCCCCCAAATAAACAGAGAGACTCTGATCAACAAGTCATACCCACATTTCAAGAGAACTTCCTTGATGAGGATGAGGGGATAATAGAAGAGTCCGAGGGAACCACAATAAACATGGTGGAAATAGACAACTCAATCCACAATTGTTCCATGGAAGAAAACCAGACCTCACACTCACATTGGGACGAGGAAAGGTTAGAATCTGAGGATTATAGGCTAGGATTTGAAAATTCCATCATGCAGGTAAGAGAACAGTATGAACTTAGAAGCAATAAGAGCTTAGACAATTCCAAACCAAAAGCCTATGAGATCACCATTAAGAAAAGGCCTGAGAAAACTCCTAAGGTGACTGCTAAAAGCAACAAATCAGCAGCTGAAAGTTCTGGGAAGAAGAAAGAAAAAGACAGCCAAAATACTGATAAACAAAGTAAAAAAACTAGTAGCACTAGCACTGCAGCTAATGCTCCTGATAAAAAAGCTGCAAACACTGTACATAGTGAGAATCAGCACACTGATTCTGCCACCAAAGAAGTGGCTAACAAAATAGAGTTGAGTCTTACAAAGAGTCAATCTCCCTTCAATTTGGAGAGTGAGATTGCTAAAATTAAATTTTTTGTCCCACTCTCTGAGTTGGCCACTCAGGATGTATATAAAAGCCAAATTTTGAATGCTTTAAATCAAGGTGAAAAAAGTGACACTGTTAATCTAAGTGATGATCAACCAGCCCTTTTGTTTGGTCCAAATATAGAAGGGAAGTTTCAAGAAGGGGTAGTACCTCCTTTTTCTATCAGCCTCAATATCCATGACAAGATCCTTCACAACGCAATGCATGACTCTAGGGCATGACACAACCTAATTCCTAAGGTAATTATGGATAAGTTATGCCTAGAGATAACCCGACCCCAAAAGGATTTATATTCATTTGACTCTAGCAGAGTGAAGTTCCTTGCCTTAATCAAAAATCTCTGTGTGAACCTGACTCAGATTCCAGCCAAATGTATGGCTATGGATGTGGTGGTGGAAAATGTGCCACCTAAATATGGCATGTTGTTTTTGAGGTCATGGAGAGACAAGCTGCAAGGTACAATGCAGATGAATGGGTCATATGCCACAATCCCTGTCTTTAGCCAGCTTAGGAGACTGTATAGAGAGGCACAAATGAAGTTTATGGTGAGCAGCCCTGAAAAACCTGAAAATTCACCTTTGTACTCTGTACACATGGATATGGACTCCTTTATCCTTTGCAACGATGAATCCATAGACGAGCCAGAGCTAGAAGACAAAGATGCAAACAACAAGGTAGAGCCCACAAATTTTAACATAATGGACACTCTAGATCTAGAAGAAAACAAAGAAGAAACCTTTGGACAGTGCACTGAATCTGAAACTAAGAGTAAACAAAACCAAGACTACAAACAGCGGATTGGTCATCTCTCTGAACTCCATACACATCATGAAGAACAAAGCACTCCACACCATGGTGCAGACCCCAAATTACAACATAACAGTGAAACCAACGTTAAGGAGGAAAATGATGATAAACCTGGAAATGATCCCTTATGGAGAATGAATTTCGATGGGTCTTGCACTAGAAAGAATGCAGGAGCCAGAGTGTGGTTACATAACACTAAGAGTGACTATGCTGAGATTCATGCCTTCAATCTGGACTTCAAATTTACAAACAATATCACAGAGTATGAGGCTCTCATCCTAGGCTTGAATCTATTGAAAAAAATAGGAGCCCGAAGGATAGCTGTACATGGAGACTCTGAGTTAATCATAAAACAAGTGAACAAAGAGTATATAGCTAAACACCCTAGATTGAGAGCATACAGAAACGATGCTATGGATTTACTGAAAACCTTTGTAGAGTATGAGCTGGTGTTTTTTCCTAGGAGTCAGAAAATTGTTAAAAATGGATTAGCTTGCATAGCTAGTTCATATCATAAATCACCTAGTGACAAAAAAATCATCATTCAGACAAAATATAGGCCTGCGGTGCCAGATAACGAGAAATATTGGCAGGTCTTTGAGGGTGATAAGTAGATAGAGGATTTCCTAATTGGTAGGAATGGGTTTGAATTCTCTAATTTAGACTCTAAATCCGATGAAAGCTGCCTGAGTGAAGAGCCCCCCGACGAAGAAAGATCACCACATAATGGAGAAATAAACATGTTAACTAAAGAACTTGGAACTCAAACTAAGGAGTATAAGAACATAGAAAAAGAGGAAATAGAGGTGCTACAGTCAAAAGATAAGAATATACCCAGAGGACTGGCACCATTAGAGCACCTTTTTGATTTTAACGATGTAGCGAAGAAACCCACTATAGAACACTCAGACTCCAATGTAGAGGAATGCAACATAGGCACTGAGGATAAGCCTAAGATGATTAAACTAGCTAAGTCCCTGCCGACAGATATGAAAAAGAAATATATCGACTTATTTAAAGAATTCATCGACGTGTTTTCCTGGAGCTACGAGGACTTAAAAGCCTATGATACGAAGATTATCCAACACAAAATCCCTTTGAAAGAAAACCAAAAACCCTTTAGATAGAAACTTTGCAAAATTAACCCGAAACAACTGCCTCTAGTCGAAAAGGAAATCAAGAAGATGTACGAGACAGGAATTATAGTGCCTGTGAGGTTCTTCGATTGGGTTTCCAACCTCGTAGCTGTGAGAAAGAAGACGAGCGAGATCATACTGTGCATCGATTTCAGAAACCTTAACAAAGCTTCACTTAAAGACAATTACCCCTTACCAAAGATGGAACACATCCTACAGAGGGTAGTTGGCTCAAAAGGATCTCCCTGTTAGATGGTTTTTCAGGCTATAACCAAGTTTTATTACTCCCTGAAGACCAACTCAAGATAGCTTTCGCCACTCCATGGGGCACTTTTATGTACCTAAAAATGCCTTTTGGACTGATGAACGCTGGTGCAACCTTCCAACGAGCAATGGACATAGCCTTTTCGGAGGAAACATGGCACTTCATTGTCATCTATCTTAATGACATAACGGTCTATTCCAAGACTGATGAGGAGCACCTCAAACATCTGAGAAGAGTTTTTGAAAAATGTAGAAGGTTTGGTCTGTCTTTAAATCCAAAGAAGACTATATTCGGGCTTCAAGAAGGTAAGCTTCTTGGCCATATTATATCAGAGAAGGGAATTAATATAGACCCGCAAAGAGTTGAGGGAATACTACAGATTACCCACCTGAGAAACATAAAATAGTTGTAGTCCTTTATTGGGAAAATCAACTTCTTAAGGAGGTTTATTCCCAACTTAGCTGAGCACCTCAGAGATATGAAAAACATGCTGAAAAGAGGTGTAGGGGTTAAGTGGACTGTAGAGACTAATTTTTTTTTTGAATTAGTTAAACTTGCACTCACCCGGGCACCTATCTTAATCAGCCCTGAATTTTCAAAAGACTTCCTGATATTCTCCTTTGCCTCCGAGCATACAGTGGCTGTAGTTCTGCTACAGAAAAATCCAGAGGGGCAGGAACATCCCATTTCTTTCTTTAGAAAAGCTCTGAGGGACGCACCCTTAAAATATAACATAATGGAAAAATAGGCCTATGCCTTGGTAAAGGCCTTCAAAGACTTTAGGGTGTATATACTGCATTCTCACATCATTTCCTATGTGCCAAACACAGTGGTAAAAGAAATTTTGTCCCAAGATCCGGATGGAAAGAGGGGCAAATGAATTGCTGTAATATTAGAGTATGACCTGGAAATAAAACCCATGAAACTAATCAAAGGTCAGGGCTTAGCTCAACTAATGGCTGAATCTAACTTGCAAGCCCTTGACATAAACATGGTGGATGCCTTGGATGAACATGAAGGATTGCCCGATCCTACTGTTGAAGAACAATTTCAAAACTCTCCTTGGTATTATGATATCCTGTATGTACTCACAAACCTCATTGCCCCTCCTAATTTATCAAAGAATAAGGCTAGATTCCTAAAGTTAAAGACCAAAAACTATTGCATACTGAATGAATGTTTATACTGGAAAAATGCAAATGGTTTGATGCTTAAATGTGTGCTTGAAACTGAAGCAGAGAGGATTAAACAGGAGTTCCATGCAGGAGAGTGTGGAGGCCATCTAAACTGGAAAGCCACTACTAACAAAATACTCAGAGCTAGCTATTACTGGCCTACACTTTTTAATGACATCCACAAAATGATAATTGTCTGCCATAAGTGCCAGATTTTTTAGGGCAAAAGGAAGCTCCTTACTTTACCATTACAACCTATAATTGTTGAAGCTCCCTTTCAACAGTGGGGCCTAGATTTCATAGGGGAAATACACCTTACATCTTCTGCTCAACACAAGTGGATCCTTACAACCACAGACTATTTCAAAAAATGGATAGAGGCCATACCTTCTAGGAATGCCACAGATTCTGTTATCATTAAATTCCTTGAAGATCATATCCTCTCTAGATTTGGCTACCCAAGAAAGATAATCACTAATAATGTTGTTGCTTTTGGATCCAAGAAAATGATTGATTTTTTTCACAGGTATCAGATAGCACTCGGTCATTCAACTGCTTATTACCCATAAGGTAATGGGTTAACTGAATCATCAAACAAAAGCTTGGTGACATTATCGAAAAGCTGCTTGAAGAGAATAATAAATCATGACATAACAAGTTAGTGCATGCTTTGTGGGCTGACAAGCTAACAACAAAGAAATCCATTGGAATGTCACCATATCAGCTTGTTTATGGAACAAAGGCAGTGTTTCCTACCATCCTAGGGGTACCAGTGCTTAAATTAGTCCAAGAGATTCAGACAGAAGAGGATAGCATGGTAAGGAGGATAAATCAAACAATTCATCTCCAACAAACAAGAGGGGAAGTCTATAACAGAGCTCTGAAAGTGTAGGAAAATATAAAAAGGTTGTTTGATAAGAGAAAAAAAGATTATGACTTCAAAATTGGAGATAAAGTTCTTAAGTGGGACTCTAGGAGAGAAGATAAAGTAAAACATGGTAAATTTGACAGTTTGTGGCAGGGTCCATACATCATCCAATCCACCATTGGTCCAAATGCCTTTTTTCTGCAAGAGCTAGATGGTACAGATCTGTTTGGGGGTCCTGTCAATGGTAGGATGCTCAAGAATTATTACTGCTTATTTCCAGTTTACAGTTTTCTTTTCCATTGTAAATATCGTTGTTGTGTTCTGTTTTCAAAGAAAAAGAGAAAATGTTTCAAAAAATAGAGAAAGAGAGGTTCAGACATGCTCAAAACATGAACCTCATAAGTTCCAAAAGAAGCGCTCAGACAAGCTTAAAACCTGAGCCAAAGAAAGTAAATAAGCTGGTTCTAATATGCTCAAAATATGAACCAACAAAGAAGAAAGAAGAATCATCTCTAACAAGCCCAAAACCAAAGCTGAAATGAAGAAGAAAGTGACTCCAATAAGCTCAAAACTTGAGTCACAATGAAAAGAAGGATGCTTCAAAGTTTCAAAATCTCAAGCCTTCAAATTTTGTTTTCAAGTTGTTGCAATTTCAGTTCATGTGCAGCTGTCTTTATGCCATGGACCCACAACAAACTAGACCGTCTAATCCTAGTTTGACTGTTTTTAAATTTCTGTTGTAGAATGTAGAGAATGAAATCTGCTAGACAGTTTAATCCTAGAATATATTAGATTAGGTAGAGAAGTTATGAGGCCAATAGTTTAATCTAGTCTCATGGATAAATAAGGCTAGAATTAGATTAGTTTGTTTTGCTCTCAATAAAAAAAATGATGAAGAAAGGTCTACAAATTCAATGCACCTTGAAGAAAAAATGTTTTGACTGTAGGATGGGTAGGTAGATTGTTCGGGAGAATGTTTTCTACTGTTATAATGTCTTCATGAGTTGTGGCAGCTGATTAAAGAAAGAAAATATGTGTCAAAGATCGGGCATCTAGCCTACTCCAAAGATTATTTTTTGAAGTTCTTGACACCTTCAAGAAGATGCCATCCCCATGTGGAGCCACTGTTAGCCACCTATAAATTTTTGATAGAGAAAACATGTGGCTAAATTTGTTCCCGAGGCTTCAAGAGATACATTTTCTCTGAAGAAATATCACTCTTGAATCCTCCTTGTGTCTTTTTCCTTTGAAATATCTTCACTTCTGTTTCCACCAAGAAAGTGTCACTGTTTATGAAAAAAATTTCTCATAAAAAGCCTCCATTTTCTCCCTTGTATCCCTGCAAATTCCCCCATTTTTACCCTTTTTTCCCTTCTCAAAGTTTCCCCTTTAACCCCCAAAATCCCTTCTTAAGTCTTCTAAACCATCTAATTCTCCTTTGTAAACCATGTGAAATCCCTCCATATGGTGGAAAAACCCCTTTTTCCCCTACCAGAACCCTTCTATAAGCCTTAAAAACCCTCTTTTTGGCTTAAAAAACACTGATTTTTCATTATAGGCTTTAGCCCCTTTTGGCTAAGACCCTAACCACTTCCCCTCCATGAAACCCAGCGCCAAGACTAGGCGCTAAGCCCTTGAGTTCTTATCGCAATCGGAAGATTGGATGAAAGCACATTTTCTTTGTGAAACTGAAAAGTTTTGATGCGATAGTTATTTGGTCTATCTATCACGAGCTTGATCTCAACTGTTGATCTCCTTAAACAATCCAACAGCTAGTGCTAAGCCATACAACGCTAACCGCATCGGAAGTTTGTTGCGATGCACGTTTCTTTGTTATTTGAAAACTTCTGATGCGAGATTTTGTTTGTTCTATTGGCCCACGGGTGCAATAAGATCTAACGGCCCCTGAAAATCTCACCACGTGCCCATAACATCCCTTTGTCAACCTCGATTGTGATCTCCACTGTTGATTCCCCTTTAAATCCAATGGCCATCGCATCGCCACCCCAATCAAGAATCGCAACTTTTTATTGTGCCACTCTTCAACTCCCTGATTGGCCAATCTCCGATTCAATCCTAGCCATTGAATCCATAAGAACCAACGACCAGGATTTGTCCTCTCACTGCCCTGTGTCCCCGATTGGCCATTCCCGATCCCATCGCAACCATAGATCTTCCGCCGATTCGACGGTCCACATGTAATCGCAACATCATACCATCGAATTTTTGGCCCCTGCCAGCCTCTGGTGCGATTAGATTGCAGCCGTCCATCCCATCTGATCTGACGACCCTTCTTTTTCCCTCCCATTCATTTGAACCTCTACCTTCGTGTTCCCTTCTTTAGATCTCAGCCATTCATTCCATAGATCTGACGACCCAAATTAAAACCACCATTGACCTGTCCCCTCATTACCGACCGTGCAACTGTTCATATCGTGCTCCACCCATCACCGTCAGATCTCACAGTCCCAGATCCAACGACCAGCATTCATATCGCGTAACTTTAGTGTCTGGGCTTTAACAATTTGAAATCACGTGACATGGGCGATTTTATTTTTCCATGTGTCGAGCGGCGAACCATATCGCGTTATTTTGGGAAAAATTCAAAACCGCTCCATTTCAACATGAAAACAATTGTTTTCTCCATAAAACCACTTCCCCCCTTTCTACCTCCGAAAGTACATCAGAAGATCTCAACCGTCAATCTATATAGATCTATGGTCCATATTGCATCGAGTCTCCGCCATATTTCATTCATCGGGCTTTCCTATTAACCTCATTGGATGATCCCAACCGTCGATCTCCTCCTGCGATCTGATGGTCCGCACTCAATCGCCCTTCGCCCATGCCGGTCCCACCATTCAAAGCCGATTTCAAATGATTTTCATCATTTTCCTTTGTAATGCGCTCACATTAAAAATTTGATGTTTCACATTAAAGGTATGTTTTCTCTGCATGACCTTCTTAAGCCACTCCACCAAAAAATCCCTGCCATCAATCATTATTAGTCCATCTAATCTAGCAGCCCAAAACCATTTCTTCATCATGCCACCATCAGATCAGTTTTTCACCATTTCACAACGTTTTTCAGCTATTTCCCACTGCATCCATCGCATTCATCTCTGCTACACTGCCATTCTCACAATCTTCCATAGCATCCATCCTCCCTCCCGCATAGATTTCTTAACATTGTTTGTGTCTTTGTGCAGGGTTACAGATGGTGAAATCCGTTCTTTTCTACACAGTCACTGTTAGTGACACAGTAGCACCAATGAAGTTTAATCAGAGCCAGTGATTGCAAGGAAAACTCCTGAGAGGGTTTTAAATGCATATTTTATCCAAATCAGGGGTATCAACTCTGATTAAGACTCTAGCACCATAGGCCCTACAAATTCACAGACAGAGACAGTCACAGGAGCAGCAAAGAGTATCAGTGAGGAATTAAGAGGTTTAAAGCATGCTATTGAATATTTTAAGCTCTAATTCAATGATTAAAGGGCGAGTGTGCCAAATTGAAGACCTTATGATTAGCACAGAAAGCCTAATGAGGCCTAAATCATAGAAAACAATCTTATCAATGTCTCACATCAGCAGAAGGTTCTTTCCCGAGAAACGACAAGCTCCCATATTGATTTTATTCTACATCAAGCTCTGGAGAAGATCTCCACCCTGACAGGAAGTCCTAATGTTGCCAGAGCATTTGTTATGCAGCATGGCAGGCCTGAAAGTCATTTATCTACCTTTTTCTTATCACGAGAGTACTACAAAGTACTACAGGCGAAAGGTACATCAAAGAACATACCTGGAATTACTATCATCCTGTCAAAGACCACTCTTTCATCCAAAGATTACTGAAGATCAATGCATAGATATTAAGAAAGAATGGGCCTCAAGTTCCTTCCTTCTACTTCTGTTTTAATGTTTCATTTAAGGTTTCACCTACCTCCTCTGCCTCTCTTTCAGCAATAAAACTCATGAAAAACACATTGTAAAGGTTGTTGATCGGATATCTGTGAATTGCAGGCTGTTTCTCTTGGGATATAGTTCTATGTGTAAAGTTGTAAGATAGGCCGAGGAGATGATTTCAGACTGAATATGAAGCTGTTGAACAATGTTTTATATGACTGGTGTTGCTCTTTAATATGACAAACAATTTCTTTGGATCCTGATTTAAAGCAGCAGTGATGTGTTCTACCTTTGTCTCTGTTTTCCTTCTGTACTTCATTACATTTCATTTTTCTGGTAAGAATCAGAAATATGGTTTAGGATATACCTGCGCATGGTACCCTAATGCTTCTTGATCTTCTTATCTTTGATGTTTTCTACTGATTGTGCTATCTAAGAACTAATTCAAGATAATGTAACCAGTGTAGTAGCCGTTATTCACTACTAACTGATGTATGAATTTATGAATCTGTTATTAGATGTTCTTGTCTGGTTTTAATTGAAAGAATTGGGATACTGGGAGTTTAGAATGTTGATTCTGTCTCACCAGGGTCTTTTTCAATCAATTGAACCTTTCTAAGTTCCCTTAAGTTGAATGTCAAAGAATTGAAGGTTCAAAGCCTTTCTCTGATCTCAGGCTTCACCTTTGTGTTTAAATCGTAAGTGTTTCTTGTTGTCTGAAGAGTTAGCCTTTAGGAGTTGGATCATAGGTGTTTAAGGCATGCCCTGTCCCTAGATATGGTTCTTAGGTGGTCACCTTGGAGGTTTCCTTGTCATTCACCTTCTTTCCTCATCATTTCATACCACACTATCATCTTTAAAAGATCCTATGTTTTAGATGACTAGCCCAATTGAAAGCCTTGGATACTGAACAACAAGTAAACCCTTTTATGACTCCATTTCCCAATGGTCTCGAGTGTTCTCTGAATTATCTCTCCTCTGCCTAAAATCCTCTTTGTTCACCCTTTGTCTTATATTGAACCCTTCCTTCATGTTTCCCAACAACCAGACAAACAAACAAAACAACAATCCTTATGCCATATAACTAGCCTAATACCTTAAACCAGAACCTCAAAGATATATATTTCTTTTCCTTTGTAGAGAGATCCCTCTTTGGAGCCAGGAGGGATAGATCCTAAGGTCCCAAAGTGGTTTTTATGTTGTCTTATATTTTGGTAGAGCCAAACCTGCCAAAACATAGGAACCCCAACAGCTCCCTCTAGCCTTAATGAAGCCAATTGGATTTTAATATCTTCTTCTTGCAAATTTTGAATTCTACAGTAAAATTCTAATTGACGAATCCAATTATCTAGTCTTTCAGCATTAAATTCTCCACTATATGTAGGAAGTTCAAATTTAATGTCCAACTTAAGTAACAGAGTCTTACCTTTTGGGATCTTGGAATGAGTATGGGTATGAGATTTTTTAGTTGATTTGGGAGATGAAGATGTTATTGAGGATGATGATGGTGGTGGTGGTGGAGAAGGAGGTGGTTTTCCACCACTAGCTTTTGAGCTCCTCTCTTCCTCCTTTTTACTGTTTGAAGATTATTCACTATGAGGGTGTTTTGAACCTTCTCCTATTTCCTTTGCCATAAAAGCTTCATACATAAGATTCACCATCCTTTTCATTTCTTTGAACTCCTTCTTGAAATCCTCTTCTTCAAAATGATCATGAGCTCCTTCATGGCCTGACATTTTGGCTATAGATTCAAGCTCTATCTCTACAGCTTGTATCTCTTCAACCACTTCAGCCTCTTGTGCAACTAATTCCTCTTGTGCTTCAAGTGTTTCCTTGAGTGGTCCTTTGGGTAAGGATGATGCTTTCTCAACCTTCTTCCTTCTTGTCCTAACTTCTAGACTAGCTATCAGTAGCTTTCCTTCTCCTCTCTGGAATCTTAATATTGCAAGCATCAATAATTTCGCACTATTAAAAATTATTCAAGTAAAACAAGCAAGCAACCATGTGCTTTGATACCAAATTGATCTAAAATTACTTGCTAGTTAATGCTGTGCTAGTTTTATTTCAAATATAAACTTTTCTTTGCTTTGTTTTACTTATCCTTCATGAGTTTGTTTATGAGTATTGGATTGGAAAATAGTGTACTTAGTGAAATTATGAGTTTTTCATAAGCTTAAAAAGAATAATTTTAAATGAAAGAATAGAAGCAATAGTAAACAAAGCAAGAACATATAATAGAGCTTAACACAGAGAATTTCGAGAAAGGATTTCACCCCTCCTGGGCTACATCTCCTTGGTCTAGCTTCATAGTTTTACCTTTCCATTAGATTCAAGTGTGATAAAATTGTTGTTACAAGATTCAGAACCTCTTGGAAACTGTTCCAATGAGTTTAAAGCATCACAATCTCCCAAAAATCACTATCTTCTTGTTGAATTTAGACTCTGGATGCTCTGACAATGACCCCAACACCTAGTGGCCCTGGCCTTCAAAAATATTCAAATTCACTAAAATACATGTAGATGACCTTTTCTGCCTCTGCAACATACTCCATTGAGTTCCCAACATGCCAATTAGCCTAGAATGACTTGTACTGAGCTAAATTTGGTTGAAAATAGAGTGATTTATGACCAAAACTAACTTTGCCCCAATTTCTCCTCTAAAACTGGAGAGACTGCCAGTTAAAATTCTAAAATTGGAAATACCACCAAAATTGGTACACCTCCAAATTTTCCGCTAGTTTAAATGTCGAGTTAATTAATTGTTAAGCATGATTAGTGATGGATAATATAGGTTTAATGTTTAACCACACTTTACATGCTAATGATGTATTAATGTCATTAAGCCACATTTAAACATTAATTAAACATGTTTTATTTCTGCCAGTTTTTCGTTTGAACTAGCTATCGGTCGCACTTCTGGTCACATGGGGAGGGGGCTAGCCTCCTCCAAACCTCAGCGGGTTTCAATTTGAAATTTAAATACAAGAGGAAGTCTATTGGAGTAAGAAACACCCAAGAGCAGAGATGGTATTGCGTGGGGTTTTCCAATGGGAGGTCAGGGGTTTGAGCTCCGACTGCGCCATAAAATTTTGTACCAATGCACAAAGAGGTCCTTCGCTATATATGTATGTTTTCCAAGTTTAACATGCTCCAGATTTGTATAGTGGCTCTCCAAAATTAGTCACATTCCATCGAGTGGGTTTTCAACCTTGGGATATATATATATATATAATATGGCAATTGTAACCCAATGTCAACGTTACCATAACAATAATTCGACCCCCATAGGTTTGGAGGTGGCTCACCAGAGAGGACACATGGCGCACTCTAGTTGGGTTTCACTCTAACCCAAAAAAAAATCAAATTCCAACTTAGGGAGAATTTGAAGGTCATTGGGAAAATATTCTCTTCACTTAACCCATCTGACGAATCTGAAGACGACACTTGTCACAGTGTCACTGGCTGAAATCTGGAGAATATTCCTACATTGTTGACTGTACATGCCACATCAGCATTGTACCTGCCACATCAGCACTGTACCTGTTCTGCTCATTTTTTTCATGTTTTGGAAAACAAATAGCAGACGATAACTCATTCATATGAACTCAGATTTTGATGAAATGAGTTTTGTCGGAATCCTGATGACAAAATCTATCCGATCATTCAGGTTTTAAGCATTTTTTTATCACTTTCAATTTTTAGTTAAAACTTGAGCTTTAGATCACTATCAAGGTATCCTTTTGGGAGGAAAGTGTGTCCATCGAAATCTTTAAGGTAATTCGAAGACAAAGACAAAGTAGGAGAAGCCAAAGTGAGCTAGCACATAGTTAACATTACGCAGGTTGAAGAACCTTCGTCTATGACAATGTGATGGATTGGTCTCCCTTTTGACACAACTTGAACCTAGAAATAAAGCTGGTGTGAAAGGTGAGGTTTACATTTTTCCATGTCGAAGATGGCTAGCATATAATCCTGGGGGTAAATTCCATCAATGGACAAAATTATAGATTTCCTTTGCATTCAGCAGGTTTGCGACACTTCAAGTGCAGACATAGCTAATGGTGCTTGCGCCAAGTATTCTACAATTTTGTAGTTCTGGGCAACATGTGCAAAGGTGTTATGAGTCGTGTGCTGAAGGGTTCCTTTGGGAGGATGAATGATAGGGTCAGCAGCAGGTCTTTCGATATGAATATCATTAGGCGGTGTTGGATTCAAGCTTGAAACAGATTTGTGAGCCTCAATTACTAGATTTCCATAGCTTTTAGCTCAAGTTTGGAGTTCAACAGTCTCCATGCCATAAATGGCAGATGATCCTTCAACAGAAGGATGAGTACCACCATTGCCCCTTTGCGGGGGTTGTGGCAGGTTTTCAACCATGTGATGCTACTGCTGCGGATTAGGGAAGAGATTGTGAAGGATGGTAGGTGTCCTTCCAGAGTCCTTTTTCTTGATAAAATATGTGCATTCCTGGATTCGGGGGCATTTATATTTCAAGTGGTCCTCCACACAAAATTTTCAAGGAAATCTCATAGGGTTTTCCTTTCCTTTGTCATTTTAGCAGCATTTCTTTGATTTGGATTATACTGAGTGTTGGGCTGCTCTTCAGAATGAGCAGTCTTTTTCTTATTCATCTTATTCTTACTGCTAGGTTTTTGTGTAGAACACACAGAGTGTACCTCAGCGGTGGGAAGACCAGCCGATTGGGTAGGGGCAGTGGTAGCCGAAGATAGTTGAGAAGCTTGCCCACTGAGTTTTCTTTATAGCTACATTAGAAGTTGTACCAACGAGGCTGTCAACATGCGCTCTGGGAAACTGAGTAGTGGGAGGATTCGGGTTTCCAAGGCCATGGGGGAGCAACTCATACAATGTGCTATATTTCAAAACCAGTTTGAAAATAGGTTATCTATGATTGGGGATTTAACTAACCTCCACCTACATCTCCATTATTGAATGTGATCGGAGATGTGGTTGGCGGTGTCTTGGTGCAAAGAGGTTAAGAGTTCCATTTGGGTTTCGTATCGGATATGTAGTTGAAAATTCTTAAGAAATTTTGTTGCTAAGGCACCAAAATTACTGAATGAAGATCGTGGTAACTCGATGTACCATTTGGCAGCGTTTCCAATGAGAGTGCAGAGGAAAAGCATGACCTAGATAGTATCATCCACCATGGAATTAGAAACATACCATAGATGAAAGGTGGTGATATGTGTAGCCGGATCCTCCCCTTACTTCCCTTCGAGCATAGGGATGTCATATGGAATCTTATGCAGTACAAGAGGCCAAAGCGAGTTATGACTGATAGGATCGTTGGTCAATTTATATAGATCAGGGATGTCTAAAGATGCCAAAAATGGCAGTTGTGTGGCTTCCCCCGAGTCTAACAAAGGAGGTGTTAGATTATCGTTTGGACTATAGGGTCCTCCCATCAAAGTGTTTCCAATGGGATAAGTAGGACTCTGTTGATAAAAATTTCCAGCTAGTGGAGGTGTAGAGATGTAAGGTTGTTGTCCATAGGGGATATTGTACTGGGGGACAAATGATTGGTTTCCCCCAGGTTAATAGTTGCCCCCTTGCCCCAATTGGTTTTGGGGAAGAGTCACCTAGATAGACACGATAGAGTTAGCTTGTGGCATAATATTATTCACATAATTGACCATTGGCATAGACCCTACACCATAAGGTTGACCACTAAGAGGAATGGCATTAAAAATTGATGGACCTTATTTTCCCAGAGAATGTATGGGTACATATGTGCCCCCCTGTCATGTAAGCATTGGTAACAATGCCCATTGGAAAAGTTGCCAAGGGGTTCGAACTCAACAATAGATTCCAACCAAAAGGATTTCCGAAGGGAACCGAAGTACCCGTTATTGGAAGCGAAATCTGGGGGTCTAGGAGTAGATACTTAAGGGTTTAGAGTTCCATTCATAGTTTTTATGACCAAGTTTCTACAACCAGGCACATGCTAGCTACTAGGGTTGCTAATTAGTTGTGTAGAACTGACAACTAACGGGGAAGATGGTGGTGGAACCGAGTTGGCCACCAACGACACCAACCCAACGGTCGTCAGTTGTGTAGTGGATGTGGGTGCAGCCGAAGACATGGATGGTACTAGTGTTATCTGAATCAATAATGGTCCCAACGGTTCAGTGAGAGGAGGATTATAAGGAGGTACAAGTCCTTCAATGAAAGGATACTCAGGCAACTCCATAGTGTAAGGAGCAATGTGAAAATCAGGGGTCAACACTAGAGACTTCTCTTCCGAAGAAGGCACTAGGTCACTAAGATTCGACTCCTCCCTGAGTGTCAATGGAGGGAGAAATTTTTGTTGCCTAGAAAGATGACGAGGGTTGAAGGGCGCGACGATGACCAATTAATTTTTCAAAAATTTATTGTGATGTATTATTAAGTCTCAGTGATAGTAGAACCACACACCTAAAAAAAGAACTCTAAAGTCAATCAATCAAGCAGCCAGAGGGGTAAGACCCTATCTAAGTACTACCATTTTCTGGAGATGAAACCTAGTATCACAATAACATACAGAGAGATTTGGTCAAATGTACAGTTACAGTTACTCTTGATCTTTGCCCAAACCTCAGACAATGGGGCCAAGCACTCTCGTGAAGACGAGTACCCTTGCAAATACCGAAGATAGAGTAGGTCTATCTATGTCAGGTACAAGGAAACCTGCCCTAGTCACCTTGTGTACATCCCTAGAAGTATGGCACCTAAATATACCTCAAATCATAGACACTATCAGGGGGGTCATGGTCGTAGATAACACGTTGTATGGGTAGAACACCTAGATCCCCGATCTAGTTTTGACATCCCCGAGGATAACCCCAATATACAGAATTCCCACTGTTATGCAATCGAAGGGAGGCTACGTTATCACACACCCCAGTTTTGTCTCATGCTTAACTCCGGTAGTAGTGGAGTGGTCCCAATAGTATGAGGGCAACATGATTTTCACTCTTTAATGACACTAGTCTCAAGTTTTGTGATCTTGGGCAGTTTTCTCACTCTGCCTATCCCAAGATCCTAGCCTGAACTAATGTTGGTGTAATCTCAGAAAAAGAGTTATTGATTGATTTTATTAGTGCTTAATTTTAGTGTACTTGCTTATAAGTCTCCGGAGGGGGATTGGACATAGGAAATTTTATGAGACTCTGACTCAAACCTTGCAGAAAATGATTTTAAAATTCAATTCGATGAAAGAGCTTATTTCTATAGGGAGAAATATTTCACACATCCATGCAGCAACAAACATCCAAATAATGCAGTTCAACCTAAAAATATTCAGATATCTATCCTCACTAACAGCTATTTAACCCAAAAATTACAGAATGAAATCAACTATATTCAGAAAAACTAAAAAAAAATTTCCTTTTCCAAAAAGTAAAAGCAACTAATGCTAATGTTTTAAATAATAAAAACTAAAATGCTAGCAAGCAACCAAGCAAAGAGATACAAAACACAGAAGCCAAACTAACAACTAGCAACTCACAACAGGGGTGAAATAACAATTTTTAGGCTGAGTAAAGTGGGCTAGCAAGGAGTACAGAGCATTAATAGTAGGACTAATGCATTGTTCTCAAGAAGCAGTAGTGTTATAACGCTCCCGAGCACACACAGGGGCTGCGTTACTGAGGATAAATTGCAGATAATGGCCAGGTAAGGCCTATTATGAACATTGTGAGCTGATGAGATGGTCATAGAGCATATGAAATTATAATAAATGGATGTGAGTATAATGGGAAGTGTCAGAGGGAAAGAGCCAAAGGATCAAAAGTAAACAATCTAAGAACTAAGGATTAGTCCCCAGCGAAGTCGCCAATTTTTCTTAGTTGTAAAATGCACAGGCGTTAGCTGGAGTAAATCCCTCTTAGGCCTTCCCGGGACCTAAGGCAAACAATCATATTAGCTGCAACATTTACAAAGAAACTACATACCTGTTCATATTAATGCTCAACTGAAAAAGTGAGATATTGAAGGATTACCTCTTTGTAGATGGAAGATCTATTGGAGAGAGCAAGGCAGTGTGGTGGAAGTCCTCCTCACTGGCTCCAAGTTTGGATTATGCAAGAAAAAAAAGAACAAGTGTAATCTTCATAGTTTTATCATTACAAGAAATTAAACAAGTATATAACCACACATTTAACTATGTAGATATAAGCCACTTATACATGTTTCATAAAAAAATAAACAATAGATGCATTGATAAAACACAAAGTGGAAAAAATAGAGGCAATTATATTAATAAGAGAAGGAATATTACAATCGTTGGTTTGGACAATCTTACCTCAGTATTTTGACTCTTCTCTCTCTCTCCTAAATATTCGAGTGTAATATTACTTAGGCCAAGAGTTTTCAATGAACCTTTCCAATCATGAAACCTCACACTCAAAAACAAAAGAACATTCTTCACACAATCAACCTTTTGACCTTTGAAAATGAGCCCTAGCCTCCAATGTAAAAGAATTTGGGAGGACTAATCTTGCCATTCTTCTCCATTAGTTCAAACAGGGAAAAATCCATGATGTTTCCATGATTTTTCTAGCTTTTGGCCTCTTTGGATGCTAAGTTGGGTTTAGTAATATCCAATCAGAGGCCTGCACCACAAGTTACTACTTTTTGGACTGACTCCTCTGAGAAAAAGTAGGAAATGTGAGTTAGTTACTAGGGAATTTGTCTCTTTTTCCTCATGAAACATGGGTAACGTTGCCCCTTAGGCAAGACATTGTGTTAACCTAGGCACTAAAACTCCCTCTGAGAGGCAGGGATGTGTTATAACTTTACCTAGTTGTCTATAGGGTACATTACGTTGGAAAAATAGGTATCTTTCTAGGTCATTTTCTTCCTTCCATGTATCCTTCTCCTATGAGATGATGAGGAGGTCATTTGTCCTATAACATTTAGCTCATGCCTAGTCCAAAGCTAATAGGGCTAGAAATTTAATTGAGTGCATTCAACACATCCTCCAATAGGTCCATGACATATTGTCCATAGCCAGTGCTAACGACAAGTAACGACATGATCAACATCATGTGCCACACAAGTTCCAGGTGTTGGCCATCTATAATTTTTGTTATACCTAATGATGGCTAGAATCAATTTGTAGCCTTCAAGAAATAATTTCAAGCTAATACGTTAGTTCTTGAAGCCTGGTTGTTCTCTCTATCCAAAGAAACCCGACTTCACTAATGTTTTCACTTCAAAACCTTCAAAGAAACCCTGCTGGTTTTAAAAGAGTTGTTTTCAGAGTCTCCTTTTGCCTCCATTTCATTCACTCCTCATTCTACCTTCAACAGTATTTTTCCCTTCTAAAAAGGCCTCTTTTCTCCCCTTAATTTATCCTCATTCCCTCAAAATCCCCTTAAATCCTTTTAAATTCTCCCTTTTAAGGTTTTAAACCCCTTTATTTACTCTATCGGAACCCTTGAAAATGATCAAAAAACCTTTATTTTGGTCTAAAAATGCCTTTTTACATTTTAGGGCTTGAGCGCATTTTGGCTTAGCCCCTAGCCCTTTTCCCGTCATATAACCTGGCCCTATGACCAAACGCCAAGCCCATCGGCAGATCGCAAATCGTGTTTTCCCATTTTCATTTCCCACTTATGTTTTCGCCGCTGATGCGCACCCTTCGACTGGATCTTCGCCTTTGATCGCATCTGATCCAATGGTCCGCGCTCCATCGGATATTTCTCTTTCCCCAGTTCTGCTTCCCATTTCTTTTCTCACCGATAGTTGATTTCCCGACTTAATCTTCGCCGTTGATCGCACCCAATCAGACGGTCCATGCACCATCGGCCATCGCACTTCACTTCATCCAAAGTTCCCAAACCCATTTTCCCCCGCCGATGTTCATCCCCTGCTGATGGATTCCTAACCATCGATCTCTCCCAGATCGAATGACCATCACACTTCACTCCTCGCTCCATCAATGCATCACACTTCCCAAATTCCTCATTCCCCAACCCTTTTCACCATCGATTAAATCTTGGCCGTTGATCCTCCAATGATCCAACGGCCAGCGGGATCCCTCCCTGTTCTCCCCCTCCATGTACCATATTCCCCTCGATGAATCTAAACCATCGATCCCCATGATCCAACGGTAATCGTTCCCCCCCCTCATCATCTTTCTTCTGACAAAACTTTTATCCGCTTCCCCCATATTAAATCCCCACCATTGATCTTGCTGATCCGACTATCAAAATTCATCCTAAACGCATCAACCCCACCCAATAAACTTTTCACCCCGCCAATCAATTTCTCCGCTACACGACAAACTGATGACATGTCCACTAGGCCCCACCACTCGTCCTCCCGTATACCTTTCCCTCTTCGTGCACCCTGTCCACCGTTGGATCTACAACGCCAGATCCAATGGTCATCGCACTGCTTCGCACAGATCTTCACCAAATCCCCCCACTGTGCAGTTTCTATGCGAAATAGGTGGTTTTTCAGAGCCACATGTTGAGCGATAAACCGTATCGCATTGGATTATCACGAAAGAGCTTACCGCCCGAGCCCTATGCAAAAACCATCCCCAGTTTTCCAAAACCGCCTATCCAATGTTTCGCAACAAAACCTTATTCAAACTCTGGTTTAAGGTTTCCGCCATTAAAACTCATTTCCACTACATTCTCGGCCTCCTCACAGCTCCTCTAATTCTGCCCGAGCCTCTAAAGCAGTTCAAGCCCTCGCGTAGGTTTTATTTAACAATTTTGTTGGTTTTTGTAGGTTTTATGGTGGTTCGAGTTATCAAAGGCATCCCACAGTCATTAAAGGTGACATAGAGCTCAAGGTGACAATATTACTACCTAATCAATGGAATAGGGAATGAGAAGGGTAAATTCCAATGTTTACGAGTGCATCATGAACACTGTTAAAGAAGTAAAACCCTCCAGTGCTTGTAAACCCTGCATACAGCAAAATAGTATCAGTGAAGGTGTACCAGAGTTTAAGGGTCAACGCTATTAAGACATAAAGCTTAAAGTATTTAAAGCTTGATCCATAGATTAAAGGATAGCACAGTGATAAAGCAGCGTGATGCAGGAAGATGATTAAAGCGGCCTTAAAAACATAGTTAAAGTCAAATCAGTGTTAAATGACAAAGACAGACAAATCAACGAAGGAGAGTTTCGAATGACACATCAGTGAAGCTATTTAATCCTCCCAGGACTAAAAGACACCTTGACAGTTATTATGCTGACAGAACCCCTTTAAACTATTAAGGCAATTATTGTAACGGTATGTGTGGTCTCAAAACCCATACTGTTCACTTTACTTGTACCAGAATGAAAGATAGAACCGCAGCAACCAGAAAACTTCTCCACAAAGACACTCTTTGCAGTTATTACCAGCCTGATAATTAGGCCTCAAAGTCTACAAGAAACTACTAGAATGGGCAAGAAATTAATGTAATGTTTATGACATAGAATGGGCATTCAAATTCTTTTCTCCTCTATTTTAATTAACCATTAAGACCATCTCTTTCACCTCTCCTCCCCATTCACCTATAAATCCTATTCAAAATCTCATTGTAAGGGTTGGAATTTGATGAATTCTGAAGTAATACATAGACTACTGCTTTGAAGAAGGATTGAAGTTTTGAAGAAGTGTGGATGTCTTTTCTTTTCTGTTGATGAAGGAGGCTAGATCATTGGATCCCTGAGCCTAGTTTTGGTGAAGTACTCTCTATTTGTTAATGTTATTTCCGATTTTTCACATTGTTCCATTATGCTTTGCTTGTAGTAGAGTAAAAATCTTAGGCTAAGAAATGTCTCCTAGAAGCACCTTAGGCCTGTTTACTCTGCACTGCCTTTATGTTTTCATCTGTTGAAGGTTTTATTGAGTAGTTTGACTACTTTTAAACCCTTAAGCTTGTTCATTTCAGAATAGTTCAAATATTTGGTGTCAAGGTTGAATTATGGTTTTCCCTACCTGCTTGCTGCCTGTTGAAATCTATTTCTGAAAACATCCTTCAAAAGCTATTGTCTGTAGCTTGGCAGAGAGGATTTGTTCTGATCTTACCCTCTATTTCTTGATGAGATGGTCATATTTGAAGGTCTTTATAATTTCAGTCTTAGATGCCTGGGTGTTCCCCCTTTTATGAATGCAATTAGTTGTGTTTCTTATATGTTTTCTAACTCCTTTAAGTGAAACAATTAGAAGAAATAAAGTGTTCCTCTTATTCTTTGTCTTACTTGAAATTTTGTCTTGTTTATGTTATCTGCATAAAGCATGTTGGTAGAATTCATGGTTAGCCTTGGCTATTGAATATTTCTTTATGCTTAGATAGTATTGCAAGCCCCTTAGTTGAAAGGTATACATGATTAAGGAGTCTTACCAACCCTTTAAGCTTTAATTTTCCTTCCAAATCCTTGATGTTCATCTCATCCCACCTGTATGATCCCACAGATCCCTTGACTGAGTTAGATTTTCCCTTTGATTCCCCAAATTCATAAATCGAAACTATTTAGACTTCTACATGACTCCACTGCCCAATGACTTGTATATTTCCACACTCTATCTATGCCGCCCGAATCATCTATGTCCAACCAACAAACAAAATTTTTTTCACTTCATAACTAGCCTAAAATCAACCTCTTAAAATCATGAAGCTATATCCTTACAAACATATTGAGAGATCCCTCTCTGAGACTAGGAGGGCTAGATCCTAGAGCTCTAAAGCTTGGTTTGAATGTTGCCTTGTCATGTGGTTTGAAATCAGCCAAATCACAGGACCCCAACACCAGGTAGGCGACAATGTTTGGCTACATTTGTAGAAGGAGCACCTAGATGCATCCCACCACAAGCTTCGCCCACTCTGATATGGGTCATAAATCATCACCAAGGCTAGAGGGAATAATTCCTTCGAGCTCAGCATTCTGTCATTCCTTGGCCTGAACCCTCTATTTAACGTGGACCACCTCCGGCCATACTTTCCACCATTACTGGACACATCAAACATTGCAAAAAAAATCACACCAATGGTTTTAAACCCAAACTTCATGGAATAGGACATAACTAGTTGTTTCATGGAAACATGTAATATTCCAAATTAGGAAAAAGAAGAATATAGAACATAAAATTGGAAAATGCAGCAAAATATCAATACATCAACATGAGAAGATCATAGAGCCATTTTATTAGATTTCATAGCAGAAAATGTGTACAATATCTTGAGGAAAAAGACACTCAAGCTAAGCCAAAATACGCCTCAAATGACCGAGTACATAAAATATGAGATACTGTTGCTATAAAAAATGCTAGTAGTCCATGACTATGTAATACTATAGAGAAAAACTATAGAGGAAAACAAATAATACATTGAACTACTGATATAGTGGTTAGAAAATATCGGGACCAGAGATCTAGGCTTTCTAGCCTAATTCCAAGATAACCCAAAAGGGGTTTCTGGAAATACACAATATGAAAATTGCAGCCCTAGGGATGAATTACACACTGCAACTACATAACTAGTAGGAGGTGGCTGATATGATGTGAAAATTTCTGATACTCCTCCCTACTGATCCTCTAGATGAAGGGTTGCTCCCCTCACTGGAAAATAATCTCAAAAACTTGGGTACTTAACCCTCCACTGCAACTGCCCTGCAAAATAATGCAATTCCTAAAGGAGACTGCACTACTGGAGATTGTTGAAGCTTGGCCTGATGCCAGATGGTGGAATGAAGCTCAAAGGAACCTCTCCTAAGTGGGCACTCGAAGTTCCCTGAGGATGAGGGTGGGATTTCCACCGGGAAACACCCTTGTGCTAAACAACACAACAGAGTCTACTAAACAACTGAAGCATGCAAAAAGCCATAAAAGACTAAACATAAAAAATATTCAGAATTCCTACTATGGTTACCATCCCCTTCCTTATATGCTTTGTGAGCTTCCTCACCCTTCGTCCCACTAATTAAAGATGCTACTCTCATGGAAACTTCCTCCCATTATGACTGTGTTGTCCTCCAATAACTCTCCACTACCTCCATGACAGTGCTGTTGATTTGGTCAAACTTGACCCCAACCACATGCTTTAACCCCTATTCATACCCAAGAGTGATTTATCTAGCTGATACAATGATCCACATACACATTAGAAGTGGTTTTATTCCTACTAAAGAGATTTATGGGTCTCTCTACCCTCTTATTCATCTATCTTACCGACAAAAGAAAAAATTAGCATTCTAACTAGTGGAAAGCTAATTAGGAATATTACAATATTCCCCTCCAAAATGTTGCTTTTCCTCAAGAAATTGCAAATATGGGTGTGGTAAAGTCTCCTCTCCTTCCCATGTAACATCCACATCCGATAGGTTCCTCCATTGAATCAGATATTCTCAAATCAAACTGTCCCTTAGCTGCCCCTCCCAAGTGTCCAAGTTAGTATTTGGTGATAAGATCCAATGGCTCACATCATAAGGAGATGGGATTTCCATGGTGGAAACTACATGCTGTCTACTGGCCTTTTTGAGGCATGAGACATGAAAGATGTTTGGGATCTTACTCCCAATGGGAGGCTCTGCCCCATATGCTACTCCCCTAATAATATGGATCACCCTGTGTGGCCCATGGAAAAGCTTCTTAGTCTCATTCTTCTTCAATGTAGATGGTTTTTATGGCTGGAAATGGAGATAGACAAAATTGTGCACCCCACGATGTCTCTCTTCCCATCCCTGATCTGTATAGAAATTATATTGAGCTTGGGCTGTAGTAATGTTGTCCTTAAGAGACCAAAATATATCCTGACTCTCTAGAATCCAATATTTGGTTGTAGGAGCATTTATTACCCCAACCATTCTATCAACAATAGATAGAGCATCATCACCATATGGAGCTAGAAATAGAGATATATGAAATGTTGGATGGTAACAATATTCCCTCGAATGGAACCAGTGCAGCTTTGCTCCTTGCTGCCCCGGAACATAATGTGGAAAGTAGCTTCCAAGCTAGTTGTTTGCTACCTATATCTACTCATCTGCCTGGAGGTAATAACCGATACTTGGTGTCAACTGGGTACACCCCAAACAGAACAACACCTGCCTAGATCCATCCAAGAGGTGGCTATCTCTATCACTGACTATGGTCTTAAGAAGACCATGAAACCCAAGGAGAGGCTTGCCCTCTTATGGAGCAATGTATTGTAAATAAATGGCAAAGGAATGTAAATACTTTGTTAGTTTCCCAATGAGTATAAAGATACAATCCTTACCATGTACTGTTGGCAAGCCGGTGAGGAAGTCCATAGAAGGGCTCTCCCATCTCCCTCCTGGAAAATTAAGTGACTGTAACAACCTTCCATGATGGTTGTTTTCCTCCTCATTCTTCAGGAAAAATACGTACTTCCTAATATGATGGAGCACATCCTCCTTGAGATCCTCCCATGAGAATATATCCCTAATGGCCTGATATGTCCTGATGAAACCTTGGTGGCCAAAAAGGGGTGAATCATGTGTTGCATGTAGAATTTTCCCCTTGAGCTTAGAGTCTCTAGTCAAGAAGATCTAATCCTGGTAATAGACGACTCCATCCATTACTCTATACCTCTCATGAGTCACTTTCCCATAAAGTATTTCAAATGTGAAGTGGTTCTTGGAATACTCCACCAATAGCTAGGTGTCCCAATCTGGATCCATAGTCATCAATGACAACACTACTGGCCTCTATGATAAGGCATCTATCACCACATTTCTTCCCTCTTTTATATGTTCAATGCCAGAGCCACATGCTGGAATTTTGATATCCCACTTTTGTTGCCTCCCTTGCTCAATAAAAGGTTGAATTTTATGCTGGTAAATATTTACTTGGAAGCTATTTTTCAACCAAAACTTCCTGAGTTTTTCCAATGCATGCATGAATTCTAGCAATCCCTTACCATATATAGAAGACTGATCAAGAGTTCATAATTTTTTCTCAAAATTGAAAGTTATAGGATTGGGTTGAAACTAGGATGATTGCATAGATATCGTCTTCCTGATTCTAGCACCACGAATGGTTCAAAAAACCGATGTCGAATGAGGGATATATTGTGTTCTAATCAAAATCCCAAACCGGTAAAATTTGCAACAGGGTTAATTGGGATGCCCAATTAGCATGGTGGATGTACAGTAAAAAAAAAGGAATATTCTAAAGAATATTCCTTTTGTTCAGGCCAATCAATGGAGGAAAAGTGGCACCATTTTATTTTTTGGATGGGTTGCACGTTTTGGTTATGATGGCCAATCAGGGGGTGAAACGTGACCAGCCCTGAGGCTACCACGTGTCCCCCAAATTTCATGTTAATTTTTGTTTTGTTGAGGCCACAAGAGTCTAACCCTAAACCTCCGGAAGAACACACCCATGACATACCACCTGAGCCACATGTGTTACTTAACCATTATAGCATCGGGGTTTATGTTAACATGTATTTGAAAAATTTTGAGCATAATGAAAGATGGAAATGCCATTAGGATTTGGACCAGCAGATATAGCCCAGGAGGGGTGAACTGCTTCATCATGCCGACTGTGTAAATGTTATGTGGTGACTTATTTCTCTATTTTAAACTATTTTTAAGTGTTTTTTGTGCTTATTTCAAGCTTATAATTCACTAAAATCATCTACAATTCATGCCTAAAATCCTCAATCCTTAAGCAAACTAATGAGACAAGTATGCACATGTTTATAAATTGAAAAGACACTTAGCACAACAAAACTAATACATTCCTTTCTGATCAAATTGGTATCAAAGCTAGAGTTTATTCTCTGGTGTTGTTTAGTGAAAATAATTGTAGAGATTTGCTGAATAATGAATATTTATCCACCGAGATTATCCTGGTAACACACTAATTCGAATTCATGCATAACACATAACCTCTTCTACAATTGATCATCAATATGCGGAAATAGAAACAGTCGCATGCGCACATAAACACAATATGTAATGGGGAAAGCTTATCGCTGAAAAACCCCAGCTATTTTGTATATTATTATAGAAGAGAACATGTAACAATACATAGCACAATACTCCTCACAAGTACTCAATACTATCTCCAAAAGTTACACACAAACTAGCTCAGTTTTGAACAAGTCACGGGTTCAAAACTCATCCACTGTTTGCCTGCCTCTACTGCGCAATCCAAGTTGGTGTAATGAAAGATCCAAGTTCGAATCCCCTTGGCTTGATCTGTGCAATCCTCATTGGCAATCTCCTCCAATGCTTGTGCTAATCTCATGCACAACTAATGTCACAACTAATAGCAATCTCACCCTTTCATCTACCTCTTCCACTGGTCTTCACTGAACTGTCCATGCATTGCAGTCAACTGATGTGTTCTTTAGTTGAATAATGAGTTAATATTTAGTGAATTAAATAATATTTAATTCACCTCACTCATCTCTAGTGTATTAGCCAGTTAAACTAAACACAACTAGTTCAACTAAGTTAACTTGAACACAACTCCACCAACTGTCTCATCAACTCCACCAAACTCCGCCACTTGAGTTCTAACTGAAGTCAACCATGCATGAGCTCACCAAACCCCTAGGAATAGCATAATTCCTTCTGTCGGATGCATGGGCCACATCCGTAGCTCCAACTGAAGTGCTGCAAGAGGATAAACTGAAGTTTATAGTCCAAATATTATTGAGGGCTAATAATATTTGACTGACCTATTTTTAGACAGGCAGTCTAAAAATAGACTTCGACCTGTATGTCTAAAAATAGAGGTCCATCTATTTTTACCAACTCGACCAATCATCCAAGAATAGCATACTGCAACTTCTAGACCATGCTCCATATGTCTAAAAATAGACTTTGCGCCAAAAATAGCCTGCGGGCCCACTTAGTGAAGGCGACTTCATTTCACTAAGCTCCATCATCTTGTTGCATTTTCAACACTCCCTCTCAACAAGATATGGATTATCTGCAACCCCTATCCTGCCTCTGTGGAATTCGAATTTTCTCCTAGTGAGCGCCTTCGTCAAGATGTCAGCATCCTGATCCTCCATGGGAATATATGAAAGTAACATGATTCTCTGTTGCACACAATCTCTGATATGATGGTACCTGATGTCGATGTGTTTGGATCTATCATGAAATACTGGATTAGCCGAGAGTTTAATGCAAATCTGGTTATCACAATAAATCATAGTAGGCTCCAAGTGCGACCCGAACAATCAGACAAGGATCTTCCTCATCCAAATAGCCTCGCATGCAGCCAAGCTTGCTGCCATGTACTCGGCCTCTGCTGAACTGAGTGCCACGGATCTCTGTTTCCTGCTGTACCAGGAAACTACTGTTGACCTGATACTGAAGATTCCTCCAGATGTGCTCTTTCAGTCCGTTGGGCTCCCTACCCAATCTGCATCAGTGAAGCCGCAAAGCTTCACTCCATCCTCCTGTCTGTACCACAGACCATATCCCGATGTGCCACTAAGATAACGCAATACATGCTTGTCTGCCTTCCAGAAGAGCTTGGTAGGCTTAACCATAGCTTGCGAAAGCTGGTTAACAGCATAGCATATATCGGGTCGTGTATTGACCAGATACATAAGCGACCCCACCAACTGTCGATAGACAGTGGCATCCACTACCTCTGCTGAAGTAGCATCCTCCTTCCTCCAACCACCAGGAAGAGGAGTATCAACAGGCTTGCAGCCATGCATGTTGAACTTCTCCGGTATCTCCCGGGCATACTTTCCTTGAGAAACAAACAGTCCATCACTGCGCTGCCAAATTTCCAATCCCAGGAAATAATGAAGGAGGCCCAAGTCCTTCATCTCAAACTCCTTTGCAAGATCAGCCTTGCATGAGTGTATCAAAAGTTCATCACCTGTCAAAATCAAATCATCTACATAAAGTACAATGATCATCAACTTACCCTCCACCACAATCTGGTATAGGTTAGGATCCGCCTCACTCTTGGAGAATCCAAGTCCAGTGAAATAATTGTCTATCCATGTGTACCAAGCACGAGGTGCTTGTTTCAACCCATACAGCGCTCTCTTGAGCCTGCACACATGCGACTCGCTGCTGAAGATCTCGAAACCTTCGGGCTACTCTATGTACACCTCCTCCTCAATGACTCCGTTGAGGAACGCAGTCTTCACATCCATCTGATGGATGTGCCATCCCATCTGCGCTGAGAGAGCTAGGATCGTCCGTATGGAAGAGTACCTTGCGACGGGTGCAAAGGTCTCCTCATAATCGATCCCCTCGATCTGTGAGAAGCCACGGGCAACAAATCTTTCCTTGTACTTCTCCACACTCCCGTCAGCCGCCTGCTTCACTTTGTAGATCCATCGCGAACCCACCACTGATTTCCCCTCCGGTCGCGGGACAATCTCCCATGCACTGTTTCTGACAATCGAATCATACTCTTCCACCATGGCATCTACCCATGCAGGATCCTCCACAGCTTCCTCAAAAGAGGATGGCTCTGTCACGACACATTTGCTCATAAGAGCCATGTATCCAGTGTATCGGCCTGGTGACTGTCTCTGTCTGCGCTGTGCTATAGGTGGTCCTAAAACCTTCTCTACATCTCAAGCCAGTCGCTCAACTTCTGTAGTGCGCTTGCGCCCTCTGATGGTTGGCGCTGCATGAGTGGTCTCTTCCACTCCATGATCTTCCTCTTGTGGCTGATCCACATCCGGAAGCTCATCCTTAGGAACTAATAGCTCCTCATCTGCATGCAAGTGTGGCTCCCTCTCAAGCGAACACTTCATGGCTTTCTCCTCTTGAAATTTGATATCCCGTCGCACAACAGTCTTGCGACTGTCTGGAAAATACACACGATAGTTGTGGGGTGTATCAGTGTACCCCACAAATATCCCAACCTCTATGGTCGGCTCCAGCTTCTTCCTGGCATCCTTCGTCACATGAATGTAAACAGGTGAACCAAAAATCCTCAAATGGGAAATATCAGGCTTCTTACCAGAAAACGCCTCCTCGGGTGTACTCATGCCAAGTATCTTGTGAGGACAACGATTTTGCACATATACTGCAGTATTGCATGCCTCCGCCCACAAGTGAATGGGTAGGCCCTGATCATGCAACATCACCCGTGCAGCACCCACGATCGTTCTGTTCTTCCGCTCAGCAACCCCGTTCTGCTGTGGGTTATGAGGTGCTATGAGCTCTCTCTGAATTCCTTATGCACTACAAAAGTCCTTGAATTCGGCAGAGATGAATTCACCACCATTGTCGCTCCTAAGAGCCTTCACATGCTTCCCCAATTCCTTCTCAACCAGCGCCTTGAACTCACAGAACTTTGAGTATGTCTCGCTCTTCTTCTGCATGAAGAAGATCCAACACTTCCGAGAATAATCATCAACAAAGATCACATAGTACCTGTGATTTGCTGTCGAAGATACTGAGAAAGGTCCACACACGTCTGTGTGAATTCTCTCAAGGATCGTCGTGGCGCGACTATCCTTCTCGTGAAAGGTGGCTTTCACAAATTTTCCCAAGGTACACCCCTTGCACTGATCTGACTGCGCAAGAGTGCCCTTAGGAAGCCCAGTAGAAATCTGCTGCAGTATCTTCAAGGCTCCATGGTGAAGGTGGCCCAATCTCCGGTGCCACAGCTCGCCATCATCCCGGCTCACCACTCCTTCCGCCTTGCATGCCATTGCTGCGCTGCCATCTACTTGCAACTGATAAAGGTTCTTGACTCGAACCCCTATCTTCCGGGTCTCTCCAGTTGTCTTACTGCGCAGGAAAGCCTTTCCCTCGCTAAAGACCACATCGTACCCCTTGTCTTCCAACATCGCCACAGAGATCAGATTCTTCATCAATCCTGGAACATGCAATACTTCCTTCAATACGAAGGGTTTACCAGACTCCCTCTCAAAGGAAATGGTACCGATACCGGTCGCACTGTATCTACCATCATCGCCCATCTCGATGTGCACTCCAAGATATTTTTCCTCCAAATCTGAAAACAAATCCCGATCTCCTTTCATGTGAAATGACGCACCACTGTCCAAGAACCATACTGATCCCATCACACTTGAGACCAAGCATGCGATCAGTGAAAAATCCAGTTCAAACTGGGAGGCCAATGCCTCTCCTGCTGCAGATCCAGCAGCCTTCTTATTTTTCTTCTTCTGCGGACAATTTGTGGCATAGTGTCCGTCTTGGTGACAGTGAAAACACTTCACCTTGGACATGTCTTGCTTCTTTCCTTTCGCACCAGACTGAGAAGCTTTCTTGCTCTTCCCCTTCTTTGCTTTGGCAGCCAAAGCACAATTTTCTTCATCATATACCTTTGATGAAGATCCGTCCCTGGTAGTCTGCCTTATCTCCTCTTGCATGAGATCCGACCAAAGTCGCTCCCATCCTGACAACTTCTCCCGACCATTGACAGAGTCCTGACAGGAATGCCAACTCTTCGGAAGACCAAGGAGAGCCAGGTCCACCAACTCCTCATCATCAACAGTCACCCCCACACTTCCCAGCTCATCTCTGCATTGAGTGAACTTCGTGAGGTACTTGGCGATACTGTCGCCTTTCTCCATCTTAATGTTTCTGAGTTTATCCTTGAGCGCCAGCTTCCTTTGGTCGCTCTTGCTCTGGAATAGATCTGTCAATGCTTTCCACATCAAATATGGAGAAGCTTTTCCATGCAGGCTGGATACAATGTGACCCTTCACGCCCTCCAACAGAATCCTTCGACATTTCGCCATCTTCTTTTGCCAAGCCTCAACTTCAGCAGGATCAGTAGGCTTTTGGAAATCCATATCTATGAACTCCTTCAGCCCATTATCATCTAATACCACCTCCATCTGGTCTTTCCATGCAACATAATTCGAATTGCCCTCAAGGGCATACTCGAGTCGCAAACTGTTGAAAGACATTTCAACTCCGGCACCAAGAAAACAATCTGCTGCAAAATTCGAATTCCAAGCTCAAAACTCAACTGCTTCTGGATCTGTGAGAACAAATTATTTCTAGCACAGAGATCGAATGTAGGGGCATTTACTAAATATATCACCTTTCAAAGAAAGGATGGATCCAGAGGCTACCTGGCCCGTTATAGACTCTGTCTACCGAAATAAAATTGTAATCACTGTAATAGATCCCGATGATCAATTCGCTCTGATACCATGTAGATATTTTCTGAATAATGAATATTTATCCACCGAGATTATCCTGGTAACACACTAATTCGAATTCATGCATAACACATAACCTCTTCTACAATTGATCATCAATATGCGGAAATAGAAACAGTCGCATGCGCACATAAACACAATATGTAATGGGGAAAGATTATAGCTGAAAACCCCCAGCTATTTTGTATATTATTATAGAAGAGAACATGTAACAATACATAGCACAATACTCCTCACAAGTACTCAGTACTATCTCCAAAAGTTACATACAAACTAGCTCAGTTTTGAACAAGTCACGGGTTCAAAACTCATCCACTGTTTGCCTGCCTCTACTACGCAATCCAAGTTGGTGTAATGAGAGATCCAAGTTCGAATCCCCTTGGCTTGATCTGTGCAATCCTCATTGGAAATCTCCTCCAATTCTTGTGCTAATCTCATGCACAACTAATGTCACAACTAATAGCAATCTCACCCTTTCATCTACCTCTTCCACTGGTCTTCACTGAACTGTCCATGCACTGCAGTCAACTGATGTGTTATTTAGTTGAATAATGAGTTAATATTTAGTGAATTAAATAATATTTAATTCACCCCACCCATCTCTAGTGTATTAGCCAGTTAAACTAAATACAAATAGTTCAACTAAGTTAACCCGAACACAACTCCACCAACTATCTCATCAACTCTACCAAACTCCGCCACTTGAGTTCTAACTGAAGTCAACCATGCATGAGCTCACCAAACCCCTAGGAATAGCATAATTGCTTTGTCAGATGCATGGGCCACATCCGTAGCTCCAACTGAAGTGCTGCAAGAGGATAAACTGAAGTTTATAGTCCAAATATTATTAAGGGTAAATAATATTTGACTTTTCTATTTTTAGCCTGGCAGTCTAAAAATAGACTCCGCCCAAATGTCTAAAAATAGAGGTCCATCTATTTTACAAACTCGACCAATCATCCAAGAATAGCATACTACAACTCCTAGACCATGCTCCATATGTCTAAAAATAGACTTTGCACCAAAAATAGCCTGCGGGCCCACGTAGTGAAGGCGACTTCATTTCACTAAGCTCCATCATCTTGTTGCATTTTCAACAAGAATTGTTTAACTTTTTGCAAGTTTTTAGATGCTTACTAGGCTCAAGCTCAAAAGAGGAGAAGGAAAATTGGTGGGAGCAGAAGGGTCTCAAGAAGAGCCAAAGAAAAGGAGAGAAATATTGCCACAATCTCCACCACCTAGTTCACCTCCTAAGGAAGCAGAAGCTACTTTAATCGTGTCTAATAGAGAAGGAGAAATCCATGAAGAAGTTGATCCCAAAGAGGAAGAAAGAGTGTTGAGGAAATAATTCCTTGACATGACTGAGATGGTTAGAATCCTTTATCAATAAAGGAATGAGAGACTAGAAGGAGAAGGATCCAAACTTCACAAGGAAGGACAGGGATCTTCAGGAGGCCACAATGATGAAGATAATTCAAAAAAGGGAAATGGAGGCAATGGAGAGCCATCATCCTCACCCTCATCATCATCATCCTCTACTTTACTTCAGTACATCAGCCACACGAGTCAAAGAACACTAGTAAAAGAACATGGTCACCACGTGGTTTGGGTTGGCATGTGGCCACCCAACTACTAACCATTTAATATTGCGTTATTTCTAGTGGGAGTTTTATAATGCACCCAAATTTAGGCGGAATCCACTATTTTGACTCCAGTTAAATGGGGTCCTCCACATTTAGTGGAGCTTTTCTACGTGTTATTGGGAAAATGAGTAGGAGATTCAATTTTTTCCCATTCATAGTGAATGAATAGTAATTCTTGACTAATTGGAGCATTTTGGAGCCATTGGTGTAGAGAAAAAGGCCATTATAGGCATGTAACTAAATGTATTTGCAAAATTTTTAGCATAATGAAAGATGGACATGCCGTTGGGAGCTGGACCAACAAATGTAGCCTAGGAGGGTTGAACTGCTTCATCATGTTTGTTGTGTAAATGTTATGTGGTGACTTATTTCTTGGTTTTACACTATTGTTCAGTGTTTTATATGCTTCTTTCATGCTTATAATTCACTAAAATCATCTAAAATTAATGGTTAAAATCCTCAATCCTTAAGCAAACTAATGAGACAAGTATACACATGTTTATAAACTGAAAAGAAACTTATCACAACAAAACTAATATTGTCCTTTTAGATCAAAGACGCCTTGCTATGTGGAAGCATATTCTGACTCTCGAAGGATATGGAATAGCCTCCTTGCACCACAATTGTGCCATCATCCATTTCTGAAGCATCACCTCTTAGCGCAAAAGGCTTAGTGAGAGTTGGTAATACCGATACCGAACAAACATTCATATCCTCCTTGATCCAATCAAAGGCCTTCTGCGTTGTGTTAGTTCCATCCAAGGCTCCTCTCCTAGCCATATATGTTAGTGGTGCTACTTATTGTGATAACTCTTTAACCAAATTCCGATCCAGGGGCCTTCCTAGTGGAATGCCTCCAAATAATTTAACATCATGGTCTAGAGTAGACTACATATCTGGGTGGACTGATTTTTCCTTGATTTCTCTGCGCAAATCAGTCTCCATATTATGTGTTGAGACTTCCTGAGGTGGGTAGGTGTGAATGCCTCTAATCATTTGATGTTTACTGCTCTTCTTATCTATCCATTCCATCTGCAAGGTCTCCCAATATGTGGTGAACTTCCACAGTGTAATCAACCACTGCACACCCAATATCACATTGGTGTTGGGAATATCGACCACAAAGAAGTGATTAGTCAAAGTGTATGTCCCCATGGTTACATACAATGCCAAAACATACTTCTCACATTGCATGGTTCTAGCCCTTGGAACCAAAACTGAGAATCCTTAAAAATCATCAATGGGTATTTTCCTCCTCTGCACTAACTTAGCATCAATAAAATTGTGGGTAGCCCCATTGTCTATCAATATTGATACCCACTGCCCTTGAACTGTACCTCAGACTCTCAAAGTCAAATACTTGGGTACCCTTCGAAAATATGCAAAGGCCCCTCCAATTGGAGAAAATTCACCATTTCCACCTCCTGGTGGTGGTGGATCCTCTCCTAGTGCCAGAGTTTTGATGTCTCCTTATGTCTCCTCTTCTTCCTCCTCCTCACTATCTTAGAATACCTCAATATAGTGTGCCTTCCCTGCAACACACTGATTCCCTCATGCCCATGGTTCTTGGAAAATGAAGCAAAGATTCCTCCTCAAATATTTTTGGACATCATCACTGAGAGGTCCTTTGTTATCGTTCTCTTTTGGGGGAAGAACCCTTACATCTTTCCCCTTTGACTTAAAAGTGGGATTTTGCTGAAATGGAGCTCTTTCCATTCAAAAAAAATCTTATAATTCCCTAGCCCTTTCACTGGCATCTTGGAGCGTAGTTGGTCTAGTGGACTTTACCAACCCATGCAGAGGCTCTACTAGCCCATCAGTGAACATATAAACTCTCCTGGCTGTAGATAAATCTAGCACCATGACGGCAAGTTTTAGGAATTCAAAGATATATGTCTCTAGATTTCCTGACTGCTTGATCTTGGCTAGCTCAATAAAGGGTGCCTTTGGATCTCTCCGGTCAAATATTTCTACTAACCTCTGGGTGAATTCTACATATGTAGTCACATTGGCATGCCCTAATGTAGAAAGACCGTGAAACCACCATTCATGTGGCTAACTTTCAAGGTGCAACACTGCTATCTTAATAGCTTCAACCTCCGGTACTTGGTTCAACTGGAAATAGATGTCTAGTTTCTCCACCCAATACTTGGTTGTGCACTTGGATGACCCATCAAAAGCAGGTAGAAATAATCTACCCATAGTATGCTGCAAATCATTATTTTGCATGTACCCTCTAGTCCTATTTTTATTCCAGGGTCTCCTGTTTTCCTTGATCTGACAGAACTCCTAAAATTTCAGATTCTCTTTGAATATTTGAGATTGAGACTCATACTTTAGAAAATAATCTTCAAGTGTTTCTTGTTCTTGGGGTCCTCCACCTCCATTTCCTACTGCTATGAATGTAGGCATAATGGAGCATTGGGAAACTTGTTGCCTTAATAGTTGTTCATACCAGTGATGTGAAATGTTGGATCTTTCTCCATGTAGAAACCCTCTTGGGGTCTCCTTTTGTCTTTCCATCCTCATCTCCTTGATTTCTTTGGAAATTTCTTGCATGGTTTGGAGAAGAAGCTTTGGAAACTCAATTTCATCCATTTCCCCTGATATTGGAGTCTTGCCTTTGTCTTCTTCATTTCTTGTATAATCAAACCTTCATATTCTATTGATTTACCACTTCTCCCTTTTTGTGAGAGGCTCTTATTATTCTTATGACATAGATGTGATGTCTCACAGGCTGAGCCAAGATTATGCTATAATACCACTATAATAGTCCAAATTAGGAAAAAAGGGAATATAGAACATAAAAATGGAGATGGTTGAAGATTGTCATAATGTCAGATGGTGGAATGAAGCTCAAAGGAACCTCTCCTAAGTGGGCACTCGAAGTCCCATGAGGATGAGGGTGGGATTTCTGCCCAGAAACACCCTTGTGCTAAACAGCACAACAGACTGTGCTAAACAGTTGAAGTGTGCAAAAAGTCATAAGAGAAAAAACATAAACAATATTTAGAATGCCTTCTATGGCTTCCATCCCCTTCCTTGTATGCTTTGTGAGCTTCCTCACCCTTGGTCCTACTCATTAAAGATGATACTCTCATGGAGACTTCCTCCCATTATGAATGCGCTGTCCTCCAATAACTCTCCAATACCTCCATGACAGTGATGTTGATTTTGTCAACCTTGACCCCATACACATGATTTGACCCCTATTCAAACCCAAGAGTTCTTTATTTAGCTGATATAATGATCCACAATCACATTAGAAGTGGTTTTATTCCTACTATAGAGATTTAAAGGTCTCTCTACCCTCTTATTCATCTATCTTATTGACAAAACAAAAAATTAATATTCTAACTAGCGGAAATATAATTAGGAATATTACAAAAAACTAATCAAGAACACTCTCCAATAGAGGATATGGATATATTGAGTTGTCAAAGTAGGTCAACTCATTCACCAAGGAAAGTGGTTCACCAAGGACTAGGTTCAACAGAAATTTCCTCACCTCTTGGGGGCTCTGCACGCAATGGAGACCATTTCTTCCTAAGGAGGGCAGAATGATCCAAGTGGATATTGGTGGCCACCTTCCTATTCAACCTATACCTCCAATTGGTTTCATTAGTTTTTTTGTTTATAGTAGCATTACTATTTTTAGCATTTTTTGAAGTTCCAAAGTAGTTTTGACTCCCTAAACGACATTATTTTTAGGTCCACAATAGGACTATAGCCATAGGCAAGGGCCTGCAGAAAATCCTATATTACTTAGATATATATTTCCAATGAGGCATTTTACACACCAAACAGATATAATATGACCAAGTTATGACCCCAGGAAGTTGGCTGCCCAACTAACCTCATTAGGGCTCATAAACTCTTGGCATTCTGTCTCCTAGGATTAAGGTTTTGGTTGTTTAGGTTTTTCTCTTCTTTTTTAATAATAAAAAGGTCCTTAAGCCTAATTGTAAGACAATTCATAAGCATGTGGCCACCACATCTCTTCTCAGAAATAATCTATTATCACCCTAGCTGGTTTATTTCCATTCTGTTTGTAAGGATATTTTAACTATTTGATACTAATGAAATGAAGTGTTATTTTAGCTACATATTTGTGTTTATGGTTATATTTTTATTTTGGTACATTCTTGTTTATGTTCATATCACTTTATTAACTTATTTTTTATTATTTACTTTCCCATGTTACCTTATTTATATTATATTATCAAAAGTTAAATAATTTTAATAATACTAACAACCAATTTTGAGATTATTATTATTAGCTACAAAAATTAATTCAAGAAAGTTTATTTTTCCACTCAATATTGTTTATTTTTTATATATTTTCCTGAACACTCTCACACCATTGTTGATAAAACTCATTTTTTCCTTGAGGATGAGATGTGTGTATGTCTAAAACGTTGGATGTTTCAGCCTACTTATATATTTAAACTCCAAAAGTCTATCTACTATATGAACAACTATGAAAATATGCATTCAATCACCATTATTTCCAATATCATGCCATAGTTGGTCATATTTAACTTGTTCAGTTCGTGAATGTTATATGTGTGATGATACATAGTTCTCTTACTATAATGGTATATCCATATGTTGGGTTTTTTTTCTATAGTAACGCTCTCCCTCTTATTCTTCTCATAATGATAGGAGTTGCATAAAATTTTTATAGCTCATTAAAAAAAAAAATTGTTCAAGAATAAATTAAACCAACAATAATTATGGTAAAATTCCATTAATATAGATAATAACATGGGTCTATAATTACGAAAGGACCAAAATGTGGAGAATTAAAATGTTAAAATGGAGAGAAAATACAACTTCCAAGATATTAGGGTGGATATATCATTAGTATGTGGATAGTGATGAAATTCATTTTAGTTTATTATATGGTGCAAGATATGTTTATGGTGAATCAATAGTCAAAGAGTCATTAGATAAATCATCATATGGTGTAGGATTTGATTCTTGCAATTTTGTGCAGATGACGGAGCTAATATATTATTCAAATTCCGAAAAAAACAATAATTATAGTGGATTAAAGTGAAATGCATCTACCAATGAATTCTTAAAATATCTAGTACCTACTTTCAATGGTGCCACCTAAGTAATTAATATGAATAAGAATAGAATTCCCATGTTATCAAGTTTTCCACTTGTATAACACATACAACAAAGTAATTTTAATATGATGCCTCGAGTATGTTGCTCATATTTAGGCGAGGATAGTCCATGGGTGGGGACGAGGGCATGAGAATTTTTATTACATGAAGAGGAAGGAGTGATTTTCTTTATAAATTCAATGTGTCGATTATGTATTCCTCTTCCATTACTTTTGAATCATTCACAATAGAAAAATTCAAATATGTGGTCACCAATGCAAGTGTATATGAAAAATGAGATGTGTTAATAAAGGAGAAAAATCATTATAAGAAGTATAAATATCATTTTCTAAATACTTAAGTATTTTTTCTTACTGGTTTAGATTGGATTTAATCAATTTGAAATTAATATCAAAATTTTCTTCCATTTGATCTAATGAAAGTGTCTAGCTATCAAATTTTTTTCTTTCACAGACAAGTATTCATGTATTCCATATTAGGAATATAAATATTTTTTACATCACATCAAAGTTCATCATGTCACTTACATGAATTGAACTAGGGTAGGGAGGATGTCAATCATTCCTCCTAACCACCTAGGATAAATGCAATTGACATCGAACTATAAAGTTGTTCAAGAGTGAAATTACTTGCAAAATAATGATTTAAGTTGTGATGCAATCCAATAAATAATATAGCATGCTCTCAATTCACATAAACTTGCTTGCACAATGCTCAAATAATCTCTCACATTTTCTAATGGACTTGTCCTTCTTATCCAATTAAAAAATATATATATCATAATCATAATTTAAGTTCTTATACTCATTGAATCCCCTCACATTATAATTTTGTCAAAAGGAAACATATTCACAAAAATGGAAAATTAAATCCTACAACCTCATGATGAAGCTAAATATTAGCATCTTGCAAGAAAATATGAATTGCTTATATATATTGGAATTATTATCAAGAGAATTAAATTCATTATGAACTTTAAATAGTACTTTATTTATTAGCATGAAAATGTGACAATTAATCAACTTTATTAAAAAGCTGAGAATTAGAGTTTTGTAATAAATAAAATTGTGCATTAATAATGGCAATGATGTCCTACACAGAAGAAATTTTACCGCCTTGTATTTGAATGATAAAGTATTAATATTCATTATTAATTGAGCATATTGGAAGAAAATGTACTATGTCATTATCAATATGTTATTGTAACACACTCCTCCCACATTTACCCAAGTTAACCGCTCCGTTGGGGTAAAAATGTGACGAGAGGCTACTATGATCTAATTCAAATCCCCATGTATAGTTAAGGAAGTGAACTAAGACAATGTTGTGGCCCTACAATTTATAATATTGGCAAGAATAAATGATAGAGGACAACATCAAACTGCTTTGGAGTCCAGGACCTAGCCTTCCTAGACTCAGAGAGGACTCTCTCTATTTTTATGGTTTAGCTTGATGGATATAAATGTTTATATTAGGCTATATATAGAAATTATGGGGGGTTGTTTGTTTTGATTTGATTATGTGGTTATACAGATAGATCTGTGAAACTTAATACATTGGGCTATGGAGTCATAAAAGGATGGATTATGCATCAAATTTTTGAGGGCATTCACAGGGAAAGCTAACTACGCAGACTGGATCTTACTAGAAGTGTGAATATGAGATGGAAGAAAGCAGTGATTTCAGTAGTAGCTAAAGAGTAGTTAAGAATTATTTAACTATACTTCAGAAGAACACATCAATATAGTAAACACAGACAGAATTAAGGTGCTCTCTTAGCAAATCTTAATCTAAATTTTTTGTTTTACAATCAGATAAATTCATGCACAACATGAAAGATAGAGAAAAAACATTAACACAGAGGAAAAAACATCACCATTAACATAGCTCAAGAATCTTGTTAACAGTCTCTTATTATTGATGCGCAACAAAAAATTACAATGATCCAATACAATTATTATTACAATGTAGAGTATAACAAGGTCCAACCCTTGATAATGAAAATTCATGTAGTATTTAAATGCATATAGGCCAGTTACCCTAATCTAATTTGACAACCTTCATTAACTACAATTTAATTAGAACTTGACAACTGTGGCCATGCAAGGCCCGAACAAAAAATATCTCTGGCAAAACACCGACTGTAACATTAACTTTGGCAGCTCTTCATAAATAAAAAGGCGGCTGAAGGTGGCTGAGGTGGTCACGAAGAGGAAAAAATAGTGGCCTTGATATCTGGCCTTACTTTTGGGGTTGTCGTTGTTGGATTATTAAATATAACGTGATTTCGTCTCTTCAGATTGATCGGTGGCTGTACTGACGTGTCAATCGTGTCTTTTCAGTCCAGGTACATGCATAATTTTCCCCACTCTTTCTTTCCTGGAATCCTCATACCTATGACCTGTCAGTACACTTCATCCACCTCTCTGTATTTTCTAAAAGTAGGATTGGTGAGGAAAACATGCTTCAACCCCTGTTGAATGAAAATATCATTGCTCAGGAGATCTAAAACAACCTTCCCGGTCACATTCCCTTTAATGTTGGAAAATTTGGTTGTATCCTTAGCTACTTCCCTAAGCTTGGTCATGTAATGTCCCTTTCAGACTAGCTTTTTGTTCATTACATACAATGAGGGAAATCCCTTTGCCCTCAGGGGCTCAATCTTGTTTAAGAATCTAGTAATGGCCATGTCCAATTCGTGACACTTCTCTTCCAGTTGCCTCACTAAATTCCTCTTAGTGAGGACCCTTTTTACCTCTAGTATGGTTTATGTTCTATCGTGTACATCCATCTCTTCCAGCTCAAAAATTGTTTTGGAGTTCAGGAATTTTATGATCTTGGGGGTTGTTGTTGGCATATTTCCCAACTCCTGATTTTCTTTACCAATATCGACTTTGCATTTGTCAATTAGCTCCTTCTGTTAAAAAATAATGTGGATGGAATGCTAGATCCCATCCACTGTCTCTATGATACTACCCCAAATTATCAGCTTCATTTGTCCCAATATGTTGCTGGCAGAAAATTCTTTTTTTGCCCTTTCCAACTACTAAATCTGCTTCTTGGTTATCTCATGGGTAGTTTCTGATCTTGCATTTTAATCCCTCAGGATGCCAATCTGTGTCTAAAACTTCTTGATCTCTTGGGATTGCAGGGTTATGCTTTCCATAGCTTTGGACAGATGATCTGTCCCACTAGATGCTCTAGAAGTTGTTGGAACAACTGATGGAATTGATGAGATAGGGACAACTTCTAATGGGATGAGTGCCCCTCTAGCTGCTTCTTCTTTTTCCTTCAGTAGCTTCTCCATCTTGGCCTCCATTTATTTGATTTGGGCAGACTGTTAAATAACTAACGTCATTAAATATGCCTTCTGTGTCTCATCTTCCTCAATACCCTTAGCTAAGGGGTCTTATGTCACTGACATCTTGAGCTGTTTCTTGAGGGCTTCTATGTCAACATTATTTTTTTTCAAAAGCTCCTCCACAACTTGAAAATTGTTTGGGTCATGCCCAAGATTAAATATTAAATCTTCTAGAGACTTGATCCTTGAGTCTCTATCCATGGAAGATACCCTCTCCATCTTGAGCTGTGATTTGGTGCTGGATAAGGACACCTGCAGTTTTGACAAGCTCACAACAGTATTTGTCAATTTTGAGGCTATGATCTCCCCAGTATGCTTGTGTAATTCCATCTCATCAATAGGATGGATGTCCTTAGCACTAAACTCGAATGATTATTTCTTATAATCTCCTTCTCCTTGAGGTTGTGGGACCAAGGATTATAGGAATTCCATTTGCATCCTCCCTTTTTAAGTGTCAAAAGTAGACAATAACCTGCTTTGTGAACTTGAGGTTTTCTTCCAGAATTGATTATATGTATTAGTCTTCATCACCTCATTCCTCAACTTTATATCTTTTAATATCTCAAAGACAGACTTCTCTTCACCTTCTATGACAGGTCTGGAAGCATATGCTTGTAGACCTTGTTGTTGAACAAAAAATGTGGCTGATGATGTAGGTGAGGCCATTGTCTCTCCCCCTGTAGATGATGACTTACGGGTGTCCATGATTTGAATCGCTATTTGTTGCTCTGATTCACCTCCTTGATCAATATTCATATGAATTCGGGCCCTTTTCCTATATTTTAGCTTGAAATATTTGCTAGAGGTATTAGTCTCCGAAGGTGACTGATCCTCTCTTGGCCTCTTTCTACCTATCTCTCTCTCTGGTTCTTTCCCCTTGTCTTACTTTTCCTCTTCACTCCTCCTTTCTTATGGTTTTGGGGTCTGGATGCCTAAAGTGGAGATCACATGTTCTTCATATTCTTGGAGGGTGTTGGTCACCCATTCTGTTTGGTTGGCATATTGTTCAAATGTAGGTTTGTGTGTATGAACATAGCGTGTGGGTCATATTTCCACCCTTTTCTTGGAGATAATCCCTACAGGGTCATTAGGGCCAAGTGAAACTGTGACTGAAACCCATACCCTTCAATATCTTATCTGCCTCCTCTCTCACTGCTCTATTGTTGTAGAAGAAAGGCCCAACTTGTGTCTTGATCTTGAACTGAGCCTTCTTTTTTGTAGAAAAAATGTGGAGCTCATCTGCATCTATCATCTTCCTTATGTACTCCAGTGAAAATACCCTCATGGAGAGGAACTTTGGAAACTTGTAAGGGGCTATCTCACTTTCATATACTGGAATCTTTGTGTAAATACCGATCTTTTGTCGTCACTTGCTCTGTTAGCTGCATGGTTTTCCTGATTTCTTCACTTACCCTGGGCTCTACTGCACTGCTGGGTGTGTTGATGGATGGATGAAAAAATAAATCCATAAAGTCCTTATATGTATAGTTCTTATGTTCCTGTAATATTCCTACATTAGCATGCAACTATTAGGAATATTAATTTTGCTCCAAACACATAGTTAGATGAATAAATGGGTAGGGAGACCCATAAATATTTCTAGCAGCAATAAAAACCCTCTTAATGGGAAATGATCATATTCATAGCTGGATAAAAACATCTTCGTGTGTGAACAGGTTTTAATGCATGTAGACGAAGTCAAGTTTGACCAAGTCAACTAAGCTAAGATGGAGGATGTGGAAAATTAATAAAGATAACTCAGTGGGAATATAGATCTATTTAGATAGATAGAATAAAGCCACATTGAGTGTGGAAGAATACTTTTCATATAGATCCAGTCAAGGTTGATCCGGTCAAGATTGATCCAATCAAAATGAACTAAATCAAACAACGTTGTAAAAGGATGAGTAATACTAATGGAGACAACGTAATTTGGAGGGAGATTCATTGCATGAAGATGGAAACCCTAATGAGTGGGACCCAAGGTGAGAAGGATCACATTGTTTATAAGGATGAGGATGGAAGCCATATGGGGTTAGCTTATGATTATGATTTTATGATTATATGGTCTGTTTAGACATATTTCTTTCTCTAGCTGTTTAGCGGAGATAGAGTGTTGTTTAGCACTAGGTCTTCCTGTTTAGAAATTCGTTCTCTTTCATTGAGTAGCTCTTGGAAGAGTCTTGCACCATAGTTTCCACTATATGACTTGAGGCCAAGCTTCATCTTCCTTTGACAGCGCAGATCTTGTTGAGGATTTGACTGTTTCAGAAAGCTGCAGCAAGTGGAGGCTAGATCTTCAGATCTAGGCCATCTCAATACTTATTTTCAGTGGAGAAGTATTCTAATCCATTGGGAGGACATTATTTAAGGTTTTGAGCTATATTTTCATATCTTGGCTATAGGAAAACATCATTTTATCCCCTACAGCACAAAGAGAGTCCAAATCTGCGTTATTTCTAAAGGAGCTGCTGCACGGTGATTCAGTGCACCATCGGGAAAGTTGATTTTCTGATTGTTGGGGATCTGCCCTTCACTTTGGAGATCTATTAGAGGAGATCAGTTTATTGCTTATATCAGATCAGATCCACTTTCAAGATTTGAATATTTCCATAGATATATAGTCTTACAACTCATATCTACATTTTGTACATGGTGTATTGCTAAAAACCGCAAGGGGGATTGATAAAAGAGCTTGTGTAGTGCTTGGATCTGCTATAGATCTAATATTTTGTCCACATACTTGATATAGATATGATGTACAACCTAATTATGTTGCAGAGGTAATAAAATAATGCTATCATGGTATTCCAACTTTCATACATGGTTGCAGTCTCTATTTTTTCATGATTTTCAGCTATTTATGGCATGGGAGGCCTGTTTAACTGTGCAATAGTGATTTGCTTCTGAATTCCTTTCAGATATAGTTGCTATAATATCATATCTAAGGGATCCATGAGCTACATTTACATTTCATTGCACATATTTATGAAAAATGCGTTATTTTAGCATGCATTGCTGAGCAATCCCATTTTGGGATATTATAGTGGTATCAGAGCATGATCTTTGGCCCAGCCTGTGAGTTTCAAGACAAAAATTAGAATGATGGAAATAATGAGTTTTCTCTCATCTCTTTTCAGATCTAAGAAGGACCTCACCAAGGAGGTCAAGCAAAGAAGAAGTGAAGTCAAGTTAGGGTTTCAAGATGAGGAAGGTCCATGTACTTCCTATAAGCAAAAAGAGGATCTGGTATTGCATAAAGCTCCAAAGAAGCCTACTATGACCTTTTCTTTGAAAGATAAGAGGCATATAAGTGAAGAATACTTATATCATGAGATTCTAAGTGAATATCTTGCAGAATATAAATCTCAACCTAGAGCTATCAAGAAGAATCTAACTCTTCCAGAGTTTATTCATCTCAAAGAAGAAAGGAGACCTTGCAACAATAGAAGAATGAAGGGCAATAGATTTCTATTGTCTACCTTTGATGGTTAATCCTCATGCACAACAAAGTCTTGGGGAAGGAAGTTGGATGCCTTTTTCCTGCTACATCTAGTAGTGGAGAAAGAAGTTGTTGAGATTGCAGCGTTGCACCTTCAAGGTGAAGCACACAATTGGTGGTTCAGCCATTTGAGTCATGAAAAAGTGACTGTGTATGTAGATTTCACTCAAAGGTTGATCAAGAATTTTGACAAGAGGAAATTATAAGGGAAGAAGCCTTCACCACCTCTTACTGTAGGAGCATTTGTGTCAGGGGGAAGTCCACTTGCACCTTTGCAAGATGATCTTGATCTCTTAATGTCTAGAGTCCCATGCACCATTTTGGAGATGAATGAAGAAGAAGAGACTTGCACCAGCGCTGATGAAGCCATAGAAGAGAATCCATCATCATCAGTAGTTGGGGAAGCTGTCACACTGGAAGAAGAAACCCTTGTAGCAGTACAAGATGTTCCCAAGTTGTACCAAGGTATGCACATGTTTTCATTTCCTGTTATTTCAATGCAACATGTGGAGTACGATGGGGATGTACCATTTCATGACGAAGGGTCAAATTATATTGCTGATTTGGAGCAAAAAGCTTTCACTGTGTTGAGCAACCTTGATTCATTCAAGGAAGAGACAAACAATCATCCTAATGTATCATTGATGAGCTGCACACAACCCTTGAGGTTGGAATGTAGTTTCTTGGAGGATGGGGTGAGTATTGTCTTGAACAATACATTGCAAAACTATGCGTTCAGCATTAGATCTGATCTTGAGGCAGTAGCTGCACCATCATGGATATCAAAACTGTTGTCATTTAGTAGCAGTGATGAGTTGGAGGCCCAACCATTATTGGAACATTCCAATGACCTTCCCATATATATAACAAAGGGGGAGCAGATAGATGATGGAGGACATCTTAGGATGGATAAAATCTCTCATGTTTGTGTTGGATACTCCTTAATGAGACCTACACATCATGATGGGAGGTTTTCTCCTACCACCTATTTGGATCCTTATGGGATCAACTTGGTCATTGAGGAGATTGCATTTCAATATCCCATGAAATGCAAAGACATAAATCTGATTTGGGAGGACGATATTCTCCATTGGAGGAATGCCACTTACAGACATGATGATAGACACTCACCATGGGTTGGATGGGTGATGTTGATGAGCAAGAGGTTGAGAAACCACTTGAAAATTTGTGACACTAGACAACAGGATGAAAAACTACGTTGGTTACTCTTGAAAGATGTAATATTCCCAAAATTTCCCATCATATTTAGAATATTAGAGTCCTTGATTTTCTTAATGAATTAAGTAAATAAAAGGGTGGAGGGACCCACAATCCTCAATAAGAATAAATATCAACCTTTTGTGTGTGAATGTGGATAAATTTACACTAGATTTGCAAAAAGTTGTGGTTGAGCAATTGCTAATGTGAATGAGATTGGAGATCATGTCTCATTTAATGAGAAATATCATGGAGGGTTGATTCAGTCAACTAAGATCTTGAAGATGTCAAACAAAGTTTCATTGAGCATTAATGATCAAGTGATGGAGGATCATGTGCAAATGAAGCACACATGATGGAGGAGGTGTACATTGCACCTAGACTGTTTGGTTGATTTGGTCAAACAACGCAGTCCCACTTGGAGGATTTTGTCCACATGAGATTGTGAAATTGAAATTAGGGCCAAGGCTTGGGATGGCGCAAACATTATAAAGGAGATGAAGGCAAAGGTGAAAGGCATCTTGGATTATTTGATGTATGATATTTTAGATATGGAATTGTCAAGTGACATTCCACTGCATTCTTGGGCTGTTTAGCAGAGATTACAGGTGATGTTTAGCACAGGGTGTTCCCGGGGGGGAATCCCACCTCTTTCTTTAAGTGATCTCTAAGGAAGAGTATTGCAATTCATTATACATCAGGCTTTAAGTGCCATATCCTTTTTCTACTTTCTGTAGAACATTCATATTCAGAAATCTGTAGATTTCTGAAGATCAGTTTGGAAGGTGGAAATTGTCTTCAGTACTTCAGCTGGAGAACAAGGTGAGGGATTATTCCCATCACTTTGGCTTATAGATTAGCACTCCCAGAGCCACATTTCATATCTGGCATCAAGCCAAAATTTATTAACCTCCTAGTAGTAGTATTCTCTTCAAGAATAACATTGTCCATATTGCAGATCTGAAAGGAGGAAGGAAGTTGCTAGTACTTTAGCTAGGAATCCAGTGGAGGATAATTCCTTCACATTGCCATTAGTCTTACCATTAGCCTGGAGTTTATTGCAGCACATTTCAGTAGGTAGAAGGCCTCTCTTTCCCTCACAGTGCAGTTTTTGTTGGCAGGTGTGGTGTAGCAGCTGAATTCATCATTCAAGGATTGAGGAGGTAAATCTGGAGCTTCTAGCTCATAGATATGATGAAGGGATCAACCCTTCAAGAATAGATCTGATCTGATCACAAACTTCAGCCATCTATTATTTAGATCTAGCTTCAGATCTTTATTTCCCAGCGGATCAAGGATCAAATCCTAGGGGGTGATTTTCCAAAGTTGCAGATCTGGAAAATCCTTTCTGGGTTATCTTGGGAACCCATCACATTGGCCAGATCTTGAATCTTGGAATCATCAGAGCTCCAGTTTTGAGTAGATCTGCATTTCTCTTTTCAGCCTGCAACCATATGTTTATATTCTGTTGAAGAGACAATGCAGTATTTGTTGCAGAGCCTCAAAAATTACGCTGTACCTGCTTCATACATGTTTTCAGGGTAATCCTATCTCATCTTTTTGGCTAGATCTACCTATATTCTGTACTTGTGTAACTCAATCATCTCCAATATAATAAAATGGCTCAGCTCTTTTTGCATATTCTAATTTGTACTTAGATTTATTATTTATCTTGTTGTAAGTTCTTATATTGTGTGAATTATTACTGCATTCCCCCTTTTTTGGATATTACAGTGGTATCAAAGCATGATCTTTGGCTCAGCTTGTCGACACTTCATCTTTTTACATTGAAAGAAGAAAAGATAGATGAGATCTATCATGGAGGATGAAAAATCTGTCACTCCTTTCTTTAGATCCATGCAAGATCTCTCCAAGGAGGTCTATCAAATGAAGGAGAAGGAACAGAGAGAAGATACAAGGAGAAGATGTGATGAGTAAAGTACTTCCTATTAGCAGAAAAGAAGACCAGAGAATCCTAGATCTCCTCATAGATCCACTATGCCCACTTTATTTGAAGAAGGTGAGAGGTATAGAAATGAAGAAAGGAATGAACCTAAGACTCATCTCTATATCTTGAAGAGTACAAAGCACAGTCTAGAGCTTTCAAGGAGAAGCTAACTCTCCAAAAATTCTTCCAGATTAGAGAAGAAAGAGGATCCTATAGCAATAATATAAGGAAGAGGCATAATATATTCTATTTTCCTACATTTGATGGATCTTCCTCAAGCAATGTCAAGGCTTGGAGGAGGGAGTTAGATTCATTTTTCAAGCTACATCTTATGGCTAAAGAGGAGGTTGTTCAAATTGCAACACTTCATCTCTTAGATGAAGCAGAATATTGGTGGTTTGGGCACCTAGAGCATGCAAAGGTGACCAAGTATTCAGATTTCTTTCATAATTTGAGAGAGAAGTTTGATGTGGAGAAGACAAAGTTGTGCTACAAAGAGGCATCGCCCAAAGAAACCAAGGAGGATGTCAATCTTGTTATTCTGGACAAGAGGTCACTACTTTCACCACCTGCTGCAAAAGTACTTGTATCTAGAGAAGAGACACTTGCATATTTGCAAGGTAGTCTTGAGCTCTTGACATATGGAGTCCCATGCATGGATCAGGAGATGCATGAGGAAGAGGAGGAAGGTACCAGAGCTAGTACACTTGAAGAAAAAAGGCCATCACTTTTACCAGTAGTTGGAGCCACTATTGTCCTAGTTGGAGGAAATCTTGTGTTCTGTCAAGAGGTTCCCACATATCAGTTGATCCAAGGTATGCATAAAATTCCAGCACATATTGTTTCAAATAAATGTATAACCAAGGGTTAGAACAAAGTGCTGATTTTAAGCAGAGACATATCACAGCACAGAGGACCCTTGATCTAATCAAGGAGGAGACTAAAAACTATCCCTGTTCATCATTTTTGAACTACACACAACCCCTTGAGTTGAGATGTAGAGTTTTAGAAAATGGGATTAGCATCATCCTATTTACAATTGCTGATTATGAGATCAGTATTGTTCCTTACTTTGAGACAGCTCGTGTATTACCCTACAGATCTATAGTGCTGTCACTTAGTAGCTGTGACAAAAGAAGGGATTCATCATTCTTGGAGAATTTTGGAGGTAGCTTCACTCATGAAGCAATGGAAGAAAAGATGATAAATAGTAGACATATTGAAATGAGAAACCTTTTCTCCCTTCTAGATGACCCTTTCTCAATGAGCTTCTCACTACTCAAAGAGAAACTTCTACTTGCAGCAAATCCAAAAATTCTTTGGTTTTGGAGGGCCTTTGATGGAGAGAGAATCTCATCAGAGATGCATTTCAACATTTCATGAAATGAAAATTTCTTCAACAGTTTGGGAAGGATGGCATTCTACAAAGGGAGGATGCCATGATTGTGCAGTACCTCATTCATCATCCACATGGGAGTGAATGGGTGAGGATGATGAGCAAGGGGTTGAAAAACCACTTGCAGATTTGTATGAGCCAGCATGTTTTGTTATGTTGGTTGCCATTGGGATATTTCTGTCACTCTCCAAAGGTACCTATTTTTCTGATCCATGCCTTGAAAAACACATATGAAATGAATAAGGAGGCATGGCTACGCTGGCTGCTCTTGGGTGAGTATGGATACCACCCAATAGCTCATCATTTTCTGAATCATGCCTTTTTTTTCAATGATAAATTGCATCAAAGGAAGGCATGTTCAATTTTGTTTCACTTGAGTGAGTTTGGACACCACATGACATCTCCTATGTCTATGTGTTTTGTATTGTGTAAAAATTTCCATAATGATCTCATGATGTGCATTAGTGATGTTTCTTCGTATTGGGCTAATGTGACATCTCATTTTTCCATTAGCATGCTTTTGCTTCATGATGCACATGAGGAGGAGAGAAAGCAGCAAGATCTCTTGTTGCTTGGATTGCTTTTGGGGGAGTTTGGCTTGTCCATATTACATGGAGGAGATGGAGGATGGTAGCAAAGGTCCTTACTCTGGTGGTTATTGTTAGGAGAATATGGTTTCACATCTTTGTCTACCCATGTTACTTCTTCCCTTCTTCTTTTGCATAACTTTGGAATGATGAAGTTTAGATCCAACAAGGCCAACAGGGCTAAGTATGAGAGCATCTCAATGCTCAATCTAATTCATAAAATATGGGATGAAGAGATGTATTGTGTGATGGAGCTTTTCCTTTGTGAAGAGAGCCACCTTATTGTATGCACCTCATGTATTGATGATGATGTTGGAAATCATATGGTTGTCACTTGGTATTTCATGATGGAAGGAGGACATCTAACCAAACAGTTGGAGTTCATTCTTTATGTTTTTAAAAGATAGCTTTGGAACCAAACATGCATAACCTATTGCAGAAAATTGAGGACTGTAATATTCCCAAAATTTCACATCATATTTGGAATATTAGAGTCCTTGATTTTCCTAATGAATTAAGTAAATAAAAGGGTGGAGGGACCCACAATCCTCAATAAGAATAAATATCCACCTTGTATGTGTGAATGTGGATAAATTTAGACTAGATCTGCAAAAAGTGGTAGTTGAGAAACTACTAATGTGAATGAGATTGGAGATCATGTTTCATTTAATGAGAAAGATCATGGAGGGTTGATTCAGTCAACTAAGATCTTGAAGATGTAAAACAAAGGATCATTGAGAATTAATGATCAAGTGATGGAGGATCATGTGAAAATGAGGCACATGTGATGGAGGAGGTTTACATTGCACCTAGACTGTTTGGTTGATTTGGTCAAACAGCGTAGTCCCACTTGGAGGATTCTGTCCACATGGGACTGCGCAGTTGAAATTAGGGCTAAGGCTTGGGATGGCTCAAACATTATAAAGGAGATGAAGGCAAAGGTGAAAGGAATCTTGGATTATTTGATGTATGATCTTTTAGATCTAGAATTTTCAAGTGACATTCCACTACATTCTTGGGATGTTTAGCAGATATTGCAGGTGTTGTTTAGCACTGGGTGTTCCTAGGCAGGAATCCCACCTCTTTCTTTGAGTGATCTCTAAGGAAGAGGATTGTACTTCATTATACATCAGGCTTTAAGTGCCATTTCCTTTTTCTACTTTCTACAGAACATTCATATTCAGAAATCCGTAGATTTCTGAAGATCATTTTGGAAGGTGGAAGTTGTCTTCAGTACTTCAGCTAGAGAACAAGGCGAGGGATTATTCCCATCACTTGGGATTATATATCAGCACTTCTATAGCTACATTGCAGATCTGGAATCAGGCCAAAAGTTATTAACCTCCTAGCAGCAGTATTCTCTTCAAGAATAACCTTGTCCATATTTCAGATCTGAAAGGAGGAAGGAATTTGCTAGTACTTCAGCTAGCAATCTAGTGGAGGATCATTCCTTCACATTGCCATCAGTCTTACCATCAACCTGGAGTTTATTGCAGCACATTTCAGCAGGTAGAAGACCTCTCTTTCCCTCACAGCACAGTTTTTGTTGGCAGCTGTGTTGCAACAGCTGAATTCATCATTGAAGGATTGAGGAGGTATATCTAGAGCTTCTAGCTCATAGATCTGTTGAAGGGATCAACCCTTCAATCATTGACATGATCTGAGCACACACTTAAGCCATATATTCTTCAGTTCTAGCTTCATATATGTATTTCCCAGCAGATCAAGGATCAAATCCTAAGGAGGTGATTTTCCAAAGTTGCAGATCTGGAAAATCCTTTCTGTGTTATCCTGGGAATCCATCGCATTGGGCCAGATCTTGAATCTTGGCATCATCAGAGCTCCAGCTTTGAGTAGATATTCATTTCTCTTTTCAGCCTGCAACCATATTTTTATATTCTGCTGAAGAGACAGTGCAATATTTGTTGTAGAGCCTCAACAGTTATGTTGTACCTACTTCATACATGTTTTCAGGGTGATCCTAGCTCATATTTTTGGCTAGATCTACCTATATTTTGTACTTTTGTAACTCAATCATCTCCAATATAATAAATGGCTCAGCTCTTTTTACATATTATGATTTGTACTTAGATTTATTGTTTATCTTGCTGTAAGTTCTTATATTGTGTGAAGTATTACTGTATTCCCCCTTTTTGGGATATTATAAAAGATTTTGGTCATCATATGACACATTCTATTTCAAAGGGTATGTGGATGGATGGAATTTGGCATGGCACTTACATCATATGGAGGCAAGGAGTTTTGACGTATTCGGGTGGTGTGATATCTTTCATATCAACTATTATGTTGTTGCTCCATAATTTATATGATGATGGTGTGGGGAGGTGATCCGGATTTATGCAGGAACACAACAGAATAAACATATAAACATAAATACAGAGATGCAGTAGAAATAACACTTCATTTCATTAATATCAAAGAACTGAAATTTGCTTACAGACAGAATGGAAATAAAACTAGGTAGGGCGCTGGTAGCTATCTCTGAGAAGAGATGTGGCGGCTACAGGCCTCTGAACTGAGTTACAATGAGGCTCGAGGGCCTATTTATCATTTAGAAACAATGGGAAATCCTAAACAGCCAAAACCCTAACCCTAGGAGATGAAGAGCCAAAACTATGGGCCCCGTTTGGGTAAATTGGTGTTTCAACTTCCCAGGGGCGTAACTTTGGCATACGATCTCCGTTTGACGCGTACCATACCTCGTTAGAAAGATCTATCCGAGGACTACAAATTTGGAATGAGAAACATGGGTCCATGGACCCATGTTGCTCTCCGTTTTCCCAAAAAACGTCGTTTAGGGCCTCAAAACGGCTCCGAAAGTTTAGGACCCGAAAAACTGCTAAAAATAGTAAACTGTGCCGAAACTAAAAAACTGAAATAGACAATGGTGGAGCCCCAAGTGGAATAGGCGGGTGACCACCAATATCCACCTGGATCATTCCTCCCCCCTTAGGAAGCAATGGTCCCCATTGCGTTAAGTTCCTCCATGAGATGAGAAAATTTCTGCTGAACTTGGTCCCTGGTGAACCACTTTCCTTGGTGCAGGAGTTGGCCAGCTTTGACAACCCGATATAGTTGGATCTTCTGCTGGCGAGTGTTCTTGATTTGCATGTCCATGATGCAATCTGTGGTGGCCTGTTCCATGCAGTCTGGATTTAACTCGGTTGGTGTGAGTTGTTCTGCAATGTCCGAGGTGTCCAGTAGAGGTGGGAAGTAAGGACGAAGGCGATCCACATTGAAGACTGGGTGCAGACCAAGGAATGGTGGAATACTGAGCTCGAAGGCATTGTTCCCTACATCCTTGGTGATGGTGTATGGCCCGTATCGGAGCAGGCGAAGCTTGCGGTGGGGTCCGGTGAGGCGCTCCTTCTGCAAATGTAGCCATACTTTGTCGCCCACCTGGAAGTTGTGTGGCACCCGGTGTTGATCATGGCGTTGCTTGTACTTGGCATTGGCTCTGTCCAATATATCATGAACCTTTTGGCGGATGTGTTGAATGCGCTCGATGAAGCTACTGGCTTTGTCAACTTCAGACTGGACATGAGCTGAATTGGCCTGAGCAGCTGCAAATGGCATGGCTACGTCAATGGGACATAGTGGCTGGAATCCCAAGCCCACCTGAAAGGGGCTATGGCCGATTGAACTGTGAAGAGCCCGATTATAACTATGCTGTACATAAGGGAGGCTCTCGTCCCATGTGCGTGGATGATTTGAATTGTACATGCGCAGAATGTGTACAATCATTTTGTTGACGACCTCTGTCTGGCCATCTGTTTGGGGATGGAAAGCTGTTGACTTGGTGAGCTTGGTATCCAAAATTGACCAGAGGCTGCACCAAAATGTGCTAAGGAACCTGCTATCCTGATCTGATATGATAGACTGTGGGATCCCAAAGTGCACCCACACTCGTTCAAAGAAGAGTTTAGCAGTGGCTTCTGCTGTGATATTCTTCTTGCAAGCCGCCATAATGGCCATCTTCGAGAATCTGTCGACGACCACAAAAACACAGTCATTTCCCTGCTTAGTAGAAGGCAGGCCCGACATGTAATCCATGGAGATGGATTCCAAAGGTCGACTAGGGGTAGGTAGAGGAGTATATAGGCCTTGCTTCTTGATGGTCGGTTTGGCAATGGCACAAGCAGTGCAGGATCTGATGTGCTTCTTGACATCCTTTCGAAGGTTTGGCCAATAGAAATACTTCTGCAGGATTGCTACTGTTTTCTCGACCCCGAAATGCCCAGCAACTCGACTGTAGTGTGCTTCCCATATCATCTTGGCACGCTTGCTTGAAGGAACACAAAGGTGTCCCATGTGACATAAAAGTGCATCTTGGAGGTGAAAATTTGGAACTTGCGTACCCCCAAAGAGTGCCTTGTAAGTTTGGCCGAATTCTGGGTCACTCTCATAGAGAAGCGGCCAATCAGAAGTCTCGTGCCCACAAGAGTTGAGCACAGTGGTGAGCGCCACGATCGGTGGTCGGCTGAGGCAGTATGCAACATGATTGGTGCTACCCTTCTTATACTTGATGTTCAAATGAAACTGTTGCAGATATGTAGACCACTTCTGATGGCGATCATTCTGCAACTTCCCTTGTGTCTGTATGAACTGCAGGGGCCTGTAGTCTGTGTGGATGATTGTTTCCTTCCCCAAAATGTAATGCTTCCATTGTCGACAAGCTTGCACAATGGAGTACATTTCTTTGTCATATGTGGGGTACTTGCGAACTGTGTCAGACAATGTCTCACTGTGAAATGCCACTGGATGTCCTTGTTGAGTAAGAACTGCCCCAATAGCATAGTTAGAGGCATCTATCTCGATCTCAAATGGCTGTTGCAAGTCTGGTAAAGTGAGCACTGGGGCAGAACAGAGGCGGTTTTTCAGTTATGTGAACGCCTTCTGTTGAGGTTCCGACCAAAATTTTTTTTCTCTCGCTCCTCCCTTGGTGACTTGACTCAAGGGCCAAGTGATATGAGAGAATCCCAACACGAACCTCCGATAGAAATTAGCAAGACCCAGAAAGCTGCGAAGCTCTGTTATAGTGGTTGGGGCTGGCCAATCCGGAATGACTTGGATCTTGGCTGGATCCACATGCACCCCCCTTTCATCAATAATGTATCCCAGATATTGAACCTGGGTCATGCCAAAAGTACACTTCTCCAAATTGGCACACAACTTGTGTTGCCGCAGTGTTTGGAGGACTTGTCGGATGTGGTGAAGGTGCTCTTCCCAAGTCTGGCTGAAGATCAGAATATCATCCAAGTACACTACTACAAATGAGTTGGTGAATGGCCGCAAGATGTCATCCATCATCCTCATGAAGGTGGCGGGAGCATTCGTCAACCCAAAAGGCATGACTAGCCATTCGAAAAGGCCTTCCTTGGCTTTGAAGGCAGTCTTCCACACATCGGAGGGTTCAATTGGTACCTGGTGATACCCAGACTTCAGGTCGATCTTGCTAAAATATTTTGCACCTTTGAGTTGGTCCAGAAGGTCATCAATCCGTGGGATTGGGTACCTATTCCGAACAGTGATCTTGTTCAGCGCCCGATAGTCAATACAGAGTCTCCACGTCCCATCCTTCTTCTGTACCAACACGATCGGGCTCCCACGGGGCGATGAACTTGGTCTGATGTGACCTTTCTGCAACAGCTCCTGAATCTGCCTCTTGATTTCATCATTCTCCAGAACAGAGCGCCGATAGATCAGTCCATTAGGTAGCGGCGCACCGGGGGTCAGATCAATCGGGTGCTTGACCTGACAGTGCAGAGGAACCCCTGTGGGTGAGGTGAATATGTCCCCATACTCCTCCACAACCTTATCCATTTGTTGTTGTTGTGCAGAGGAGCCCTGTCTGGAGGTCGTGGCCACAGTCTTCTTCTTTCCCTGGGGGCGGATCATCAGGAAAACGAATTTCCTGGTTTGGGAAATGAGCTTAATGCATTGTTTTGCAGTAACCAAAGAGATAGCGGCAGGAGGTGGTACCTCTGGTATCCTGTACAACTTATTTCCCAAAGTAACAATAACAACACGAGGCCGAGACTCATACACAGCATGACGCTTCCACAAGTATGGTTGTCCTAATAATACATCAGAAACATCAATAGGAGCAACGTCACATAATACCTCATGCGTGAAGGGCTTGATGCTATAGGGAAGGCGACACTGCCGGCTGACGCGGAGATCTCGTCCTTGGTGAAGCCACCCGATGGTGTATGGATGTGGGTGAGCTGTGGTCGGCAAGCCCAACCGCTTCACGGCGTCTGCTGAAATGAGGTTCTTTTTGCTCCCATTGTCGACAATGAACTGTACAGGGGAGCCCTTTACCCACATCTGGGAGTGGAAGAGACGTTCCTCCTCCTCTGGATCTTACGGTTCCTCCTTCTGGACCTTTGTAGTGGCAACAGTGGCGTTGGGCTCCGCATCAATAATCTGTTTCCCTTTTTCATTCCCCTTTTCAGGTTCTGATTCGGAGTTAGAGCATGCATCTGACTCAGAAGCCCTCATCTCGGCCACTAGCGACTGCTTGGCCCGACACTCACTTGTGTTGTGAGTGGAGCTCTTATGGAACTCACACCACTTTCCCGTGTCTTTCTTTGGCTTTGCGGTGCTATTCTTTTCTTGTGGCTTTGATGAGTTGCCTTTAGCCGCCATGCCTTGGCTCGGTCCTTTGTTCTGCGGTTTGGAAGCACCTTTCCCTTGCTTTTGATTCGCAGATCCAAAGTCTCGCTTCTTCTGCTTGAATTTCTGCTCAATCTTGGCAGCATACCGGTATGCCGTACCAAGCGAGGAGATGTCGAGGAACTCCATTTCATCCTGAATGTATCTGTGCAGACAACTGCGATACTTTAGCACCAAATGTTTCTCTGAATCTTTGATACCCAACTTTGTGCGCAGGGTATGGAACAGATTCGTCGGCTCATGCACATCTTGATCCCTTTGTTGTCGCAGCGTGGTCCATTGTATGTACTTGTCCTCATAGCTCCCCACGGGATAGTACTGTTCCTTGACGGCGTCTCGGAAAGAATTCCAAGTTGGTACGGTCGAGAACAGAGAGGGTTCTGTCTGGTCCTTGTTCTCACAGTAGGTTTCCCACCAATCCTTAACATGGGGGGTAGCTTTGAGGAGTGCAAAAATAATCTTCTCCCGGTCTGAAAAGTCATGAACCGAGAAATATCCTTCTAACAGATTCAACCATCTATCTACGGCATCTGCATCTATTTGACCCTCAAATATGGGAATGTCAAAATTTACTTGTACCTTAAAAGGAGTCGCGCCTCCCGAGTGGCTGCTGGATGTAGATGCGCCGCCGGTGGGTAGCCGTTGAAGGATCTGAGCAAAGTTATCCATCATCACGTTCCTTTGTCTTTCGAGGGCCTCCTCGAGCAATATTTTGATAGGATCTCCTGCTCCCTCATCTTTCATTTCGTCCCCCATGGGCGTCCGTCGAGGTTTGCGAGGCTGATCTTGCAAAGGTTCCACCAGATCAAGCCCTAGCTCCTTATACCCCGACCTCGTTGGGGACATGCAAAGAAGGATCGAGAAAAAGCAGACCGCTCTGATACCACTGATCCGGATTTATGCAGGAACGCAACAGAATAAACACATAAACATAAATACAGAGATGCAGCGGAAATAACACTTCATTTCATTAATATCAAAGAACTGAAATTTGCTTACAGACAGAATGGAAATAAAACTAGCTAGGGCGCTGGTAGCTATCTCTGAGAAGAGATGTGGCAGCTACAGGCCTCTGAACCGAGTTACAATGAGGCTCGAGGGCCTATTTATCATTTAGAAACAATGGGAAATCCTAAACAGCCAAAACCCTAACCCTAGGAGATGAAGCGCCAAAACTATGGGCCCCGTTTGGGTAAATTGGTGTTTCAACTTCCCAGGGGCGTAACTTTGGCATATGATCTCTGTTTGACACGTACCATACCTCGTTAGAAAGATCTATCTGAGGACTACAAATTTGGAACAAGCAACATTGATCCATGGACCCATGTTGCTCTCCGTTTTCCCAAAAAACTTCGTTTAGGGCCTCAAAACGGCTCCGGAAGTTTAGGACCCGAAAAAATGCTAAAAATAGTAAACTGTGCCGAAAGAGGCAACTAGAGTTGTTGTTGCTTTAGTTGTTATTGAGAGAGTATGGGCTGATATTATCCCATACTTTGCATGATGTTGCAAGAGTAGGAGATGGCACTATCATGGTGCAAAGGGCCTACTCTTTAACCTTGGAGGATGAGGAGGTGCTTCCACTTTGGGAGGGATATCTCACATATAGAAGCATTATGTTTGATGATGAATTTGACATATGGGATGTCAAAGGATGGATCTATGAGATGACAAGAGCCTTATTACAAAGGCCAACAACGCTGTCACTTAGGAGCTTGGGTTGTTTGATGGAGTGTTCCCAGGATCACTTCAAATATGGTGCACTAGGGAGGCATGTAGGAGATGAGAGTGACGGAGTGGTGGATGGATACATCTATTACCTTGATATGATCTTCTGGACGTGGATTTTCAAGCATAAGAAGAGAGATCTACATGCAACACTTGTGGGCTTTCTTTCCATGCACCTTGATGCATATCATTCCTTGATGGAGGAGTTCACTTGCGAGGGCATCCAATAGGATGTATATCAGCATATGGAGAGATGCATAGCCTGGATGATGATGGAGAGGTTGTCACAACCACTTCCCTACTCATTTGAAGTGAAGGAGAACTTTCAATTGAGCCATTTCAGCTCAATGACCAAAGTACATGATAGAGGATGTACATTTATGATTCATGATTTGTACTCCTTTATCTTTTATGAGCTGCATATTGTACCAAGGAGGGTATTTCCTTCTTGTATTTTGTATTGTGATGTACTTGAGGCCATTTTAAGCATTGATGTTGGCCATTCTATTTGTGGTTTGTGGAGGATGCCACATGTTTTTTGGTGTGCACCATTGGTACCAAGTTGTACTTTCATGATTCCATATTGTAGGATGATGGTGGCAGCAAAAAAGTGGCTCAAAAGACACTTGTTACACTTTGTTTTGAGGCAGGAAAGGGATGCACTATGTTGGTTCCATGAATGGAACTATGATCCACCTCTTGGTTGTCATATGGAAACTTGTTTTCATTTGTTTATGCTTCCATATATTGATGATGTTCTTAATTTTATGGGAAGCCTTGTTGGGAGAGTGGCACAAGAGTTAGAGGTGCCCATTGGGAGTATGATTCTCCATACTTTATATGTTGCATGTTTTAGGAGAAACCACAGTAAAACCATGATTGCTACTTCTTTGCAGGAGCCGAAGGTGGAGGAGATGTTTCATGGGTTACCATGTTGGAGGGTGAATCACTTTTTATGGATGATAGCTTGGGGATGGAGGCTTCACATGGGGATGATGATTCCCAATATATTTCTGATTCCATGCCTCAAGAAGGCCTCTAGACCACATATTGTTGTTTCCATGTATGTCCCACTTTTTCATGTTGAGAGCCATTTGGAATTTTCACCAAAGGCATACTTTTACACATGGGAGGAACAACTTGAGGACATATTGTTGAGAAAGCATACTGTTCTTTGGAGGGACTTATCACTTGATGATGCTACAAGGGGAAGAAGGGAGGTTCTTCAGTTCTATCCTTGCAGTTGCTTGAGGACAAGCAACATTTGGGAGGGAAGGACTGTAATATTCCTACATTAGCATGCAGCTATTAGGAATATTAATTTTGCTCCAAACACATAGTTAGATGAATAAATGGGTAGGGAGACCCATAAATATTTCTAGGAACAATAAAAACCCTCTTAATGGGAAAGGATCATATTCACAGCTAGATAAAAAAACCTTCATGTACGAACAAGGCTTAATGCATGTAGAAAAAGTCAATTTTGACCAAGTCAACTAAGCTAAGATGGAGGATGTTGAACATTAATAAAGATAACTCAGTGGGAATATAGATCTGTTTAGATAGATAGAATAAAGCCACATTGAGTGTGGAAGAATAATTTGCATAGAGATCCAGTCAAGGTTGATCCGATCAAGATTGATCCAATAAAAAATTACTAAATCAAACAGCGTTGTAAAAATATGAGTAAGACTAATGGAGACAGCGTAATTTTGGAGGGAGATTCATTGCATGAAGATGGAAACCCTAATGAGTGGGACCCAAGGTGAGAAGGCTAACATTGTTTATAAGGAGGAGGATGGCAGCCATATGGGGTTAGCTTATGATTATGAGTTTATGATTATATGGTATATTTAGACATATTTCTTTCTCTGGCTGTTTAGCTGAGATAGAGTGTTGTTTAGGACTAGGTCTTCCTATTTAGGAATTCCTTCTCTTTCATTGAGTAGCTCTTGGAAGAGCCTTGCACCATATTGTCCACTATCTGGCTTAAGGCCAATCTTCATCTTCCTTTGACAGTACAGATCTTTTTTAGGATTTGACTGTTTCAGAAATTTGTAGCAAGTGGAGGCTAGATCTTCATATCTAGGCCATCTCAATACTTATTTTCAGTGGAGAATTCTTCTAATCCATTGGGAGGATAGTATTGAAGGTTGTGAGCCATATTTTCATATATTGGCTGCAAGCCAACATAATTTTATCCCCTACAAAACACAAAGAGTCTAAATATGCATTATTTCTAAACGAGATGTTGCAGGGTGATTCAGTGTACCATCGGGAGAGTTTATTTTCTGAGTGTTGGGGATCTGCCCTTCACTTTGGATATTTGTTGGAGGAGATCAATTTATTTCTAATATCAGATCAGGTCCACTTTCCAGATATGAATATTTCCATAGAAATGAAGTCTTACAACTCAGATCTACATTTTGTACATGGTGTATTGCTGAAAACCCCAAGGGGGATTGATAAAAGAGCTTGTATAGTGCTTGGATCTACTATAGATCTAATATTTTGTCCACATACTTTCTATAGATCTGATGTACAACCTATTTCTATTGAAAAGGTAATAAAATAACACTATCATGGTATTCCAGCTTTCATACATGGTTGGAGTCTCTATTTTTGCATGATTTTCAGCTATTTATGGCATGGGAGGTCTGTTTAACTATGCAATAGTGATTTGTTTCTGAATTAATTTTAGATCTAGTTGCTATAATATCAGATCTAAGGGTTCCAAGAGCTGCATATACATTTCATTGCATATATTTCTAAAAAATGCGTTATTTTAGCATGTATTGATTGTAATATCCCAAAAATAGGGAAAATCTACAATGTTAGGAATATGTTATAGTATTCCTAAATTGGAGATCCAGAAATATGTAAACACAAACTAGAAATAGAAGTGAAAAAAATCATACCAAAGTGTAAGAAAACCATAAATTCATTTTATTGTATATATCAGCAGCCAATAAGTACAATACACATCAGATGATCAAGGCAAACAAGCCTCCCATGAATGCACATGTGAATAGTGAAATGTTGTTGCATAGCAGAATGTCTATGGATCAAAAATGCGCATTCAAAGAGAGAGAACTGCAACAAGAAATACAAAACATCGTATATCTACATATAGATGGCTCATACAACATTGGGAGTGAATATCTAAGCTCCAAAAGACTACCTCAAGTCAATCCTGGAAGGATTAGCTAAAATATGCAAAATCTGCAAAATGTCGGAGTTGCAGGGTAGCAGCTGCAACTCAAGAACTGGAAATGGATGGAGAAGGTTGAAGATGTTGCATTTGATAAAATACCTCATCCAATGGATCTCTCAAGTGAAAGGTTGATCCTATCACTGAAGATCTTACCCTCCAAACAATCTGCAAAACACCCACTACAAATTCTCACTAGAAATAACACAGTTACTGAGGGATACTGTGCTATAGGGGTAAGGGAATGAGTTGGCCCAATGCCAAGATCCGCAATAAACTCTGAAACCTTCCTCACTAACCTTCCAAAGGAATGGAAGCTCCCTCCTCTGAAAAAAAACTTCGGAAATGGTGTTGTAGGACCTCCACTACAACACCCTGCAACACAACGTTATACTTGAGCAGAAATAACGTTGTAGCTAAAGGAGGTGGCTTGGCCTTGAGCCTGAATGTGGAGAATGAAGTACAGGATCCTTCAAGAGGCCTCTATTATAAGGAGAAGGATTCCTAAATAGGAGATCCTTGTGCTGAACAACACTGCAACTCTGCGAAACAACAGGAGATTGCAAAAGAGTCTAAACAAACCATAAAATAAATAATACATAACCTGAGTAACAATGGATACCTTGCCCTCCTTTTAAACAAGTGAGAACTCTCTCCCCATGGGTCCCACTCCTTAGGGTTTCCTCCACCAAGGAAACTTCCTCCCATTCACACTGCATTGTCTCTCCAAGTGGTCTCCACCTCTTATCCGAGCATTGTTGACTTGGTCAAAATTGACCTTGTCCTCATGCAAATGTCCTCTTTCATACTTGAGGGTATGAAATACAACTCTTATGACTATACCCTTTTAAATTTGAGGGATTTTATTCATTTCTTTAATATTCATGGGATTCCTTACCCATTTATTTATCTGCTAGGTGATAAAAACAAAATTTTAATATTCCATTTAGCTGTGTGCTAAAATGGGAATATTACAGTCCTCCCCTCCCAAATGTTTCTTGTCCTCAAGCAACTGAAAAGATAAAACTAAGGGGCCTTATTGAGGCATGAGGTCTAATATGAATTGGGATCTATCATCCCCATATGAAGCTCCCATCCCCAAGCAATCATCCATGCAAAATGAGTTACCTCCCAACGTGGTAACTCCTGAAAATCCTCTTCCACCTTAGGCTCCTACAATGTAGGTGGGCTGAAAATATGATCTTGGTAGACAAAATAGCCTACCCCACGTTGTCCTCCTCTCCAATTAGGATAACTGCAGAGTATATACTGATATTGGGCTGCAATGATATTGCCCTCAAGTGGCAAGATGAAGACTAGACCTCCAAGGATCTCTCCTCCAATGTTATGAAGCATGCTGACCTAAATCACCTCATATGTGATGAGTTGGAAGTCACTATCATATGGAATCCAATAAATCCCATGGCTCACCTAATAAAAGAACAAATTTTTGGCTATGGTGGCCATACTACCTCTCATGTTCCCATTAGAACATGCAATGCAAACAATGTGGGAAATCTCTCCCCCAAGGGACACATCCAACCAATGTGTCATCCCACCAATCATGCTCCCAATAAAAACAAGAACAATAGCAACATAAGGAAACATAATGAGAACCATACTTGCTGCCATATGTAGCAAGGGAGAAAGACAATGGTCCCTCAAATGTAACCAACGCATTTTGACCCTCAACTACAAAAGAGATTGACAAAAAGTGTGGTTTCTCAACCCCCTGCTTGCTTCCCCATTCTCCTCATGTTTTTTGAGAAAGTGAATGATGTATTGTGCAAGGTGAGTATGTTCTCCACAATAAGTCTCCTCCCCACATCCTCCTAGGGAGTGATCATCTATAATGGCCTTAAGTATACCACAAAATCGAGAAGGAAGAATATTCCTCCTTTCAGCAAATTCCTACACATATATGGTTAAGAGATGCATACATATATACAAATTACTATGCAAATCAACAATACCCTTACCATATGATTTGCTCATACAAATAGAGTGGCTCATAGATGAGTCTCCTCTCATCCTCAAAGAGAAAAGAGTTGGTTGTGCTAACTCCTCCATCTCCATGTGATCCATGCATCTCCTCATATGCTGATATATCTCCTCCTCCAAACCCTTCCAAAAATACCCCTCCATGATGGTGTGGTGTGCTCTCATAGAACAAGTAGGGCTGAAAAGGAAATCCTCATGAGATTCTTGTAGAAACTTCTGCTTGAGCTTGGAAGCTCCAGATAAGAATATCCTTCCATGATAGTAGATGACCCCACCTCTGACTAAATATCCCTCCTCATGCAACTAGTCATCCAATATCATTGTTTCGGGGAAAGACACCCTAGAGGTTTGTTGGGTCAAACCTCCACAGATCAGGGCATGTTATTCAGAAGGACTCACATACAACCACACTTAAATGCTAAAAACTATATAACAATGATAGTAGAACTCACCCGTAGTCCTACGTTCGATGTAGATCCCACGGGGTCCAAACCCCCAGCAACCCTTCTTCCTCCTTAACCTGGAAAACAAGAAAGAAAATGCACAGAAACCTAGTTGTACAGCATATATTTATCCTAAACGTTAGTGTAATCCATGTGAAACATTATATAAACCATAATGAATGCTTAATAATCAATATTTTCACATATGCAAATAGATATTAACACATAAGTTCAGGAACAAGATGGTTCTTCATTATTACGAACAGCATGTACATAAATAAAGAGTGGAGAGATCACCGGAATCCTTCCACGATCTTCGAACAGACCATCGTCCGGATCCGTCCCACCCTTGCCTCGCTAAGATACTTTCAAGACTTGTGCACTCGAGATGGCATATAAACGAATGAACATCTCCAGGAAATAAGGGTTTCCTGTATAAATCTGGGAAAGTGCAGGAGGCACGAGAATTCAGACTTGAATTGGGATTCCAACATAGTATAATGTCAATAAAATTTCTCTCCCCCTTAGGCCATGAACATGAGGGGCTTTTATACTCCCTCAAAGTAGTTTCAATCAGTTGGAAATAGTTGGCCATGTGCTGGGGTGGTTGAAATACTGGAGTAACCATCAACCCACCCGAAAATAGGGAATTTTTATATATTTTTTAATGATTTTAATGGCATACGCAGAAAAGTACATGTGGACTCGCGTATACACGCAGAAAATTCTAGGCATAACCGCGTATGGGATTTTTAACACTGTTTTTTAATGAATTTTGTTCAAGTCTATAGGAATGGGTGCCCAAAGCCATAAAGACAATCATGAATCACATGAGGGTGAAAAATGATGCTATAACAGATGCCCCCTAATATATGAGGTCAGAAGGGGTACATGATGGTCGAAATGTATTATGCACATAGAAAGAACTTCGCAAGGACAAGAGAGGAATTCACCAGATTTAAGCCTGCCAAAAACCAATGAAAGAAAATAGAGAGTCAACTCATGCTGAGGTGGGCATACCCATGCTCAGTAAAAAATACATCATATCGAAACTACAGAATAGATCCAAAATGTATACAAGTATAGCTGAACTGAAAGTACACAATGAATCATCTGAGCATGGCCTACAAATACAAGTTTGAATCAATGTCTAAGTATCACATATAATAAGCTGATCAATGATGCTGAAACTGGATATCTCATCATATAAGTAACTGAATCTCCAAGTACCAAATCATAAGGGGTAGATCTCATGGTACAATCACGCAACTCGGGAGCCAACATATAAGATGCTTCTGTACTGACACTGCAACATATAAGGGTGAATGGCATCACTGGCAGAAACTGAATGGACTGTCAAAAGTGAACCGAGAAATGCTGATGCAACCTGAGGTCTTCACCGATCACAACGGCACAATTCTACACTATGGGAATAAATGAGCTGAAGTCGACCATGTGAGAAATCGTTGGATTACTGGTCAATAATGTAAACCATTAACCAACGTGAGACAACCCACCAATAATGAAAATGAGTGTCAAGGTGCCCCAGTACAATCTAACAAGTGCGAATAAATGAGTTGATGTCGAACACTTGAAAGAATCTACCAATCGGGAGGCAATGATGAATCCCCACTGTCGATAGCGAAGACTCTACCACTGATGACTGTAAACCCTAAGGTAATGACAAAAATACTCTAGACCTTATTCCCAGAGCAATGAGTCAGAGTCGATGGGAAAAGATCTGCTGGAAGGAAGGCATTAAGGCATCCCACATCAGTCCAGCGCGAGTGTAACCCACAGACCAAGATTTGGAAGGAATCGGACGAAGTAGAGTGACGGAACCAAACCGAGGTACGTTTCCGACATGCACAAGATGAAGCTAGTGCACGGAAGAAACCCTCTGAACCAACCAATAATGAAAGCTGACACAGAGGCGAGAAATCCACCAATAGGGTCAAATGGAAATCAAGGTACTGCACGAATCCCAAGTGTGATAATGTATGTTGACGTCGAACATAGGGGAAACCACTCAGTCAAAGACCCATAATGATGATCAAATGTTGAGCACAAGGTCACCTATCAATGATGGAAATAGGGCCAGGGTGCGGCTCTAGGTTTGCTCTTAGAGCAATGTGTCGTAGTCGATAAGAGACAAACCTGCCAGCAAGAAGTCAATAGAGACCTTCTCAAACCAGCACGAGCAGAAGACCAAAACATCTAATGTGATAGAAAAAGATACTGACAAGACCAGGGAGGCCGACTAAATAATGAGACAAGAGACATCGCAGAATGGCCGACTCTAGTTAGACTTCCTTTGAACAAAAGCACGACGCGTGATGACCATGGCAGTAGAAAGTGACACTGTATAAGTCTGTTATGTAGGAGGCAAAAACAAACTCTCCATATGATTGGAAGAGATAACCAACCGGGGGAGGACTGACCAGTGAAATAAGGCAAAGGCTGAACCTAGGTCAAAACTAAGACCATCCCAAATGAAGGAAATATATATAAGTATATGTGCTTTGTTCAAGGGCGACAAACTGACACTTTACTACCATCAAATTACGAAGTTACATCCCGTTCCCGCTCTTTTTGTTATATTTGATTTTTTTGTCTTTTTCATATAATAAGCCTGAAAAAGAATAAAAGAATGCTATGGTACAATGGATAGAACGAGTATCAAAAAATAGATGCACTAGTTCGTGGGATTGGAACGATCCTATGCTCAATGCAAGGTGACGGAAACTGGTAAGCGATACTCAGAGGAATGTTCCATCCATGGGTAAAGAGGGTGTCAAGTCATGATAGCTAAGTGCATGCAATGGTTAACTTGTAAAAACAGTCAAGGTCAAAATTTGGCTTAAACATTGAGTCCAAATGAAGCCGGCTAAAGGCTAGGATAATCAAGTAGCCAATATGCAATGCAATAATACAACTCAACAACACCAGGGAGCCTCTAGGGTAAGAGCCAGAAAAATGATAGTGAGGAAGAAGAAGAATGAAGCTTCAACACATAAGTCATGGCGGGACTAAAGAGGACTCCCGAGCCTACATAAAATGCAGCATAGGCAACAAGTGATAGCGAGGAACTAACTAGGAAGCCCATGTAAAGGAAGGCTCTACCACCAAGTCATGATTAAATAATCGACGACTGAAATGGGTGTAATACTCATGACCTGATGGGATCGACCCTATGGCAAGTGATCAGAATGGAGGCTAGTCATGCAAAATGCAACGGAGAGTGGATTCCCTAACCTATATGCCAGTGAAGATCATATACCTGCCATGATGGGTAAGTAGTCATGGATCAAAAACCGGAAAAAATCTCGAATTCGTCAAACTGTACCTGAAAATATACCAATCTGGGCACTTCCAAGCATCCGGGTTATGCAGCTTAAGATATATTGAAAAAATAAGCATAACAAATTTTTGCGAAAATTTTCAACTTTTTGGGCATAAATAGACAAATTACCTCATATTTGGTTCATTGTTACATTACTGATTTGGGAAAAAGTGCTATGGAGAAAAAGCCTCTTTCATCAAAACAGGAGCAATCGACCATCAAACTTCACCGAATTTGTCAGGTAAGCTCTTAATTCATCCTTGTTATTCATTTTGTCCATTCATAAGTTAAAAATTAGGGATTTTCACCATTGAATCATTTGCTAAAAACCATGGGTTTGCGCATACGCAGGTTTATAATGACCAAGTCGCGTATACACGCGACTATGCACAAAGAAAGTCGCGTATGCGCAACCCAAAATTAAAAATGCGTAGCTAATGAATGAATTATTGAAATTTTGCAGGATGACCATATCATGGAGAGAGCGTGAACACAGTTCCATTGATAATGAAGTCATGCGGGACCAAGAATCACAAAATATTCTCCGAAATTGTGGATTGCTCAAGTTTTTCAAAATGCCAAATATGAAGAGTAATGTCTGGTTGCTCAAAATGATTGTGAACTATTGGGAACTGGAAGAAGACTGCTTCATTATAGATCAAATGCCCATACGCATCGAAGTGGAAGATATATATTGTATTACTGGACTCTCCCGGAGGGGGGAGCCAGTAGACTTGCATGGTAAGCCTTTGGGAGGGCTAACCATGGAAGATTACATCCATGTGTACTGCGTAGAGGGTTCCAAGAAAGTTGGAACTCAAATTGTGATCAAATATTTAAGAGACTTGCACATGAAAATCCTCCTTTTCACCATTGTCAGGGTGGCAGGGTCTGCTTCCCTACACCAGGCATCCAGGACTCAAATGAGTATAGCAGTGGAATTCTTAACTCATGTATATGATTGGTGCATAGCTCTATTGATGAACATGAAGAAACAATTTATTTCTATCCGAAAAGCAAAGATAAAACATTTTGGATATGGTACAATCTTGATGACATTCTTCTTCGAGAAGATTCCAGCACTGAGACCCAAAGTGATCTCTTCTATCAGCAGCCCGAGAGATCCAAGAATTGCCTGATGGGTTGACTTGATGAAGAGATTGGGGGGAAGTGAAGTTCCCCGAACCACTTGGGATGATGAGTTCTTCCTTTGGTGGGGAGAACAAATCATTGCTGTGGAAGAATATCCCTATGCCGGAATGGATTTCCGAGGCGATCTAGACCTTGTCCTTCCACCAGGCACGGCATGGGGCACAGTCGGTAAGTTTGCAGTTTTTTGACTTATAATTTTTTTTAAAATTTTTCAATATGTATGAAAAAAATGTGAAAAACAAACATGTTTTTGATTGGATTCAAAATGACTTACAATTTTATAATGATCATTAAACAGATATTGGACTAGTTCGACCTGAGGGTTACCCACGTCATAAGCATTGCATAGGCGAAGCAGATACAGTAGATCCAGACAGAACCCTCCAGGCTATATAGAGGAACTTGGAGGGATTAAACTGCCAGGTACCTATGGCTGCAGTGGAAGATCTGCCTGAAGCCATTCAGAGACGGGTGGTAGGAGTACCCCGTGACTGGGTACGGTTATTCCGCCGAGTAGCCACCGCGATCGTGTTCTATAGGAACACAACTTCTGGGCAGGGACCTCAAGAGTAGATAGATATGATGTATTAGATGACTGTATATTTTTTGAGACTGAACATGATCGGGCATAAGCCCAAATTTTTGTATGACTTATGGATCCAAATTTTTGTATAGTTTTGAACACTCTGATGATATATATACAGCGATGTTTGATGTGATGTGACAAATGTATAAAAATATATGATGCTTTTGATGATTAAATTTCATTGTATGGAATGATTAATATGCCAATCAATTGCTTGATTAGCTAGTGAGTCTGCCAACCAATTGTCAGCTCGAGGAATATGAATGAAAGTTAAAAATTGAAATGATATTTGTAACAAAAGTACCCTCAAGAACAACTGGAGTAAAAATGGATCTCGAACCCGATAAGTATTGTTCAACTGCGACACCACCAGCTGAGAGTCCAAGAAAACTACCAACGAATCAACACCCAAAGATATTGCCTGCGAGAGTAGATAAACAACTGTAGTGTATTCTGCTATATTATTGGAAGCAGGACCAATGCAGACTCCTCTTGATACTAACAGCTGACTGGATGGATAATGAAGCACCCAAGCTGCGGAAGCTAAGTTTCGGGTGTGTCTACTAGCACCATCGGCGAAACCAAAATGACTCATGACATCCAACACAACCTACCAAAGCAGATCAAGAACATCACCATCCCATAAAATATAAAAAAAAAAATCAGATATGTACAAATAAAAACTACTATATACAAAAGCAACATGCCAGGCCGAAGCCTAGGCATAATAATTTTTCAAATAGAGCCCATTTCTGGGCTCCGAAAACTCGTTTCCTTTAAAATCAACCAAGGTATATGCTCCTTTTTTAAGGACTTTTTTAACGATGAAGGGGCCACACCACATAGACTTAAACTTTCCTGCCCCCAGGGCATCTTTTTCTTGGGCATAGACCAAAACAAGGTCACCTTCCGAAACAACCCTAGGCTTGACCGCCTTATCGTACTGAACTTTAACTCGGTTTTTATGTGCTTCATTCATCGTGGCGGCATCCCGACGCTGCTCATCAAGATGTTCCAGATGAAGGAGACGTTCTTCAAGACTCAAAGTGTCAGGAAGAAGTTCAATAGCTAACTTAAGAGAAGGAATCTCACATTCAACGGGAAACACGGATTCCAACCCATGAACTAGCTGAAACGGAGTAAATCCAGTTGCAGTTTTCACTGATGTCCTGTATGCCCAAAGTGCAGTATATAGCATGATATGCCAGTTGGATCGAGCTTTATCAATTGTCCTTTGAATAATTGTCTTCAAGGATTTATTCACGGCTTCCACTTGCCCATTGGCTTGAGGATAATACAGAGATGAATGCTCCTGCCGGAAACCTAATTTTAGAGCCAACTCAGCCATCATGCTATTCTGAAAATGACTGCCATGATCAGTGAAAATATCTCTAGGAATACCGAAATGAGAAATAACCTGGTTGAAAAGAAAAAGAACTACAGTCTCACCATCATTCCCAAAAGTAGGCATAGCCTCGACCCACTTCGTAAAGTAGTCTACTGCTACAATAATGTACTTGTGACCTTTAGCCGAAGGCAGGTTACGAGTAGTATAATCAATACCCCACTTTGTAAAGGGACCAACAGTAATGACTGGAAAAAGCAGAGCTGGATGAGCGTGCATTTTTCGAGTATAAACTTGACACGGATGACACTTTTTGACCGACTCCATACAATCCTTGAAAATTGAAGGCCAAAAGTACCCAGCACGCAAGATCTTTTGGGCTATAGCAAGCCCAGATAAATGACCACCACAAGCTCCACTGTGGTAATCATTCAGCACTGCCTCAGCTTCTTCAAGAGTTAAGCAACGTCTCAGGATTGAATCAACCCCTCAATGGTATAAAGCATCACCAATAATCAAGTAATTCTTATCTAAATGACGCAAATTACAGCGCTCATCTTTCGAAAAAGTAGAGGGAAACTTCACAGTCTGAAGATACACAATTATATCTCCATACCAAGGATCCTGTGGAGAGATAAGAAACAAATGTTCACCCAGGAAGGATTCATCATAGACTATCTGATCCCCATAGGGCAACTCGGAGATCAATTCCACGAAAACCAATGATTTCTTGGACTTGGCAGACATAAACTCAAGATCAAATTCCTGCAAAATCACAATCCATCTATTGTATTTGCCCCCAATCACTCGCCTACTAAGGACAAACTGAAATGGATTGGCTACTGCCAAAACATAATTTTTTCGTAGAATAATGTAATGTCAGAGTCGTTGTACAACATGAACAGCTGCTAAAGCTAACTTTTCTATCGAAGTATACCAAAGTTCAGGTCCTACGAATCCTCGACTAAGATAGTATATAACATGCTCTGCAAGAGCATCATCTTCCTGAACCAGAACCATACCAATAGGAGATTCTGCTGCTGCAAGATACAAAATGAAATCCTTGCTATAATCAGGTGGACTCAATAAAGGAGTAGAGGTCAATGCTTTTTTCAAAGCATCGAATGAGAATTGAGTGAATTCATCCCAAAGAAATGGAACTCCTTTCTTCAATAATCTCATAAATCCCTTGGTAACTTCAACATAATTTACGATAAACCTCTAAAGAAAATTAGACTTTCCTTGTAGACTTTGAAGTTGACGAATAGAGGACGGGGGAGGCAACCAAAGTATTGCCTCAACCTTGAAGGGATCTATCCTAATCCCTTCTCTAGACACAATGAATCCCAATAACCGACCGGATGTAACTGCGAAAACGCACTTTTTCGGATTCAATCTAATCTTGTAGAAACGACATCGTTCAAATATCTGACGGAGGTGAGTAGGATGATCCATCCTCTTTCGAGAATGAGCAGCTAAATCATCCAAATACACCTCGATAATCTTTTTGATGTCGTGGAAGGCATATGACATGGCCCGCTGAAACGTAGCCCCAGCATTTTTAAGACCAAAAGGCATCTTTTTGTATGCAAAAGTACCCCAGGGACAAATAAAGGCAGTCTTATGTTGATCTTTAGGATGGATAGTAATCTGATTATATCCAGAGAAACCATCCATGAAGGAGAAAATCTCATCACCGGCACACTCATCAATGATCTGATCTATAAATGGTGTGGGGTAATTATCTTTAGGACATGCTTTATTAAGGTCTCTGAAATCAATGAAAAATAAAAATTTTCCTTGTTTTATCTACGGGAACAGGGTTTGAAACCCATTCAGTCAAAGGAACAGGGAAAATGAATCCCGCCTTAAGCAGCTTCTCCACCTCAACTTTGATAGCTATTGCCTTCCTAGGATTGACCGGATGAAGCTTTTGCCTCACAGGCTTAGCGTTTTCATAAGTCTTGATCTCATGCTGGACAATAGATGGATCTATACCAGGCATTTCCTCATAATACCAATTGAATACATCCCTATAATATTTAAAGAGTTCGGTATAAATCTGAATCTCTTCAGGGGAACATTCAACTCTGATGAAGACATTCTCAATAATATTGGGATACCTAGAAATGTTCACCGGGACAGTTGGAGAAATCACAGCCATGTTCCCTTCAGCATATACATGTGTTGGTGCTAAAGGGTTCAGGACTGAGCGAACAGGACCAGGAGACTGACGACTTGGAAAAATATTTTCAACTTCGCTCAAATCAGGTAAAAAGTAAGACCGATGATGCAAATGATCCCACGATTTTTCTATACCAGTCATAGCTTCCAGGATGGCCTCTTCAGATGGAAGAGTGGTATCAAGGCAATCCTGGGCAGAAGAAGAACTAAGTGTCCAAGGCGGAGCCACATCTCCATCCAACTCTTCTGGTGAAAGAGGAGCTGGGATGGATTCTGCAGAGTCAACAATAGATTGATAAGCAATCTCTGCTGCAGACATTGGAAATGCCATTCCACCCACTTGACCTTCCGCTAATGTGGCGGTAGGGGAAGGTAAGATCCAAGGGTCTGAAAAATAATGAGTTCTGAAGAACTCTCTTCGAAGAGGAGCCCTGGAGGATGAAATTGCATTTATATGAACCGTAGGATGTGAAAGATCAAAAGTACCCATCAAGGAAGAATACATTCCAACTCCTAAATTCTCAGTAGGTGACTTGGTATTATCCAACTTTGGAATAGTTGAGTCAGTAGATGCATTCGGGTCTACAGGAGGACAGTCCAGTTGATCCACCATAACAATCATCCCTTTGTGAGGGAAACAAATAAGCCGAAACAATGAAGATGCAATGGCATCCATCTCATAAATCCAGTTTCTCCCCAATAGAAGGTTGTAGTCCAAGCTTGCATCCACTCTCTCAACCTCTATATTTACAGTTTTTCCCCCAACATAGATAGGAAAAACTGGGACAATACCATGCGGTCTATGAGAATGACCATCAAATGTAGTCAGAAGAGTAGCAGATGGAGTAGCTACGGGAGATCCAATTCCCTTCCAGCATGCGAGAGACATCACACATGTGGAAGCACCCTCATCAACGACCGTCCGAAAAATATTGCATTTCTGGTACGATGATTTTTTATGGAAAGCCATATGATGGGGGAGTCTCTTCTTAAAATTAGTCATATCGAACGTAATCATAAGAGAGTTCTTTGGATCTACAGCCCCAAGAGTAGTGAGTAAAGCACTGCGCTGAGCCGGACAAGACTGGAGCACCTCTAAAGCCGACATGGCACAAGGACTCTGTGCCAGATCTTCCACAATAGAGTAGTTCTGGGCAGCCCTGGCATTTGGATTAATCATCGAATGCTTGGTAGATGCTTTAGGCATCCGAGGTATAGGCTCAACAGTAGGCCTCGTAATATGAAGCGGCTGAGTAGCATTAGGAGCATCCTTAGCTTTCGAAGACTCTTCTTTGCCATAATCACGGGATCTCGTAGCGACATCCACGTGAGCACTCATCATGTATATGTTTGATGGAATTTCCCCTTCCTGGGTGCCTCTAGAGGAAGCCCCAGTATTTTGGTTCGCGCCAACAACTAGCTGTTGCCCTTGGGGAAAACGGTTTGTCAACACAACCTGGGAACTGGAAGAACCCTGCTGAGATAACAAGCACTGCACATCCTGAATTTTAGGGCAAAGGTGTGTAAGATGGTCTCCAGCACACAACTTGCATGGAAACTTCACTTTCTTTTTATCCTTTGGACCCTCACCAACATGCTCGTTGGTTTTATTCACATTACCCTTCCCATTCTTGCCCTTTTTCTTATTATTCCATCCCTTCTTCTTCCCTTCGGATTGTTGATTTCCTTTGGGGTCAGAAGTTTGGACGACATTTATCGAAAAATATTGGGAAGGCAATGACTCAGCTGGTACATCCTAACCAGAAGGAGTAGATTGCAAATACAACTGCTGCAATTGAGTAAGCAGGCTAGCTGCACCACTATTGATCGACCCAATAAGTCCATCACCATGAGGACCAGACTTAGTTTTGGATAAATCTAATTTGGAGCGAGGATCATTGGGCAAATATTTATGAAGGACCCCAGACTAAGAATATATCAATTCAAGCTGTTGGGCCCCAAAAATGGCCTGTTCCTCAAAAAATACCCCAGACAGGGATACATCCTTAGAAATGTCTGACTGCAGATATTTCAGAAACCATTTCAAAAGGAATTCTCCTGGAATATGAGCTTTAATAAGCCTCTTCCTTCTCCGCCATTCCTGAATATGGTCAGAAATGTGGGTTGCATCATCCTGTTTAAAATTAGCTAGGAGTTCAGTCCCGAATTCATAACGGACGGGCAACTGGAAATGATTTAGAAATGTAACAACTAGTTCTCCAAATGTAGCAAAAATGCCCCCAGTTAACTCAATATACCATTTGGCAGCGTTTCCAGTTAAGGTGCATTGAAACAATCTCAACTTAATCGAATCATCGATCAGGGAGTTAGACGAACACCATAAATGGAAAGTGGTGATGTGGTCAGCCAGATCTTCTCCATTCTTGCCTTCAAACTTTGGAATGTCTGAAGGAAGTTTGGTTGGAACCGGAGGCCACCCCGGACTGTACCGGATCGGATCATTCATCAAATTTGAAAGATCTGGCAAGTTTAACATTTCCAGAAAAGGTAAACAAGGTGGAGCCTGAGGATTCCATCCTTGATGGGATGAATTCCCAAAATTTTGAAAATAATACCCTGGATTTGATAAGGCACCAGGTTGCAAAAAATAACTCGTATAAAAAGGAGAAGAACCTCCTCCCAACGCAGAGTTACCAAAGACCGAACCAGTTCCCCCTCCTGAGGTATGAAATGAAGAGGAAAGCCCCTGATAGGGGTTCCAGGCATTAGAAAGAGGAGAAAAGGTCCGATAAGCACTCGACAAAGGGAAAGAAGTATTCCCTTGGTGACCAGTGTAAAACTGATTCCCTGCCCCCTCTGTAGTGAATACAGGGTTCCAACCTGTAAAAGTGGTCGAATTGTGACCTCCAGACCAAGGGTTGAAACTCTGAGTCTGAGAAGTGAACGGAAAGGACCCTAAATAAGGATTCGAACTAGGAATATGCCTAGTTCCGAAGGGGAACCCTTGAAAAGAAGTTGATCCACTAGCCATGGAAGACATGGGTGTAGATGCAGCTGCAGCAGCGAAAAAGGAAAAAGAAGGAATCCCACTAGTGGGCATTCCAAAACAAAAGGGACCAGATTGAGAAGCATGTGCTTGGGTGAAACCAAAGCCAAACACAGCAGTACTAGAAGCAATCGAAGATATAGCAATAGTGCCTCCTCCTTCAACAGAAGCAGGAGTCTGAATGCCTGCAACACTCATAGCAGAAGCCGCGTTCCCAGTCGTGGCCATCGAAAGGTATGAATAATACGGAGGATCTTCTGGTCTCTCTGACTCAGGTCTGATGTATTCAACAACGAATGGATAATCAGGAGGAAGAGGAGATGGAAGTGACTCAGAGGGTTGAGACACTTCCTTTACTTCTACTTCGTCTTCCTGCGGAAATAAGACTCTCGAGGTGAGCGGAGCACTCCTCTCGGAACCAACACTAGAACCAGCTTTGAAACCTTCAATCCCTTGTGGAGGATCTCTCTCCATTGCGTCAGACACCACAGGGTGATACTCACCTGCTAAATTACTCCTACGCCTTCTTGAAGAAGGCTCTGGACTCTCGGGAGATAACCCCCGGATTCTCCTCGATCAACGAGGCGTTTGATCAGCCACTTTAACAAATTTTAATTAGACTCAAAAAAGTATAAAGCTAGGCAAGCTAGGAGCAAAGAGCACTCACTACAAGAAAAATCCCCGAGATACAATCAAGCAAACAACCTTTAGGTATTTCCGCTCTGGGTGATTAGGACTGGACACCAAAATACAAGAAAGCGAAATATAGGACCTCCCGAAAGTAGTCTGGGATAATTACGGCCCAGGCCTACTAGTGAAGGTAACAGAAATAGTTACGCCGACCTCCTAACAACATCCTTTTCCGGCACAAGTACCCAAGCTTCGCAAGGGCACCCCCCAGAAGTACTGCTGAAAGTGATACGACGTCTACCTCAGGTACCACGGGTATTCCCCCCCGCAGTCACCTATGTGGAACCTAGGAGTGGCAACTATGGGCACCAATCCGTGTGAGAAGCCGGGCGGAACGGTCTTGAGGTCAAATTCAGCAAATCAGAGAGGGGGTATCTCTCTTTTCGGCCTTCACTTCCCCTCGCGCTTGACTCTCTGAAGGAGAGCTTTCCCAGTCCACCTAACGGAGTTGGATTTCGCTCAATTAATCAACTTCTATGTTTTGTTTGAGCGGCCTTGGAGAGTTAACTCTCCACTCACCTAATCCAAGGCCCTACAACCTAGCTAGTTGGTGTATGACACTTAATAAAACTTGCTAGTTGCTTTTAAATTATAGCACTTATTTTAATCGGTTGTTATATTAGGTCAAAGGGATACAGAAATGAAACTCGTGGTGTTTTTGACGCAGAAAATAAATTAATAAAAACCAAACTACATGCAAATGTAGTAATTGCCTTTCGATGAAAAGAAATTTCTACAAAGGTTCTACGAGACTAATTTTTTTTTTCTTTTCAGATAACAAACTTCACACTCACAAAAACTATGAAAATGACTAAATGCTTAAGTGCACCTGATGCAAATCACTAAGAGCATGCAAATTCTAAGATGCAAAATCTACTAAAGCAGAGAGAAATTTCCCAAAGATCCTTAAGTTTTATCACTTTTTGGTAGTCCACAAAGCTAGTTCCCAAAATCAGAAACTCTTAGTATAAAGACACCAAAATCGCTTGAAACAAGAGGAAGAAACCAATGACAATTCCTTTCCAAAATCAAGTCAAAAACCAAAGGCAAGAAATCTCAACAAAGCTTCAACAGATGTAACAAAACGAAAACAAAAATGCAAAACAAAAGCAAAGGACAAAACAAAATGTTTTTTGAGCTTTTGAGTTTTTTAAAAAGGAAGAGCTCTAAGAGACCAAGAAAACTATCAAATTCCAAGCCAAACAACTCTGAACTTCAAGAAAAACTTCAAAACGCTCCAAATCTTATAAGGCTACTTTAGTAGCAAGATTTATATGAGAAAAAGAAGACAAGAAACTCAATCACTCAGCCTAGAAGAATAGTACAACCTTGCAGCAAACAAAAACTTCAAAGAACCAAGAAAGACTCTTCAAAAATTGCAACAAGACCTAGTCAACTGAACTCAAGAAAACCAACCAAGAAATGGGCAAAAATCGAAGTGCAAAGTAAGACACAAAAGTACGAAAGAGTAAATGAGCAAAAGCCCTCTGTCCTGATGAAGCAGAACAACCAAGAATCCCCAGAAAGAGATCTTTGTACTCGAACCAGAAATGCAAGCACAAGAAACAAGATTTTCTAGATAAGCTAGTTTTCAACCAAACAACAGAGAAAAAATACCAATGACCACTTTCAACACAATCCAGAGGATACAAAGACACTGCAGGAACAGGTCTCCACAGGCAGACAAGACTAAAAAGCCAAGAAATAAAAAATTTCAAAATTCACCCAGGCATACGCTACTTGACAGTTTGGAAACAAGCGTGCATACACGACCGTGTTAAAGGAAACCCGTGTATACGCGACTCCCTTTAACAAAAACTGCGTGTATACGCGTCTGTGTACAGACAAACCCGCGTATGAAAAGGTAAATAATAAAAAATAAAAAAGATCGAGCCTGGATAAGGAACCAGGTCTTTAGTCTGACTGAGAAAGAGTTAACTGGACTGGAAATAAAAGTTAAAACTGTTGGAAACCTTTCAAACAGCTGAAACCACCCAACAGGGGAATCACAAGAATGTGATCCCCAGCGGAGTCACCAGTTCTGTTTCAGGGAAAAACACCCTAGAGGTTTGTTGGGTCAAAACCTCCACAGATCAGGGCATGCTATTCAGAAGGACTCACATACAACCACACTTAAATGCTAAAAACTAGATAACAACGATAGTAGAACTCACTCGTAGTCCTACGTTCGATGTAGATCTCGCGGGGTCCAAACCCCCAACAACCCTTCTTTCTCCTTAACCTGGAAAACAAGAAAGAACATGCACGGAAACCTAGTTGTACAGCATATATTTCTCCTAAACGTTAGTGTAATCCATGTGAAACATTATATAAACCATAATGAATGCTTAATAATAAATCTTTTCACATATGCAAATAGATATTAACACATAATTTTAGGAACAAGATGGTTCCTCATTATTACGAATAACATGTACAGAAATAAAGAGTGGAGAGATCACCTGAATCCTTCCACGATCTTCGAACAGACCGTCGTCCGGATCCGTCCCGCCCTTGCCTCTCTAAGATACTTTCAAGACTTGTGCACTCGAGATGGAATATAAACGAATGAACATCTCCAGGAAACAAGGGTTTCCTATATAAATCTGGGAAAGTGCAGGAGGCACGGGAATTCAGACTTGAATTGGGATTCCAACAGAGTATAATGTCAATAAAATTTCTCTCCCCCTTAGGCCATGCACATGAGGGGCTTTTATACTCCCTCAAAGTAGTTTCAATCAGTTGGAAACAGTTGGCCACGTGCTGGATTGGTTGAACTACTGGAGTAACCATCAACCCAGCCTGAAAATAGGGAATTTTTATATATTTTTTAATGATTTTAATGGCATACGCGGAAAAGTACATGTGGACTCGCGTATACACGCAGAAAAGTCTAGGCATAACCGCGTATGGGATTTTTAACACTGTTTTTTAATTAATTTTGTTCAATTTTGTAGGAATGGGTGCCCAAAGCCATAAAGACAATCATGAATCACATGAGGGTGAAAAATGATGCTATAACAATCATACAAGTGAAAAGATCCTTGGAATTCTCCACCAACAGTTGGGAGTTCCAATATGGATCCATCCTCCATAGTGAAAACGTTGATGATCTCTCATGAAGAACATCTGTCATATGGTCATCCTCCTCTTTGACATCTCCCATGACAAAGATGTAAGTTGGAAGGTTGTTATCCTTCCCCTGCTGCTTCTGCCACAACACAAAATCTGAAATGGGAGTGGGTAATGATGATGTTGAGAGAATTATCCCTCTCTCCTTGAGTATACCCAAGACTCCCAGTGCTGTACCAAGCTCCCCCAAGGTCTCCACTCTCTTGGAATCAATGAGTGATGCCTCAAAATGTGAAGAATCCATCCTCCTCTGCTGATCTAGTGGTCTCCCTGGTGCAATGCCTCCATGCAATGAGACATCATTATCAAGAGTAGACTGCATATATGAATGGGCATATTTGTCCTTGCCCTCACTACACAATCCAGTCTCCCTCTTAGGTGTATCAACCTCCTGAAATGTATAGGGGTGTGTACTCCTCATCACATGATTCTAGTCATCCTCCCTATCTTATCCTTCTACCTACATAGTTCCACACCTCATCATCAATGGCACATGTAAAACATGAGTTGTGCCTTGATCTCCACACATGAGATCCTGGGTACTTCCTTGTAAAGGTACAAGAATCCCTCTAGTTGAAGCAAGAGCTCCTCCTTCCTTTGCATGAGGTGATAGATCAACTCCAGATCTAACAATGTTGTTGCCCTTAGCCTCCTCAACATGAATGGGAAACCCTCCAAAGATTGGATCCTCTTTTGGAAAAGGGATCCCCTTTCCTTCTTGTGCCAAAATAAAAGATGAAGGTCTTGCCTCCAGCAAATTATAATGCAATATTTCAACCCCCTCTATGGTTTTCTGAAGAATTTTTGAGTCTATGGTTTCCTCCATCACATGCAAGGGTTTTGTTTGTTTAATTTTGTTTGTCTCCTCCACATGTGTTCTGGAATTCTTCCCACCAAATATTTCCACCAAAGTTTTAATGAAACTTGCATAGGAAGAAGTATTTGCATTTTTTAGAGAAAAGGACTCAAATATCCACCATGCATATGCCTTACCTCCAAAATGTAGCACTGCTACTCTGTTGGCTTCATCTTCAGAAATTTGATGCTGTTGCAAAAGGGTGTCTAGCTCCTCTACCCAATTCCTAGCTAAACAAGTAGTAGAACCATCAAAGGTAGATAGAAGAAATATACCCATATTACGTTGCTTTATCCTCCTCACCTTGATCTTGAAAAAATATGGGAAAGTGATATGATCTCTAAACTTCTAAGTTTGAGATTCATATTCATGCCAGAAACCACTAAGAGTTCTCCTCTTAGGCATTCCTTCTTCCTCCCTCTCTCTCATGGAAAAAATGGGCATGTGACTGCGTTGTGCATCATAGGGTGTGACTGCATGCTTACACTCCCCATAAGAAAATCTAGAGTTTGACTCAGTTTCAAACCCTTTTGGATATTCTGTACACATCTCCCTCCTTATCTTCTTGAAATCTTCATGAATGCTCTATACAGATCTTGGAAGAAGCTTTGTAAGCCTATCTTCCTTTCTTTCTCCAAATAATGGAGTCTTCATCTTCTATTTTCTTGATAGCATCATGGCCGAGATCCACAATCTTAGACAATATTATGCTTTGATACCACTGTTATATCCCAAAATAGGGAAAATCTACAATGCTAGGAATATGTTATAGTATTCCTAAATTGGAGATCCAATAATATGTAAACACAAACTAGAAATAGCAGTGAACAACATCATACCAAAATGTATGAAAACCATAAATCCATTTTATTTTATATATCAGCAGCCAATAAGTACAATACACATCAGATGATCAAGGCAAACAAGCCTCCCATGAATACACATGTGAATAGTGAAATGTTGCTGCATACCAGAATGTCTATGGATCAAAACTGCGCAGTCAAAGAGAGAGCATTGCTACAGGAAATAAAAAACATCATATATCTGCATATATATGGCTCATACAACATTGGGAGTGAAGATATAAGCTCCCAAAGACTACCTCAAGTCAATCTTGGAAGGATTGGCTGAAATATGAAAAATATGAAAAATGTCGAAGTTGCAGGGTAGCAGCTACAACTCAAGAACTGGAAATGGATGGAGAAGGCTGAAGATGTTGGATCTAATAAAATACCTCCTCCAATGGATCTCTCAAGTGAAAGGCTGATCCTATCACTAAATATCTCACCCTCCAAATTATCTGCAAAACCCCCACTGCAAATGTTCACTGGAAATAACGCAGTTATTGAGGGATACTGCGTTGTATGGGTAAGGGAATGAGTTGGTCCAATGCCAAGTTCTACAATAAACTCTCAAACCTTCCTCACTAACCTTCCAAAGGAATGGAATCTCCCTTCTCTGAAAAACAGCTTCGGAAATGGTGTTGTAGGACCTCCACTGCAACACCCTACAACACAACATTATACTTGAGAAGAAATAACGTTGTAGCTAAAGGAGGTGGCTTGGTGTTGAGCCTGAATGTGGAGAATGAAGTACAGGATCCTTCAAGAGGCCTCTCTTCGATGGAGAAGGATTCCTAAATAGGAGATCCTTGTGCTGAACAGCACTGCAACTTTGCTAAACAGCAGGAGACTGCACAAGAGTCTAAACAGACCATAAAATCAATAATACATAACCTAAGTAACAATGGATGCCTTGCCCTCCTTTTAAACAAGTTATAACTCTCTCCCCATGGGTCCCACTCCTCAGGGTTTCCTCCACCAAGGAAAATTCCTCCCATTCACACTGTGTTGTCTCTCCAAGTGGTCTCCACCTCTTATCCCAGCGTTGTTGACTTGGTCAAACTTGACCTTGTCCTCATGCAAATGTCCTCTTTCATACTTGAGGGTATGAAATCTAGCTCTTATGACTATCCCCTTTTACATTTGAGGGATTTTATTCATGTTTTTAACATGCATGGGCTTCCTTACCCATTTATTTAGCTGCTAGGTGATAAAAACAAAATTTTAATATTCCATTTAGCTGTGTTCTAAAATGGGAATATTACATTGATGAGTAGTCCCATTTTGGGATATTACAGTTCCTTAAATAGCAGGGTGGTCGAGAAGATGATATATTCAGGCTCAGGATCTTCATTTACCTTGGCCATCTGAAATTAAAACCTACTGGACTAGAAATACACAAACATATACACTAACACAGAGGTGTATTTGAAAACCTCCTTTGTGTGAAACCTTAAAAATTGTTCATGAATGGCATCTGCTAGGAACTGGGAATAACTAAACATGATGGTGGGATTAGCTTCTGAGGAGAGAATGGAAAAAAATCATATCACGGCTTCATGCACCCACTAATCAGAGTGATAGCCTAATAAATAAGATAGGACAATGACAATTTGCTTGGTCCTTTCAGGAAAACTAGATGAAGGGTAGGGTGGATTTTTGATAGGCATTGGTGCATCAGTTGCCATGAAAAGTTGTAGGGTTTTGGCTTTTGCTGGAAAAAACAATTCTCTGATAAAGTTCCCTAAGGACTTCATAATAGAAGGGGACTGTTTGTTCAGGAGTGGGGGCCTGCATCATTTGCTGAATGGATTAGGCATTAATGGTGAACAAGATGTCTCCTGTTGTGGTGACTATGGTCATGTGATTAATTTCATAGCAAGCTTGGCATTTTCTCATGAATTCGGGTAAATTATGGGTTTTGGGAAAGATATACAAAGGTATCTGGGTCTCCCATAGGCTAATGTCATAGGCTTCATTGAGAAATTTTTCCTCGAGGTAGCAGTAGATATTGAACAAGTCGAAGTTTGACTCTATCTTGTGAATTTTGTAATCTTGGTCTTCCAGGGCTGTATGATCTATATCCAATTGTGGGTAAACCATGGGGTTGAAAGGTTCATGGTCCTTCTTAGGAGGCATGATTTGCCTTCTGTGACTTATTTTCAATCTACAAATGGAGAATGGGATGTAAGAAAAATAGAGAAGAGAATGGAATTGATATCGAGCAGTATTGGGGAAGGGAGGTAAATGAAGGGACCACGATCAGAAAGAAAAGTTCAAAGGAGAGATTGTAATCTGGTCGGCCGAGAGCTATTTATTCTTTTGATGAATCACAGGTTCTCCTACAATAATTTTTTAACTGTGATTTTTTATTTTATTCTTTGTAAGTCCGATACCTGCAATCTGTAATCAAAATAAGCACAGTAAACTGTGTATCAGGCATGATTTTAGCTTTTAATCTGGGATTGGTGAGACGTTGAGGTGGTGTGGGTCTATTGGAAAACAACTTGACCACTCACAATTCAATGGCCTCTTGGCGTGAGTGAATGCGATTAGACGGGAGGGACAGGTAAGAAAGGACGTGGCATGGTGGGAACGACAACGGAGAGTCCAACGGTCCGTGGGTGTAATGGTTTGTTTGGTTGTGAAAACTTATTTCAAAGGGTGGTGCAGGCAGTAAGTTATATTGGTGAGGGGGTGTGAACATCCCTGGAGCGCGACACATAACGAGTTAGGTGATATTGGCTACTGTTGATTTCGGACCCCCCCCCTCCCCTTGTTGTTAACGTTTGGAGGGTGAGGGGCAGGCTGGAATATAATATGGGTCAATAGATGTGTGGCGGGTGCACAGAGATGAGGGGAGGTGCAAGATGATTAACGAAGGTGGGCCGGACAAGTGACGTGGGGTGTGATGGGGTAGGCGATGGGATGGTGGGGTCTAGATATGAGAGTCGGGGGGTAATGTGAAACTCAGGATAAGGAAAAATGAATGGGTCGGGGTAAGGGGAAAATAATATCTCTGAACTTAGGGTAAAAAATGAATGAAAATATGAAATATTTCTAATTAACTATGGAGATGTATTTTAATTCCTAAAATTTGACATATATCCCTATTTTTTTTCAATATTTTGAATGCAAGCACCTCTTGTTTTGGTCCTTCTTCTTCCACCATAGGAACAGTGGAATTTCGATGTTGTACTTTGTGAAATAATCTTTAGATTTTTTATTTCATTCTTCTCTTTCAATGTATCTACCTACCCAAACTACCATTCTAACCCTTTTTTTTCTTTTTAGGGTGCATTTAGACTTGTAGACCCTAAAATCATTTTTATTTTTAATTTCTAGCCTACCACCTATCCCTTATTTCTCCTATTGGTTTAGATTAAGTTGTTGAACCTATGTAATTTTCTACCTATCTACTGATAAGCCAAGATTAAATGGTTTGGAAAATATTCATTTTCTAATCCTATCGAAAAAAAATTCAAAATTGTACAATCATGCTTAAGATGTATGATTGAACAATATTTTCTAAATATTAGTGGAATTTTGATTTGCAACACTTTCAGAAATATTCATTTTTTGTGGGGCTTTCTTTTTCCTTTTCTAACACCCTCTTTAATTTTTCTCTTTTCTTTCTTTTTATCTTATTTGGAAATGCTTTTGAATATTGAAATACATGTACAATATGAAAATTTTCAAGTACGAAATACACAGTCACCTTGTGATAATGTAAATTACAGGACTCTAATCGTGGCTCCAGCTGGGTATGGCACTTCTTCTTAGGGAAGTGTCAAGAAAATAAATACCAATAGCATTGTATAATTATTCTCTACAATAATTTCCATGAACCTTCTCTTGATGTTTTTTATGAATCTGTCTTGCTATTTTTCAACACAACAAGGTGGCCTACAAATAAGATCTGAACCAAAACTGTGGTATTTACAGTGGAGTGAGGAAATTCTATGTATTAAGGAGAAGTAATGTTTCAACATCCTGCCATTGGCAGGACCTCTAGGAAACTCTTTTCCATCCATATATTGCAGAAAAATGCATTATTTCCTCTGAAAGAATGAACAATATATGGGCCCTTCCATAGATTATCAAACTTGACATGCTTACCTTTATCTTTTCTTCTGGAATCCCATTTCAGTACTTTATCTCCAATATTGAAATCACTTTCTTTTGTTCTTTTGTCAAAGATCTTCTTTATATTTTCTTGCACCACCTGAGTTATGTTGTAAACCTCTTCTCTGGACTATTGTAGCTGAATGGTCTAGCTTATTCTTCTTTGTACATCATTCTCTTCAGCCTGTACTTCTTGAATGATTTTCATTGTTGGAACTCCTAAGGATTTTGGGAAAACTACATCCATCCCATAGACCAACTGGTATGGTGACATGCCAATTGATTTCTTAGTTGTCAGTCTGTCAGCACACAAGGCATGTACCAATTTTCTATGCCAAGATTTCGTATTGTCTTCCAGCAATTTCTTAATTATGTTAACCAAACTCCTAATGGAGGATTTAGCTAGTCCATTACCTTGAGGGTAATAAGCTATTGAATGCCCCAAAAAGATGTGATGTTTGTGGAAAAAATCCACCATGTTCTTGGACTTAAAAGCATCAGCATGATCTGTAATGATTTTCATAGGACAAAAAAATCTAGACAGGATGTTGGCTTCAAGGAATTTGATAATGATTGAGTCAGTAGCAATTTTGGAGGGAATAGCCTCTATCAATTTGGTGAAATAGTTTGTAGCAGTAAGGATCTATTTATGCTGGGCAGGGGAGGAGGGGTGGATTTCTCCAATTAATTATAAACCCCATTTTTTGAAAGGAGCCTTAAAAGAGATTGGTTATAAGGGAAAAGGTAACAACTTTCTTTTTCCCTCAAAAATTTGACATTTGTGATAGGTAGCTACCATTTTATGGATATCTCGGAAAATAGTAGGCCAATAGAAACCAACCCTAAGGATCTTGTTAGCAGTGGTTTTCCAGTAGAGATGGCTTCCACAATCCCCTTCATGAAATTCTTGCATAACCCTATCTGCATCTTCCTTAAGCAAAAATTTAAGGAATATGCCCACAGAATCTTTCCAGTACAAGACATTTTCTAGGATGTAGAATTTTACAGCTTTCAATTTCAAGAATCTTGTTTTTGTTCTGAACAAACTAGGAGGAGAATTTAAATTAAATAGAAAATATAATATATCTGCATACCAGGAGGAATTCAAGAATGCTTCCTTAATATGTGGAGTCACCAGCTCCTCTTTTTCATCCAGTAAATGGATCATGTTGATATCTAGTGCTTGAAAATTGGTTTCATCCATCAATTTGGCTAATGATTGTCCCTTGATTAGTTTGGTGGGTCTGATATCTAAATCATACTCCAAGATAATAGAAATCCACTTGCTTCTTTTTCCATTGGGATCCTATGTTAGGATGTCTTTGATAATTGTATTGGGCATAAAGGCAATGCTACTTGAATGTAGAATGTAAACTCTAAATCCTTTAGTGCTTTGATCAAATCAAAGGCCCACTTTTCCATGATATTATACTTTAAAGGTGAATCTCTTAAAGCTTGGCTGAAAAATGCTATGGGCCGCTCTTTTCCTTACCTATTTTTCTACATAAACACAAAAAAATAGTGTTCACTAATGCAAAGGAAAAAATAATGAACTCCTTGGTTAAGTCAGGGTTGATCAGGACTGGTGCTTTAGTAAGTGCTCTCTTTACCAGGTCAAAGGACAATTTAGCTTCCATGGTACACTTAACTCATGAATCTCTCTTGAGCATGTTAGTGATATCTCTCAAAATTTCTGCAAGGTTTGGTATAAACCTTCTCAAAAAAATTATCTTTCCAATGAAATATTGAAGTTCTTTGATGTTCCTGGGATGACTGATTTTAAGTTGCCTTCAATCCTGCTGGGGTCGATTTTGATTCCTTCTTCAGATATAATATGACCCAGCAAATTTTCCTCTTCAAAACCAAATAATGATTTCTTAGAATTCAGAGATAATCCAAACCTTCTGCACTTTTGAAAAACTCTTCTCAAATGGGCCAAATGATATTCATTATTTTTTTAATATACTGTAATGTCATCAGGGTAGATCACAATAAAAAGACTGATTTCTTCTCAAAAAAGAAATGTCCATTGCTCTTAGATGGTGGCACTAGAATTTATTAATAAGAAAGGAATTTTTACATACATGAAGGTTCCCCAAGGAGTAGTAATATATGTTTTGTGCTGATCATCCAGATGCACCAGCACTAGATTATACCTTGAAAAGACATCTAGCAAAGAGATCCTTCAAGAGCCCACAAATCTTTGCAATATGTGGTCCATCTTTGGTAAAGGGTAGTTGTCGTTAAGTGATACGTTGTTCAGATTCCTAAAGTCAATGCAAAGCCTGATCTGACCTGAATTATTTCTTATAGGCACAATATTGGAAACCCGTTCTGATTATCTAATTGGGACTATTCTTTTGGCATCATACATCTTCTTGATCTCCTTCTCAACCAAGGGAATTAGGACAGGATTTATCCTACGTAGTTTCTATTTGAAAGGCTTCTGATTCTCCTTGAATGGAATCTTTTGCTAGATAATATTAGTATCATAAGGTTTGAGGTCTTCATAGCTCCAAGAAAACACATCAATGAACTCCTTAAAAAAAGAAATGTATTTATGTTTTGTGGACATTGGCAGTGTATTTGATAACTTTATCATCTTGGGGTCCTGTTCACTATCCAGATTGCACTTCTCAATTTTTTCTTCTATAGGTTCCATCTTTGGTTTTCTGGCCACATTATTGAAATCAAATAGTTCCTCCAAAGGGACAAGTCCTCTAGGAAAGATGTTATCTCCTAATTGTAGTACTTCAAACTCTTCGTTTTCTTGGTCTTTATGTATCTCTATTCTATGTAGATCTTGATTTGTTGAAATATTAATATCATAATTATGATGAGGTTCATCCCTGCACATTTTTTCTTCAATGGAACAATCTTCTTCACTCTAGGTCCAAGATGGAATCTTCAAACTCACCTTTAAATTGCAGGAAATTTTCAATCTATTTGTCATCTCCAAAGACTTGCAAATATCTCATATTATTAGGGACTGTTGGGTGGTTTTTAATTTGTACTATATATTGTTTTTTAGAATGAGGTAATTGACAAGTGCTAGCTGAAAATGCTAACCCATTGGCAAGGATATTTTGATTTCTTGGAACTGCAGCAAGTTCATAATCTTCAAATTTTTTTAAGAGGTCAAGGGCAGTGTTCTTGTATGATCTAAATCTAGGATGCTTAGTTGAATAGTCTCCTTTTATTTTTCTAATAACTAGCTCAGAGTCCCCATGAACATAAACTCTTTTGGTTCCTAATCTCTATAGTAGTTGTAAACCCAAAATGAGTGTCTCATATTCTGCTATGTTATTGGTTCATTGAAAATTCAGTTTGTAAGAATGACCCTCTGTGTGGTTATTTTTAGTATTTCATACCCACACCCCTGCTCCTAAACCTTATTTTCCACAAGAGCCATCTAAACACATGTTCCATAAAGGTTCAGATTAAGATTTGTGTTGTACAATTTCCATTTGTTCTGTTTGTTCTTTGCTCTTGTCCTCTTCTTCTCCAACTACTTGTTCATTAATTCCTTCATCATTGTAAAGAATGAATGAGTCAAGGTCAGAATGAAAAAATTAAAGGGGGTATTTATGTGGTTTTTCTTGACTATGCACCATGTATTTCATTAAAGTCTCCCTATACATTCTTCTTTGTTGACCAAATGCTAGTATGGTAGAATAAGTCATGTCCATTTGGAGGGTCCTTTGAAGCTTGGCTCCCCATGAGTGTGATAAAAGCATGAAATATTTACGAGGGATGTCAGCCACTACTATATCCATGAATAGACTCTTGGCTGGTATCTGGACTAAAGTAACAAAGAGATATTTGATGAGGCCTAGACATTTGACTTTGCTAGAGTCAAATGAGTACAAGTCTTTGTAGGGTCTAGTAATCTCAAGGCCAAGTTTCTCCATGATTGCCTTTCGCATAAGATTATGAGAGGCACCTGACTCTAACATGGCATTTTGGAGAATATTATCATGAATATTCAAACTGATAGAAAATGGGGCAACACCTTCCTCTTGGGATTTACCCTCCACTTCTAGCCCAAATAACAGTTCAGGTTTTTCATCATTTAGATTGATAGTGTTAGTGTTTTATCCTATGCTCAGTGCCTTTAGGACCTGAGATCTGTATACATCCTTGTTTACCAATTTAGTGAGAGGGATGGAGATTTTTATTTTGGAAATTTTGTTCTCAATGCTGAATGGTGTCTTTGTTGTTGGTAGATTCAAATCAATCTACTCATGCTCTATTTTAGCAGCAACTTCAGTTTGTTGACTTGTAGTGAGGATATCATCTTGAACAATTTTGCTAGGGTTGACAGCTAGTTTACTAGTGCTACTTTCTAGATCATTCTTTCCAGGGATATTAACAATTTTCTTTGAGATTTTTATTGTTTTCTTGGGATCAGTTTCAGGGACTTTTTTAGCAGAGTTTTCAGAATTCTTTCTCTTGGGAATATCAAAATTTTTCTTGCTTCTAAGGTTATATTGTATATGCACCTCCTTGATGGCATTATCAAACCCTTGTTTATAATCTTTAGACTCTTCAAATTCTACTTCAGTTTGAGTCAGAGAAAATAAATCTTGTTCTCCTTCAGTGAGGAAAACATAATTCTCATCATTAATTCCCATTAGATTAATTTGACTTTCTTCTAGTTCTTCAACCACTCCCTCATCTTCATCAGTGTAATTTTCTTGTAATGGAGGCCTAATTTGCTATTCAGGACCTCTCTATTCTCTCTTTCTTATTTGAGGGGGGTTTCTTCTAAAGTTTTTATTTCTATTGTGAAGAACTAGTTGATTTTCCCTAGGGATATCTTTCTCATTCAGTCTGATCCTCTCCATAATTCTCTCCATAGTTCTAACCAAGTTATCAATATTAGCATTAGATGTGGAGGATGCAGGCTCTTCCCTAATAGTGACTCTCTTATCATTTCTCATTCTCTCCCTCTTTGCAATCAGATTTTCTTCTACACTTACTGCACCCCTCTACATGTCTTCTAATGTTGCAGGATCTCTTTCTCTATGTTGATAAGCCATCTCTAGGTCGAAACTATATGGGAATTTCATCAAGGCTAAACCTTGTGGGGGTTTCATGTGGGGATGTAGTGCATTGTATACAATGGTAAAACTGGTACAGTAGTATTGGATACTCTCTCCAACGTTTCTCTTTATGTTTTCATATACTAAAAATATTTGGAGAGGGTTTTTCTTAACTTCCCATTTATTTATGAATAGCTGGTGAAGGGCAGGGAGGTCATGGACACTATTCAAGGTTAGGCCTTTCAACCATTTTATTACTTCTCCCCCCAAACTTTGAGAAAACATCATCAACTTAATAGTTTCATCATCTATCTCTTCATGATCAAAATAGTCATTCATTTTATCCACATGTTGTTGAGTAGTTGCACGACCAGTTTCATCAAATAGTGGGATTTTGGACTGATAATCTTGTGCCATATGCACCATAGGTTTTGGTAGCACCAATGGATAATACCAAGCTACCATGATTGGTGGTGGGGGAACCCAAGTGGGATTAACAAGAGGAGGGTTAACCAAGGGAGGTGGAGGATTGAATGGAAGAAGGTGGATAGTGGGGATATGAGTGGGGGTCTGGGCACTTTGGTGGGAAAAGTTCAAGGAAATGGTAGGAGCTGCAAATACAGCTAGACAAATTGACTGGGGATGAGAAGACTTGGAAATAACAGAGGGAGCTGTTGTAGTAAGAGTAGATAATTCTACAGACTGTTGAAGGTAAGCCTCATCAATAGCTGAGGTGAGTTCTACTACCAGACCTTGAAGGGAGTCAAAGTGTTGGAGAAGTTGAAGGTTAGCTTGGGTGGAGGTGGAGGCCTCCCCAAATAGAATTTGTTGTAAGATATATGGGTCAAGAACTGTCTGTGTTGTCTAATTCTGAGATTTGGTCCTGAACAAGCTGTGTTCAAAATGGAAGTCGAACTAGATGTCCTGCAAGGTTGCAAGGTTTTCAGGGAGGGAACTTGCTTTGTGAAGAGGCTTGCTAATAGTTGGACTCTCTTCTCTGGCAGTTTTCAATAGTTCCATAGTATGGTCGCCATTATTTTGTGGCACTATAACTTATAATATTGGCAAGAATAAATGATAGAGGACAACATCAAACTATTTTGGAGTCCAGGAACTACCCTTCCTAGACTCAGAGATGGCTCTCTCTATTTTTTATTGTTTAGCTTGATGGATATATATGATGATATTAGGCTAGTTATAGAAATTACGGGGGGCTGTCTGTTTTGATTTGATTATGTGGTTAGACAGATAGAGTTTCGAAACTTAATCCATTGGGATATGGAGTCATAAAAGGTTGGATTGTACATAAACATTTTGAGGGCATTCACAGGGCAAGCTAACTATGGAGACTGGATCTTACTAACAGTGTGAATATGAGATGGAAGTAAGCAGTGATTTCAGTAGTAGCTAAAGAGCAGTTAAGAATTCTTTAACTATACTTCAGAAGAAAACATCAAGATAGTAAACACAGACATAATTAAGATGCTCTCTTAGTAAATCTTAATCAAAATTTTCTGTTTTACAATCAGATAAATTTGTTGAGATTGCAACAAGATGATGAGCTTAGTGGAAAGGAGTCACCTTCACTAAGTGGGCCCGCAGGCTATTTTTTGGCGTAAAGTCTATTTTTAGACTATGTCTATTTTTAGACATATGGATCATGTTCTATGAGTTGCAGGATGCTATTTGTGGATGGTTGGTCAAGTCGGAAAAAATAGATGGACTTCTATTTTTAGACATATTGGGTGGAATATATTTTTAGATTACCAGTCTAAAAATAGATATGTCGAATATTATTAGCTCTTAATAATATTTGGACTCTAAACATTATCTTATTCTCTTGGAGCACTTCAGTTAAGTGCACAGATGTGGCATAGGAGCTGACAGAAGGAATTATGATTTTGAGGGTTAAGTGGAGCTATTGCATGGATACTTCAGTTAGAACTCATGTGACAGAGTTTGGTGGACTTGATTGAGGAAGTTAGTGGAGTTGTATTCAGTTTAACTAATCTAAACATAGTTGAGATATTTGTATTCAGTTTAACTAATTGATACAATTAGTGAGAGTGGTGTGAACTAATTATTAATTAATTCACTAATTATAAACTCATTGATCAACTAAAGAATGCATCATTTAACTTTAGTGCATCGATAGTTTCAGTGGAGACCAGTGCAGAAATAGGTGAAAGAGCAGGTTAACTATCAGTTGTGACTATACTGTTGCTATTTGCAACACACAGATAGGTGGAGAAGCCCATGAGGATTGCGCAGTACAAGCCAGATTTATCTATTTAATGAAGCCATCCCATAGCATTGAAAATAGAATAGAGGCTGGCTATCAAGTGGAAAAATATTGGAGCATGTGTTTTGCTAGATCTAGCTTGATAGTGTGTAGCAATTGAGGGTGTGCATGAGAGCTTGTGAGGAGATTTTGTACTATGATTGTTACATGATCTCCATGACATATAATATACAGATAGTTTGGGTTTTCAGCTTTAAGCTTTCCCATTAAATACTGTGTTAATATGTGTGATGGTTTGTGGTTTTTATGTATGCATGCAATTGATCTTATTTCAGCATGTGATGATCAATGGTATAAGAGATTCTGTATTATGCATGAAGCTAAAATAGCGTGTGATTAGGAGAATCTCGGTGAATAATATATCAGTTATTAAAATTTCTACAAAATTGATGCACATCATGAAAGATAGAAAAAAAATTAACACAGAGGGGAAAAAATCACCATTAACATAGCTCAAGAATCCTGTGAACGATCTCTTATTATTGATGCCCAACAAAAAACTACAGTGCTCCAAAACATTGATTCTTACAAGGCAGAGTCTAACAAGGTCCAACCCTTGATAATGAAAATTCATGCAGTATTTAACTGCAACTATGTTAGCTACCCTAATCTACTTCGGCAACCTTCATTAACTACAATTTAATTAGAACTTGACAAGTGTGGCCATGTAAGGCCTGAACAAAAAATATCTCTGGAAAAACACCGACTGTAACATTAACTTTGTCAGCTCTTTGTAAATCAAAAAGCGATGAAGTTGGATAAGGTGGTAACAAAGAGGCAATGATAGTGACCTTCACATATGGCCTTACTTTTGGGGTCGCCGCTACTGGATTATTAAATATAACACGAGGTCGTCTCTTCATATTGATCGATGGTTGTGCTGATGTGTCCATCGTGCCTTTTTAGTCCTGGTACATGCACAATTTTCCCCACTCCTTCTTGCTTGGAATCCTCGTACCTATTACCTGTCAGTACACTTCATCCACCTTTGTGTATTTGCTGAAAGTAGATTTGGTGAGGAAAACATGCTTCAACTCATGTTGAATGAAGATATCATTGCTCAGGAGATCCAAAACAACCTTCCTAGTCACATTCCATTTAATGTTGGAAAACTAGGCGGTATCCTTAGCTAATTCCCTGAGCTTGGCCATGTAATATCCCTTTTGGACTAGCTTGTTGTTGATTACATACAATGAGGGAAGTTCATTTTTCCTTAGGGCTTCAATCTTGTTGAAGAATCTGCCAATGGCCATATCCAATTCATGAGACTTCTCTTCTGGTTGCCTCAATAAATTTCTCTTAGTGAGGACCCTTTTGACCTATAGTATGGCTTCTGTTATGTTTTGTACTTCCAGCTCTTCCAGCACTAAAATGGTTTTGGAGTTCAAGAATTTTATGATATTGGGGGTTGTTTTTGGCATATTTCCCAATTCTTGATTTCCTTTATCGATAGCCAATTTTCATATGTTAATTAGCTCTTTCTATTAAAAAATAATGTGGATGTAATGCTAGATCCCATCCACTCTCTCTATGATACTACTCCAAATTATCAAATTCATCTGGCCTAATATGCTCTTGGCAGAAAATTCCTTTTTTGCCTTTTCTAGCATTTTTTTCTGCTTCTTGACTATCTCATGGGAAGTTTCTCATCTTGCCTTCTGATTCCTTAGGATTTCAATCCATGTCTCCAACTTATTTATCTCTTGATATTTCAGGGTCATGCTTTCCATAGCTTTGGAGAGTTGATCTGTCCCACTGGCTTCTCCAACAGTTGCTGGAACAACTGATGGAATTTATGAGATAGGAACAACATCTAATGGGATGAGTGCCCCTCTCATTAGGGGAATTTTTAAGTCTAAAATGGGCCTCCTAAGGAAATTATAAATAATAATGGAAATAATAAAATATTATTTGATGACATCATCAAATTTTAGAGGGAAAAAAGAAAAAAACTACTTTTTCAACTCACATTTTCAACTTATCTCCCAAAGTTTTTACTCAAATTTCGAGTGAGAGAACTTTTTGGATGAAAAATTTAATTCCTCATCTAAGGAGTATCCATGTTACATACTTTTGGTGGACCCTGCTACACGTAAAATGAGAAATACATGAAAAACATGATTGCAATCATGTTTTTTTATGTATTTCTCATTTTTCACATAGCAGGGTCCATCAAAAGTATGAAACATGTGTACTCCTTGGATGAGAAATCGAATTTTGCATCCAAAAAATACTCATGCTTGAAATTTGAGTAAACAATTTGGGATATAAGTTGAAAATACGAGTTGAAAAAGTAGTTTTATTATTTTATTATTTTTTAATCTTTTTACCCTTTTACTTAAAAATGGTGAATCATCCCCCATGGTTGACATCACCATCTTGAATCTTATTGGTTCTTATAAAATTTATTTTGGGTGTACATTTTTCTTAGGAGGCCCATTTTAGACTCAAAATTCCCCTAATGAGCTTCTTCTTCTTTTTCTTCAATAACTTCTCCATCTCGGTCTCCATTTTTTTTTATTTGGGTAGATTGTTCAATAACTAACCTTCCTCAATGCAATGCCTTCTGTGTCTCATATTCCTCAATGCCCTTAGCTAAGGGGTCTTTTTTCACTCACATCTTGAGCAGTTTCTTGAGGGGTGCTATGTCAACGTTCTTTTTCTTCAAAAGCTCTTCCATATCTTGAATATTGTTTGGGTCATGCCCAAGCTTCACTATTAAATCTTCCAAAGACTTGATCCTTGAGTCACTAGCCATGGCAGATACCCTCTCCATCTTGAGCTGTGATTGGGTGTTGGGTAAGGACACCTACAGTTTTGACAAGATCATATCAGTATTTGTCAATGTTGAGGCTACCATCTCCCCGGTCTGCTTGTGTAATTCCATCTGGTCAATAAGATGGATGTCATTGGCACTGAACTCAAATAATGATTTCTTATAATATCCTGATCCTTGAGGCTATGGGACAAAGGCTTCTAGGAATTCCATCTTCATCCTTCCTTTCTCAGTGTCAAAATAAGACAGTAGCCTACTTTGTGAACTTGAGGTTGTCTTCTAGAATTGATTATATGTATTAGCCTTCAACACCTCATTCCTCAACTTTATCTCTTTGAATATATCACAGACAGAATTCTCTTGGCCTTCTATGGCAGGTCTGGAAGTCGATGCTTGTAGACCTTCTTGCTGAACAGGCACTGTGATGCAGGAGCATCAAGGGCGTTTTTTTATTTTGTAAATATGTTAAAAGGGGGTGTGATGATTTTTAATATTTTATTAATTAATTTGAATAAAATAGGAGAAGGTGAGGATTTTTGTAAATATATTTTTATTAATAAAAGGATATGAGGGAATTTAATTAGTTGAAGGATTTTAGGGATAAAGATCTATCCTTTAGGGATGTTGAGAGATTTAGGGGTTTGTTGAGGAATTGAAGGGATTGAGCATTTAATTAAATGATTTTTTTTAAAATTGTATAAATAGGAGGGGGTTTTGAGAGAAAAACACATTAAGATTGTGAGAGAGTGTGAGGTTGAGAGTAGGCTTGAACAGCGGGACTGTAAGCCTTCAGCAAGTTGTAAGGGCCACGACCGTTGAATATCTGGCCACGAAGAAAGTTTGTAAGTATTTGTATGATAAGTGTGGTTTTTAGAAATTGGGTGTTGATTTTATGAAATTGTTTTGTTGAGTTATGCGCACTTGTATTTGGATGTGTTTATGAATTCAAAGGCGTGGAATGGTATACAATGATGATGGATCATCTGTTTATTGTGAACACTCATATATAAGTATGTTGGAATGGAAATTAATTGGAAGCTGATGTATAAAATTCAATGAATCGATGTTCGATTTCATACTTGGCTCTGTGAAGGAATAACATACACAGCACAAATAAATCGATATCCCATAAGTAGCATTTAAAAGAATGACTGGTTAAATACATAGAATTGCAAGATTAAAGAAAATCCGTGTTAAGAGATGCAGGTTGGGGTCGAAGTCAAATAATTTGGGTTAAACAGCAATTGAATCATGAAGAGCGTTGTTAATTGAATAATATAATACATTGAATGCAGTTGAAGGCATTGCTGTGAACGATCGATGTATATCAAGATCGATTAAGGGTTTGCTGTAGTGTTAATTGGTGTTTGCTGTAATGATTATTCCAAATTGAATCCATAAGTTTGTATTTGTCATACTGAATGCTGTCATTAATTCCGGAATAATGCATTGTTTGAATTGTTAAACTGAACGCTGGAATAATGCATTGTTTGAATTGTTAAATTGAACGCTGTTTTGATGGTGGCTCGAATGCAATTGGAAGAAGGAATGCACATTGGTAAAAGGTATGCGGAGCGTGTTAACACAATAACCAATTGCTGTAAATCGATTAGCACAATAGATCTGTTGAAGTGTGGAACCAGAATTGAATCTGGTAATTGAGAATCGAAATTTATAAAAACACTGTTGTTTGAATTCACATGGCGCTGATATGAAGATCTCAAGGATACAAACTATTGAATGTTGATTATGGGATGCGTTAACCAGTTTTATTGAATGAAATCGATCAGTAATAGGTCTTCGTTTAGTGTGTTGAAGCCACAGGATGATATCGATCGTTTGGGGAATCAATTTGCTGTGTGAAGGGCGTGTAGTAAGCAATTGAAGGCGACAAAGATTTTTAAAAATGTGAAGACTCGGTTCAAGATCAATGAGATGTAATGATGCAGAGGTTTAATCCATTCGTTTGGGTAGGTCTTAACGCAGGTGAAGTATTTTAATTACCAGAAGTTTTAATCAATTGTATGGTGGAGTCGATTGATGAATTAGAGCTGGAAAACTGTTATTCAAATTGATGTTTATGCACTGAAAGCCGTCCATTGACTTGCTGGATAAAATGTTAAATGTTTAATAATCAATGTAAAGGTTGCCAGTGGAAGTTGAAAAACGAATGCAGGTTTAAAAAATAGTTGAGTGGGCCAAATTTTCCATAGAGGAGGTAAGTTTTCTTACATGAGAAAATTGTAGTTAAGAGCGCTGGTATTTTCTTGAAAGAAAGCCGTATGAAGACTCATGAGTATTAAATCAAACATGAATGAAATATTTGAATTGAATATTCACATAAGCGTGGAAAGATGGAATAAGAGGGATTAAAACAATGCAAGGTCGTTTTAAAAAAAAAACAATGATACACATTGTATAACGATAACAAGGGCGCATTTGACTTTGATTGAGAAATCTGATTTTAAAAAGGTGCATGTGTAAGATTTGGTTTTGAATGATGGGTATGAAAGTGTGTAAACATGGATTGGAGTTATACTTTTGCATAAAGTTTTATTTGAGGGTTTGAGTTTGGGCTTCATAAAAGAACCTTGTATGAGTTTCAAAGCCAATAGAGAAATTGTGAAGACATGTTATTAACTTCTACTTATGAGGATATGGGTTTCACATGCATTGCTAAAGTGTGAATTTGCCAGAAAAGAAGGATTTTGATTTGGAAAAGCTGACATGCATTCTTATATGCATGGTTGAGGAAGATCCTGGGTATTGTAGGCTATTTTTGAATTGCGTCATTTTGGTATCAGAGCCTGGCTCTGTTGAATTGAAAAATGTTTATTTTCTAAATGAGGACAAGAAGGTTTGTTGAACTAAAATGTATTTTTGAATGTGTGATGAGTGACTGAAAGGGAGATCAGATTCTAATCTGACAGTCAAGCAACCAGAGTACAGCTGAATCAATGAAGAATCATGCATGTATTGTGTTTGTTTAATCTTGAATTGAGTTTCACTGACAAGAAATGGATTGAGGATTGATGGTTGCAGCAATGAAGTATCTCATCAAAGGAGATCAAGGAAGTTGTTACTGATTTCTGAGTGGAAGAAACTCAGCAAGGAAGGAATTGTTGCTGACAGCTAAAGTTTGCAGATAAAGCCGGAAGATTGGAAGAAAGGATCAGATTCTAAAATCTGATTGACACTGAATTTTTGCAGAGGAAGCATAAGATTTGCTGGACAGAATTGCAGGAATGATGAGATTGAAGTGCAGGTAAATGGAAGGACAAGATCAGATGAGATCTTGAAGGTAAGATGATTTGGATTTTATTTGAATAGAATATTGTAGCCTTTGCAGTATTATTGCAACTCCCAAAAGGCAATTGCTAACAGATAAAGGAAGCTGGTGAAAGTTTCTAAGAGAAAACATAGAGGTGGCAGAACCTTGAAGAATTCCAATAGAGATTGGAAAAGGAGGACAGTTGTGTTCTTAGAACAGGTAGATGAGTTGAAGCCCGGGAAGAGCAAAGGGAAGTGCTCAAAGGAGGTTCCGGAGATAGAGAACCAATTTCTTGCCAAAAGACTGAGTGACGAGAGCTTGGTGAGGTAAGTGGCGGCAGAACAAGACTTGCTGCTGAAGAGGCTTTAATGCAACTCATAGTAAAGTGAGTGAGGAACTCATAGAGATGGAAAAGATGATGACTAGTGACAGTCGTAACAGAGGTTCTGAAATAAACCACAGCAGAGGACAAAAGAAGAAGGATGCCAAGGCAATTGGCATACAGAGACAGTTAAGCAAAGAGGAATATGAAAGGGAGAAGGCTGAGATAGCAATTCAGCTTGAGGTGTTAATGGAGATGTTGCAAAGAAATGAGGAAGACCAAAAGCATGGTTATGTCATGAGAAAGAAGCTGAAGTGGCAGAGGCTACAAGAGAAGTGGAATCATCAGGTAAATATGCAGTTGATAAAGGAACTAAGGGAACTTGAACAAGTTATTGATGCCAGACAGAAGATAGAGAAGCTCGAAACAGTTGAGCTACAACAAACAGAAAATGTTGAAGTTTCGATATGTTACCCAGAGAGTGGACCATTACTTTTTGAAAGTGATGAAGAGCTAGAGGAGTTGAATCATATGAATGATTCGAAGCAGCCCGAAGACTTGATGACTGAAGCATCAAATAAGATCGTAAGGTCTTGTGATTTTAAAACTAATGATTTGTGTGTGATTGCAGGTTTGGAAGAAGATAGGCAGTGTTTTGAAGTTGTCAAAGATGTGAAAGAGTACCTTCCAGAAGATGAAAGTTTTGAAGCAGAGGCTGGGAAAGAATCAGTTCACTACAGTGGACAAATGCTGGAAGACATCATTGAAATAGTTGATGAGAAGGGGAGACTAGCTGACAGTCTCAAGAGTTCTTTGAGTTTGAATCAGCATACTGATATGCTGACAGAAGAAGAGAAATCAACGCAACATACTGAAGTGTTGCTAAAGGGAAAAGAGGTACAGAGGCCTTATTTTTTTTATTATAATGATTGTCTTATGATTGAAGATGTTGTTGCAGACGCTGGAACATATTTGGCACAAGTGGATAGCCAAATGGAAGAAGGAGAGGAAGAACATCTACTGAAGGATGTTAAGGATAGATTGTTGAAGAAGGATGACAAAGCAGTTGTCATAAATAATAATCAAAAAGAAATTGCAGATGATGAGCAAAGGAATGTTGCAGAGGGACAGGAAGTTTGGGAGGCCGCAACATTTATAGTAGCAGCAGCAGAAAAGGTGCAAAACAGCAGTAAGGGTGAAAAGGAAGCAATCAAAACAAGTGAAGAACAAGCAAGAATGAGAATTCAGCGATCAAGAGATGGAAACAATCAGCAGACAGAGGACATACTGGACAGAGAAATTGAGTTGATAAGGAGGTTAATGATAAAAACATCCCAGAGAAAGACAACCGAAAGAAAGAAAAGGAGCGACAACAAGAGAATGACAGTGAAAGATTGCAAGAGCAGAGCAAGTGGAGCACTACAACACAAAATATGGAAACCTGGAAGACAACAACAGATAACAACAGTAGTAAAGCAATCGACAAGCACGGAAAAATTACAAAATAAAATTTGGGATCCAGGAGGAAATATCCAGACTTATGACCAGGTGGTCATGAATTTTCTTACATGGGGAGTCTGATGCAGGAGCATCAAGGGCGTTTTTTTTATTTTGTAAATATGTTAAAAGGGGGGTGTGATGATTTTTAATATTTTATAATTAATTTGAATAAAATAGGAGAAGGTGAGGATTTTTGTAAATATCTTTTTATTAATAAAAGGATATGAGGGAATTTAATTAGTTGAAGGATTTTAGGGATAAAGATCTATCCTTTAGGGATGTTGAGAGATTTAGGGGTTTGTTGAGGAATTGAAGGGATTGAGCATTTAATTAAATGATTTTTTTTTAAATTGTATAAATAGGAGGGGGTTTTGAGAGAAAAACACATTAAGATTGTGAGAGAGTGTGAGGTTGAGAGTAGGCTTGAACAGCAGGACTGTAAGCCTTCAGCAAGTTGTAAGGGCCACGACCGTTGAATATCTGGCCACGAAGAAAGTTTGTAAGTATTTGTATGATAAGTGTGGTTTTTAGAAATTGGGTGTTGATTTTATGAAATTGTTTTGTTGAGTTATGCACACTTGTATTTGGATGTGTTTATGAATTCAAAGGCGTGGAATGGTATACAATGATGATGGATCATTTGTTTATTGTGAACACTCATATATAAGTATGTTGGAATGGCAATTAATTGGAAGCTGATGTATAAAATTCAGTGAATCGATGTTTGATTTCATACTTGGCTCTCTGAAGGAATAACATACACAGCACAAATAAATCGATATCCCATAAGTAGCATTTAAAAGAATGACTGGTTAAATACATAGAATTGCAGGATTAAAGAAAATCCGTGTTAAGAGATGCAGGTTGGGGTCGAAGTCAAAGAATTTGGGTTAAACAGCAATTGAATCATGAGGAGCGCTGTTAATTGAATAATATAATACGTTGAATGCAGCTGAAGGCATTGCTGTGAAAGATCGATGTATATCAAGATCGATTAAGGGTTTGCTGTAGTGTTAATTGGTGTTTGCTGTAATGATTATTCCAAATTGAATCCATAAGTTTGTATTTGTCATACTGAACGCAATCATTAATTCCGAAATAATGCATTGTTTGAATTGTTAAACTGAACGCTGGAATAATGCATTGTTTGAATTGTTAAACTGAACGCTGTTTTGATGGTGGCTCGAATGCAATTGGAAGAAGGAATGCACGTTGGTAAAAGGTATGCGGAGCTTGTTAACACAATAACCAATTGCTGTAAATCGATTAGCACAATAGATTTGTTGAAGTGTGGAACCAGAATTGAATCTGGTAATTGAGAATCGAAATTTATAAAAACACTGTTGTTTGAATTCACATGGCGCTGATATGAAGATCTCAAGGATACAAACTATTGAATGTTGATTATGGGATGCGTTAACCAGTTCTATTGAATGAAATCGATCAGTAATAGGTCTTCGTTTAGTGTGTTGAAGCCACAGGATGATATCGATCGTTTGGGGAATCAATTTGATGTGTGAAGGGCGCGTAGTAAGCAATTGAAGGCAACAAAGATTTTTAACAATGTGAAGACTCGGTTCAAGATCAACGAGATGTAATGATGCAGAGGTTTAATCCATTCGTTTGGGCAGGTCTTAACGCAGGTGAAGTATTTTAATTACCAGAAGTTTTAATCAGTTGTATGGTGGAGTCGATTGATGAATTAGAGCTGGAAAACTGTTATTCAAATTGATGTTTCTGCACTGAAAGCCGTCCAATGACTTGCTGAATAAAATGTTAAATGTTTAATAATCAATGTAAAGGTTGCCAGCGGAAGTTGAAAAACGAATGCATATTTAAAAAATAGTTGAGTGGGCCAGATTTTCCATAGAGGAGGTAAGTTTTCTTACATGAGCAAATTGTAGTTAAGAGCGCTGGTATTTTCTTGAAAGAAAGCCGTATGAAGACTCATGAGTATTAAATCAAACATGAATGAAATATTTGAATTGAATATTCACATGAGCGTGGAAAGATGGAATAAGAGGGATTAAAACAATGCAAGGTCGTTTTAAAAAAAAAAAACAATGATACACATTGTATAACGATAACAAGGGCGCATTTGACTTTGATTGAGAAATCTGATTTTAAAAAGGTGCATGTGTAAGATTTGGTTTTGAATGATGGGTATGAAAGTGTATAAACATGGATTGGAGTTATACTTTTGCACAAATTTTTATTTGAGGGTTTGATTTTGGGCTTCATAAAAGTACCTTGTATGAGTTTCAAAGCCAATAGAGAAATTGTGAAGACATGTTATTAACTTCTACTTATGAGGATATGGGTTTCACATGCATTGCTAAAGTGTGAATTTTCCAGCAAAGAAGGATTTTGATTTGGAAAAGCTGACATGCATTCTTATATGCATGGTTGAGGAAGATCCCGGGTATTGCAGGCTATTTTGAATTGCGTCACACTGTGGCTGACTGTGGCTAATGATGTAGGTGAGGCCATTATCTCTCCCCCTGTTGATGATGACTTAGGCGTGTCCATGATGTGAATCATTGGCTGCTGCTCTGATTCAACTCCTTGATTGATCTACATATGAATTCAAACCCTTTTCCTATATTTTAGCTTGAATTCTTTGCTAGAGGTATCAGTCACTGAAGGTGACTGATCTTCCCTTGGCCTCTTTCTCCCTATCTCTCTCTCTCTGGTTCTTTCCCCTTGTCTTCCTTTTCCTCTGCACTCATCATTTCTTGTGGTGTTGAGGTCTGGATGTTTGAAGTGGAGATCACATGTTATTCATCTTCTTGGACGGTGTTGGTCACCCATTCTATTTGGTTTGCATACTGCTCAATTGTAGGTATGTTTGTATGAACATATGGTGTGGATTGGTTTTCCACCCTTTTCTTGGAGATAATCCCTACAGGGTCATAAGACCAAGTGAAACTGTGACTGTAACCCATCCCATTCAATATCTTATTTTCGTCCTCTCCTTCTGCTCTACTGTAGCAGATGAAAGGCCCAAATTGTGTCTTTATCTTGAACTGATCCTTCTTTTTTGCATAAACAAATTAGAGCTCATCTGCATCTATCATATGCCTTATGTACTCCAGTGCAAATACCCTCTTGGAAAGGAACTTTGGCAACATGTAAGGGGCTAGCTCACTTCCATAGAATCGAATCTATGTATAATTTTGGTACAAGTACCAATGCACTATCTTCACTTGCTCTGTTAGCTGCATGGTTTTCCTGATTTCTTACTTTATCCTGGGATTTTATGTACTGCTGAGTGTGGTGATGGTTGGATGCAAAAAAAAACCTACAAAGTCCTTATATGTATAGTTATTCCATTCCTTAAATATTAGGGTGGTACATAAGATGATAGATTGAGGGTCAGCATATTCATTTACCTTGGCCATCTAAAATCAAAACCATTTGGACTGGAAATACACAAACATATATACTAACACAAAGGTGTATTTGGGAACATTCTTTGTGTGAAACCTTAAAAAATGTTCATGAATGGCATCTGCTAGGAACTGTAATAATTAAACATGATGTTGGTCTTAGCTTTTGAGGAGAGAATGGAAAAAAATACTATCACAACTTCATGGAACCACTGATAAGAGTGATAGCCTAATAAATAAGATAAGACAATGACAATCTGCTTGGTCCTTTCAGGAAAAGTAGATGAAGTGTAGGGTGGATTTTTTATAGGCATTGGTGCATCACTTTCCATGAAAAGTTGAAGGCTTTTCATTCTGCTGGAAAAATCAATTCTCTGATAAAGTTCCCTAAGGGCTTCATAAGATAAGGGGACTTTTTTTTCATGAGTGGGGTCCTGCATCATTTTCTGAATGAATTGGGCATTAATGGTGAACAAGATTTCTCCTGTTGGAGTCACTATGGTCCTGTGATTAATGTCATAGCAAGCCTGGAATTTTCTGATGAATTTGGTGCAATTATGGGTTTTGGGAAAGATATACAGGGGTAGTTGGGTCTTCCACAGGCTAATGTTATCTGCTTCATCGAGAAATTTGTCCTCAAGCCAGTAGTAGACATCGAACATGTCGAAGTTTGACTCTGTCTCGTGAATTTTGTAATCTCGGTATCCCAGGGCTGTATGATATAGATCCAATTGTGGGTAAACCATGGGGTTAAAAGTTTCCTGGTCCTTCTTAGGAGGCATGATTTTCCTTCTATGAATTATTTTCAATCTGCAAATGGAGAATGGGATGTAAGAAAAAGGGAGAAGAGAAGGGAATTGATATCGACCAATATTGGGGAAGGGAGATAAATGAATGGACCATGATCAGAATGGAAAATTCAAAGGAGAGACTGTAATATGGTTGGCCGAGAGCTATTGATTCTTTTTATGAATCACAGGTTCTCCTGCAAAAAAAATTTAACTATGATTTTTTCTGTAATTCTATGTAAGTATGATACCTGCAATCTATAATCAAAATAAGGATAATAAATTGTGTATCGGGCATGAGATTAGCTTTGAATATGTGATTTGTGAGATGTTGGGGTGGCGTGGGTCCATTGGACAATGACCCGAACATTCATGGTGCAACGACCTCTTGACGGGAGTGAATGCGATTGGACGGGAGGGACAGGTAAGCGAGGACATGGCACGACAGGAATGACAATAGATAGTCCAACGGTTGGCGGGTGTCATGGTTTCGTTTGGTGGCAAAAACCGCTTTTGGAGGGGGGTCGAGGCGGTAAGTTGTATTGGCCATGGGGGGGTGTGAACAACCCTAGAGAGTGACACGTAGTGGGTTAGGAAATATTGGCTATTGCCGATTTTAGACCCCACCCCCTGCCCCCGCCATTAACGTTCGGAGGGTGAGGGGGGCCGAAATATAATATGAGTCATTGGATGTGTGGTGGTTGTGCAAATATGAGGGGAGTTGCGGTGTGATTAACACATATGGATGTGAGTGACGTGGGGTGTGACGGGACAGGCGATGGGATGGTAGGGTCAAGATAAGAGAGTTAGGGGTAATGTGAAACTTAGGATAAGGAAAAATGAATGGGGTGGGGTAAGGGAACAATAATGTTATTGATATTAGCAGTAGAAAATGAATGAAAATATGAAATATGTCCAATTAACTACGGATATGTATTTGTGTTCCAAAAATTCAACATATAGATGTGTTTTTTTTCAATCTTTTGAATTTAAGCACCTCGTATTTTGGTCCTTCCTCTTCCACCATAGAAACAGTGGAATTTTGATGCTATACTTTGTGAAATAATACTTATATTTTTTCTTTAATTCTTCTCTTTAAATGTATCTACCTACCCAAACTACCATTCTAACCTTTTTTGTTCTTTTTAGGGTGAATTTAGACTTGCAGACCCTGAAATCATTTTTCTTTTGAATTTCTAGCCTACCACATATCCCTTATTTCCCCTATTGGTTCATATTAAGCTATTGAACCAATGTCATTTTTTACCTATCTACTGATAAGCCAAGATTAAATGGTTTGGGAAATATTCATTTTCTAATCCTATCAGTAGAAAATTCAAAATTGTACAATCATGCTTAAGCTGTGTGATTGAACAAACTTTTCTAAATAGCTGTGTGATTGACTTTGATTTGCAGCACTTTCAAAAATATTCATTTTTTGTGGGGTTTTCTTTTTCCTTTTTTAACACCCTCTTTTATTTTTCTTTTCTGTTTCTCTTTATCTTCTTTGGAATTTCTTTTGAATATTGAAATACATGTACAATATGAAAATTTGCAAGTAGGAAATACACAGTCAACTTGTGATACTGTAAATTACAGGACTCTAACACACAACACAACCAATATTACCTTCTACACATGCTACAAAACCCTTGGGAACCATCCAACCCTTCCAGGTGATAAACCCCTGCGACAACCTAGCATTTTATTGACTTAGAACCTCAATCACTCCCATGACATGGCCATGCATGCGACTCAGACACTCTAATCTATCCCATAGAAAGGGAATCCCTACAATTGAGGACTTTTAAAGGCAGTTTTGTGCCAATGACCTCGGATTTTGTGCCACTTTTTTAGGGCCAGAACTCAGGCCACTACCTAGAACTCCATGAAATTTCCAGAAATGAAAATTAACATAGAAAAAATGATACAAATGCAAACACTAAAACAAGAACTTCATTGGACCCCTACTATCCATGACTGACATTTCGTGAAACATGTCACAAATATGCATTCTACATGTCATAATAACAGATATGAGCATAGGGGTCTCACACTTATCTGAGAATCGCTAATAAGAATTGATGCCTTATCACATTATCTACAATATCATCTATTATGTCATATGTTCATTTTTCATTCATTTATAGATTGAAACATGATGATATTCATACATCATCATTATCATAAAACATACTCATAACCAACAAAAATCATAAGGATACAACATCCATAAATTCCACGTATGAACCAGAACATTTGCACATAAAATACCATGTAAAGGAACTCTTATTAATGAATGCAAAATCTAATCAGGTTTGGGACTTCCATGTTCCATCCGATCATAGATTGGCTGAACCAATTATCACTTCAGCTAATCACCTCTGTGACATATTCCAAGCATGAATGTGGGACTCAAAACCAAAATCAACTAGGGCTTACTGGGGCTGAACGAACCTCACCCTAATCAATAGAACCAAGCTTTACCACAATATACACCAGATCACTAGGCCATAAACAATAAACATAAAATACCAAGATTTACCACAATCCCCACTAGATCGCTAGGTCATAAACAAGAATGGATTCCATTGGATTTATCCACTTACATCGTGAGAAATTTTCCTATCTCCTAGTCTCTATGCCTGACCATAATCCACAGTCTGATTCAAGGATCACTAGGCCATGATAAAGACACCACCCTCCAGGATTTGCCGTATATCCCTCCATTCACCAGCCAAGGATTCCTAGGTCTAATCAAGGGCACCCACCTCTAGGATTTACCGTATATCTCGTCATTCACCAGTTGAGGATTCCTAGGACCATTTAGGCACACAATACATGTCTTTATCGCAACCCATAGTCAGGTTCAGTGGTTAATAGGCCATTTTCTTTAGCGTGATCCAAAGTTAGGTTCAGGGATTACTAGGACATGTGTTATTTCATTCAAATATCAACCTCTCTTAGTTTCAAATCCATCTCAAGATCCAACTTAACCAAAACATGTTAACCCCATCACACCATGGCTATCTGGAAATGGAAATGCAAGGGTGAAGAACATTGTCACACCTAGAAAAACCCATGCCAATGACAAAAAGAGAACAAGGAACACACATGTATAACCATGCATGCCAAATCTAGCAATTAAATGACGCATGCAAATTGATACCTACAAGTAAACTCATTGTAGCTTCTTGATCCCGCTTTTCCTTGCTTAATATTTTCTTCCTCTTTTCGTTCTTCACATTTCTTGATCTAATTCTGAATTATTCCAAGAAAAATCTAAGTTTTTGAGAGTGAGAGAGAGAGAGAGAATAGAGAAAGAGAGCTCCAAAAATGAACTGAAAAAAAGTACCAATTGACCCTCATAAGCCTTTTTATAAATGAGGCCTCTAATTTCTTCATTTTCCATTATTTTCTTTCATTTTACTCCTCACATGAAACCTGTGACCTTTCACCTTCCTTTTCACCTAATTTCCTTTATTTTCATAAATAAAATTCAATAAATGCCACTTTTCCTTCCAAAGCATTTTCTATTTCCTTTGCTAATTTCCTTAGCCACAATAAACTGAAATGAACACTCACTAGGATGTTTTTCCTACCATTCATCTTGGAAGTCATGTCCCATGACCTCATTCTTATACTTTTTTCTACATGGAATTTTAACCAATGTTGTTACAATTAGACTTAGACAACAAATTCTTTGGGTCAGGGACATGAAGTACAGAGACCCATACACGGAGAAAATACAATCTTCCTTTAAATATATGTCTAAATTCCAAATAGGTTGAAATATTTAGCAAAATTGAATCTTTAAGTGTTTTTTTAAATCCATTTTGAAATGTAAAAATTTATTTCAATGCATAAAATACATTTTCTACAATGTTATTTACTATTTTTTTTTTCAATGTAGTTAAAATATTCTTATTTGATATTATGTTAAATATGAGGGAGGTTTCCCTTTTCTGTAGATAATGTAACTAAAAATTAAAGGCTATTAGTAATTAGGTATTACTAGGGGGGAGTGAATCACTATTTAAAAATTGTATTTCTTTTAGTGTTGATCACTTAAACTTCCAATGGTGTGAAATCAAACAACACATGAGAGATCAACATTCACATAGATTTGACACAATGATTTACATGGAAAACCTTCCAGGATAAAAACCATCAAATCTTGTTTTGTATTATGATGATAATCAAGGCACTGGCTTTGATTGCATTATAAGTTTGTGAGAACTCACTCAGATGAGGATCCAATCCCCTTCAAATATGTTAGTGTCAGTCTAGTCATACTGCCATCAGTGATCAAAATTACTCTTTGCATTTGCATATTATGAGTTCCATAATAATCAATTTCACCATTCCGTTAGGTCATGGATTCATTGATGGTAGTAATTTGTTATTAGTTTCCCTCATCAGGTACTTGTTGATTTTCCTTCCTATGGTCTTCAGTCATTAGGCACTTTCACTCTCAAAATCATATCAGTAGATCATAGGATGGGTCTCATTAGTCTCTAAGGTCTCACCATGGTCAAATTAATGAGTCAAGTGTCAATAAATATCAGCAAGGTCATGAGGAAGTCAATAAAATCAAAATTATAGCACCAGGTAGATCAGAGATATCATTCATTCAGTTTGATGTAATTTTCACCTCAAAACCATGTTTTGGGGTGAAAACATAATACTTTGCCTTCCAGTCACAATTCAGAAGCTATTATCTCCAAAAAGTGATGTCCCTGCCTTCAGAGAAGTTTTCCACAACATTTTTAGTGCCAGAGCATCTTCAAAGTAGATCCATCAAAAAGAGCCCGGAAAGAGCTTTCCAACGGTATACTACACTCTCAAAATTGACTTCTGGATTGAATTTTATGCTTAAGTGAAGTAAAAGCCCTCTATTCCCTAAACCCCCCTTATTTCCCATGTTTCCCTTTTAAACTTTATGTTCAATTCCCTTTAAAAACCCATTTTTCCCCTTTCTGATCACAAAATTGCATTATAAATTATTTAAAACAAAATGCAATTTACATAAACACTTCCCCTTCCATACCCATGGACTTTATATCAAAGTTATATCATATATATATAGCCCCACCCTCCCCCCCCCTGCCATATAAACCACTTCCCCACCACGCATATAGTAAAAAATTTATAATATAAATTTTAAAGTTTTATTTATAGATCGCAATATACCCCAATGCGATTGATCGCACCATCGCAAATCACAAAGTTCATTTGTATGCCCCGACGAGCCCATCGCAAATATTTTCAATGCGATCGCATCACAAATCCTCCAATCGCAAATCCTTTGATCGCACCATCGCAAATCCTCTGATCGCAAGTCTTACCCCCTCCTCCGATCGCATCACAAATTTTGCGATTGCGATCATTCCCCGCTCCGACTCTGATTGCGATTTATGTGGTTCCCGCCTCCTTTTCCCTTCCCTCTTCCCATTTAAAATACATTTTTCCCTTCACGAAAAGCATAAATTCATTTTATCAGCGTTCTATTAAAAAGCCAGAGAATAAAGAAATAATGGAAAGCGAATAGTCAAAGGCCGAGAGCTTAAAATAAAATAAAGATATCTACAACAGTAGGAAAATAGGATCGGATTGCCTATTCTGTCCTCGGTTACGATTCAAAGGGATTTACGCTACAGTTTTCACCTCTTCATTGGTTATCATCAAATTCGAGTGGCAAAATGTAACGCTGCTCCTTCTTAGGACAGATGGTTGGCTCTTCAGATTTCGGTTGTTAATGCTGATAAACAATTCCCTATTTTCGTCGATCTGTTTTCCCACATTTGAGCCTATTTATTGTATTGTAAATCATTTGTAAAGTAGTCTGAGTTCTGGGGAATAGTGTGGAAGAACATCTCTGCGCTCCATTGTACAGTTAGACAGGGATTAATAAAGATGCAGCTCTGATTTGTGAGATCCATGTGGTATGAGAGTTAGTATTTGTTTTTCCCCTTTGTTTCATATGTGAATTGTTATGTGTTCCATTCATCCATAAACGTTTCCTTTGAATGCTTTCAAGTTAGAAAGGTAGAATCCATTTTATATGCTCTACCTTGGAAAATCATTCATACTCTCTATTTTTCTTCTATTTGAAAAGGATCCATTTGCTGTGCCATTTTCAGCTCCTCACCAGTCTTTCCATCCCATCCTTATTAAATTTTAATTTTCTAAGTGTCTTTCCTATCTTTCCCCATGAAATACCCTGTGTCCTGATTTAATTCCCGGTTTCAAACTGTCCCTTCATATCCCACACATCCCTGAAATTCATTCATTCATTTATTTTATTAAACCTTTATCCTCATCATTTTATCTAGCCTAATATCAGTCCTTTTATTGTGTTCCATTGAATATTCTTTTACGAAGAGAGCCCTCTCCTGTCCTTGTAGGGCTAGCTACAAGGCAGAGGCGTGGTTTAGTTGTTACCCTGATTTTCCTTTTTCAACCTAAGGTTCAGATTGGGTGCTAACATCTCTGGCGACCATACTGGGGAACTAATTAATTTGAAAGAGTAAAGCATATCCTCCCCGATAAAGGATGACAAAGTTTAGATCTGAATGTTGATGGTGAACAACAATCAGATGCATATAAAGGCTGAAAACATTCACCTGGCGACTCCATTCACTGAAAGATCCAAAAAATCAAATCCTTCATGGTGACTCCACTGCAGGAAGATCAGTAGCTTTAAGATCTTTGTTTTAAGATGGAACGTATTGTAAGAAGGTATTCTCCCATGAACCGAGATCATATTCCAGGTTTCCCAAATAAAATGCCCAAGGTGGATTGGCTTCAGAATTTGCCTATGTTCAGAAATGTGGAAGGTAATGACACTGCTCTTCATCTGGTAAAATTCCACATTCATGTGCATAAATTAAAGATCGATTTTCCTGAAGACTGTTTGATGAAAATGTTTATGGCTACTCTGGAAGATGAAGCTCGATCTTGGTATGAAATTTTGCCACCTGGTTGTATTTATGGTTTAAATGATTTTCATACCATATTCTTTGAAAGGTACAGAGAATATTGTCCGTCTTTAATGTTAGTTCAAAACTGTTGCAAACATGTTAACAGTTTCATTGAAAATCTTGAGAATTTTTATGGAGACGATGAATTCATGGATGAAGAAATCATGGAAGCATTGTATGAAAATCCATTTCAGCAGCACACAGAAATCTTAAAGGATTCTTATCAAGATCAGCAGGTTGAAGATTTCCATATGGTTGAAAATCATGGAAGACAAAGTTTTATTTCAGATCTGATTGAAATAAAGAATGATATGTAGGAAAATGATGTTCCAGTCTCAGATAGCGATAGAGTTAAACTAGAGCTAGATTCAGAATGTGATTATGATGAGTATGTTGTTCTCGATCCTGTCATGGAGTGCTCCATTGTTAAGGATGCCTCAAACGAAGAAAATATAGTCACAGATCTAAACGCACTCATCCCATCAAAACTAGATATTCACAAGGAGGTAATCCATTCCCTTAATGAAAAACAAGATGAGATCTTTGTTCAAGTAAGTGAAAGAGTTTATTTGGATGAATTTATGGTAGATGATAGAAATGATAGTGTTGGGTCGCAAGAACCATCTGAAGTTTCTTCTCTGATGATTGATGAATATGATGAGAAACATGACAACCTAGTTGTCATATCATATGAAGAAAACCAACAATATATTCAGATTACAGAAGATCAGAGCATTCAGGACTGCCTTTTAGACTCCTCTTCCTATGTCTCATGTTTTGAAATGTTTTTTCAAGAGGAAATTTGCTCGTCTACTTGTTTAGAATTTTTTGAAGAACAGGAACACACTCTTACTGAGGTACATTGTGAAGGAAGATCAGAATCAAGAGAAAAGGACACATTGTTTCTTCAGTAGGAGGTAAATCTTCATGTTTTTCAGGATCCAGTGGAAAATTTATTGCAGTCAGCAGTGAAGATAATTATTGCAGTATTTAGTGATGAAGGAGATCATGGTCAACTATGCTTTTGGATGCCCAACTGCAAGTATATATTTTTTTCCAAAGCATCTGATCAGAAGAATCAATCAAAGAGGCATTTTCTTGATTGGTTACATTGGCATTTTGATATATCCTGATGGTACATTGGCCTTCCAGAAACACAGGCGATTATCATCAAGATTTGAAACCTCAAGTCTTGGTCATATACTGCCATCAAAGCTTCAAATGTTAAGTTTTGTCTAGGTTAGCTTTGAGTCACTTTTGAGTCAGTTTGTTGGGTCAAGTTTCTTTCAATATTCAGTTTGGTTTTTAGCTTTTGACTCCATGCCCAATTGTTAAAGCTACTTGGTCTACGGTGTTCTTGGCACCTCCAAGGAGCTACCATCCCCATTGGAGCCAATGTTAGTGTCAGTCTAGTCATACTGCCATCAGTGATCAAAATTAATCTTTGCATTTGCATATTATGAGTTCCATAATAATCAATTTCACCATTCCGTTAGGTCATGGATTCATTTATGGTAGTAATTTGTTATTAGTTTCCCTCATCAGGTACTTGCTGATTTTCCTTCCTATGGTCTTCAGTCATTAGGCACTTTCATTCTCAAAATCATATCAATAGATCATAGGATGGGTCTCATTAGTCTCTAAGGTCTCACCATGTTCAAATTAATGAGTCAAGTATCAATAAAGATCAGCAAGGTCATGAGGAAGTCAGTAAACTCAAAATTATAGCACCAAGAGGATCAGAGATATCATTCATTCAGTTTTATGTAATTTTCACCTCAAAACCATGTTTTGAGGTGAAAACATAATACTTTGCCTTCCAGTCACAATTCAGAAGCTGTTATCTCCACAAAGTGATGTCCCTACCTTCAAAGAAGTTTTCCATAGAATTTTGAGTGCTAGAGCATCTTCAAAGTAGATCCATCAGAAAGAGCCCGGAAAGAGATTTCCAACGGTATACTACACTCTCAAAACTGACTTCTGGATTGAATTTTATGCTTAAATGAAGTAAAAGCCCTCTATTCCCTAAACCCCCCTTGTTTCCCATGTTTCCCTTTAAAAACCCCTTTTTCCCCTTTCCGATCACAAAATCGTATTATAAATTATTTAAAACAAAATGCAATTTACATAAACACTTCCCCTTCCATACCCACGGATTTTATAACAAATTTCTATCATATATATATAACCACCCCCCCCCCCCACCATATAAACCACTTCCCCACCACGCATATAGTCAAAAATTTATAATATAAAGTTTAAAGTTTTATTTATAGATCGCAATATACCCCAATGAGATTGATCGCACCATCGCAAATGGCAAAGTTCGTTTGTATGGCCCGATGATCCCATCGCAAATATTTGCGATGCGATTGCATCGCAAATCCTCTGATCGTAAATCCTTTGATCGCACCATCGCAAATCCTCCGATCACAAGTCCTACCCCCTCCTCCGATCGCATCGCAAATTTTTCGATTGCGATCATTCCCCGCTCCAACTCTGATTGTGATTTATGTGGTTCCCGCCTCCATTTCCCTTCCCTCTTCCCATTGAAAATACATTTTTCCCTTCATGAAAAGCATAAATTCATTTTATCAGCATTCTATTAAAAAGCCAGAGAATAAAGAAATACTGGAAAGCGAATAGTCGAAGGCCGAGAGCTTAAAATAAAATAAAGATATCTACAATAGCAGGAAAATAGGATCAGCTTGCCTATTCTATCCTCGGTTACGATTCAAAGGGATTTACGCTACAGTTTTCACCTCTTCATTGGTTATCAGCAAATTCAAGTGGCAAAATGTAACGCTGCTCCTTCTTAGGACAAATGGTTGGCTCTTCAGATTTCGGTTGTTAATGCTGATAAACAATTCCCTATTTTCATTGATCTATTTTCCCACATTTGAGCCTATTTATTGTATTGTAAATCATTTGTAAAGCATTCTGAGTTCTGGGGAACAGTGTGGAAGAACATCTCTACGCTCCATTGTACAATTAGACAGGGATTAATAAAGATGCAGCTCTGATTTGTGAGATCCATGTGGTATGAGAGTTAGTATTTGTTTTTCTCCTTTGTTTCATATGTGAATTGTTATGTGTTCCATTCATCCATAAACGTTTCCTTTGAATGCTTTCAAGTTAGAAAGGTAGAATCCATTTTATATGCTCTGCCTTGGGAAATCATTCATACTCTGTGTTTTTCTTTTGTTTGAAAAGTATCCATTTGTTGTGCCCTTTTCAGCTGCTCACCAGTCTTTCCATCCCATCCTTATTAAATTTTAATTTTCTAAGTTTCTTGCGTATTTTGCCCTATGAAATACCCTGTGTCCTGATTTAATTCTTGGTTTCAAACTATCCCTTCATATCCCACACATCCCTGAAATTCATTCATTCATTTATTTTATTAAACCTTTATCCTCATCATTTTATCTAGCCTAATATCAGTCCTTTTATTGTGTTCCATTGAATATTATTTTACGGAGAGATCCCTCTCATGTCCTTGTAGGGCTAGCTACAAGGCTGAGCATGGTTTAGTTGTTACCTTGATTTACCTTTTTCAGCCTGAGGTTTAGATTGGGCGCTAACAAAATCAATAAGCCACAACTTTCCTCGAGGCTGATACCTCTTATAATTGTAAGCCCCAACCTACTTCAGTGAAGTGTTCTACTATTTCAAACAATTTTTAGACTGAGAACAATGGCCTACCTCAATATTACAATTAAAAAATGACTTTGGTATATCTTCCTTCTACATCTCCCTCCTTTCTATGCAACCACACACACTTAGTTGTCTCTTCCTAATTCTCTTATGTTCTACCACAATGTTTATTGTTCACTCAACATACAAAGCATTGGCACATAGCCATACAAAATCCTCTTCACAAATTACTCTATTGTTCCACTCTATTCTTGCTCATACACACCTCAAACACACTCTCAACCCACTCACTAATCCCACATAGAATTTTGCAATAAAAAATTATACAAAGGGTTTCCTCACACTCTATCACGTAGTTCGAGAGCCACATTAAATGAAACAAACCTTGTAGGAAAGTAAACGCTGGAGCACAAAACCATTAAACATAAACATACATAATGCATTTATTGCATGATACAATTGACCATTAAATTATTAGTATGGTCTCCCTTGTCAATTAAATGACCAAAGTACCTATTGAGAGTATTTCCAATAGAGACTACATTCACAATCTGAACTGTATGATAATTGTGCCATAATATTATCTTTCCAAGCTTTGATAAAGCCCTTTGCTAAAAAAAATTTCCCTATACCCATTGCATTAACTATGATTTGATGCCTTCAATCACAACAATTTTATTTTATGTCATTTTTTTTGTTTCTACCATTGAATTTTGTTTAGCCAAATTTGTTTAGAAAGTCTTGTGTATCACTGGTTTTTAGCAGAGTCTATAGCTAAATATACACAATTGGCTAACTTCCAAATTCAATGAATTTTGCAAAACGTTTCATCCTATACTCAACAATTTGGAATCATATTCCCACAAGGCAAGAACCAATGGCCACAGCATTAAGAGCTTCATAATAACACTTGAGGTCTAGGATACATTTTATTGGGAAAATAGATATTCTACTAGAACATCGATTGGCCCAACTAAGCATGTATTGAGAGTCTTTTCATGTTGGGTCCCACACAGGTCGGGTGTCAGTTCCTCAATATCTCAGGACACTTGAAGGGAGGTACATGAAACACAAACGTTTTTTACTATATACCACCTCGACATCATTCATTGTGCATATACATCTTCCACCTATCGCAGCTAGGTCCTACTTAGGTCGAGGGTCATGGGTATGTCCTATTTATATATACCAAAACATTTTAACAAACGATGTCCCAAATGGGACAACCTTCCACTACTCCCATGACTCAACCTTACTATTCAGACCTACTTCTTCACAAATCCTCCTAATTTCCGAATTTCTTTTAACAAAAAAATTTCTTGCAAAAAAAAATATCAACGTGGAACCTTGAAGCTTGGAACACTAGCAAAAAATTTTACACAGTGTTTTTCCACCGTCCCTGCAATCCCCGCCCCAAAAATTGGAGGACCTTTTCAGTGACTCCTGTGTACTGTCATACATTTCCATAAATGTCTTTGTATCCCTTGGCATGTCAATATCATAATCTTTTTTGATCATTCCTCAAGCAGAGCTTCAAAAGCATATGATTTTGGGTTAGCGCTAGTAGGTAGTTTTGGCCTCGCGCTCATGAAGAAACTAACACTAGTCCCCATGCCCTTTGGCACTCTATGTCAGAAGGGAACCCGCATCGAGATGCTTTTGGAAAGTTTTTTAAAATAGAAATGAAGCTTCCATGCTTAACAACTTCGTGAGCGGAGTCATCATGGTTTGTTCGACTGAATCACATCGATTTTCTCCCTTTGTCCTATTAGTTACTACAATTGTGCAACTCCACAAAGGGATAGACCTCCTTTCCACCTTATGTGGGATCCCAAAACACATCCTCCTCTCTTATATATTCTTCCTCCTCACATTGATTCAACTGGCTAAATAGTAATTAGTATAGCTGGGGCGTTGAAGAAAGCCGAGAATAATCCATTGTTGAGAGAGAGTTTAAGCCCATTGACTCATTGAGCCGAATGTTGAACAAATGCTTGAGACATGTCCAAATGAACCCGTTGAAGGAGATCTACAATGCCAAGGCATAAGGTTGTAAACTTATTTTTCATTTATCAATAATACATGACTGGTTTTTGGTTCCAACTTTGTTTCCATTTATATGTAAAGTGTTTAGCTCTCCTTGACTAGATGAATAGTTATAGATGAATGTATATGCTTGTATGCTCTCATAGTTTGTTTGATATTTGTGCAGACACATGAAAATCATCACCAACATGGAGCGCAAGGCGTGAAGAAAAAGATCGAAGGATCGTTGCTACGTGCCATGAAAATAGCATTGGGCCGAGGCAGGATATCTGTTCTAGTCCATATTTCATTTATAAGCTAGGAATTTAGGAGTCTAGTGTATTCCGTTGTTGCTAGACCCACCCTAGGGCTAGAGGGGATTTTCCTACTCAACAATTTGGTGACCATACTGGGGATCAGTGTGTTTGTCGTCTCTCTTTGATTCATTTTGGATTTTTTCTTTCTGCTTGACTTTGGTCGTATTTCCATTTATTTGCTTTGTTTTCCTTATCTGACTGTTTCAATCCACTTCACATATTCTCACAGTGATAAGCCTGGTCTTTTCTTAGCTTCCTTTTCTCCTTTCTTTGGTTTTCTTACTCTGCGCTGCTATTTCCCTAACAGTCGCACTGATTGGCATGGGTTTCCTCTTTTATGGGTGCGATTTCCGTTGTTCAACGCGTATTACTGCTGAAGAGTCATGCCGAATCATGTAGGTTTTGGTTTAGGCATATTTCCTAAGTTTATAGTGCATATTACCCTCTCGATTGGTTTTTCCTCCCTGGATTAGTCCACTTGGATTTTTTTTTACTTCCATGTCTCGTTCTTTTTGGTTGATTTTCTGTCATCTGATCAATGTGGCTTCTCATCCTAGGGTTTCTAGGTGTATTTGATGGCCTGTTCATCCACATGTTCACTGAGCTTTTGAGCTGTGTATGAGTCAGTTTAGTCTTTCATCTTTTCATCTTGTTGTCTAATTGCTTGGTCTTTTTTCTCGATTCTATTTGTTGTAGGATTTTCGAACTATCATCTTGGTGTCTGTTTGACCCTCCATCTGTCACCTTGAGCATATATCACATTGCTCATTGAGTCGATTTGAAAGTCCTTTTTCTGTGTGAAGGAATATCTGTCTGGTTTTGAGTGTGTTCTATATTTGCATTGGATTGGTCTCTTTTTGTGTTTGATCATTTCATTCGAGTTACTCAAAGCTGGTGTGTGATTTTTCCTTTTAGTGTAACATTGTATTATTGCTTCTCATTCACATAAAAGAACAAAATTTGCATTCTTTCTCTCTATTTGACAATGAAAACTATTATTTTTCATTAGTAGCTTTCTCATTAAAAAGTGAACAACAAGAGAAAATCCTTTCGTTTTCTTCTTTTGTTGTGTTAGTAGCATTAGGAAAAGTCAATCTTTCATTCAATTGATTGATGCTTCATTGTGAACTTCTATCCCTCTTTTAGCTAGTTGTTCATTGAATAGAAATGATATTCATTATCATGTAGTTGTGCATTAGAGATTCGAGATTACATTCGGTAAGGCCTTGAAACTGAAACATTCTTTCAAGATAAACTTTAAAATGAACTCAATGAACCTAAGGAAGCATTGAAACTTAACGCTCACATTTAGAGGTCTAGGCTAGTGACATTCTCCAACGTCATTAAATCTAGCAGTTATCATTCTCCATCTAGCATTAGAAAGTACTAGCATGGACTTCTGCTCCCCATACCGTCGAGTATATAAAGGGAGACCCTCATAGGTTGCAATCCTTTATCCATAGGAATCCGATTATGGCTCCCTATAATTGTGATATACCAAACACAACATTCGGGCGGACTACCTGCACGTACATTAAGTCCTTGGTCATTTCTCTTTCATTTGATCACCAAGGTGTATATTGTAGTTCACGAGAGCTTGGTACACCCTCTTGCTTAGAGTTCGTGAGTATTCATTTTGATCTTTTCGTAACTCTTTAAAATATGAAAAGATCATCGAGCACTTGTCCTTTCAAGCTCGTTCAAACTAAAAGTGACTAGAGTTACCTTTTGTCCTTTTCTTGACTCTTAAAATATGAAAAGGCACAATTTTTTTCTAGTGTCATAAAATTAATTACCCATGATCACATGCCCATTAAATTTACTTTCCTCGCTTATTCATAGGTAATTCCTTAGTGATTTTTCTTAAAGCCTCAAATTTCTCATCTCTTTTCTCTCCTTCTCTTTGAGACAAAGTCACAGTGGTGGAACCACCAATTTTATCATCCTCTTCATTACCCGATAGTGAAGAAAATTCACCTGAAGTTTCTTTCAAGACATATCAGTCTGTTAGGACTCTAGGCCACTGGCGTGCTATTATTCCAAGTATTCAACCTCTGGCTACTCGATCTCCCCCTGAGGAACCATTTGATATCAATTGGAAACCTCTAGACGCTCTGGCCTTTTTGAGGGAAGATCCCCCTCTACCTTCAAACCACTTGAGTCACCATTATCACATTCTTTACTTGCCATTTATTGTTGCCTTTTTTCCGACAACATGTCTTTGTCCTATATGGATGCCACAATTCCTATTAGTAGTGAATAGGCTTATGTTTCTACGCGAGAATATTCATTCCCTCCAGATAATTTTCCTTATGTTTTGGGTCAACCTTCTTCATAACCTTCAACTCTCCCAACGGGTTATCATTCTTTGGGTCAGTTAATCTCTGGTGCTACATCTTTGTATCAAAATCCGCTATGGTCAAGTACATCGGCCTCTTCTACAGGGTCGTTTGAGTCGGCGTCATACTCCTCGAGTCCCATTTTTTCGACGATGGTTACATCTGTCCCAACCTAGCCCACTGTTTGTGTTTCTTCCTCCACACCATCTGCTAGGTTTATTCTTCCATTTCCATCATCTTCTATTGTTAGTGGAAAACTTTATAATTATTCCACGATGTTGTTGGACCCGTTGTGACTGGATCACAACCTCATGTATCTGGAGTCCATCAACCTCTTGGTAGTGCACCTATCTCCTCTAATTCTATTCCTGGTATTTCATCATAGTACGACCAATATATGATGGCCATTCAACAATAGAATTACTTCCCCTAGGGTTCTCAGTAGGTTCAAGCTCCCATCAATCCTACGCATTACTATGATGAACATGGAAATCACATCTATTACTATGGGCCTCACCCACAGGTTCCATTGTATGTTCAAATGCCACAAATGTTGATTAACCCCAACAAATTTATGTACCAAAAGGTACAACCCTAATGTCCACAAGGACAAACCTCTTAGTGACAACCTTCATTCCAACAGGGAAAACGCTATGGTCCTGCTGGTCAACCTTACGTTCAGCAAGGAGCACCTTATGGTCCTCACAGGCAAACCTATCTACCTCTTGGAAAAAATTTGGTTCAACTGAACCAGCCTTATGTTCACTGTTCAGAAAGGCCCATCTCTCGTACAACAAGGGAAACCCTCCACTGGTCAGTGGGGCCAACCTAGTCTTCAGGGACAATCTATCTCATCTCAACCTTCAGGTCAAAATTTTCTTTAGGGGAAACTTGGTCCACTTCCTCCAAGTCAACCTACACCCCAGGGGCAACATGTTCAACCTCAGTATCTAGGTCAACTTGCACCCAAGGGAGTGCATGTGCAGCCTCAAGGCCCACCTTTCATTCCTCAAGTTCAACCTCCGACGGTATAAGGTCCACCCCAAGGCACTGCTTGCATCCCGCAACAAAATCCATATGCCGCTCAAAAAGGACCTCAATGGTTCACTCAGAATTAGTATCCTGGTACTCAACCCGTTTATGGGTATAATTATCAAAATTATAACCCCTATGGAAAAAATCCTCTGGGACAAAACATATGGGCTCAAAATTTCTCCTGACCCAGTTGGAACCCCACTATTGGTCTCTATCAAAGGCCTGTAATGCCTTTCAATCGACAATTTCCATTCCTTGCTACGTTGGAACTGCCCGATATGTCAAATTTAATGAATGATCCCATCCTTCAAATTTGAAGGCAAGTCTGGAGAATACCCCTAGGCACATCTTATGACATACCATCTATGGTGTTCCTCTAACTCTTGGGTTGATGATTAGATTCATTTACTTCTTTTCCAAAGGACTCTCACTAATGCCACAGAAAAGTGGTACATTGAGCTCTCCCACGACATATTTCGAGATTTAAACTCTCTAACCATGGCATTTCTCACGCACTTTCAGTTACCAGTTCATTATGAAACTGGGACGCACCTCCTAACGTCCTTGAAACATGATCGGGCTACTCATATCTCCGATCATATTCATGAATGGAGGCAGTGTCGTCATTTGATCAAGTTTGAGATCCCTGATCAAATTCTAACTGATTGGTTCACTACCCATTTTATTGGTCTGATTTTTAAAGACATCGCTATGGGGGCATGTGTTACTGAGGAATAAGCCATTGCTGGTGCCCAGTACCTCGATCTCGTGTACTCTCAATCTGGCACGATGTATGAACTCTTTCCCGATGCTCCACGACATGGAACTTCCAAATCACCAGCAACACCATCCGTCGATGGTATCATTGGTTCTATGTCTCATACTTCTCGTAAGTCCTCTCCCAACTCTACAAAGCAAAAATCTACTTCCTCCACTAATACTACTTCTCATCCACCTCCTAATATTGGTAAGACTGCAGAATTTAATGTTGTCGAGTCCAACCTGGCAGATAAAGCTTATAAAGGTAAGAAAAGGGTAAAGGAAAGGCCAAATATGATACCCTTGTTGGCCTCTGACCACACATAAAGTGGAGAAGGAGAAAGGAAGGGAAATCCTAACTGTCAAATAGCTTCAAAGGAATCAATATGCATTTCAGTTCAATAAAAAGGGGAAACTGTGGGTGATAAGGTTTAATGATGAGAAAAATTCATTTCCACCCTTATTCATCTCATTTCTCCTCTTTACCTTAATTTACCCTCTTTTACCCTTCATTTTTCCATTTCTAAGGTCCCATGCTACATTTCTTTATTCGCAGCTCCGCCCCCACTTTAGGCCGCTTGATATATATATATATATATATGGCATAGACTGTACCTTATCCCTTTCTTACCTTCCCACATCGCAAGACCGCAATATTCATTCATAACACCATTCACCACTTATAACTCCGTTGATGCGATATAAAGTGACCCACCTTCCCGCAGGAGCCTTTATCGTAATCAATCCATTCCTTTCTGTTCAAAACCATTATCGGCACTCAATTACCTTTGCACATTGCCAACATCTCTTCTCTTCACATTTTTCACTCCACATAATATAACCTTTACGCTTTGCTACTTCCATGAAAAGCCTATGATCTACGATTTTTAGGTGGGGCCCTACCTCCATCTACCACGTCACCTTCCCTACACTTCGCACATCACACTTTCCATCACTTACCCTTCACTGTTATCACATAAAACTTGCAATATGCGATCTGTGGGTTTGGTCCCACCTCCATCTGCCACATCACCTTCCTTGCCATCGCCCATCGCTCCCCGCAAATTTTAACATTTACCACCTGCTTCTCCCAGCTAAACCTTGTGACATGTGATTTGAGAGCGCAGTCCCACCTCTGCCCATTCCACGTCACCTTCATTTCCCCCCACACACTTCGCACTTCAAAATATCTAACATTTGACCCTCGTTGCTCCTAGCTAAACCTTGCAACATGTGATCTGCGAGCGTGGTCCCACCTCCATCCTCCACGTCACTTCTTCGCGCATCGCACTTCGTACATCGCAATTCTTATTGTTTACACTTATCTACTCATATTAAAAACCTTTGATCTACGATATGCGACATGAGTTTGGGTCCCACCGCCTTGCCACGTCATTAATAGCCCTCTCGTGGCCTTTGTTCCACTCTTTTTGGTGTTTATGAGTCCCACTAGCTGCACTTCCACTTCATCCATCCAGCCTTTAGCTCTGCTCCACATAAATGCATCTGATGACTCAATCTATTTCACATCCCCTCCACCTTCCAAAGTTTAATGTCGAGTAGGGTCCAAAATGGCCCGTTTCTAATACTGCGTTTGGTGCTATGTGGTAGGTTGTAGTGATTTCTCACCCCCCCCCATCCAATATAACAAACCATTCATGCTCGCCACTCAAATATGGTTTCCGGTTTTCAATTCAAACACAGCATGGGATTTTGGTTGGAGGATGCAGTTATGCTTTATTTAGTTTTCTCAGGAAACCTCTACTAAGGAGACGAGCATGTGCAGTACAACCGATCATTTCATAGCTGCTGAGTGGAAATCATGAGAGTTAGAGAGTGGAGGATTCCAAACAACAGATGGAATTATATGATGAAGGCTTGAATTCCCACATATTCACAACCACTTCTCACCACTCCTTTTGAAAATTTTGGAATTTGGCCTCCTTGGCCAACTATTTTGTTTATGTTATATAGTGATGTTTTGCTGGTAAAATCCCGATTTTACCAAATTCTATTTTGATTTTATGTTACTGGAGGGATTTATTGATGCACACCCTACTATTTATTAGGATATTTTTTTTTCACCTATGTGGTTCGATCATGACAGAATATTTGAGCACAAACCCTCAAGGAGAAATCTATATGTAGTGAGTTCTAAGATGAAAGAAAGGTTTTGCAATTTTGAAGAATTTTGTTGTAGTTTTGTATGATTGTGCTCCCTCTTCTCTGAGACACATATTTGGGAGATTTTTTTAAAATTAATATGATACAGAGTTGTTATTTGGATTCCAAATGGAGAAATGAGTATTATTTATCTATTCCCTTCTGTTATCACTAATCTCCTTTTTATGTGTAATCATATTTCATGCTATGTTTCTTTGATGGTTCGTGTAATATAGCTGCAGGCGCTCTACAATTTTATTCATGAATTCGTGTCTGTATAACACTCAGGTGTTAACACTCATGTATTAAGCTTTCTGCACTCCCTTAACTCACTCTCCACGAACCTCTATTTTTTCCCATATCTCATTCATATCCGCTTACTTTGAGTTCATTGGGGGACATATTCTTAAATCTCCTAAGCCTGTCTCTTGTGGGTTCCTTCTTCGTTCTTTCTGAGCGCCTCTAAATATTTTTAAAGATTTTTCTCATTGTTTTATACTTGGCCCATTCAAAATCCATCAACCTCACAGCCTCCTGAGCCCTCTCACAGTTTGGGGAATTCACACAAACCAGGCTCAAATAGTCTTCTCCGTTCTTGAACCACCAAAACCATTACTCTATTGACCCACATTCTATCAAAGACATTTATACAATTTTCCACATTTAACCTCTAATTTTAAGATGTCCCAGGAACTGGTCTTTTGTAACTCAACGATGTCTCTAGGAGCTAAAACATCTTTTTGGCGTCATTGTCGGGGACGAATTAGAAAATCTTTTCCCTGGGATACGACATTATCTTCACCCTTCAATCAGTTGAGCACAAAGGGTTGAGATTTGCATGGCCCTCACCTTGGCAGCTCCACTATTATCAAAGTTTAAATCAATTGTAATCCTCACTTACAAAAAGCCTCATACTCGATCAGATACTTCCCAACAGAGAACCCATTTTGTATCTGATCCTAAAAAGATCGTATTTAGGAGAATCTGGAAGGAAAAGAAACCCAACCAGGCTGATCTACCCTCATTTTCCCTAGAAGATTCGCCTTCCTCATCTCATAAATTTGATATCTATGGTATTGTCTCCATAGCCCATGTACTTGAGTATCCTCTAGAAATCTCTGCTTTAGCCAGCTCATCCATAAAATACAAAGTCAAATCCACTGATAGTTCTTTGCCTCCTGTGCACCCTACTCTAGATGCCAAAGAAGTCAAATAAGTTACAACACTCCAAAGCTCATTACAGATGAATATCCAAAACTCTACTCAGCATATACCCATTGCACCACAACCAAATCATCCTCATAACTTACCACCACTGCCCCTCATGGTTGTACCAAGTTTCCTCCTCAAAAAATATGCTCCATTGGCTTTACCTCAAGTACTGAATGACATGTCGCAATATTATCTAAATATCTTGCCTCGGTTCACCAAGGAAGATAATACTTATGCACAGAAACAAATTGAAAACTTCTGCACCTTTTCTAAGAATGTGAATGCGGAGCACCTAGATGTGGTGTTGAGAATTTTGTTCAAATCCTTGGATGGATAGGTTCGAAAGTGATTCAAATCTCTTGTTGATAACACACTCACCACTTGGGAAGAAATGGAGAACTTCTTCACACTAAAATGGGGAGAAAAGAGTGACCATGGATATGTCCTCACAGAGTTCAATGCTCTTAAAAAGAGACACAATGAGGATGTAATATAATTCATAAAGAGGTTCAATAAGCTCTACGATAATCTCCCTGCTGAAATAGAGCCTCCCCAAGCAGCTGTTAAGGTGGTTTTCGTAGGAGCTTTCGAACAGGAGCTTGTGTTCACCCTAAGATAAAGAAAATCCACATCTCTAGATCATATCCATACTGTTGAATTGGAAGTAGAAGAAAAATTTTCTTCTACTGGTAAATTCAAAGGGTAGACAGAGAATGAAGCCAGAAGAAAGAGTAGGGAGGAGGCTTCTACTTCTAATCAAGAGAGGGAACCACAGGAGTACATAATTAAAGAAATGAATAAGTTGATCAAGAAAATCTCAAATAAGTTGGTGAAACTTGAATTGGAGGCCAAGAATATCCCTCCTCATCCTAACCAAATGATTCCAAACCATGGGTTTAATCCCAAATACTGGAAGCCCCTTCTATAGTTGTTGCAGTAGGAAAGGAAGGAGAACCAAGATCACATCCAACCTACTCTATACCTAGAAGGGGAAATGGAAGAATAGATCAAGGAAGTCACAGACATCCAAGAAGATCAATTCCTCATTTACTCCAAGGATGAAGAAGGTGAACTCACCCTGCAAGAAGAGATAAAAGAGAAGGAAGTCCCCACAGAGGATCGAGATATTGACAATTACTGTAGGCAGTTTATGGATTTCATGCAAGCTCAGCTCCACAAGAAGTATGACCTCAGGTCCTCTAGGAAGATAACCTGAGTGCAAGAACAAAACGAAGAGTCAATACCCAGATAATAGACCCCTTCTAGTTCTACCAGTAAGGGGTAAAATCCATTAGAAGATTTTCCCATCATAAATCCACTACGTCCACTTCCACAAAGCAAGGCTCTGATCCTCCCACAAACGAGAAGTCATCATATATAACCTTGAACCTTCCTAACCACCCTAAAGAGAAGTCCAAAGAATTCATTGCAAAAAAATCTCCCACAACTTTTAACCTCTAGAAATAATTAGAGAATTTCAAGATCATGGTTCCCCTGATCGAGCTCCTAAAATAGCCTTCATACAAGGCCCAAGTGTCCCAATTCATGCTACCCCATGGGGTAGGCCCTCTCCCTAACAGCCTCAATCTCCAAGAAGAAAGACTTGTGGTAGTTTTTGGACCTCATGTAGAAGAGCTAGACTCTGCCACTCCCCCATTCTATGTGACTCTAGTTATACATGACCTGTTATTGCAAAACTGCATGATAGATTTCGAGGCTTCACATAATATGTTTTCATTGTCTGACATGGAGCAGTTGGGGTTGCAGATCACCGAGCCTTATAAAGATCTATATTCTTTTGATTCTAAGAGGGTAAAATTCTTGGGCATGATAAAAGATCTGGTAGTAAACATAGCCCAAATTCCAGCCAAAAGTGTGGTAATGGACATTGTTGTAGCTGATATCCCATCTCGGTTTGGAATGTTGTTGTACAAATCTTGGGGATCCAAGATTGGAGGATCCATAAAAATGGACCTCACCTATGCCATTATTCTAGTATTAGGTGGGGAGGAAAGAAAATTATATCGTGAATTCAGATTCGTTAAGATGGTCACCAAAGCTGATGGTTCCACAAATTCTATGGTATATGGAAAGGAGGGTGAATTCTCTTGTCCTATGCTCGAGGAGGACAAAGATTTCCTACAAGAAACAAGGATCTGTCCCCTAATATAGAAAAATTCTATACGAAGAGTGCAAAATAATATATGGACCTCGCAGTTTGATGGAGCTTACTCACGAGAAGGAAACAGGGCCAGGGTACTCTTGATATCACCAGAATGACGCTTGGTTCCCCTTTCCTTTAAGCTGGAATTCGAAGCCACAAACAATGTGGCTGAATATGAATCCCTACATTTGGGGTTGTAGACCGCATAGAACATGAACATATAGAACCTCGAGGTGTTTGGAGATTCAGAGATTGTAGTGAGACAAGTTAGGGGCCAATGCCAAACTAAACACCTGCGTCTTAGAGATTACAAGAAAGAGGTATGGGATTTGGTTGAGAAATTGTTTTCTGATTTTAACATTCATTTCATGTTGAGGGATAAGAATAGAATGAAAGACTCACTAGCTGTGGCTACTAGTAATTTCCACCCCCGGCAGAATCCTTTTCTCAGATATGAGGTTGAGGTGCGATGCAGCCCCTCCATTCCGGACAACGTAAAGAACTCGCAAGTCTTCGAATATAAAGAGCAGGTCCAACATTTTATGGAAATAGTTGGCGAGTTCTCAAATATGGTGATCAACTCAGTCATCGAGGATGATATTCAAGAGCCAAAAATCATATGGGAAGAGACACTAGCTGGAGACCATGTTTTGCAATTAAAGGGAAATGTCATTACCAGGGGGCTTGTTCCTCTAGAGAGGTTGTTTGAAAATAATGATATCCCAGTGAACCCCATCAAAATGACCCTCGACAAGCCTGTCATGGATGTGACCATTGGGACAGAAGAAGATCCAAAGGTGGTGAAGCTGTCAAAAGGGGTCCTTGAAGAATACCAAGATCAGTACCCTAGGTTGTTTCAATCGTATAAAGACATCTTCGCCTGGTCATACCAGGATCTAAAGACTTTTGACATGGAAATTATACAACAAAAAATACCTATGAATGAAGATGCTAAGCCTCATAAGTATAATCTGAGACAGACCAACCCTCTTCCTCTCCCAGCTATCGATAAGGAAAAAAATAATTTGTTGCAGGCCAAGATCATTGTCCCTTTAAGATACTTCGAATGGGTGGCGAACCTGGTGCCTGTAAGAAAGAAGAATGGTGAAATTAGGTTTTGTGTCAATTTTCATAATCTGAATAGAGCCTCACTCAAAGATAACTATCCCCTCCCGAATATGGACCACATCTTGCAAAATGTGGTGGGATCCTCCTGCATGCCCATGATGGATGGATTCTCAGGATACAATCAGGTGGCAGTGCTACTGGAAGACCAAAAGAAGATGACGTTCACTACACCTTGGGGAACCTTCATGTATGCCCGGATACCATTTGGCCTGTTAAACGTCGGTGCGACATTCCATCGTGTGATGGAAATTTCTTTCATAGGAGAGCAAGATTATTTTGTGGTGATATACCTAGACAGCATCATCATATTTTCAAAGAGTTATGTTGAACACATAGAGCACCTTTGATGAACCTTTGATAAATGATGCAGGTTTGGTCTGTCTCTGAATCCCAAAACATCAAATTTTTCCTTGGAGGAAGGCAAGTTACTAGGGCACATAGTAACTAAGGAGGGAGTGAAGATCGACCCGAATAAGGTAGAGGTGATAAACGACATTCCTGTACCAAGGAACAAAGAGGAAGTACAGGTGTTCCTGGGAAGAATAAATTTCCTCTTAAGGTTCATTCCCAACTATGCTAAGATTGTCCGAAACATCACCGAGATGCTGAAGAAGAATAGTGAACTTAGATGGACTCTTGAATCCAGGGACTTTTTCAATAGGATCAAACAGGCCTTTGCAAAAGCTCCAGTGTTGGTGGTCCAGATTATAGGAAGCTGTTCATGATTTTCTCTTTTACCTCCCCTCACACAATAGACACAATACTTTTACAGAAAAATGCCAAAGGGCATGAAAAAACCATTGCATTCTTCATCCAATTCCTACGAGACACTGAACCGAAATACGATATCCTCGAGAAGGAAGCTTATGTTTGGTTAAATCTCTAAATCCATTTTGGGTGTATGTGTTACAATGTTCCATAACCACTTATGTCCCCACAACAACGGTGAAGTATATCCTGGTGCAGGGTGATAGTGAAGGAAAAAGGGGCAAGTGGATAGCCAAGATTTAGGAGTATGAACTAGAGATAAAGCCTACCAAGCTCATTAAAGGCAAAGGGCTAGCAAAAATTTTGTCTGAATCCAACTATCAAGCTTTGGGGATAAATCTGTGTATGAGAGGAGGAGAGGCACAGGAGGATAGAGGTGCACATCAAGGCATAGAATCTTCCACACAAAAAACACATGTGAAGTACCTTCTATCCTCATGGTATAAAGATATAGTGGAATATATTTTAATGTTGAGATTCCCTCTTAACTATGATAAGGCCAAGTACGACACCTTGAGGCTGAGGTCTCAAAATTAAATCATGGCAAATGGGAAACTGTATTGGAAGGACCCGACGGGGATCCTATTATTGTGTTGAACAAAGCAAGAATTTGACCAAGCAATGACCAAATTCCACGAAGGGATATGTGGTGGACATTATAGTTGGCGATCCACTGCACACAAGATCCTAAGGGTAGGCTTCTTCTGGCCTAAACTGTTTGGTGATACACATGCTCGTATCTGGGCCTGTGAGAAGTTTCAGACGTTCACTGAAAAGAAAAGGTATGCACCTCTCCCATTCATCCCAGTACATGTTGAAGAACCTTTCAAATAGTGGGGAATTTACTTAATAGGAGAGATTCACCCCGCCTCTAGAAATCAACATCAATGTATCCACACTGCTATGGATTACATCACTAAGTGGGTAGAAGCCATGCCTACAATAAATGGTACAGATTCAGTGGTGATCAAGTTCCTAGAGGAGAACATAATATCTAGGTTTGGATGCCCAGCTAAAATCATTACAGATAATGCTCGGGCTTTCAAGTTGGCTAAATTTGTTAATTTCTGTCAGTGTTACAACATCTTGCTGGGACACTCCACTGTGTACTACCCACAGTGGAATGGGCTAGAAGAATCATCTAACAAGACACTGGCGAGGATATTAAAGAAGACCATCAACAAAAATCAAAATAACTAGGATTCCCAGCTCAATTTTTCACTCTAATAAAATCACATCACCACTAAAAGATCCATAGGAAAGTCCCCTTATGAACTAGTGTAAGGCAGAGCTGCAGTCTTCCTTATTCAGCTTGCATTACCTGTGGCCCGATTCTTATAAGAAAGTGAGGAAGAGCTAAATGATCTTATCTGAAGAATGAATCAGTTGGTGGAGTTGAATGAAATCCGAGAACAGGTAATCCTCAGACTAGCAGAGTATCAAGAAAAAATGGAAGGCTTATTTGACCAAAGAGCTAAAGACAGATAAATCCAAGTTGGGGATTTGGTGCTACGATGGGATATCAAGTGAGCATACAAAGAGAAACATGGGAAATTCGACCCCCTCTAGTTTGGAACATTCAAGGTGGCAGAGGTTAAAGGAAACTATAATTTCACACTGGAGAACTTAGAAGGAGACATACTTGACGCACCCGTGAATGGGCAGTTCCTCAAGTTCTATTTTCATCACTGATGAGGGCTAATCCATCTCACTGTATATATCATTCCATAGTCCGTACTCCATTTTGTTTCCACCACAATTCATTTCTCCCATTTCATCTTCCATATCATCTTCCATTTTTCCCATTTTGTTTCATTCATTGTTTTCATTTTCCATTTCATCTTCCATATCATCCTCCATTTCATCTTCCATTTTGTGTCCACTTGACCGTTGGTTTAAAAATTTCTCTAATTAGTGTGCATTTGCAACTCCATGTGCCCAATAAAGCACAAGCATTCAGGGCTACAGGTTTTCAACACATTAAGAATAGCACGTTGTCCCCAGATGGAGCTAATGTTGGCCTGTGACGGCACACAAAGTGGAGAAGTAGAAAGGAAGGGAAATCCTGACTGTCAAAGAGCTTCAAAGGAATCAATTTGCATTTCAGTTCAGTAGAATGGGGAAAATGTATATGATAAGGTTTAATGGTGAGAAATCTTCATTTTCGCCCTCATTCATCTCATTTATCCTCTTTACCTTCATTTACCCTCTTTTAGCCTTCATTTTTCCATTTCTAAGGTCCTGCGCTACATTTATTTATTCGCAGCTCCACCCCCCCACTTTAGGCCACTTGATATATATATATATATATATATATATATATAACATGTATGGCATAGACCGCACCTTATCCATTTATTACCTTCCTGCATCACAAGACTGAAAAATTCATTCCTAACACCATTCCCCACTTATAACTTCATCCATGGGATATAAAGGCACCCACCTTCCCACATGAGCCTTTATTGTAAAAAATCCACTCCTTGTTGTTCAAAACCATTATCGACACTCAATTACCTTTGTGCACCGCCAACCTCTCTACTCATCACATTTCACACTTCGCAAAATATAACCTTTACCCTTTGATGTTTCCATGAAAAAATTGTAATCTGCGATTTGCGGGTGGGGCCTCACCTCCATCTGCCACGTCACCTTCCCCACACTTTGCACATCACACTTTCCATCACTTATCCTTTGATTTTATCACATAAAAATTGTGATATGCGATCTGTGGGTGCAGTCCCACCTCCATCTACCACGTCACCTTCCCCACCATCGCACATCTCTCCCTGCAACTTTTAACATTTACCACCTGCTGCTCCTAGCTAAACCTTAAAACATGCAATCTATGGGCGCAGTCCCACCTCTATCTGTTCCACATCACCCTCCCCGCCCCCCACACTTCACACTTCACAATATATAACATTTAACCCTTGCTTCTCCCAGCCAAACCTTGTGACATGTGATCTGCAGGCATAGTCCCACCTCCATCCTACAACGTCACTCTTCTGCTCATCGCACTTTGCAAGTCACAATTCTTACTATTTACCCTTCATTTCTCATATGAAAAACCTCCAATCTGCAATATGCGATATGCATTTGGGTCCCACTGCATTGGCACGTCATCAATAGCCCTCCCGTGGCCTTTGTTCTGTTCCTTTCAGTGTTTATGGGTCCCGCTAACTCCACTTTCTCTTCCGCCATCCTATGTTCATCTCTACTCCACATAAATGCATCCAACAGCTCATAATCAATTTCACATCCCCTCCACCTTCTGAAGGTTAATGCCGAGGGGGGGCTAGGGTCCGAAATGGCCAGTTTCTAATACTACCTCTGGTGTTACGTGGCAGCTTGTAGTGATTTCGCACCCCAACTTCCAATACCACAAACCATTCATGCCCCCCTCCGAAATCCAATTTCTGGTTTGCAATTCAAGCACAACATGGGATTTTGGGTGGAGCATGCAGTTATGGTTTATTCATTTTTCTCAGGAAACCTCCACTAAGGAGCCGAGCACGCACTGTGTGATAAATCATTTCACAGTTGCTGAGAGGAAATCATGAGAGTTAAAGAGTGAAGGATTCCAAATAGCACCACCTATTCACAGCCACTTTTCACCACTCCTTTTGAATATTATGAAATTCAGCCTCCCTAGCCAACTGTTTTGTTTTTGTTAGATAGTGATGTTTTTCTGGTAAAATCCTGATTTTACCCAATTCTGTTTTGATTTACTGTTACAAGAGTCATTTCTTGAGGCATGCTCTACTAGTTTATTAGGATATTTTGGTTTTCACCTGTGTGGGTCAATCATGATAGAATATTCAATCGCAAACCCTCAAGGAGAACTCTATATGTAGTGAGTTCTAAGATGAAAGAAAGGTTCTAGAATTTTAAAGAATTTTGATGTAGTTTTGTATGATTGTGCTCCCTGAGCTCTGAGACACATATTCGGGAGAGATGTTTAAACTTAATATGATACAGATATGTTATTTGGATTCCAGATGGAGCAATGAGTAGTATGTATCTATTTCCTTCTATTTTCAATAGTCTCCTTTTTATGTGTAATCATCTTTCATGCTATGTTGCTTTGATGGTTCGTGTAATGTAGCTACCAGTGGTTTGCAATTTTATTCATGAATTCATGTCTGTATAACAATCAGGTGTTAACGCTCATGTATTAAGCTTTCCGCACTCCCTTAATTCATGCTACACAAACCTCTATTGTATCCCATATCTCATTCATATATGCTTCCTCTGAGTTCACGGGGGGACATATTCTTAAATCTCTTAAGCCTATCTCTTTTGGGTTCCTTCTTCATTATTTCTAAATGCATCTACATATTTTTAAAGCTTCTCCTAATTGTTTTATACTTGGACCATCTAAAATCCATCAACCTCACAGCCTCTTGAGCCCTCTCATAGTTTGGGGAATTCACACGGACCAGGCTCAAAAGGTCTTCTTCGTTCTTGAACCACTAAAACCATTACTCTATTGACCCATATTTTGTCAAAAGGAATTTATAAAATTGTCCAGATTTAACCTCTGATTTTAAGATGTCCAACGCACTAGTTTTTTGCAACTCAATGTTTTCTCTAGGAGCTACAACAAACTTGAAATAGGATTCTCCTAAACCAAATGTTGATGATGGTTCGAAACGCAAACCGAAGCGCCCTTATCTAATTTGTGACAACGAGAATTACACCAAGGACTATCTACAACGGGTTGAGGTGAGTCAACTTCTCAAAGGCACTAAAGGCACTCCAACTATTCTTAAAGAACCATTCCCATCACAAAAAACTTAGATGGTGGAGAAACCTCAATCCTCTACCTCTTTTGGCTCTCAGGTTCTCATGATGAATGGTGTTTAACTCATATCTATTGCTACAATATCAAAATATTATATTGAACCATGTCAGGTAGTAGGGAAAGAGATCACAGATGGTCCTCCTCCATCGCTTGCTTCTAGCCCTCTTCACATTGAAAGGCTCAGTCCTGGGCCTATTGTATGGCCACCTTCTAAAGGCATGCTCCGTAACTCTTCCTATAACCAGAATGCCTGTGCTACTTAGCATTACAATATTTTTTATGATTTAGCTTAGGCATTATCCATTATGTCCGCATTGGAAGTGATTTAGAGATTTCCGTCACAATGGAAGCCTTTTCTATCCGCTATCAGAGGGGTGTACCCCGTTGATTCAAGTTTATCACCTTTGATCTGGAAAATTTCATTCTGCATCTCCCTCACCAGCTTGCACTGGTTATCCAAGTTGGGATTAATGGTAATAATATCCATTGAGTGGTCATGGATGAAGGTGGATCTACTTGCATCATTTTTGTTGCATGCTGGAAAGCCATTGGCTCTCTGACCCTTAATCAGTCTCCAAATTCTTCAGAAGCTTTCAACGGAAGGGAATCCCACCCTCTTGGTGTTCTCACTAGTTTACCTATAACGTTGGAAGGAAATATGGTTAATGTTTAGGTTGAATTCATTGACACCAAGCTCAATTAGAATCTTCTCCTCAGTCACAGTTGGACTCACGACATGCTATGCATTCCATCCATTGTATTTTGTGTTCTTCGATTCCCACATGAAGAAAATATCATCACTTTCGATCAGTTGTCCCTTTTCACTTCCACATCCTCCGAGAGAAACGTTCCATATATAGATTGTATTCCTACGCCTTATGAGAGAATAGGGCTGGGAATTTTCAAATATCCCACCCTTATGGGTATTTTTTCTCTTCCTCCGTCAAACACTGCATAGGTTAACATGATCTCCACATCTTCTGATCTGTGGATCATCCCTTCGCTTGAGGAGGTTGATTCGTTTGGTGATGTGATGTCGTTAATCCCAGTAGAAATTTATTATTGCGAAGTTATCTTGGCTTCGAATCCTCTTCCCTCTGATCATACTCCTTTGAGTATGTCTCTCGACATGTATTCTCAATCCCCTTGGCTTGGCACTTCGGATTCACCGGATCCTTTGAATGAGACGTTTCCCATTGATGAAGCCATCATGGAAACCATGTCTCTAGAGGATCCTCCCTAGGAAAATAGTCATCATCGTTCCTCCTTTATGCCTAGCCTTAGGGCCATGTCTATTTGTCTTGACAAATTTTCTTTGCAAGCTCCCTCCCATCCGATTCAAACGCCCATCTTGACACATTAAGTTTCTTCGAAAGGTAGCATGGGGAACATTACACAAATGATGCCTATTGACATCTCCTTTAAACCGGGAGTTGTCAAGGACATCCACATTGGGGTGACCTCTTCTCCTAATGAGATTGAGGTATATAATAGTCTCTTTCGAGTGCTTTGAGACATTTTCGCTTGGTCCTATGAGGAAATGCCCGACATCGATCCAAGTATAGTTGTGCATGAGATCCCTAATTATCCTGGCGTAAAGCCTATTCGCCAACGTCTTCATCCCGTGCACCCTAGAAAGGTCACCGCCATAAAGGCAGAAGTTGAAAAACTTCTCAAAGCTGGCTTCATTTATCTGATCCCCTTGATAGATTGGGTCTCTAATATCGTCCCTGTGGATAAAAAGCAGGATACTATCTGAGTCTGTGTGGATTACTGTGACATCAATTGTGATTTTCCTAAGGATAATTATCCCACTCCTTTCATCGAATAGATCATTGAAGAATGTGCTAGGAGTGAGATCTTTTCCCTTATGGATGGGTTCTATGGTTACAACCAGATCAATATTCTACCGACTAATCAACACAAGACCGCCTTTATCTGTCCATGGGGCACCTTTGCATATAAGAAGCTCCCTTTTGGCCTTAATAATGCTAGTGCCACATTCCAAAGAGAAATTCCATACACTTTCCATGATATTAATCAAATTATTCAACTTTACCTAGATGACCTTCCAGCTTATTCTGCTAACCGTAAGGACCACCCAGATCACCTCTGTCAAATATATCTTCATTGTAGATGCTACAACATCCAGCTCAATCTGCATAAATGTGTCTTTTGTGTCGATTCTAGTATACTCCTTGGGTTTATCATTTCTAAAGACAGAATTCATCTCGAACCTCTTAAGATCGAAGCTATTTTTAATCTCCCCTCCCCTTGATCTTTACATCAGTTGCAGAGTTTGCAAGGGAAAGCTAATTTCCTGCACCGTTCTATACCGAACTATGCTGAAGTAGACAAAGGATTCATGTGATTGCTTAAGCAAGGCGTCACATTCCTCTGGGATGAGATTTCCCAAAAACATTTCGATGCACTGAAGACATTGCTTGTCAATGCTCCTCTTTTGCACCCACCTAAATATCATCGCAACTGTTCCCTCTATTTGGCTGCCGTGTTTATCACTATTTACATGGTTCTCATACAAGACGACGATGATGGTGACGAGCACATCATTTATTATTTGAGCCGCATTATTATCGATACAGAAACGCGTTATTCTCATGTTGAGAAATTGGCGTTGGCAGCTGTTCAAGCCGTCCAACGTTTTCGCCATTATATTTTACTTCGCATAGTAACTATGATTTATGACTACAACCCCATGACCTATATATTGACTCGACAATTGCTGGTGGGAAAATACTCGAAGTGGATATTTATCATCCCAGAGTTCGATTTGGAGTTCACTACCACTAAATCAAAGAAATCATTGGTTTTTTCCGATTTGATCTACACTTTACCTTCTGCCTCTACACCCTCTGGTTCTGAGGAACGCATTCCAGACGACACTCTTTTTCTAATTAGAACCCTTGATCCATGGTACGGTGATATCATCGTTATCTCCATACTTCCACCTTCCAGTCTGAGTTGACGAAAGAAGCTCGTCTATGTATCTGTCATTATTCACAACCTTATCGCATATTCAGAGATATTCTATACTGCATCGGAGCTGATTCCGTTCTTCGCCGGTGTTTGACCCTCCAGGAAGTTGAAAATTCCTCAATGACTTCCATTATGGTGCCTGTGGTGGTCACATGTCTATATATGCTACTGCTCAAAAAATCCTTCGTGCTGGAAATTTCTAGCCTACCATTTTCAAAGACTGTATTGTCGCTATCCATAAATGTCACAAATGCCAGATCTACCAGCGCAAGATGCATGCGCCACCCGCTCACCTCCATCCCGTCATTACCATTGGTCCCTTTGCAAAGTGGGCATCAATTTTATGATGTGTAACCCTCACTTGGCTGGGGGGCATGCTTATGTTACCCTAGTCGTGGATTACTTCACTAAATGGGCCAAATCAATGCCTACACTCATAGCTGACGGTAAGACGGTTGCACAATATCTTTTCAATCATGTGATTATCAGGTTTGGTGTCCCTCAAGCCATTTTCATTGACCATGGCTCTCATTTTCTCCATTATATGATGGCTGAGATGACTACTAAGTTGGGTCTGCGTCACGACAGCTCAACGTCGTACTAACCCCAGGCCAATGGCCAGGTTGAAGTTGTGAACAAGGTTTTAGTCACCATGCTTCAACGTACAATTGGGATGCACAAGTCCAATTGGCATCTCATGTTGTATTCAACTCTCTAGGCTTACCAAACCTCAATGAATCATGCAACTGGATTCACCCCATTCTATCATGTTTACAGTCTGGAAGCTACCCTTCCGATTGAATGCAAAATTCCTTCTCTCAAGATAGTTGTTGAATTACTGCCCAATACCACGCCGAAGGAAGAACATCTTCTATATTTGGAGAGGTTAGATGAAACTCGCTGCTTTGCTTCTCTAGTCATAGAACCACAGAAAAAGTGGGTCAAAGCTCACTTTGATTAGACGGTTTCCCCTCGTACCTTTGTAGAATGAGACTTAATCCTCTTGTATGACTGATGTAGGAGCATCAAAGCTAAATTTCAATTATTCAATTGTGTAATTAAGGGGGTGAGATATTTTAATTACTTTATTAATTAATTTTCTCATTTTTAATAAATTAGGAGAGAGATTATATATGTAAGGATTATTGTAAATATTCCTTAAATAATTAAGGATATGAATGGAGTGAATTAGGTAGATAATATAGGGATGAGGAATTCCATAAACGAGACTTAGTTGAGACCAAAAAAAGATAAATCTAAATTAGATTTTAAGTTGAGATTTGTGTGGAGGAATTTATGGAGTGAAATAAATTCATTATTTATATATAAATAGGAGGGTTTTGTGAGGATGAAAAATATCTGAGAGAGGTGAGGAGAGTGAGGAATAGAGAGAGAGTCAGAGAAATTTTCTGAAGGGCCCAGAGCCAAGAGGCCACCCATTTTAATATTTGGCCGAAGAGTTTTTGTGTTTTAAATCAGTATTTTTATTCTGTGGTTCTCTTTCCCTTTATGTATATATTGCACAACATCAGTTGTTTTGTTTAATGAAGAATTAGATGTGGTTTTTAAGAAATAAGGAAGCACTCATGTTTTTATATGCTAGGATCTGTTTAACCCAGAACCCTAGCATCATTTGGTATCAGAGCTAAAAGGTGCCTATTCTACATTTTGTTTTAAATATGCAACTTGTATATCTGTTTGTATATATATAATGTCTGTTGGAGCATGTGGGTGTAGGAGGTTGAATACGTTGGTGAAAAGGTTGAATGCAGGTAGTCAATTCACAAGTCGTGGTAGTGCCTCCCATAGCTGGACAATGCTGCAATTGTGTAGCAAACTACTAGCTCGGAGGCGGAGCTGTAGTATGAAGCAATTGAATGAATTAGTAGTGGTCTGTGGAGCTGTGCATACGCATTAAAGAGAAGAAAGTGGCTTGAAGCATTGTAATCAAGCATCATAGCTGAGGGATGTTGCCAACAAATGGCTCGGCGCATTTAGAGAACAGTCGAGGGACGCTGCAGTGAATTGAAGGTATATAACAGTGATGTTTAATTATGATACATTGATTGTAATGTATCACACCAGCACACAAAGCCATAACGCGGAGTTTTTATGACTGCTTTTCCGAGAACGTTGAATGGTAATGATATCGATTGTGACAGATATGAAACTTCAGGTTTAACAAATGAGTTGTGTTTTTAAATGCAGTTCTAACTATGTTTGAAGTGGTCCTTGGTGGACTCAACGAATATAGTAATAACCTGGAGTTTACATTGCTAATGAAGCCGAGTTGGGAAATGTATGAGAAAATCAATGTTGTGACTTGAAGGAAGGACAACATTGAAGCGAGGACAGATGGAATTGGTAGCAAGATTGGCAAGAGCGATTGGAAGGGTGTTTGCAGCAAACAAAAATCAAGTTACTGGAACTAAAGAAAAGGACGACATTCGAAGTCCGAGGGATGGAGTAAAGGTGTATCACGTCCTTTAGTGAAGCTGGATCAAACTTTAGTGTTGTGTTAATACTGGAAAAGATGTATTGGTCTGAGGCATTGGTGTCTATGAAGAAATTTATAGTGTCTAGTGGGTCGTCTTTGATGCAAAACAACTCTGTGATGAACACTTCCATAAATGCAATGTAATTGGTTTCGGTGACATTAGAGGTTATATACGCAGACATTTTCTGTGAGTTAGTTTCCCATTTACAGAAATGACTGTGTTTTGTTGTGAATTTCATAACAATTAAATTGAATTCGAAATTGTGGTGATTAGCATGTTTCTTGGATACGACATTGAGTTATAAACTGTATTGGTTCAGGTGAGCATGGATTCAAATATAAATATTTCATTGAGTTTGTTTGGATTTAAAAACTGAATACATATTTTCAAAGCAACGTTTTGACATTGTTGGATGTACAATCATGTCCCCAAAGAATGTTGTCCGTAGTTGTGAATGAAGCTTGCATAAAACACTGCCATAAGTCGGATTGTCATATGTGTTAATAGGAGTGGAAATTGGAATTGCCATTAAATGGTGAATACAGAATAAGTCCATCAAGTTAGAAGTGCAAATATGGACCTTAGTAAAATTGAATATCTTACTATATTAAATTGAAAGTGGGAATTGTGTTTTCCTACATCATTTTGGAATTTGGAAGTTGTAGAGTGAAGCCGCGGAAACGTGAGGAAGAATAACACTCAAATTTGGAGCTGGTGAAAGGGAATATTTGTTGCATTTTTGCGTCAACGTGTAGACCTGGTTGTCGAGACTGCATTAAACTTTGATGCTGTCATAGTGGAGTTGGGAGTTGATGATAGTATGAATTAGCATTCATAACTGCATTGGCAGTCTTGATGACAGAAAATATGAATTGGAGTGATGCAACGGAATTATGAGTCAAGGGCAAAGGTATGACTGAACATGTTATGTGTTGACATTTTGGGTTTTTCTTAACCAAAATCGAAATTATAAATAAGTATTTTTGCGAAGATGATTTATATATGTCAACATGCGGTTCAAAATTAAAGTGAAATTGTTGCGAATGTGGAGGTATAAATGAATGAAAATGCGCTATCCTGGGTGATAAAAAAAGAAACATGTGTTTTTATGAGAGAGGGTTTATTATGCATGATGTGGATTCTTCATAGTTTTGGTTAAGTCATTTTGGACCAAATCTTGTAGTAGGAATGAGAGAATTATTTTGATTTGTGTTTTAAATATTATAAATACAATTGCTTGATGTGTAAAATCTTTGTTTTACCATCATGTGGTGGTATGTAAGGAGGTGATATTTAGGATGGACACAATGTATGGGTTGTACATTGAAGAGGTTGAAATTTGAATAGTTTGTTCTCTGTATACAGGTGAAGAGATGTGAATTGATGTTGTATGGTGCATATAAGTGCAGGGAAATGTTTGCATTAAAATTACGAGTTTATGGGCATGCGAGTGTTTACAGTGACAAAGGCAGCATAGAAGAGTGGAATCCAGAGAATTGAGTTTGCAGAGAGAAGGTTTGTTAATAACCTTAACGAGGCATGAGGTATGATAATTTAGGAAGGTATTTTTGAACATTGAAGATTGAATTGTTTATTTATTTTCACCTTAAAATAAATCTTGGAAAACCTGAATTGCATTTTGACTAAAGACTTCAGTATCATGTGAAATGATAAGGGCAAACTGATGATTTTTCATAAGAATGAAGTATGCAAGAGAATGAAGATTTTACATCCTAAATATGTATTAGGGGTGTATGTTTGTTGGAGGATTTTATAACTTGAATTAAATCAAAATATCCACTATCATTATTATTGGGTCGAGTCTTGAAGTGAAAACAGATGTTAGAGTCAAATCAAAGTTTGGATAGTTTGAGTTGAGATTGAGTATTTTCATCCAAGATGAAGAATTGGTGTAAGTCTGAAGTCAAAGAGTTGTAAGATAAGTCAAAAGCCTGAATGTAATTGGGTACATGATCGGAGGAGTCTGACACCCAAATATTTTGGTCATTGTAACCTATGAATTACTGAAATTGTTGTTTGCAGCAAAGTGAAGCAAGGGAATTGCCAGAGATTGGTTCCAAGATAGAGAACCAAGAGAAGCCGAGCACAGGAGGAGTTCTTGCATTTTGATGAATGGAAAGTGTGAAGGATTGCTGAGAAGTGGATTAAATGAAATCCACACGTGAACAGATGAAGTTCAGAAAGAAGAGGAAGATGACTGTTGATAATCATTTCCAAAGATCTGATGAAGACCACAGCAGAGGGAAGAAGAAGGAAAATGCCAAGGTAAGTGGCATATGTGAGAAGTTGACAAATGAATATTATGAGAGGGAGAAGGTTGAGATAAAAATTCACCTTAAATTGTTAATGGAATTGTTGCAGGAAAATGTGAAAGACCAGACACATGGTTGGACCATGAGAAATAAAGTGAAGTGGCAAAGGCTACACATAAAGAGGGAAAAGCAGGTAAAAATACAGTTGACGGAAGAGTAGAGGAAGGTCGAGTAGATGTTGAGGTGTGAAGAACTCAGAGAGGCTCAGTTAAAAATGGATGTTTCCATTTGTGGCCCAGAACAGGGTGAAAGTCTGGGTGAAGAGATTAATGAGGAAGATCTCATGAAATATTAGGATATTTCAGAAGCATCTAAAGATGTGTTGGCGAGAGAAGCAGATGAGGCTATGAAACCTTGCAATTTTTCTCATAGTTTATGTATGTTTGCAGGATGTGCAAAAGATGGTGAACAGTCCGGTGAAACTATCACAAAGGAGAATCAAACTCTTGAGGTGGAGTTTGATGAAGAATTCATTTCAGAGTAGAAATCTATTGATTTTTTACAACAAGAAGAAATCATAAATAAATTATTGTTTGGGGTAAGACAACAAGTTGAAGCTGTTATGGAGCATAAGAAAAATGGAAATGCCGAAGAGATATTCCTAGGAGGTAAACAAATGTATTTGTTTAGTGAATTTACTGACAAAAGTTTACAATGTAATGATGTTGAAACCATGACAACTTAGGAATATTTCCAGAAGAAGGATGAAACTTGGAATGATGGTGGTGATAAAGTGTTGGAAATATTTCATATGGAAATCGAGTTATTGGAATGGTGGCTTAAGGAACCTGATGGGGAAGTAAAACTTACAGAACTTGATCCAGAAGAAATCACAGTTACTATGCATGATAGAGATGAGATTTTTATGGAGTTGAATGAATTTTATAACTTTTCAGATAATGATGTAAGTGTATGTACAGAAAGTGACATTAACAGATATGATGTCAAAGTCAGAGAAGTTGAGCATTAGGTACATCAAGGGAGTTGTGTCCATAGAGACAAAAAGGAGACAAAAATATTGATCCAGTAGGATGAATATGGAAGTAGCCAGTAGTTCGAAACAGAATCTATTGAAGTCCAACAAGTTGATGATGGGAGATTTTAGCTCCCTGTAATTTGCTAGATTGATTGAGATACAAATTGATAAGGGTAACATCAAACCAAGCTTTAGAGTTCTAGGATCTAGCCATCCTAGTCTCAGAGAGGGATCTCTCAGTATGTTTGTAAGGATATAACTTGATGCTTTCAAGAGGTTGATTTTAGGCTAGATGTCAAGTGCAAGGTATTTTGATTGTTTTTGGTTGGGTATGATAATTTGATAGATTTTATATAGGAAACATGGAATATTATTAAGTCATTGGGAAATGGAGTCTAACAAGGTCCAAATAAGTTCATCAATGGTTTTAGGAGCGTGTGCAGGGCAAGTTTACTTGGATGGTGGATCTTTTAAGGTTATGATGGATTTATAAAATGGACATAAAGATTGAGAACAACAAACTAATAAAGGGCTGAAACAGAATCCTTTATATACTTGTAAACTGAGGGAGCTTGAAAATTGATAAGAACAGCAAGAGAATCAAAGGCATAAGCAGAACTTAATACATTTGATTTCAGACTGAAAACAGATAATTAACCAAGACAAACATTTCTAGATAAAAATGCAGAAAGGTAAAAAAACTTATCCAACTTTTAGAGCTTTTATCATCTAGAGCAGAAAAAACATCTAAGATATACAAGTAACTATAACCATAGAAGGAGAGAAAACTCTAAAATCCAAATTTACAGCTATTAGGTTTCCTTGAAACAATTTCAGCTAAGTAACGGCAAAGAGCATGATTTTAAACAGAATTCTTTGACAAACCTAGACAAAGCTACTTTAAAGAGATGATTCCAAGGACAGAATATTTCAATGGCAACAATATGCAGGGCTAACCATAAATCATAATTGATGCTAACTGATCTAAATTATTCAAGAAATGGACGAGTTAAGAACTTGTTAGAGAGAAATAAATGATTTCTCCAATGTATCTAAGCAGAAGAAAACATTAAGGCAGTGAAGGAAAAACAGATTTAAGGTGCCATTAGAAACATTTCTTAATATAAATTCTTTGTCCTACTACAACATAGCAAGATGGAAAACATAATGGAAAAACTTAGAAAAACATAAACAAAAGAAAACTTCACCATCAACCAAGCCTATGGATCCTGCAAACAATCATTCTCCATTAACAAGCAAATCAGGTCATGCATGAGTTCCAAGACATCAAATTTCTCTTCAAGAGCTTCAAAGGACTATGTATTATTCCAACGTCAATCATCAAAATCTAACATTTACAATGAGTTCCAGTGCAGTATTTATACTGCAAATGAGGAGGTGGAACTATGTTTTAGGGTTCAAATGTCATTTATGACAGAGTAAATACGTTCCTGACCTTGATAACCATGCAAGGTATAAGGTAGGAACATATGTAGATACCTCTCTATTTTAATAACTTTGTCTTTACTCTCTAAGATAAAGATAAGTGGAAAATATTGACTTTAAGGCTTTATCTTATTTTTTACAATAACTGTCCTGACAATTTAAATATCTTCTTTAGTGTAATAAATCTCAATTTTCCCTTTGAGACAAAAGGTAGGCTATAGGTGGCAGTCTGATATATTTAAGGGAATAACTGCTCCTGTTGATGTATTCGAGGCACTTTAGCCTAAATCTTCTTGGTTTAATTATGAAACTTCTCTTTAGGCCCTTTAGCCTTGATATGTCTTTAATTAATCTGTTTTAAGGCTTTGATTTTTCCTTAAGTCTTTACAAATCACCTTTGATGACTTTTTCTCTTTATCTGATTGCTTTTGACCTTTAATTCTCTGTATTTAACCGTGTTTTATCCTTAATCTGCCAATTTAAGCCTTTAATCTTTCGGTCTTCATTTTTGGTCTTCAAACTTCATTAATTTTTCTACTTCTGTGTGTGCAGGAGGCTTCTTTGGTGTGTTGGAGGGTTCAAATAGGATCAATGCTCATGAGGCATCGATAAAGCATGATATAAAACTCTTTATCCCTCTCTTATTCACTTACAGAGCCTCGGATCATCATCCCGAGGCCTCAGTCACTGAATATGACTGTGGGAGGGCTTTTGTTTTATGTGCCACCATAGAACCTGCAACAATCAAAACAAAAAAATTAATTCAAAAACCTGCATTCTGGTGCGATAAACTGCTTACAAAGGTTGAGGAGTGGCAGAGGAGCATTGCAGGGGGAGGAGAAATGTGTGGAGAGAGGTGGAAAAAATAAGAAAATGGGTTGAAAAGGGTTTATGGCGCGAAAATTTAAAAAGTGGTTTTGTAGAAAAACTGGGCGGTATTCGTGCAAGGCAATGGTGGTAAGTGGTTTTGGTCCATATGGACGTGATGCCATACAACAAATGACGCGTGTCCATATGGAAACCACTTATTTCGTGTGGAATATGCGCGTTGAGGGGTTTTATAAAATCAGGCGCGAAGATGATTTTGAGTCATCCGATCTGGGCAATCCAATCGACGGTCATGGTTGTGCGCGAAAGTTGGAAATCTATGTGGGAGAAAAGGGGATGGTGGAAGACAGCTAGTGGATGGAGAGAGAATGGATGGTGGAGTAGTGGGTGGTGGGCCTAGCGGTGACGTGGAATTATTTGGTAGGTAGCGAAAAGGTTGGGAGATGGGAGGAGAAGCGGAGTTAAACGAGGGCCGTCGAATCTAGGCTTAAGGCCCTTGATCTACGGTCAAGAATGGACCGAGAAAATGTAAGGTGGAGTGAGGGAGGTTTAATGAGTTGGGAGCATTATGGCCATTGGATCTAGGCCTAAGGCCTTTGATCTATGGTCGAGAATGCCCGTGGAGATGAATGGATGGGAGGATGCCGGAGGGGGTTAAGAGAAACGGTGACCGTTGGATCTCGAAGATCGACAGTCAAGGACACATCGGAGCATCGCTATCGGGGTGGAATTTTTTCAAAGGAAGTGTGGGTTTAAAAAGGAATGGGTGCAGAGGAAATGCCGATGCGATGAAATGTTGGCCGTTGGATCCATGGGATGATCCCACAGCTGAGATCTGGAGTGCGGGGGGACCGAGGGGTACAAACCATTCTCCTAAATTGTGCCTCCGCAGCAAATCCTAGCCGCTCATCTAAGTTTTTATGCAGTAAGACAAGTCAACTGTAGTGACACCAAAGGGTATGGGCCACCTTGGTTGGGTGCCCCCACAGCGAGGATCACTTCGGGAACAAGTAATGGCATGGGATAAAGTATAGGGAAAGGGGCTAGAAGAGCAGGGAAGTGTTTTATGAATAAAGGAAAAGGCCGAGGGCTAAAGTGAAGGGTTTAGGGATAGCAAGAGGTCACGAGATTTGGCCATATGAGCAAAAGAGGCGGAGGGTCTAAGCCCTCGGGGTATCGCATCGGCGGGGAAAACAAAGAATGGGACCGGTGAAATGCGATGGGCCGATGATGCAATAGGCCTAGTGCTCGGTCATGGAGCGGGGTCACATGGTGGAGAAGGAGCTAGGGGCTAAGCCAAAGGGGCTTAAAACCTAATGTTTAATAGGGTCATAAAATAGGCCAAAAATGGGTTTTTAAGGCCTAAAATAGGGTTCCGATAGGTAAAAATAAGTTGTTTTTAAACCCAATGAAGGATTTTTGACGGTTTAGAAGGGTTTTAGAAGGTTTTTTAGGGAAATGAAGGGTATATGAGAAAGGAAAGAAGGGAAAATGGGGGAGAATGACTGTTGGGATAGGAGTTAATGAGTGAAAATTGGCTGAGGAGACGGAGATTAAAAATGGAGAATATAGCCTGAAACAAGTTTCCTTTTGAAACAGAAGGTGATTTTTTAGAAGTCATAGATGAAGATATTCGATGAACAGATAGACTTAGGATAATTAAGGCTGTGAGATTTCTAGAACTCATAATGCTTGCTTTGAAATATTATTTCCATAAATCTAGGATTAGTAATTTAGTCATATAATTTGGAGAAAGTCAAAATTATGGATGACTAACAGGAGATTGATGCCTGAAGCATCAAAAGAGGCCGAAAGGTCTTATTTTTTTAAAACTAATAGTTTGTTGGTGAATGCAAGCACAACACTGCACGAGATATTTGTTGCTATAAAAGAAGTCAAAGACTATAGTTGTAATCAAGAAGGAGTTCTTGATTATTTTCCACTGCAGAAAGTTGAGTATTCAGCTCAGTTGGAGACGAAAGAGTTAGACAAAGAAGAATTACTCCAAGGAATTGGTAGAATAAAGTGTTCGAGAAGCCGATGGAATCCGATCAACAGAGTGAATGATGAGTTACCAAATTGAGTTAATACTTCGAAGGACCAGCGGCAGAACAAAGTTTGGAATCCTGGAGGGAGCAAGTCATCAGGACTTTTGGCTGTTGCATTGTTACAGAAAAGTGACGGACCTCATAGAAAGGAGTCTATGGAAACTTCTTTACATGGGGAGTCTGATACAGGAGCATCAAAGCTAAATTTTCATTATTCAATTGTGTAATTAAGGGGGTGAGATATTTTAATTAATTTATTAATTAATTTTCTCATTTTTAATAAATTAGGAGAGAAATTATAAATGTGAGGATTATTGTAAATATTCCTTAAATAATTAAGGATATGAGTGGAGTGAATTAGGTAGATAATCTAGGGATGAGGAATTCCATAAACGAGACTTAGTTGAGACCAAAAAAAATTAAATCTAAATTATATTTTAAGTTGAGATTTGTGTGGAGGAATTTATGGAGTGAAATAAATTCATTATTTATGTATAAATAGGAGGGTTTTTTTAGGATGAAAAATAGCTAAGAGAGGTGAGGAGAGTGAGGAATAGAGAGAGAGTCAAAGAAATGTTTTGAAGGGCCGAGAGCCAAGAGACCGGCCATTGTAATATTTGGCTGAAGATTTTTTATGTTTTAAATTAGTATTTTTATTTTGTGGCTGTCTTTCCCTTTATGTATATATTGCATAGCATCATTTGTTATGTTTAATGAGGAATTAGATGATATTTTTAAGCAAGAAGGAAGCACTCATGTTTTTATATGCTAGGATCTGTTTAACCCAGAACCCTGGCATCAATGAGCAAGCTCATGATATGCTGGGAGCAGGAAAATTGGAACCCATGTGGCATGGGCCCTACATTGTTAAGAGTGTTTTGTAGAATGAGGCCTATGAGATAATTGACTACGAAGGCTATCCTTTGAATCAACCCAGAAATGGGTTGTACCTCAAAAAATATTATGCATGGTTCTCTCATGCACGTCCTTTTGTACATAAGTGTGCTTTTCATTTTTGTACATTTTTTGGCTTGGTGTGCTTTGCAAGCATTTTTTCCTGCTTATTTTGTGTTTTCTTATTGTGCGTATGTTTGTCACTCCTTATGTTGGTTTCGATGATGGTGGCTCCCACAGTACCCGAAACCTATCTTCTGCAGCCTAGGAGATTTATGATCCTAATGGTGAGTTGGTATACTTTCAAGGTATTTGTCTAGGAGTAACAACCAACAATGTCACTTAATATAGTGTCGTCATTTAACTCTTAACCGAAGCTATTGCTCTCGACATTCATGAATTAATTGTGAACCTAGACTCTCAACTTTTTGTTCTCCAGCTCAATGGGCGTTAATCTATTAGAAACCCTCAGATTTTAAGGTTTTATTTGCATGTTCGTCTGTTAGAAAGGAATTTTGATAATATATCATATCAGCATATTCCTAGAAGAACGAATATGTTAACTGATGGAGTAGCCAATTGTATTAGATAGACATTTGCGGAATTTGTAAAAACATCCATCATTGCATAATAAGATTTATATATATATATATATATATATATATATATCGATTGTTTGCATCCACGTGCATTATAATTTCAAAAAATATGTGTTTTGGTTACATCCCGATACATCATTTCTCTAAAAAAATATGCAAAAATAGAACCTAGGCATCTAATTAGCATGGTGCTCATGATAGCATGTCGCTGCATGCATGACCCGCCTCAGTAATTGGTGGATGAAGTTAGACACCCCCTGCAGTGTGCTTATGATATGCATGAGGAACATCCTCGAATTTGTAATATCCCAAAAAAGGGAGAATGAAGTAATATTGAAGCACAATATAAGAATTGCAACAAAGTAAACAATAAATCTAAATACACACCAGAATGCACAGAAACAGCTGAGCTATTTTATTATATGGAGGTGGATAAACCAGTACAACAGTGCTCAAAATGATGGCCTAGAATGACCCTCTGTGTAATTGTTGGACTATTGGAAGGGAAACTGCATTGTCCTGTTGTAACTGTTGGGACTGCAACTGCCAGAAAGGTAGAAAGTTAGATCTAGGCAGTTTGGGAGCTCTGATGATGCTAAAACTTTAGATTTGAGCTCTATGATGGATATCCAATATAACCTAGAAAGTATTTTTCAGATCTATGAATCTAAGGAAATCACCCTCTTAGGGCTTGCACTATGTAGCTGTTGGGTATGCATATATGCTGCATGAACTGAAGATACGATGGCTGCAATGATGTGAAATAAGCTCTATGCAATAAGGGTTGATCCCTTCACTAGATCCTTGGGTTAAAAGCTCAATATATAGCTCCTTCAATCTCCTCCACTTAAAATACTTGCTGAATGATCAATAGCTTCAGAAAACTATGCTGTAAAAGAGGGAGGCTCAATAGTCTACTGCTAGATATGTCAGGTCAGCTCTTGAATGATGGAAACATTGAAACCAAAGAGAGGATATGGCTCCTCATAGGATTTTCAGCTGAAATGTTGAAAGCTTCCTTCCTCCAATAGATCTACAAGACTGCATTGTGCAATCCTTGAGGGGACTGCTTCTGCATGGAGGTAAAATACAATGGCCTAAATTTTGGATATAGATCTGCTGCTCCTGGAAGACTGAATGTGAAGAAAAAAGTGAAGGATGAATAATCCACTGGTTTCCTAACTGGAATGATAGAAACAACCTCCTGAAGATGGCACCAATGCATGATGAGGAATACAACTCAACAGAAAAACTTCCCAGAGTAGGCACTCAAAGTCCCCTGTCAGTAAGGGTGGGATTTCTGCTCGGAAACACCCTATGCTAAACAACACTTCATAGTTAGCTAAACAACATAAGAGTGCATAGAAATGTCCTAAGACAAATCCAGATCTAAGAAGATCAAAGAAAGGAATAATTCAAGTCATGCCTTCTATTGTGCCTTTAACTTCATTATATAGATTGTGAGCCTTCCATAGCCTGGGCCCTCTCCATAATTGCATTGTACTGTGTACATAAGTCTCCATGATTTACTGCGCTATCTCTCCATGTCCTCCATCATGTCTACATGTGATGATCAACCTATCCATCATGTGTGCATTAAATGCACTACTTTCTCCATCAACTTATCATAATTTCTTTATGACCTTACTTTGAATTCATTATGATCTTAGTTGACCTCTTCAAAGATCCTCATGATTTTATACTTAAGATCCATGATCTTATTTGAGTGTTTCACCCTCCATGATCTATCTCATAAATGAGACATGATCTCCACTCCTTTATCATTAATGAAGCTTCTCCACTTCTCCATGATTTAGATCTAGATCTAAAATATCCACATATAGACATCAAAAGTGGATTTTATTCATATTTGGGGTTTGTGGGTCCCTCCACCCTTTTATTTACTTAGTTAATTAAGCTTATTAAGAACTCTAATATTCCAAATAAACATGTGAAAATTTTGGAATATTAAAATCCTCCCCGGAAAAATGTTTCTTGTCCTCAAGCAACTGCAAAAGTAGATGCTAGAGTAATCGGTCCCCCTCCAAATGGAATCCACACAAGGATGGTTTCCCCATTTGCTGCAATGAGTTATGTATTCCCAACACCAAATTTGCCTCTCTAGAATGTATAGAGTGACCTCTAACTGTGTATCTAGATGTCCAACCTCAATGATGAAGCTCCAAGTGACAACCATAAGATGTCCAACATCCTCCACAATACATGAGATACATAAAGATAGATGGTTCCTCCCACTAAAGGAAAGCTCCAACTCACAAGGTGTTAGTGTGAATTCTAATCGCAAGCGTACAAAAAAAATCTCACTTTAGCTGTGCATAAAAAACAACCCTAACATCAAATATGGCTGCCAATTTCCTTAGATCTGCAGTTAGTTGACCAAGATAAATGCTAAAAAATCCATATCTATGCAGTTAAAGACATTAAACAGCAACTAAAAGCAAGATTTTCTCCATGCATCCAATAAACAAGACAAGAATATTTTTAAATAATTTTGTATTCATGACACCTAGGAAGGGAACATAGAAAGATGTTACTAGTCCCCCTCAATGGGATGGGTTCTTGCATGTCCTCAGTGCTTTAGATCTAAGATCTCTCTTCCTTGATGGTGTAGAAAACCCAAACAAAAATGGAACTCAAAGGGAGCTCACAAGAAAAATGGTAGCAAAATATGACAATGATGGAGGATCAAAGTCAGACCAAAAGTATAGATCTAGAGCGATCTTTAGACAACAAAAGGTAGCGAATGAATGGAAAAACCTTATATTTATAGCAAAATAATGAGTTAGTCTAGATATTGGTGCATAATTAAAATATTATTAACCAAATCTAGATCCAACTTTTATGAAATATTTTAATACTTTTGTTGGAGGGAAAAAGACTTTGAATTTGGGCAAATCCCTTTATTTGTAAATAATAAATAAATAAATGATTTATTTATTATTTTAGGAGTGTGGTTGAGTAATAATTAAATAAATAGTGATTTATTCAATTATTTATAAATGATTTAGTCAAATTTAACAAGGAATATTATTTAAATAATCTTTTTAAATAAATATTCCTAGAAAATAATAAGATAAATAGTGATTTATCTACTTAATTTTCCTGTTTTGGGTTAAATATGACTAGGAATATTAATCAAATTTTTGTTTAATTAATTATCCCTTGAGGAAAATCAAACAAATAGGGATTTATTCAATATTTCCTCATGGGGTTTCCTGTTCGGACCACAAACAACTTAATAAATTATGGATTACCAAGTTATTTTTCATAGTGAAAGAAATTTTACTTATGGTAAAATTGGTCTCACATGATGCACTATGGTCCATCTAATAGTAACAGGTTAGATGACCAAAAATTGGTGTAATAGATTTCCCCTCAGTATGTGAGCGTTAGGAGTTAATCCTATGACCGAAGTACGTTGTAAGAACTCAATCACTATACACCGAAGGGGGTGTTAGAGAGAGAGAAATATAAGGTAGACTAAAGTGCTAGAGGATAAGACCCTGAGGAGGTGAGACTTACAGGTGTGACAAGTCTCTTTTATGAGTGAGTACATGTTCTACCTGAGGTGGCGGAGGCATACCTATGCTCGCCGAGATAACAAAGTATAAAGAATAATGCGTCCAGTAGACAAGGGACCGAACTATATAGTACATGCTGGAATAAACATGGGCCAAATAAATACATGATAATGGATCCCACATACATGCTGTGCCTGGGTCAATAGCCAGGACTTATACAGTAATATATGAGTACATGAAATATAAGTACAACCAAAGAGGCCCTGTAAAACAGGAAAGGGCTCTGAAAATCTAGATGATACATTAAAACTAAAGAGGCGCTGCATGCGGCTGAAGCCAGAACCATAAAATCTATGGAGCTACATCTAAGTCTATAGTATAGAGGTCATCCGAGTATGTGGGGGGCTACCTGAAGGGCCACCCCCTCATGAGGTCTGAAACATCTCTCACACACAAAGGAATCACCAATGCAATTTGATAGATCATTGAACCACCAAGTATATGGATCTTGATCATGTCGTAAGGATATGGAGATGAGAAACAACCAAGTCAAAGGGAAATAAAGAGCCCCTTTTCTTGATCTGAGGCACCGAACAAGAGTGGAAGTTGGAACCATGGTACACCGCCCTCTAGACCTGTCTTCTAGAATGAATAAGCTAATGTCGACAGAAGGAGGTCCGCCATAGGTGAGGCAATAAGGGATCCTCAACTAAGGCATGAGAGATAATAGTAGAGCGACTGATAGAGTGACACTAGGGTTAATGGTGGAATGGGGGGTATTGAGTAGTGAGCTGATGACTTCACTTTTTAAAGCATAAAGGGCATGGATGACCTGGCAAAAATTAATACTGGAGGGGATAGGGGACTATATGACTAAAGTCCAAAATGTGCGACATGAGAGAGGAACAAAGAAATGAAGGATGGAGGACTATAGTGGGATACAAAAGGACTCAAGATAGACTCCATGGAGGTGATGATAACTCAACTAGGATGCTCTGAACAAGGCTGAATCGATGATGCTGCCACATAGAAGAGGCCTAATGGGGACCATAAAAACATGAGTACAAGATGGTTACTCACGACAAAAATCGAAGCGAGCATGGAAAAGTATGAAGGAAAAGTGGTGCCACAAGTACAAGTGTTACAAGTGAAGAAATTTTATTTTTATGAGTGGTGAAGTGACCTTTCTTGGAAAACATGTGTCCAGGTGAAGTATCAAATCACAAAAAACTAAAGGATGCCCATTTGAGAGCTCAGTGAGAGCTTTCTAATGGTGCTGATGGTTTTTCAAACGGAGCTACAATTTGGTTTCATATGGTGAAAGAAATATCTTGGATTTCTCTTCTAATAAGGCATTTTCCCTCTAATTTTATTCATTTGCAAGTGTAGCTATTGTGAATGTAGAGAGGAGAAAAGGCCCTAAATCTTGCGGTGATCCTAGCGGACAAACTGACTATTGGAATCGAGATCTGTCAGTTTCAAATAAGAGGCCTAACCATACTCTGTCAATTTAGTGGACTAAAGTTTCATATTAGGCTCCCGGAGCTCAGGAACAGACTAGGTCGCACTTTTTGCGGTCTGTTTTGCAACCTGGGTAGCGAGTAAGGGGTAGAAAACTACGAAATATCCCAAGAAATGACCTAAAAAGTGTGACCTACAAGAGAAAGGGGGTTTCAGTGTTATTTTTGGCTGAGAGCTGGGATTTTTATGGTTGAGGGGCATGGGTGCCCCTAGCATGTTATGGTCATGCAAAATGTATAAAGAAAAGGGGAATCTAAACACAGTTTAATGATGTGGTTCGCCATTTGTTCATGTTATGGTTATATTATGTGGGAAGAATGAATATATGTAGTTTTATAAAGGTAATGGAGTATTAACAATCTCTTGTGGTACTGCATATATGAAGCAAATGGACTATATTTCTGGGTTTGCATACATGGTGTCACTATCCCAAAGAGTGGATTTGGAGATAATGAACTGGTCCTCACCTAGGAAACACACAGGTTGGTCAATAACAATGTCTACGGGACTAGGTTGTTGATGAAAGAAGAAGGAATGATGAGGGGGATCATCCCTAGAGTGATTTGAAGTGATATGGGACTCTAAAGGTTCTTCTAAATGGGGAAGAATTATGGTACTAGAGTTGACACGACCAGATGCACTAGGAGGGTAGTGGAGAATGGCTTCTCCTGTACTTTCAAATATGGGTGCCCCCTTACCCAAACATTGGGTGTCAATGTAATTTCCACAAGGTGTATGTGATTTGAATGCATGGGTTCGATGTAAGGGGGAATAGATAAAGTTAGGGGTGGTAAATGCTTGCATAATGTCACCATCGTAATAGAAGATGGGGTGACTGGTGGAAGAAAGAGCACCTGACACGATGAAGCTACCTAACTCATCATAATTAGAAGAGAGGTTCACATGTGCATCGTCACGGGGGGTGATTTAAGAATGAGAAAATAATGGATCCACTGATGTTGAGCCCAAGGTGATTGTTGAAGGGAGGTCAAGTGAAATAGAAGAGGAAGTCCTAGGGGGATCTTCCACCATGGATCTCATAGATGATGACAGGTAGAGGATGGTGGCCAAAGAATCCATCATCTTGACATCGGGAGTCAAAATTTCAATGGGAGTAAAAGTATCCTCAGGTTGGCCTAAAGCATACTACGTGAGTACAGGAGAGGCAAACTGGTTCTGTTCAGTCTCGTACTCGTGAACTACCTCTAAAGAGGCACAATAATGCTTGAGGTGGGGACAAACATGGGTATAATGTCCATGGATATCACATAAAGCACAGGGGTGGTTGGTGAACACTCTTGGGGTTCTTGGTTGTAGTCGAGGAAGAAACAGAGTCTTCAGGGATCTTAGACTTAGGAAACGCGACATTAACCATGGGCTTGATGTGAGGAAATTCAAGAAAATGATGGGTGGCATGACTGACAACATCACACAAAGCACACAGAGGGGTATGCTTTGGAGGCTGAGGAGGAGCAGTGGTTATTTAATAAAACTTGTTCTTATATGCCTTCTTGTGAGATTTCCCCCCCTCGCCTGAATCTTTCAAAGAAGGAGTAGGTTCCTGTTGAGGTGGCTGAGGCATGGAAGCACAGAAAAGGGTCATGGTGACCAGTTGGATTGGGGTCAAAGAAAGGTAACATTTGGGCTGACCTGGGGGGATGGTGGCCGGGGATCAATTTTCCAGACTGGGATCCCCAGGGTCATGTTAGGAAGACATAAGGTAGCCATAACATGTACCAAAAATACTCCAGGAGGCGAAGCTAGAAACGATATATGACTGGAGGGGTAATGGCCAGGGGGACAACTTCGAGATGGTTAAGGACAAGAGGAACCATTCCAGGAGGGTAAATAGGCTCATGGATACCATCTATAGATGAGGAGCCTTGAGGAGGGGTATAAAAGGCTGATTCGAGGTGCTAGGAGTAGGTTCCGAAGGGCGGGACTGCTAACTAGTTGAACCAGTCCATTTGAGGTCGGACTGAGATGATTGCACCATGAAAATGTTCGACAAGATGGGATTAGAAGGAGAAGGAGAAAGACTAGGGAATGAACCAAGAAAAGGGGATTATTTGTAGACTCCATGTTATAGGTCAATTTGGGCACCGTTCCCAATGAACAGGTTAACTGGACATCATCCCCAGAACCAATGAATAAGGTCTATCATCCCTTATCATTTCAGTTGCTACATGCCCTAAGACAAAGAACAAGAAAAATCACCCATGACTTCCATCTGCAAGGTTTCCAAGTTTTTAAGTACATGATAAATCACCTATGAGCTCACCAATGCAGTCTCTCAAGGGGCTAAGTGCATTGCATATGTAGGTACCTCAATTCAAAGGTGCTCTGCAAAAAACTTCCCGACACTCAAGGGTGTGTTGGTCAATTAGGAGAAAAATTCTCATTGTTCTAGAATCTCCACTTGGGCAATGCCTTCTAGAAGAGTGCATATGTGTCAAACTTCAAATCCATGTGTCGATTTGATACCTCTGAGATTGGGAACATGTCTTTCCTATTATTAGAAATCCATTGATTATGAAACTACCTTCAGCTCCTCTATAAATTAAACACAGATCCAAGTGCTTGGTAAGGAATAATTTGAGAAGAGAAATGCTAGTGGAATTTCAATTGATGATTTGATTTGAGTGACATGCTGCTGGAGAGATTTACATTGTGATGAGGCTAGGATTCTGCTGGAGATGGTGACATCAAATCAATCACTGGGTTGTAATCTCCCCTTCTATCCATTAATAAATATTGTTGCTTAATTTCCCACATATGTATCTGTATAAGATTCTGTATTTCATATTATGAATTCTTATCTAATGTATATGGTTCATGTTTCATTTATTTAACTGAATAACTTGAATAGACATATGTATATTGTTATCTCTTTGTTGTTTAGTGTTCATTCTTGCAGGAAATATTTCGGTGATCTAGCTTGGATTTGAAGCTAGAACAAGAGAAACAAAAGGAGAATTGGATGTGCTTGGCATCCAAGTAAGTTTCTTGATCTGTTTTGTGTGTCTATTTAATATTATTAAAATTAGTTGTAAAGTATTTAACCTGTTGTTCTAGATGAACACCACACCTAGGGAAGAATGTTTTATCGGTAATCCATAATTCCACATAACAAATTGGCGACTCCACTCGGGAGTTTAACCTTCATCCTTGGTGTATTTGCCTATGTTTGTCACTATTTATTCACCTAGTAGTGTTTACTCTAAAATATTAGGCTTTTTGAAATCAAAATTTGCATTAGAGGTCTGTTAAACAGTTGAGTTTTTTGTTCTTTGCTCCACCCAACGCATTGTTGAACATGACACAGTGCTTTGCATAGCATTGTCTCCCTCTCAGGCGTGCGTTGCAACGCACTGATTCCCCTTAGAGACTACGTTTCCCCCTAGAGCCAACTAGATTCCATTGAATTTTTCATTTCATTTGCTTTCAATTTTTTGTTTGTTGTGTTTTAAAGAGACTAATGCCTCATATTGACCAGTAACTTTATCTACCTCTTCCTCCTTTGAAAGAAAATTTTGTTCAATGTTTATTTAATTTTTTTTTCTTTATCATTGAAGAGTTGATTTCAAATTATTTTCATTACTGCATTAGATCCATTTTATTTTGAAAAGGAAATTGTCGTTAAATTCTTCATTTCCTATAGAATAAATTGTAGTTCTATTCTTCATTTTTCCTATAAAAGAGAAATTGTTGTTCAAATTCCTCATTTATCAAAGTAAAAGGTATTTGTTTTTATTGATTTGATGCACTTAATTTCCTTTTCTGCATTCACATTAACGAAACTGAAAAGAAAAACCTGCATTTGCATTTAGTGGATTGTGTGTTTTGCATAGGAACAATTAGGAAAGATGCATGTTAGTTTGTGCTCTTTGATTGTTTGCTCTCAAATTGATTGCTATTTCCCTCTAGTAGCTAGGATTTTCATTGAGAAACTAAAAGTGAAAATATTTCTTATCATTTTAGTTTGCATTTTAGGAATTTCCAATACATCATCACGGTGAACCTTGAAAGGAAAATTGAAAAAAAATATCAACTTAAATTTTACATCAATTTACCTAACAAATAATTGGAACCATAACGATAAAATTTAGAAGGTCTAGGGTAGAGACGTGTTCCAACTTCGTAAAACATAGCAGCTGTCATTAATTTTCTGCGATATATTTTGAGTGTGATACCTCACTCCACGTACATAAGTATATCGTAGCTCGTCGACATACTTTAGGGTATATCAGGCGGTGTTACCATACGAAAAGTATAAAGGGGTGCTCTCACTGTGCGGTTTTGCATTAGATAGTGCTAATATGGACTTGGGCCTCCACGTACCTTTGGGTATGTCTGGGAGGACAAATTTAGGTTGCTATCCATCCATAGTGAACCAAGTCAGGCATCTTATAAATTGTGATACACCAAACACAGCATTCAGGGAGATTACCTACCCGTAGTTCTTGGTTCGCCAAGAGGTATTCTGCAGTTCACAGTTTCTTGGTAAACCTTTTTGCCTAACATTACCCTTTTATTTTGTTTTTTTTTGGTTAAGATAAAATCCTTTTCCCTGTCGTTCACGTATATTAGCATTGAAATCACCTTTACCACTAGAAGTTACTCCTGGTCGGTGAAGGCGACATCACTCTACCGAAACTAGTACTATCAGTACCTCTAGTGAAGCATCATATTCCCATATAACAGAGTTGGCACAAGTTGTTTCTACACATCCTAATTCATCTACTGTTTTCAATATGGAGTCCTCACAGCTACCTGTGGTCACGATCCATCCAATCAGTGAAACTACACCTCCTGAACCCGACATTATTCAACCAGAAGTTGATCCAGATCCTATCTCCTCTTTTCCAGAACATCGGCATCTCGAAGTCGAACTACTAGAATTTGTTCCTAAATTGTTCATCCCACATTCTATTGTAGCCATTGAGTCTCCCATATCACACAGTCAACCTCCTAAAATATACTTTGGGCCTGACAGTGAAATACGTCCACCTGGTTTAATTTCGATTGAAGAAATTCCACAATACGAGACACTTTTAAATCCAACCCATTTTTGGGAGGATCTTTACCTGTAAGAACATTTTCCTCAATCACCACCCTCTGCTTTTTCTTATCCTATTCCTATTCAAAATCCTATCGATTCAAAAGGGTATACATTTGATCAAGTAACCATGCCTGAACCAACATCTTCGGTTGTGCCATCTGTTCCAATTACGTCAGTACCCACCCTCGCTACCTCGTTGATGTTTACAACTTCACCAGAGTCATATTTTTATGGTGGCCCTTTGGTCCAATCAGGTTATAAATATTTATTTGGAATTTTCTCTGGTGCATCTTCAAAACCATGGACTTCACTAATGTCATCATCCGGTATTATAACTAGTAAACCTATAGTGAGTATTGAACAGCTTGATTATTTATACACATCATTAGGGCAATATCAAGCTACTCCTTCTGGGTCTATTCCATCTAGTACCATATCAATTGGAATCCATGGATTTGGAGAGCAATATTTTCTGTCTTATTATCCTCCTCATGCAGGGGGGGAACCTTTGGTCACCCACTTTGACAGTACTACATCACTTTTTGGTCAACCTAATTTCGAAATGAATGTTTTTCAATGGAAACCCACTCTTCCTATCTAATCACAAAAGGTTTTACACTCATATCAACCAGTTCAACCTGTTACACCCACATCATTTCCATTTTTTAATACATCTTTAACCCTGTTACAGAATCAAAATGTTGTACAAAAACCTTTTCAGGCAGGTCCTTCAACTCAATACCCTCAAGTATTGGGCCCATAGACTCCAAATCCTCCAGTTAATTTACAACAAAAATCTGTACCTCACAAATTTTCCTCAGATATTCCTAAGTTCAATGGAAACCCTAGGGAAGACCCGTCGACTCATGTTATGACTTATCATTTGTGGTGTTCATCAAACTCCCTGAATTATGATTCTATTTGACTACGTATTTTCCAGTGTACGCTCACTAGCCTGGCTATAAAATGGTATATTGAGTTACCTAGAGATTCTTTTGATAATTTCACTTCCCTAGCTACTGTCTTTCTGACTCACTTCTCGTTACCCATACAATATGAAACTGGAACGGAACTCTTGACCAATTTCAAACAAACTAATGCTACTCACATTTTTGATCATATTCATGAGTGGCATCATCATCATAGAATGGTTAAGACATCTGTCCCTGATTAGCTTCTTGCTGAGTGGTTCATTAAGTCCATCTTACCATATATAACTGAGGATGTGGCTAAGGGTGGTGTCGTCACTACAGAGCAGGTTATTGCTCATGCCCAATATTTAGATTTGATCTATACTTAGTTTGTCACGCTCTATGAAAAATTCCTAATGCGCCGCGATCTAATTTTACTATTCCCCCTCAATTAAAGGACTCTCATGTCGGAGACGGCTTGATTGGTATTGCAAGCACACATCATACTACTGCATCTGATCCTACACCTTCTTCTAAAATTAATGCAGTGTCATTTGACAAGGGAAAAAGTGACAAGAAACCCGGAAGTAAGAAAAAGGGGAAATCTAAGAAAGAGCAAACTTCTAACCCACAGGAAAGATCATCTGATCAATCATATGGACCTAGGAAACCTCGTTATCTATGAATAATATGTAATGAGGAAAAATTTGTTCGGGATTTTCCTCACCGCGCTGAAGTATCAAAAATCATTAAGAATTCCCATGCGTCAGCTGTGTTGACAGATCCGTTTCTGAATCTGGACACAAATTTGGTTTCTACGAATGCAGCTTCTAGTTCCCAAGTACTTATGTTATCCATCACAAAACCTTCAACAAATATTTTGGTGTCAATGCGTAATAAATATTATGGTAGTCTGGCCACTGATCAACCTACTACCTCTACTACGAATCCATCTACAAAATTGATACCACCTACTGCTATTCTTGGATTGACAATTAAGCCACCTAAGGGAGTAATTCACAAATCGACATATAATCCTCGAGCAAGAGCTGCTCAAAATTATAGTATAGTTGAATATTTGGCTCAATCCCCTTCAGCTATGTCTACTCTTGAGGTATTACAAAATTGTCCCTCCCAGAATCGGGCTTTATTGTCACCTATTGGTGGAATTGATCCGATTGATTTTAATCTTGTCGTCTTTAATTATATAGGCTATGTGCTACAACTACCAGTAGAATTGGCATTCTCCATACAAGTGAATGTTCTCAATCACCTTGTTCATCGTACTATTATTGATGAGGGAGAATATACCTGTATTTTGTCTCTAAATTGTTGGAAGTCACTTAGCTCTCCATGCTTATCTCAATCATCAACGACATTGAAGGCTTTTGATGGATGTACATATAAAACTTGTGGTATTATCAATAACCTACATGTTGAATTAGGGGGAAAAACAGTGAATGTTGATGTCGAGGCTTTTGACGGAGCCCTTGATGATAATATCCTACTTGGAAGGCCATGGGTATATGATATGACTGCAGTTGTTTCTACATATTTTAGAATGATTTCCTTTCCATATAAAGTTACCATTACAGTCATCAATTAGCTATCCTTCTTTGCCTCTGCCTTGCAGGTAACTGGAAGTGTTCCATTTTCTCACGCACCCCAACTAGCACTTCAGAACATTTGTGTAGGACTCTTAAAGGATTCCACTATAATGGGGACCTTTACATTACAGCCGCCTGCGACATCGGCAAAAATTGCAAGTATAGAGTCCCGCTACATGATCTCTTCCACTCCATCTGGCTTAAGGAAGGGTACAGGTGATTCTAAAATTGTTATGTTAGATGATTTTCTGCCGCCTAGCCCTATTGAGTTGGCATAGCAATCAATCTATCTGGCTTGGGCGGCGAATCCAAAATCAACATTGCTGGTTGTTTGCGTTGATCTTTCCTTAGATTTTGATACTCCATCTGATCCTTTTTCCTCAACTTTCTTGATAGATGAGAATATTTTGGAAGCCATGATGTCAGAAGGAGAACCATGGTAAGATTATCATCATCGTTCCCATATTCCTGAATATGAAGAAAAATATCTTAGTGAACTATATAACCCATCAATAAAAAAATTCATTTCGAATTCTTTACCTATTAATGCAATTGATTCCGAGTGAAATATGTAAAATATTGAAGAAACAATTTCTATCGATATTTTGACCAAACGTGGCATTGTAGAAAATATTCATGTTGGCGTATCTTGTTCTCCATCAGAACTCAAAACATATCACTCTGTATTTGAATTCCGTGATGTATTTGCTTGGTCTTATGAGGAAATTCCAGGCATAGATACTAGTATCGTTGAACACACTATTAATATGTATCCTAATGTCAAACTAGTGTGTCAATGCCTTCATCTTGTTCATCCAAAGAAGGCCACTGCCATCAAAGTAGAAGTTGAAAAACTTTTGTGTGATGGCTTCATTTACCCTGTTCTGCTAACTGAGTGGGTTTCCAACATTGTTCTTGTCATGTAAAAACAAGGAACCATTAGAGTGTGCATCGGTTATTGGGACGTTAACATTTCTTGTCCAGAAGACAACTATCCTAATCCCTTTATCGATCAGATTATTGATGATTGTGTTGGATGTGAAATCTTTTCGTTCATGGATGGATTTTCTGGCTACAATCAAATCAATATCCTCCCAGAGGATCAATATAAGATAGAATTCATCTGTCCCTAGGGCACATTTGCATATAGGAAACTAATTTTTGGTTTAAAGAACACTAGGGAATCTTTTCAAAGAGCAATGAATTATGCTTTCAATGACATCAAGAAAATTGTTCAACCTTACCTAGATGATTTACCGTGCATTCATGGAATCATACTGATCACCCAATGCATTTGGGAGCCATATTCTTACACTGTCGACACTAAAAAATACGCCTCAATCCACATAAATTTGTGTTTTGTGTTGGTTATAGTTGTTTGCTTGGATTCTTCGTCTCAAAATAAGGAATTTGAATCGACCCATTGAAGGTCCAGGCCAGTCTTGATTTTCCTACACCATCAAATTTACTTCAGATACAAAAACTTCAAGGAAAGGCTAACTTCTTAAGAAGGTTCATTCCTAACTATGCTGAAATGGCTAAAGGATTTACTTGACCCTTGAAAAAGGGGGTTCCCTTCCATTGGGACCAAGTTGCACAAGCTTCTCTTGATGTTGTCATGGATACTCTTGTCCGTTCGTCATTAATGTATCTCCCTAATTATCAAAATTGCTATGTTATTGGTTCAAGTAGAAAATGGGATAGAAAATCCAATCTATTATTTGAGTTGTAATCTCAATGATACGGAAGTTAAGTATTCATACGTAGAAAATATTTCCATGGCAACTGTTCAAGCTATCCAAATATTTCACCACTATATCCTATTATGAAAGACCATTTTAATTTCAGATTGCAACCCCATGACTTATATCTTATCACGCCAATTGCTAGGGGGGAAATATTCAAAATGGATCGTCATTTTGCAGGAATTTGATTTGGAATTCATCAAATCCAAGTCAAAGAAGTATTTAGTTTTGGCTGAGCTTCTTTGTGACCTTCCCTCTGATAGTACTACTACTACGTCAGAACCATCAATTCCTGAAGAGTCTATTTTTCTAATCGGATCATCTGATCCTTGGTCTGAATATTTCATCATTTATATCCAAACTCAAACTTTTTGGCCTGATATCTCTTGCTCTGAACAATGACATATTCGATACCAAGCCATATATTATCTGATCATCGGTGATACACTTTATCATTGTGGTGTCGATACTATTTTAAGATGGTGCCTCGCTCATGAGGAGGCCGAAAAGGTTTTAAATGATTGTCATGTTTGGGCTTGTGGTGGACATTTATCTGGATACACTACTGTGCAGAAGATACTCTGGACTGGTTACTTTTGGCCTACCATTTTTCTTGACTTCATTCTCGCAGTTAGAAGTTATCATGCATGCCAGATTTTTTATCGTAAAAGCCGCAAACTGCCAATGCCAATGCATCATGTCATCTCTGTGGGACCATTTTCGAAATGGGGTATTGAATTCATGACCTTTAACCCTCGATCATCTGGGGGGCATGCTTATATTATTGTCGTAGTAGAATACTTTACCAAATGGTCTGAAGCGATGCCTACATTCAAAAACACAAGACAGATAGCTGCATTGTTTTTCTTTAATCATGTTATTGCACAGTTTTGGGTCCCACAGGCTATAGTTAAAAATCATGGGAATCATTTTTGCAATGACATGATGGCTGAATTGACTGCCAAGTTAGGATTGTCACATGATAATTCTACTCCTTATTATCCATAATCAAATGGAAAAGTTGAGGCTATCAAAAAAATTCTTAAATGTATACTTCAACGAATGACAGGAGTTCATAAAGGAAACTGGAATTTGATCCTATACTTGGCCTTGTGGGCATACCTAACCTCGGTGAGAAATGCAACTGGATTTACTCCCTTTCAATTGGTGTATGGTCTGGAAGCTATATTTCCAATCCAATGTGAAATACCGTCGTTTAAACTCACAATTGACTTGTTACCTGACACCTCAAAAGAAGAAGTGCATCTTTTTTACCTCATCCATCTTGATGAAACGCGTTGTGAAGCCGAATTGGCCAACAAAGCGCATAAGAGGCATATAAAGGTGTAATACGACAAAAATGTCTAGCCTCACATTTTCTTAGATGATGAGTTGGTCCTTCTTTATGATCAAGAAGCTGAAGTAATAGGTACAGGGAAATTTGATCCATTATGGCATGGCCCCTATATTGTCATAATAGTTCTTAATAAGGGTGACTATGAGTTTGTAGATTATGATGGAATTCCATTGGCGTAGCCCAGAAATGGGTTGTATCTGAAACGTTACTATGATTAATCAAGAGCGTAGTAATTGTTTGTATTATATTGTATATATATGATGTTGATTTGCATTCACTGTCTTAGTTTATTTTTTATATTTTTCTTGATGTTAGTAATCCACTTTACATTTCATCCCAGATGTCTAAACCTTTGGAACCATTTGTTGGATATGCTGATGGTGCTAGTCATAGTACACAGAATCTATCCTCTACAGAGTAGGCCATTTTCGCTCCGAACGACGAGTTAGTGAGTTTTCAAGGGATTTTTATCGGGAAATCGACAAACAATATCACTAAGTATAGCATGTTGATAAACCTTATCTATGATTCCATTTCATTTTATATTAACTGCATTATCATAAGGTTAGACTCACAACTTGTGGTATTACAACTTAATAGTGTTTATACTGTTAGAAATCCAACACTGCATCATTTGTTCCTAAGAGTTCGACTTTTGGAAAGACACTTTGATTTTATTCAATATCAACACATTTCCAGAAATTTGAAAACATTGACTGATTCTTTGGCTAATCAAGTTTTAGACAGACATTTGCAACACATGTAAAGAAAACATTCACATAATTGAATAGGATTTCATAATAAACATAGGAAAACACTGAAATAAAATACATAGATAGTTATAGGTTTTTACAAAAAATTTGTGCCCAAGACACATTGGTAATCTGACCTAAAAATGTATGCAACATGTCAAAAGTAAACTAGTGGTGCTCGTGGTAACATGTTATAGATCTAGATATACTATGCAATAACCGCATCTAGCGGTTAGGAACACCTATAGTGTGGCGCTGCAATCGGATGGGTAACTCTTCAATCCGAAAATCTAGAATCCCAAAGGTCAACCCCTCTATGTGCTGCCGAAGCTCAGACAGAGTCTCAGCCATGTCTAGATCTTGAAGGACTGCTCTCGACAACCCTCTCTGTTGGCTCATCTGCTACATGCTCTGGTTCCTCCACCAGTTGAACTCGACCAACATCTGCATTACATAAAAATTTTAGTTTAGTCTTGGGATAACATCAAAAATACAAAAAAAATTTATAAACCTTAGAAAAATAAAAAACATGGTCAAAACATTCTTACCTATTGCACCCCACTAAGCCCCTTCTGGTAAAGCTAAATCTAGATCTCCTCAGAAATCAACGCTTGCATATGCATACTCATCGATGGCGACAACCTATCACCTGAACCAGGCAACGAACATATAAGAGAACACAATGGTCAATTGGCATGCATGCCTACCCATTAGTTCCACCAATCTCTGCATCCTCGAATGTAATATCCCAAAATGGAGAATGCAGTAATACTTAAACACAATATAAAAACTGCAAATAAGTAAACAATAAATCCCAAGACAACATCAAAATTTACAAAGAAGCTAAGAAATTTTATTATATAGGAGAATATTCAGTTACACAATGTACAAAATATGAGTAGATCTAGCCAAAGAAATGGCCTTGAATCACCGTGAAAACATACCACAATAGGCACTGCATAACTAGAGAGTTGCTAGAAGCAAATACTGTGTTGTCCATTGCATGCCATTGCTGTGCAGCCATCCACATGCAACTGATAAAGGTTCTTGACTAGAACCCCTATCTTCTAGGTCTCTCCAGTTGTCTTACTGTGTAGGAAAGCCTTTCCCTCACTGAAGACCACATCATACCCCTTGTCTTCCAACATTGCCACAGAGATCAGATTCTTCATCAATCCTGGAACATGCAATACTTCCTTCAATACGAAGGGTTTACCAGAATCTTTCTTAAAGGAAATGGTACCGATACCGGTCGCACTGTATCTACCATCATCGCCCATCTCGATGTGCACTCCAAGATCTTTTTCCTTCAGATCTGAAAACAGATCCCGATCTCCTGTCATGTGAAATGACGCACCACTATCCAAGAACCATACTGATCCCATCACACTTGAGACCAAGCATGAGATCAGTGAAAAATCCAGTTCAAACTGGGAGGCCAATGCCTCTCCCGCTGTAGATCCAACAACCTTCTTATTTTTCTTCTTCTGCGGACAATTTGTGGCATAGTGTCCGTGCTGGTGACAGTGAAAACACTTCACCTTGGACATGTCTTGCTTCTTGCCTTTCGCACCAGACTGAGAAGCTTTCTTTCTCTTCCCCTTCTTTGCTTTGGCAGCCAAAGCGCAATTTTCTTCATCAGATACCTTTGATGAAGATTCGTCCCTGGTAGTCCTCCTTATCTCCTCTTGCATGAGATCCACCCAAAGTCGCTCCCATCCCGGCAACTTCTCCCGACCATTGACACTATCTTGATATGCATGCCAAATTTTCGGAAGACCAAGGAGAGCCAGGTCCACCATATCCTCTTCTTCGACAGTCACCCCCACACTTCCCAGCTCATCTTTGCATTGAGTGAACTTCGTGAGGTACTTGGCGATACTGTCGCCTTTCTCCATCTTAATGTTTCTGAGTTTATCCTTGAGCGCCAGCTTCCTTTGGTCGCTCTTACTCTGGAATAGATCTGTCAATGCTTTCCACATCAAATATGGAGAAGCTTTTCCATGCAGGTTGGATACAATGTGATCCTTCACGCCCTCCAACAGAATCCTTCGACATTTCGCCATCTTCTTTTTCCAAGCCTCAACTTCAGCAGGATCAGTAGGCTTTTGGACATCCATATCTACGAACTCCTTCGGCCCATTATCTTCTAATACTGCCTCCATCCGATCTTTCCATGCAACATAATTCGAACTGCCTTCAAGAGCATATTCGAGTCGCAAACCGTTGAAAGACATTTCAACTCCGGCACCAAGAAAACAAACTGCTGCAAAATTCGAATTCCAAGCTCAAAACTCAACTGCTTCTGGATCTATGAGAACAAATTATTTCTAGCACAGAGATCGACTGTAGGGGCATTTACTGGATATATCACCTTTCAAAGAAAGGATGGATCCAGAGGCTACCTGGCCCGTTATAGACTCTGTCTACTGAAATAAAATTGTAATCACTGTAATAGATCCCGATGATCAATTCGCTCTGATACCATGTAGATATTTGCTGAATAATGAATATTTATCCACCGATATTATCCTGGTCACACACTAATTCAAATTCATGCATAACACATAACCTCTTCTACAATTGATCATCAATATGTGGAAATAGAAACAGTCGCATGCGCACATAAACACAATATGTAATTGGGAAAGCTTATAGCTAAAAACCCCCAGCTATTTTGTATATTATTATAGAAGATAACATGTAACAATACATAGCACAATACTCCTCACAAGTACTCAGTACTATCTCCAAAAGTTACACACAAACTAGCTCAGTTTTGAACAAGTCACGGGTTCAAAACTCATCCACTGTTTGCCTGCCTCTACTGCGCAATCCAAGTTGGTGTAATGAGAGGTCCAATTTCAAATTCCCTTGGCTTGATCTGTGCAATCCTCATTGGCAATCTCCTTCAATGCTTGTGCTAATCTCATGCAGAACTAATGTCACAACTAATAGCAATCTCACCCTTTCATCTACCTCTTCCACTGGTCTTCACTGAACTGTCCATGCACTGCAATCAACTGATGTGTTCTTTAGTTGAATAATGAGTTAATATTTAGTGAATTAAATAATATTTAATTCACCCCACCCATCTCTAGTGTATTATGCAGTTAAACTAAATACAACTAGTTCAACTAAGTTAACCCGAACACAACTCCACCAACTGTCTCATCAACTCCACCAAACTCCGCCACTTGAGTTCTAACTGAATTCAACCATGAATGAGCTCACCAAACCCCTAGGAATAGCATAATTCCTTTGTCAGATGCATGGGCCACATCCGTAGCTCCAACTGAAGTGCTACAAGAGGATAAACTGAAGTTTATAGTCCAAATATTATTAAGGGTAAATAATATTTGACTTTTCTATTTTTAGCCTGGCAGTCTAAAAATAGACTCCGCCAAAATGTCTAAAAATAGAGGTCCATATATTTTTACCAACTCGACCAATCATCCAAGAATAGCATACTGCAACTCCTAGACCATGCTCCATATGTCTAAAAATAGACATAGTCTAAAAATAGACTTTGCGCCAAAAATAGCCTGCGGGCCCACATAGTGAAGGCGACTTCATTTCACTAAGCTCCATCATCTTGTTGCATTTTCAACAAGAATTGTTTAACTTTTTGCAAGTTTTTAGATGCTTACTAGGCTCAAGCACAAAAGAGGAGAAGGAAAATTGGTGGGAGCAGAAGGGTCTCAAGAAGAGCCAAAGAAAAGGAGAGAAATATTGCCACAATCTCCACCACCTAGTTCACCTCCTAAGAAAGCAGAAGCTACTTTAATCGTGTCTAATAGAGAAGGAGAAATCCATGAAGAAGTTTATCCCAAAGAGGAAGAAAGAGTGTTGAGGAAATAATTCCTTGACATGACTGAGATGGTTAGAATCCTTTATCAATAAAGGAATGAGAGACTAGAAGGAGAAGGATCCAAACTTCACAAGGAAGGACAGGGATCTTCAGGAGGCCACAATGATGAAGATAATTCAAAAAAGGGAAATGGATGAAATGGAGGCAATGGAGAGCCATCATCCTCACCCTCATCATCATCATCCTCTACTTTACTTCAGTACATCAGCCACATGAGTCAAAGAACACTAGTAAAAGAACATGGTCACCACGCGGTTTGGGTTGGCATGTGGCCACCCAACTACTAACCATTTAATATTGTGGTTATTTCTAGTGGGAGTTTTATAATGCACCCAAATTTATGCGGAATCCACTATTTTGACTCCAGTTAAGTGGGGTCCTCCACATTTAGTGGAGCTTTTCTACGTGTTATTGGGAAAATGAGTAGGAGACTCAATTTTTTCCCATTCATAGTGAATGAATAGTAATTCTTGACTAATTGGAGCATTTTGGAGCCATTGGTGTAGAGAAAAAGGCCATTATAGGCATGTAACTAAATGTATTTGCAAAATTTTGAGCATAATGAAAGATGGACATGCCGTTGGGAGCTGGACCAACAAATGTAGCCCAGGAGGGTTGAACTGCTTCATCATGTTTGTTGTGTAAATTTTATGTGGTGACTTATTTCTTGGTTTTACACTATTGTTCAATGTTTTTTATGCTTCTTTCATGCTTATAATTCACTAAAATCATCTACAATTAATGGTTAAAATCCTCAATCCTTAAGCAAACTAATGAGACAAGTATACACATGTTTATAAACTGAAAAGAAACTTATCACAACAAAACTAATATAGTCCTTTTAGATCAAAGACTCCTTGCTATGTGGAAGCATATTCTGACTCTCGAAGGATATGGAATAGCCCCCTTGCACCATAATTGTGCCATCATCCATTTCTGAAGCATCACCTCTTAGCGCAAAAGGCCTAGTGAGAGTTGGTAATATCGATACCAAACAAACATTCATATCCTCCTTGATCCAATCAAAGGCCTTTTGCGTTGTGCTAGTTCCATCCAAGGCTCCTCTTCTAGCCATATATGTTAGTGGTGCTACTTATTGTGATAACTCTTTAACCAAATTCCGATCCAGGGGCCTTCCTAGTGGAATGCCTCCAAATAATTTAACATCATGGTCTAGAGTAGACTACATATCTGGGTGGACTGATTTTTCCTTGATTTATCTGCGCAAATCAGTCTCCATATTATGTGTTGAGACTTCCTGAGGTGGGTAGGTGTGAATGCCTCTAATCATTTGATGTTTACTTCTCTTCTTATCTATCCATTCCATCTGCAAGGTCTCCCAATATGTGGTGAACTTCCACAGTGTAATCAACCACTGCACACCCAATATCACATTGGTGTTGGGAATATCAACCACAAAGAAGTGATTAGTGAAAGTGTATGTCCCCATGGTTACATACAATGCCAAAACATACTTCTCACATTGCATGGTTCTAGCCCTTGGAACCAAAACTGAGAATCCTTAAAAATCATCAATGGGTATTTTCCTCCTCTGCACTAACTTAGCATCAATAAAATTGTGGGTAGCCCCATTGTCTATCAATATTGATACCCACTGCCCCTGAACTGTACCTCAGACTCTCAAAGTCAAATACTTGAGTACCCTTCGCAAATATGCAAAGGCCCCTCCAATTGGAGAAAATTCACCATTTCCACCTCCTGGTGGTGGTGGATCCTCTCCTAGTGCCAGAGTTTTGATGTCTCCTTCTGTCTCCTCTTCTTCCTCCTCCTCACTATCTTAGAATACCTCAATATAGTGTGCCTTCCCTGCAAAACACTGATTCCCTTGTACCCATGGTTCTTGGAAAATGAAGCAAAGATTCCTCCTCCTCAAATATTTTTGGACATCATCACTGAGAGGTCCTTTGTTATAGTTCTCTTTTGGGGGAAGAACCCTTACATCTTTCCCCTTTGACTTAAAAGTGGGATTTTGCTGAAATGGAGCTCTTTCCATTTGAAAAACATCTTATAATTCCCTAGCCCTCTCAATGGCATCTTGGAGCGTAGTTGGTCTAGTGGACTTTACCAACCCATGCAGAGGCTCTACTAGCCCATCAGTGAACATATAAACTCTCCTAGCTATAGATAAATCTAGCACCATGACGACAAGTTTTAGGAATTCAAAGATATAGGTCTCTAGATTTCTTGACTGCTTGATCTTGGCTAGCTCAATAAAGGGTGCCTTTGGATCTCTCCGGTCAAATATTTCTACTAACCTCTGGGTGAATTCTACATATGTAGTCACATTGGCATGCCCCAATGTAGAAATACCGTGAAACCACCATTCATGTGGCTAACTTTCAAGGTGCAGCGCTGCTATCTTAATAGCTTCAACCTCCGGTACTTGGTTCAACTGGAAATAGATGTCTAGTTTCTCCACCCAATACTTGGTTGTGCACTTGGATGACCCATCAAAAGCAGGTAGAAATAATCTACCCATAGTATGCTGCAAATCATTATTTTTCATGTACCCTCTAGTCCTATTTTTATTCCAGGGTCTCCTGTTTTCCTTGATCTGACAGAACTCCTAAAATTTCAGATTCTCTTTGAATATTTGAGATTGAGACTCATACTTTAGAAAATAATCTTCAAATGTTTCTTGTTCTTGGGATCCTCCACCTCCATTTCCTACTGCTATGAATGTAGGTATAATGGAGCATTGGGAAACTTGTTGCCTTACTAGTTTTTCATACCAGTGATGTGAAATGTTGGATCTTTCTCCATGTAGAAACCCTCTTTGGGTCTCCTTTTGTCTTTCCATCCTCATCTCCTTGATTTCTTTGGAAATTTCTTGCATGGTTTGGAGAAGAAGCTTTGGAAACTCAATTTCATCCATTTCCCCTGATATTGGAGTCTTGCCTTTGTCTTCTTCATTTCTTGTATAATCAAACCTTCATATTCTATTGATTTACCACTTCTCCCTTTTTGTGAGAGGCTCTTATTCTTCTTATGACATAGATGTGATGTCTCACAGGCTGAGCCAAGATTATGCTCTAATACCACTATAATAGTCCAAATTAGGAAAAAAGGGAATATAGAACATAAAAATGGAGATGGTTGAAGCTTGTCATAATGTCGGATGGTGGAATGAAGCTCAAAGGAACCTATCCTAAGTGGGCACTCGAAGTCCCGCGAGGATGAGGGTGGGATTTCTGCCAAGAAACACCCTTGTGCTAAACAGCACAACAGACTGTGCTAAACAGTTGAAGTGTGCAAAAAGTCATAAAAGAAAAAACATAAACAATATTTAGAATGCCTTCTATGGCTTCCATCCCCTTCCTTATATGCTTTGTCAGCTTCCTCACCCTTGGTCCAACTCATTAAAGATGATACTCTCATGGAGACTTCCTCCCATTATGAATGCGCTGTCCTCCAATAACTCTCCAATACCTCCATGACAGTGATGTTGATTTGGTCAACCTTGACCCCATACCCATGATTTAACCCCTATTCAAACCCAAGAGTTCTTTATTTAGCTGATATAATGATCCACATTCACATTAGAAGTGGTTTTATTCCTACTAAAGAGATTTAAAGGTCTCTCTACCCTCTTATTCATCTATCTTATTGACAAAATAAAAAATTAATATTCTAACTAGCAGAAATATAATTAGGAATATTACAAAAAACTAATCAAGAACACTCTCCAATAGAGGATATGGATATATTGAGTTGTCAAAGTAGGTCAACTCATTCACCAGGGAAAGTGGTTCACCAAGGACTAGGTTCAACAGAAATTTCCTCACCTCTTGGGGGCTCTGCATGCAATGGAGACCATTTCTTCCTAAGGAGGGTGGAATGATCCAGGTGGATATTGGTGGCCACCTTCCTATTCAACCTATACCTCCAGTTGGTTTCATTAGTTTTTTTGTTTATAGTAGCATTACTATTTTTAGCATTTTTTGAAGTTCCAAAGTAGTTTTGACTCCCTAAACGACATTATTTTTAGGTCCACAATAGGACTATAGCCATAGGCAGGGGCCTGCAGAAAATCCTATATTACTTAGATATATATTTCCAATGAGGCATTTTACACACCAAACAGATATAATATGACCAAGTTATGACCCCAGGAAGTTGGCTGCCCAACTAACCTCATTAGGGCACATAAACTCTTGGCATTCTGTCTCCTAGGATTAAGGTTTTGGTTGTTTAGGTTTTTCTCTTCTTTTTTGATAATAAAAAGGTCCTTAAGCCTCATTGTAAGACAATTCATAAGCATGTGGCCACCACATCTCTTCTAAAAAATAATCTATTATCACCCTAACTGGTTTATTTCCATCCTGTCTGTAAGCATATTTTAACTATTTGATACTAATGAAATGAAGTGTTATTTTAGCTGCATATTTGTGTTTATGGTTATATTTTTATTTTGTTGCATTCTTGTTTATGTTCATATCACTTTATTAACTTATTTTTTATTATTTACTTTCCCATGTTACCTTATTTATATTATATTATCAAAAGTTAAATAATTTTAATAATACTAACAACCAATTTTGAGTTTATTATTATTAGCTACAATTAATTTTAACCTTAATTCAAGAAAGTTTATTTTTCCACTCAATATTGTTTATTTTTTATATATTTTCCTGAACACTCTCACACCATTGTTAATAAAACTCATTTTTTCCTTGAGGATGAGATGTGTGTATGTCTAAAACGTTGGATGTTTCAGCCTACTTATATATTTAAGCTCCAGAAGTCTATCTACTATATGAACAACTATGAAAATATGCATTCAATCACCATTATTTCCAATATCATGCCATAGTTGGTCATATTTAACTTGTTCAGTTCGTGAATGTTATATGTGTGATGATACATAGTTCTCTTACTATAATGGTATATCCATATGTTGGGTTTTTTTTCTATAGTAACGCTCTCCCTCTTATTCTTCTAATAATGATAGGAGTTGCATAAAATTTTTATAGCCCATTAAAAAAAAAAAAGTGTTCAAGAATAAATTAAACCAACAATAATTATGGTAAAATTCCATTAATATAGATAATAACATGTGTCTATAATTACGAAAGGACCAAAATGTGGAGAATTAAAATGTTAAAATGGAGAGAAAATACAACTTCCAAGATATTAGGGTGGATATATCATTAGTATGTGGATGGTGATGAATTTCATTTTAGTTTATTATATGGTGCAAGATATGTTTATGGTGAATCAATAGTCAAAGAGTCATTAGATAAATCATCATATGGTGTAGGATTTGATTCTTGCAATTTTGTGCAGATGACGGAGCTGATATATTATTCAAATTCCGAAAAAAACAATAATTATAGTGGATTAAAGTGAAATGCATCTACCAATGAATTCTTAAAATATCTAGTACCTACTTTCAATGGTGCCACCTAAGTAATTAATATGAATAAGAATATATCTAGTACCTACTTTCAATGGTGCCACCTAAGTAATTAATATGAATAAGAATATAATTCCCATGTTATCAAGTTTTCCACTTGTATAACACATACAACAAAGTAATTTTAATATGATGCCTCGAGTATGTTGCTCATATTTAGGCGAGGATAGTCCATGGGTGGGGACGAGGGCATGAGAATTTTTATTACATGAAGAGGAAGGAATGATTTTCTTTATAAATTCAATGTGTCGATTATGTATTCCTCTTCCATTACTTTTGAATCATTCACAATAGAAAAATTCAAATATGTGGTCACCAATGCAAGTGTATATGAAAAATGAGATGTATTAATAAAGGAGAAAAATCATTATAAGAAGTATAAATATCATTTTCCAAATACTTAAGTACTTTTTCTTACTGGTTCAGATTGGATTTAATCAATTTGAAATTAATATCAAAATTTTCTTCCATTTGATCTAATGAAAGTGTCTAGCTATCAATTTTTTTTCTTTCACAGACAACTATTCATGTATTCCATATTAGGAATATAAATATTTTTTACATCACATCAAAGTTCATCATGTCACTTACATGAATTGAACTAGTGTAGGGAGGATGTCAATCATTCCTCCTAACCACCTAGGATAAATGCAATTGACATCAAACTATAAAGTTGTTCAAGAGTGAAATTACTTGCAAAATAATGATTTAAGTTGTGATGCAATCCAATAAATAATATACCATGCTCTCAATTCACATAAACTTGCTTGCACAATGCTCAAATAATCTCTCACATTTTCTAATGGACTTGTCCTTCTTATCCAATTAAAAAAAAAAATATCATAATCATAATTTAAGTTCTTATACTCATTGAATCCCCTCACATTATAATTTTGTCAAAAGGAAACATATTCACAAAAATGGAAAATTAAATCCTACAACCTCATGATGAAGCTAAATATTAGCATCTTGCAAGAAAATATGAATTGCTTATATATATTGGAATTATTATCAAGAGAATTAAATTCATTATGAACTTTAAATAGTACTTTATTTATTAGCATGAAAATGTGACAATTAATCAACTTTATTAAAAAGCTGAGAATTAGAGTTTTGTAATAAATAAAATTGTGCATTAATAATGGCAATGATGTCCTACACGGAAGAAATTTTACCGCCTTGTATTTGAATGATAAAGTATTAATATTCATTATCAATTGAGCATATTGGAAGAAAATGTACTATGTCATTATCAATATGTTATTGTAACACACTCCTCCCACATTTACCCAAGTTAACCGCTCCGTTGGGGTAAAAATGTGACGAGAGGCTACTATGATCTAATTCAAATCCCCATGTATAGTTAAGGAAGTGAACTAAGACAATGTTGTGGCCCTACAATTTATAATATTGGCAAGAATAAACGATAGAGGACAACATCAAACTGCTTTGGAGTCCAGGACCTAGCCTTCCTAGACTCAGAGAGGACTCTCTCTATTTTTATGGTTTAGCTTGATGGATATAAATGTTTATATTAGGCTATATATAGAAATTTTGGGGGGTTGTTTGTTTTGATTTGATTATGTGGTTATACAGATAGATCTGTGAAACTTAATACATTGGGCTATGGAGTCATAAAAGGCTGGATTATGCATCAAATTTTTGAGGGCATTCGCAGGGAAAGCTAACTACGCAGACTGGATCTTACTAGAAGTGTGAATATGAGATGGAAGAAAGCAGTGATTTCAGTAGTAGCTAAAGAGTAGTTAAGAATTATTTAACTATACTTCAGAAGAACACATCAATATAGTAAACACAGACAGAATTAAGGTGCTCTCTTAGCAAATCTTAATCTAAATTTTTTGTTTTACAATCAGATAAATTCATGCACAACATGAAAGATAGAGAAAAAAAATTAACACAGAGGAAAAAACATCACCATTAACATAGCTCAAGAATCTTGTTAACAGTCTCTTATTATTGATGCCCAACAAAAAATTACAATGATCCAATACAGTTATTCTTACAATGTAGAGTATAACAAGGTCCAACCCTTGATAATGAAAATTCATGTAGTATTTAAATGCATATAGGCCAGTTACCCTAATCTAATTTGACAACCTTCATTAACTACAATTTAATTAGAACTTGACAACTGTGGCCATGCAAGGCCCGAACAAAAAATATCTCTAGCAAAACACCGACTGTAACATTAACTTTGGCAGCTCTTCATAAATAAAAAAGCGGCTGAAGGTGGCTGAAGTGGTCACGAAGAGGAAAAAATAGTGGCCTTGATATCTGGCCTTACTTTTGGGGTTTTCGTTGTTGGATTATTAAATATAACGTGATTTCTTCTCTTCAGATTGATCGGTGGCTGTACTGACGTGTCAATCGTGTCTTTTCAGTCCAGGTACATGCATAATTTTCCCCACTCTTTCTTTCCTGGAATCCTCATACCTATGACCTGTCAGTACACTTCATCCACCTCTCTGTATTTGCTAAAAGTAGGATTGGTGAGGAAAACATGCTTCAACCCCTGTTGAATGAAAATATCATTGCTCAGGAGATCTAAAACAACCTTCCCAGTCACATTCCCTTTAATGTTGGAAAATTTGGTTGTATCCTTAGCTACTTCCCTAAGCTTGGTCATGTAATGTCCCTTTCAGACTAGCTTTTTGTTCATTACATACAATGAGGGAAATCCCTTTGCCCTCAGGGGCTCAATCTTGTTTAAGAATCTAGTAATGGCCATGTCCAATTCGTGACACTTCTCTTCCAGTTGCCTCACTAAATTCCTCTTACTGAGGACCCTTTTTACCTCTAGTATGGTTTATGTTCTATCGTGTACATCCATCTCTTCCAGCTCAAAAATTGTTTTGGAGTTCAGGAATTTTATGATCTTGGGGGTTGTTGTTGGCATATTTCCCAACTCCTGATTTTCTTTACCAATATCGACTTTGCATTTGTCAATTAGCTCCTTCTGTTAAAAAATAATGTGGATGGAATGCTAGATCCCATCCACTGTCTCTATGATACTACCCCAAATTATCAGCTTCATTTGTCCCAATATGTTGCTGGCAGAAAATTATTTTTTTTCCCTTTCCAACTACTAAATCTGCTTCTTGGTTATCTCATGGGTAGTTTCTGATCTTGCATTTTAATCCCTCAGGATGCCAATCTGTGTCTAAAACTTCTTGATCTCTTGGGATTGCAGGGTTATGCTTTCCATAGCTTTGGACAGATGATCTGTCCCACTAGATGCTCTAGAAGTTGTTGGAACAACTGATGGAATTGATGAGATAGGGACAACTTCTAATGGGATGAGTGCCCCTCTAGCTGCTTCTTCTTTTTCCTTCAGTAGCTTCTCCATCTTGGCCTCCATTTATTTGATTTGGGCAGACTGTTAAATAACTAACGTCATTAAATATGCCTTCTGTGTCTCATCTTCCTCAATACCCTTAGCTAAGGGGTCTTATGTCACTGACATCTTGAGCTGTTTCTTGAGGGCTTCTATGTCAACATTATTTTTTTTCAAAAGCTCCTCCACAACTTGAAAATTGTTTGGGTCATGCCCAAGATTCAATATTAAATATTCTAGAGACTTGATCCTTGAGTCTCTATCCATGGAAGATACCCTCTCCATCTTGAGCTGTGATTTGGTGCTGGATAAGGACACCTGCAGTTTTGACAAGCTCACAGCAGTATTTGTCAATTTTGAGGCTATGATCTCCTTGGTATGCTTGTGTAATTCCATCTCATCAATAGGATGGATGTCCTTAGCACTAAACTCGAATGATTATTTCTTATAATCTCCTTCTCCTTGAGGTTGTGGGACCAAGGATTATAGGAATTCCATTTGCATCCTCCCTTTTTAAGTGTCAAAAGCAGACAATAACCTGCTTTGTGAACTTGAGGTTTTCTTCCAGAATGATTATATGTATTAGTCTTCATCACCTCATTCCTCAACTTTATATCTTTTAATATCTCAAAGACAGACTTCTCTTCACCTTCTATGACAGGTATGGAAGCATATGCTTGTAGACCTTGCTGTTGAACAAAAAATGTGGCTGATGATGTAGGTGAGGCCATTGTCTCTCCCCCTGTAGATGATGACTTACGGGTGTCCATGATTTGAATCGCTATTTGTTGCTCTGATTCACCTCCTTGATCAATATTCATATGAATTCGGGCCCTTTTCCTATATTTTAGCTTGAAATATTTGCTAGAGGTATTAGTCTCCGAAGGTGACTGATCCTCTCTTGGCCTCTTTCTACCTATCTCTCTCTCTGGTTCTTTCCCCTTGTCTTACTTTTCCTCTTCACTCCTCATTTCTTATGGTTTTGGGGTCTGGATGCCTAAAGTGGAGATCACATGTTCTTCATATTCTTGGAGGGTGTTGGTCACCCATTCTGTTTGGTTGGCATATTGTTCAAATGTAGGTTTGTGTGTATGAACATAGCGTGTGGGTCATATTTCCACCCTTTTCTTGGAGATAATCCCTACAGGGTCATTAGGGCCAAGTGAAACTGTGACTGAAACCCATACCCTTCAATATCTTATCTGCCTCCTCTCTCACTGCTCTATTGTTGTAGAAGAAAGGCCCAACTTGTGTCTTGATCTTGAACTGAGCCTTCTTTTTTGTAGAAAAAATGTGGAGCTCATCTGCATCTATCATCTTCCTTATGTACTCCAGTGAAAATACCCTCATGGAGAGGAACTTTGGAAACTTGTAAGGGGCTATCTCACTTTCATATACTGGAATCTTTGTGTAAATACCGATCTTTTGTCGTCGCTTGCTCTGTTAGCTGCATGGTTTTCCTGATTTCTTCACTTACCCTGGGCTCTACTGCACTGCTGGGTGTGTTGATGGATGGATGAAAAAATAAATCCATAAAGTCCTTATATGTATAGTTCTTATGTTCCTGTAATATTCCTACATTAGCATGCAACTATTAGGAATATTAATTTTGCTCCAAACACATAGTTAGATGAATAAATGGGTAGGGAGACCCATAAATATTTCTAGCAGCAATAAAAACCCTCTTAATGGGAAATGATCATATTCATAGCTGGATAAAAACATCTTCGTGTGTGAACAGGTCTTAATGCATGTAGACGAAGTCAAGTTTGACCAAGTCAACTAAGCTAAGATGGAGGATGTGGAAAATTAATAAAGATAACTCAGTGGGAATATAGATCTATTTAGATAGATAGAATAAAGCCACATTGAGTGTGGAAGAATACTTTTCATATAGATCCAGTCAAGGTTGATCCGGTCAAGATTGATCCAATCAAAATGGACTAAATCAAACAACGTTGTAAAAGGATGAGTAATACTAATGGAGACAACGTAATTTGGAGGGAGATTCATTGCATGAAGATGGAAACCCTAATGAGTGGGACCCAAGGTGAGAAGGATCACATTGTTTATAAGGATGAGGATGGAAGCCATATGGGGTTAGCTTATGATTATGATTTTATGATTATATGGTCTGTTTAGACATATTTCTTTCTCTAGCTGTTTAGCGGAGATAGAGTGTTGTTTAGCACTAGGTCTTCCTGTTTAGAAATTCCTTCTCTTTCATTGAGTAGCTCTTGGAAGAGTCTTGCACCATAGTTTCCACTATATGACTTGAGGCCAAGCTTCATCTTCCTTTGACAGCGCAGATCTTGTTGAGGATTTGACTGTTTCAGAAAGCTGCAGCAAGTGGAGGCTAGATCTTCAGATCTAGGCCATCTCAATACTTATTTTCAGTGGAGAAGTATTCTAATCCATTGGGAGGACATTATTTAAGGTTTTGAGCTATATTTTCATATCTTGGCTATAGGAAAACATCATTTTATCCCCTACATCACAAAGAGAGTCCAAATCTGCGTTATTTCTAAAGGAGCTGCTGCAGGGTGATTCAGTGCACCATCGGGAAAGTTGATTTTCTGATTGTTGGGGATCTGCCCTTCACTTTGGAGATCTATTAGAGGAGATCAGTTTATTGCTTATATCAGATCAGATCCACTTTCAATATTTGAATATTTCCATAGATATATAGTCTTACAACACATATCTACATTTTGTACATGGTGTATTGCTGAAAACCGCAAGGGGGATTGATAAAAGAGCTTGTGTAGTGCTTGGATCTGCTATAGATCTAATATTTTGTCCACATACTTGATATAGATATGATGTACAACCTAATTATGTTGCAGAGGTAATAAAATAATGCTATCATGGTATTCCAACTTTCATACATGGTTGCAGTCTCTATTTTTTCATGATTTTCAGCTATTTATGGCATGGGAGGCCTGTTTAACTATGCAATAGTGATTTGCTTCTGAATTCCTTTCTGATATAGTTGCTATAATATCATATCTAAGGGATCCATGAGCTACATTTACATTTCATTGCACATATTTATGAAAAATGCGTTATTTTAGCATGCATTGCTGAGAAATCCCATTTTGGGATATTATAGTGGTATCAGAGCATGATCTTTGGCCCAGCCTGTGAGTTTCAAGACAAAAATTAGAATGATGGAAAGAATGAGTTTTCTCTCATCTCTTTTCAGATCTAAGAAGGACCTCACCAAGGAGGTCAAGCAAAGAAGAAGTGAAGTCAAGTTAGGGTTTCAAGATGAGGAAGGTCCATGTACTTCCTATAAGCAAAAAGAGGATCTGGTATTGCATAAAGCTCCAAAGAAGCCTACTATGACCTTTTATTTGAAAGATAAGAGGAATAGAAGTGAAGAATACTTATATCATGAGATTCTAAGTGAATATCTTGCAGAATATAAATCTCAACCTAGAGCTATCAAGAAGAATCTAACTCTTCCAGAGTTTATTCATCTCAAAGAAGAAAGGAGACCTTGCAACAATAGAAGAATGAAGGGCAATAGATTTCTATTGTCTACCTTTGATGGTTAATCCTCATGCACAACAAAGTCTTGGGGAAGGAAGTTGGATGCCTTTTTCCTGCTACATGCAGTAGTGGAGAAAGAAGTTGTTGAGATTGCAGCGTTGCACCTTCAAGGTGAAGCACACAATTGGTGGTTCAGCCATTTGAGTCATGAAAAAGTGACTGCGTATGTAGATTTCACTCAAAGGTTGATCAAGAATTTTGACAAGAAGAAATTATAAGGGAAGAAGCCTTCACCACCTCTTACTGTAGGAGCATTTGTGTCAGGGGGAAGTCCACTTGCACCTTTGCAAGATGATCTTGATCTCTTGATGTCTAGAGTCCCATGCACCATTTTGGAGATGAATGAAGAAGAAGAGACTTGCACCAGCGCTGATGAAGCCATAGAAGAGAATCCATCATCATCAGTAGTTGGGGAAGCCGTCACACTGGAAGAAGAAACCCTTGTAGCAGTACAAGATGTTCCCAAGTTGTACCAAGGTATGCACATGTTTTCATTTCCTGTTATTTCAATGCAACATGTGGAGTACGATGGGGATGTACCATTTCATGACCAAGGGTCAAATTATATTGCTGATTTGGAGCAAAAAACTTTCGCTGTGCTGAGCAACCTTGATTCATTCAAGGAAGAGACAAACAATCATCCTAATGTATCATTGATGAGCTGCACACAACCCTTGAGGTTGGAATGTAGTTTCTTAGAGGATGGGGTGAGTATTGTCTTGAACAATACATTGCAAAACTATGCGTTCAGCATTAGATATGATCTTGAGGCAGTAGCTGCACCATCATGGATATCAAAACTGTTGTCATTTAGTAGCAGTGATGAGTTGGAGGCCCAACCATTATTGGAACATTCCAATGACCTTCCCATATATATAACAAAGGGGGAGCAGATAGATGATGGAGGACATCTTAGGATGGATAAAATCTCTCATGTTTGTGTTGGATACTCCTTAATGAGACCTACACATCATGATGGGAGGTTTTCTCCTACCACCTATTTGGATCCTTATGGGATCAACTTGGTCATTGAGGAGATTGCATTTCAATATCCCATGAAATGCAAAGACATAAATCTGATTTGGGAGGACGATATTCTCCATTGGAGGAATGCCACTTACAGACATGATGATAGACACTCACCATGGGTTGGATGGGTGATGTTGATGAGCAAGAGGTTGAGAAACCACTTGAAAATTTGTGACACTAGACAACAGGATGAAAAACTACGTTGGTTACTCTTGAAAGATGTAATATTCCCAAAATTTCCCATCATATTTAGAATATTAGAGTCCTTGATTTTCTTAATGAATTAAGTAAATAAAAGGGTGGAGGGACCCACAATCCTCAATAAGAATAAATATCAACCTTTTGTGTGTGAATGTGGATAAATTTACACTAGATTTGCAAAAAGTTGTGGTTGAGCAATTGCTAATGTGAATGAGATTGGAGATCATGTCTCATTTAATGAGAAATATCATGGAGGGTTGATTCAGTCAACTAAGATCTTGAAGATGTCAAACAAAGTTTCATTGAGCATTAATGATCAAGTGATGGAGGATCATGTGCAAATGAAGCACACATGATGGAGGAGGTGTACATTGCACCTAGACTGTTTGGTTGATTTGGTCAAACAACGCAGTCCCACTTGGAGGATTTTGTCCACATGAGATTGTGAAATTGAAATTAGGGCCAAGGCTTGGGATGGCGCAAACATTATAAAGGAGATGAAGGCAAAGGTGAAAGGCATCTTGGATTATTTGATGTATGATATTTTAGATATGGAATTGTCAAGTGACATTCCACTGCATTCTTGGGCTGTTTAGCAGAGATTACAGGTGATGTTTAGCACAGGGTGTTCCCGGGGGGGAATCCCACCTCTTTCTTTGAGTGATATCTAAGGAAGAGTATTGTAATTCATTATACATCAGGATTTAAGTGCCATATCCTTTTTCTACTTTCTGTAGAACATTCATATTCAGAAATCTGTAGATTTCTGAAGATCAGTTTGGAAGGTGGAAATTGTCTTCAGTACTTCAGCTGGAGAACAAGGTGAGGGATTATTCCCATCACTTTGGCTTATAGATTAGCACTCCCAGAGCCACATTTCATATCTGGCATCAAGCCAAAATTTATTAACCTCCTAGTAGTAGTATTCTCTTCAAGAATAACATTGTCCATATTGCAGATCTGAAAGGAGGAAGGAAGTTGCTAGTACTTTAGCTAGGAATCCAGTGGAGGATAATTCCTTCACATTGCCATTAGTCTTACCATTAGCCTGGAGTTTATTGCAGCACATTTCAGTAGGTAGAAGGCCTCTCTTTCCCTCACAGTGCAGTTTTTGTTGGCAGGTGTGGTGTAGCAGCTGAATTCATCATTCAAGGATTGAGGAGGTAAATCTGGAGCTTCTAGCTCATAGATATGATGAAGGGATCAACCCTTCAAGAATAGATCTGATCTGATCACAAACTTCAGCCATCTATTATTTAGATCTAGCTTCAGATCTTTATTTCCCAGCGGATCAAGGATCAAATCCTAGGGGGTGATTTTCCAAAGTTGCAGATCTGGAAAATCCTTTCTGGGTTATCTTGGGAACCCATCACATTGGCCAGATCTTGAATCTTGGAATCATCAGAGCTCCAGTTTTGAGTAGATCTGCATTTCTCTTTTCAACCTGCAACCATATGTTTATATTCTGTTGAAGAGACAATGCAGTATTTGTTGCAGAGCCTCAAAAATTACGCTGTACCTGCTTCATACATGTTTTCAGGGTAATCCTATCTCATCTTTTTGGCTAGATCTACCTATATTCTGTACTTGTGTAACTCAATCATCTCCAATATAATAAAATGGCTCAGCTCTTTTTGCATATTCTAATTTGTACTTAGATTTATTATTTATCTTGTTGTAAGTTCTTATATTGTGTGAATTAGTACTGCATTCCCCCTTTTTTGGATATTACAGTGGTATCAAAGCATGATCTTTGGCTCAGCTTGTCGACACTTCATCTTTTTACATTGAAAGAAGAACAGATAGATGAGATCTATCATGGAGGATGAAAAATCTGTCACTCCTTTCTTTAGATCCATGCAAGATCTCTCCAAGGAGGTCTATCAAATGAAGGAGAAGGAACAGAGAGAAGATACAAGGAGAAGATGTGATGAGGAAAGTACTTCCTATTAGCAGAAAAGAAGACCAGAGAATCCTAGATCTCCTCATAGATCCACTATGCCCACTTTATTTGAAGAAGGTGAGAGGTATAGAAATGAAGAAAGGAATGAACCTAAGACTCATCTCTATATCTTGAAGAGTAAAAAGCATAGTCTAGAGCTTTCAAGGAGAAGCTAACTCTCCAAAAATTCTTCCAGATTAGAGAAGAAAGAGGATCCTATAGCAATAATATAAGGAAGAGGCATAATATATTCTATTTTCCTACATTTGATGGATCTTCCTCAAGCAATGTCAAGGCTTGGAGGAGGGAGTTAGATTCATTTTTCAAGCTACATCTTATGGCTAAAGAGGAGGTTGTTCAAATTGCAACACTTCATCTCTTAGATGAAGCAGAATATTGGTGGTTTGGGCACCTAGAGCATGCAAAGGTGACCAAGTATTCAGATTTCTTTCATAATTTGAGAGAGAAGTTTGATGTGGAGAAGACAAAGTTGTGCTACAAAGAGGCATCGCCCAAAGAAACCAAGGAGGATGTCAATCTTGTTATTCTGGACAAGAGGTCACTACTTTCACCACCTGCTGCAAAAGTACTTGTATCTAGAGAAGAGACACTTGCATATTTGCAAGGTAGTCTTGAGCTCTTGACATATGGAGTCCCATGCATGGATCAGGAGATGCATGAGGAAGAGGAGGAAGGTACCAGCGCTAGTACACTTGAAGAAAAGAGGCCATCACTTTTACCAGTAGTTGGAGCCACTATTGTCCTAGTTGGAGGAAATCTTGTGTTCTGTCAAGAGGTTCCCACATATCAGTTGATCCAAGGTATGCATAAAATTCCAGCACATATTGTTTCAAATAAATGTATAACCAAGGGTTAGAACAAAGTGCTGATTTTAAGCAGAGACATATCACAGCACAGAGGACCCTTGATCTAATCAAGGAGGAGACTAAAAACTATCTCTGTTCATCATTTTTGAACTACACACAACCCCTTGAGTTGAGATGTAGAGTTTTAGAAAATGGGATTAGCATCATCCTATTTACAATTGCTGATTATGAGATCAGTATTGTTCCTTACTTTGAGACAGCCCGTGTATTACCCTACAGATCTATAGTGCTGTCACTTAGTAGCTGTGACAAAAGAAGGGATTCATCATTCTTGGAGAATTTTGGAGGTAGCTTCACTCATGAAGCAATGGAAGAAAAGATGATAAATAGTAGACATATTGAAATGAGAAACCTTTTCTCCCTTCTAGATGACCCTTTCTCAATGAGCTTCTCACTACTCAAAGAGAAACTTCTACTTGCAGCAAATCCAAAAATTCTTTGGTTTTGGAGGGCCTTTGATGGAGAGAGAATCTCATCAGAGATGCATTTCAACATTTCATGAAATGAAAATTTCTTCAACAGTTTGGGAAGGATGGCATTCTACAAAGGGAGGATGCCATGATTGTGCAGTACCTCATTCATCATCCACATGGGAGTGAATGGGTGAGGATGATGAGCAAGGGGTTGAAAAACCACTTGCAGATTTGTATGAGCCAGCATGTTTTGTTATGTTGGTTGCCATTGGGATATTTCTGTCACTCTCCAAAGGTACCTATTTTTCTGATCCATGCCTTGAAAAACACATATGAAATGAATAAGGAGGCATGGCTACGCTGGCTGCTCTTGGGTGAGTATGGATACCACCCAATAGCTCATCATTTTCTGAATCATGCCTTTTTTTTCAATGATAAATTGCATCAAAGGAAGGCATGTTCAATTTTGTTTCACTTGAGTGAGTTTGGACACCACATGACATCTCCTATGTCTATGTGTTTTGTATTGTGTAAAAATTTCCATAATGATCTCATGATGTGCATTAGTGATGTTTCTTCGTATTGGGCTAATGTGACATCTCATTTTTCCATTAGCATGCTTTTGCTTCATGATGCACATGAGGAGGAGAGAAAGCAGCAAGATCTCTTGTTGCTTGGATTGCTTTTGGGGGAGTTTGGCTTGTCCATATTACATGGAGGAGATGGAGGATGGTAGCAAAGGTCCTTACTCTGGTGGTTATTGTTAGGAGAATATGGTTTCACATCTTTGTCTACCCATGTTACTTCTTCCCTTCTTCTTTTGCATAACTTTGGAATGATGAAGTTTAGATCCAACAAGGCCAACAGGGCTAAGTATGAGAGCATCTCAATGCTCAATCTAATTCATAAAATATGGGATGAAGAGATGTATTGTGTGATGGAGCTTTTCCTTTGTGAAGAGAGCCACCTTATTGTATGCACCTCATGTATTGATGATGATGTTGGAAATCATATGGTTGTCACTTGGTATTTCATGATGGAAGGAGGACATCTAACCAAACAGTTGGAGTTCATTCTTTATGTTTTTAAAAGATAGCTTTGGAACCAAACATGCATAACCTATTGCAGAAAATTGAGGACTGTAATATTCCCAAAATTTCACATCATATTTGGAATATTAGAGTCCTTGATTTTCCTAATGAATTAAGTAAATAAAAGGGTGGAGGGACCCACAATCCTCAATAAGAATAAATATCCACCTTGTATGTGTGAATGTGGATAAATTTAGACTAGATCTGCAAAAAGTGGTAGTTGAGAAACTACTAATGTGAATGAGATTGGAGATCATGTTTCATTTAATGAGAAAGATCATGGAGGGTTGATTCAGTCAACTAAGATCTTGAAGATGTAAAACAAAGGATCATTGAGAATTAATGATCAAGTGATGGAGGATCATGTGAAAATGAGGCACATGTGATGGAGGAGGTTTACATTGCACCTAGACTGTTTGGTTGATTTGGTCAAACAGCGTAGTCCCACTTGGAGGATTCTGTCCACATGGGACTGCGCAGTTGAAATTAGGGCTAAGGCTTGGGATGGCTCAAACATTATAAAGGAGATGAAGGCAAAGGTGAAAGGAATCTTGGATTATTTGATGTATGATCTTTTAGATCTAGAATTTTCAAGTGACATTCCACTACATTCTTGGGATGTTTAGCAGATATTGCAGGTGTTGTTTAGCACTGGGTGTTCCTAGGCAGGAATCCCACCTCTTTCTTTGAGTGATCTTTAAGGAAGAGGATTGTACTTCATTATACATCAGGCTTTAAGTGCCATTTCCTTTTTCTACTTTCTACAGAACATTCATATTCAGAAATCCGTAGATTTCTGAAGATCATTTTGGAAGGTGGAAGTTGTCTTCAGTACTTCAGCTAGAGAACAAGGCGAGGGATTATTCCCATCACTTGGGATTATATATCAGCACTTCTATAGCTACATTGCAGATCTGGAATCAGGCCAAAAGTTATTAACCTCCTAGCAGCAGTATTCTCTTCAAGAATAACCTTGTCCATATTTCAGATCTGAAAGGAGGAAGGAATTTGCTAGTACTTCAGCTAGCAATCTAGTGGAGGATCATTCCTTCACATTGCCATCAGTCTTACCATCAACCTGGAGTTTATTGCAGCACATTTCAGCAGGTAGAAGACCTCTCTTTCCCTCACAGCACAGTTTTTGTTGGCAGCTGTGTTGCAACAGCTGAATTCATCATTGAAGGATTGAGGAGGTATATCTAGAGCTTCTAGCTCATAGATCTGTTGAAGGGATCAACCCTTCAATCATTGACATGATCTGAGCACACACTTAAGCCATCTATTCTTCAGTTCTAGCTTCATATATGTATTTCCCAGCAGATCAAGGATCAAATCCTAAGGAGGTGATTTTCCAAAGTTGCAGATCTGGAAAATCCTTTCTGTGTTATCCTGGGAATCCATCGCATTGGCCAGATCTTGAATCTTGGCATCATCAGAGCTCCAGCTTTGAGTAGATATTCATTTCTCTTTTCAGCCTGCAACCATATTTTTATATTCTGCTGAAGAGACAGCACAATATTTGTTGTAGAGCCTCAACAGTTATGTTGTACCTACTTCATACATTTTTTCAGGGTGATCCTAGCTCATATTTTTGGCTAGATCTACCTATATTTTGTACTTTTGTAACTCAATCATCTCCAATATAATAAATGGCTCAGCTCTTTTTACATATTATGATTTGTACTTAGATTTATTGTTTATCTTGCTGTAAGTTCTTATATTGTGTGAAGTATTACTGTATTCCCCCTTTTTGGGATATTATAAAAGATTTTGGTCATCATATGACACATTCTATTTCAAAGGGTATGTGGATGGATGGAATTTGGCATGGCACTTACATCGTATGGAGGCAAGGAGTTTTGATGTATTCGGGTGGTGTGATATCTTTCATATCAACTATTATGTTGTTGCTCCATAATTTATATGATGATGGTGTGGGGAGGTGATCCGGATTTATGCAGGAACACAACAGAATAAACATATAAACATAAATACAGAGATGCAGTAGAAATAACACTTCATTTCATTAATATCAAAGAACTGAAATTTGCTTACAGACAGAATGGAAATAAAACTAGGTAGGGCGCTGGTAGCTATCTCTGAGAAGAGATGTGGTGGCTACAGGCCTCTGAACTGAGTTACAATGAGGCTCAAGGGCCTATTTATCATTTAGAAACAATGGGAAATCCTAAACAGCCAAAACCCTAACCCTAGGAGATGAAGCGCCAAAACTATGGGCCTCGTTTGGGTAAATTGGTGTTTCAACTTCCCACGGGCATAACTTTGGCATACGATCTCCGTTTGACGCGTACCATACCTCGTTAGAAAGATCTATCTGAGGAATACAAATTTGGAACGAAAAACATCAGTCCATGGACCGATGTTGCTCTCCATTTTCCCAAAAAACGTCGTTTAGGGCCTCAAAACGGCTCCGAAAGTTTAGGACCCGAAAAATTGCTAAAAATAGTAAATTGTGCCGAAACTGAAAAACTGAAAT
>CM076571.1:432682229-433093563 GCA_034641835.2 Pinus albicaulis | reverse complement strand
TGTCTCCCATACCCGCCATCTATGTTGTTCTCCGCAACTGCCACACCACCTATCTTCCAGCTATCCACAACCATGACAGCTCCCTATCTACCGTGATTGCGCTCCACCACCTGTTCTCTGCAACTCAAAATTGTTCCTTTTCCAAAACAAAGGCCCCAACAGGCCCTGACCACATGCTATTGACTCATCCCGAGTCAATATTTTCCTGCTGCTATGGTTTCCATTGGTCTGTCTGCCTCTGAGGCTGACTCTGTCTTCTCCATTTCTTCGCTTTGTCCAAACAAAGGCCCCAACTTAGGAACCTTGCTAAATGCTGAAGACTTAAGTTTTGCAAACTCGTTAATTGCTTGTTGCCATTCCTTAATTATCTGGTTGGTTTCGGTGGCAACTCTTTCAGCCTCGGTTTCGCCTGCTACTGGAGGAAGTTTGCTGAATAATTCTTGGATTTTTATCCCGGCTTTGGCTGCCATCTGCTGTATTGCCTCTGCTGTCTACTTGAATGGTTGCCTTAGCTCTTTGAGGAAATGATTTGTGGTAGCATAATGCTCCTCTATTTTTTGTATTCTAGTTTCCAGTACCTCCGCTTGGTTGTAGAGCTGGGTTATGCTGACGGGATCCATGGCCTCTTTGATCTCTTGTGAAATTTGCTGAAGCTATGCTGAGATAGGTTGGGCTTTCATGGTTAACAAATTAGAGCATTTGTGTAAATGCTTTAGTAGGTTGTAATCCTCTCTGACTATCATCCCCAAGGTTTCCTTCATTCCGGTTACCTGCTTCTGCTTCTCGGTAACCTTCTCAGCATATATCACGGCGGGATCTGGTAATGCTGGTCTTGCGGCTAGTGCTTGTCTAAGCTCTTGGTTCTCTTTGCTGAGACTTGTACATGCCATTTGCACTCGAATAAACCTTTCGACCGTGGAGCAGGTTGACATGTACTCCAACGTCTTGTCATCCTGGCCAATTACTGTTGGCCAAAGGTCCTTGAAGATATCTGTTACCTTGTCCAGCTGTTCCTGTAGACTTTCCTTCTCCCCTTTCAGCTGATTGTGCTCTTCAGTAAGTGCAAGGATCTAATGTTGTTGCTGCTCGAACCTTTGTTGGAGGTCGTTATCCAGCCCTTTTTCCTACTGTGCTACTTGCTGAATGAAGTTGTATAGTTTTTCAACCCCCCAGGTCTGCATACTCTTAGTGCTTGACATGTCATGGGTTGCCAGTATTTCTCTGAGGGGTTGCCCGTTGGCTATTGATCTTACTGAGTGCTCCTGCGGTGATGCGGGTTGGTTTTGTTGTGGTAGTTGACTTTCTAGGTTATTCATACTCGTCTTCGGTTGAATCTGCTATAGTATTAAGTTGGCTTGCTGAAACGTGTTCAGCTCTTTTAGTGAGGGCGTTGTGTCTGCAGTAAAAGATCCTCCCTGAACTAATAGTTCTAGGAAAGTGCCCCACCTCACCAGAGGTTGGTTAACCTTAGGTACCATAGCCGTACTTGAGTTAAATTCTGCCTTGGTGTCCCCATTTATCTTGTTTCTTAACTTTACTGGGTCTGAGATAGTCGCTGAGGTGGATGGAGTGCGGGTGGATTGGTCTTTGGAAGTAAATGAAGTATGGGGTGATGGATGGTGAATGCGAGGTGAAGGGATGTGAGTGTGGGGTGGAGATGACGTTTGAATATTCAAAACTGAGAACAGATCAAACGGAGGTAGCGCAAAGGTGACCTGGGTGGCAACCTTTGGCTCTTCTCAAATTGGTACTCCCGTATCCATGGGTTGGGTCTGATCTTCCTCGGTGAGGTCAACTATTTTCCTAGGCATCATAATTCTTGCTTTCTTGGAATTAGGGGTAGCTACTGGTGGTTTAGGTGCCTTACTCTTATGGATTGAAGTTACTGTGGTTTCCAGGGGTGAATTGAACATGGTAGAAGGTAGGGCAGTGACGAGTGGTGTAATCATGGATGGTGATGAAGAATTTGAAGACTGAAAATATGTAAAAGAAGGAAACATAGGAGAAGCACTTGTGAGAGTTTGTATTACCTGGTTGATTCCTTTACCCTCATGTCCAGCTGTTCCAGTAAAGGTGTTAGCTGCAGTCGAGAAACTCTACTCACTGTTTCCTCTAGTGTCTCCCCTGGTAGTGCTCTCGACAGCATGCCCCTGAACTAATAATGATGTATTCCACTTCTTATCTCCATTCCAACTCCTGGCCATGAACAAAATTCGGTGTGGAACACCTTTTAATCAACCTGAAACTTTAACAGTCTCATTTTGAACGTGGTTTATCCATGCAAGTGGGTCTGATATATGTCCGTTTGTGAGTGACCCCAAACCATATTTGCGAGGAATATCTGTCCAACAGGTTCCTCAGAACCCTTTTCTATCTTGCCACCACATCCACCATCTGCCTGTACCAGAATGAGAAAGCTTCTTCATTTACCTCTTTTGTGCTGGGATCTCTCGAGATTCTCCAGGGCATAAAATTCATCGCCATTGGCTGGTCATTTGTGATTTCCGCGAGCTGTCTTAACCCCAGGTGAGTCCATTTCCACATCGCAAATTCCATTATGAGGTAGCCGTAAATGAACCCTATGGCTCTTCTCTAGTTATCTTCGCAGGCCTCGAACAATTCATTCAGTAGAAATGTGCACTAGTTTAGCTGGGTTCCTTGGAGGTAGTGTTCCGCAACTGAAATGGTGTCGAGGGTGCATTCGCCCTTGGTGTAGTGCCTCATCATCTTACATGCTATTAGGTAGCAAGAAAATTTGATTGCTGGACTTTTGATGAGGTCTATCTTCGCCCCCTTCTCTCCTCTTCTAGTCTCATATTTCTTATAGTAATCCTAGTCTCCCGCCTTCTTGGATCTCTTAGACATGTTCTAGAATGCTGTTGAGACATCCTTCCCTTCTGCTGATAATCCCGTGAGCCTATTGATATCCTCTCCATGTATCAGTATTTCCCACCCTAGCCACAGTGATCCATTCTGGAGCCTGCTTAGCAGGAATTTCGTACACTGCATTGCTGCTCCCATTGTTCCAAAGACTAGGAGGTTCCTGAGGTTCAGTATTGTTGATTTCTGGATACCTCTGAACTCCAGATTCATTCTTGCTACTTCCTCTCCTCCTTCTGTAGCATAATTATCTGTGTATACCTGACTCTTCATAGCCAGAAACTGGTATGAATCTATGAAATCTGTGTCAATTAACGACCCATTGTCATACTTGCCCACTAATGATTCCATCTTCTGAATTCTCTCATCGATCTCAGGCTCGATGACTGCTGTTGCTACCTTTGTCATATTCGTCCTTCTTTTGTATACTTGAAGTGCTATCCTTGATATCTTTTGGTGAATTCCTACTATTGTACTACCTCTTTGAACTTCCTTTGATGAAATTTCACTTGTTACTATGGCGGTTTCTTGTTCTAACTCGGAATTTTTCGGCATTCTCGTGCTTTCTTCTTTCATGCAGGTTAAGTAATGTAATCAGCACGAATGAGGTTGATAAGACCCCATAAATAATTAATTTTTCTATCTCTCCTGCGGCTATAATCGTGTGATTAGTTACCGCGGTGAGGTGTATTCTGACATTGCTGACTGTGTCTTCGGGATTTGGGTAGACGCGATGGGTAATGAAAATGGCTTAATATGGAAAATTTATTATGGTATGGTTATTACTAATTATGGCTGTTAATTCTCAAATTTGGGTGATCCTACGGACTGACATTAGTATGAGGGGTTATTATGACAGAATGATGTTTGACATGCTTGGCTTTCTGACATGAATGACACGTTAGACACTCCCCCCCCGGCCAATCGGTCTCCACATCGCAACAGGTGGATTTTTCTATGTGTTACTATAATTATTTTATTTATTAGGATTCCTATTCTATTCCCTTCTTAGGTGCGAGAGATTTATTGACTCAATTCTATTTCTATTCTACCCTACTGACTCCTCTCGGTTGCAAGAGTTGTTTGAAAAGTAAATGATGATACTTACTCGTGATAAGGCTTAAGGTGTGCGCTATTCACCCATCCTTTTAATACTTGGCCGTCTAGCTGTGCCAACTGAACTGCTCCTGAATCTTGAATTTCAATGACATGGTATGGTCCCATCCAGTGCATTCTGAGTTTTCCCGGGAACTATTGAAATTTTCTATCGTACAACAAAAATTTCCCTCTGACTGTGAATTTTTGATGTTTGATATGATTATCATGCCAAGCCTTCTGTCTCTCTTTTTGGACCGTTTGATGGAATTCTGCGAGAAATATGTCTTCTTCAAGCTCTTGTAGCTCATGGAGGTGTTCATTGATTGAGTCTTCCTCTGTCAGATGTACTGTTGAAGCGATTAATAGACTTGGTATGATAAATTTAGCAGGTACCACTTCTTCTCTCTCATACACCAATTGGAACGGAGTCTGATTATGTAACCTTTTTATAGTTGTCCTGTATGCTCATAAAATTGAAGGTATGTGCTCATCCCAGTCATCTCGATTGGCATTGCATATCTTGGTTAGTTCTTTTTCTAAGATTTTCTTAAATGCTTCAACTGTTCCATTTGCTTGAGGATGGTACAAACTTCTCTTATGATGTTGCACCATAAAATTATCTAACAAAGACTTGATTTTTATATTGATGAAGTGTGTAACTTGATCACTGGTTAGGATTCTAGGGTAGCCAAATCTACTAATGATATTCTAAAAAATTAACCTAGCTGCTATGTCTATTGTGCAATCTTTCATTGGTGCTGCCTCTGCCCATCTAGTAAGATAATCTGTTGCGATAATTATGTACCTTGCTTGTGAATATATTTCCACAGGTGCGATTGGCCCTATGAAATCAACGACCCATTTTCAAATGGTTGCAATGCTCTTACAGGTTGTAGTGGTAGCTCATCTCGGTGTGATGGACATCCCGTTCTTTGGTAGACATCACATTTCTTTACAAATGCTTTACTATCCTTATGTACTATGGGCCACCATAACCTTGCTTGTAATAGCTTTCTTGTAGTGGGTTTTGCACCGACATGGCCCCCCTCAACTCTGCAATGACACTCCCACAATATATCCTCTCTTTCATGGTCCATGATACATCTCCACAAGACCTGGTCCAACCCCATCTTATACATTTTTCCTGCTATTAATTGATACTCAGCCGCTTTTACTACCAAATGTATTCTTTGAGTCACTGTGTATTCAATGTGGCACTGTCCTGTTGCCAGATATACTGCTATTTGTTCCAAATGGTCTGGGATGGCTTCTACTCTAAAGAGATCAGCATCTGGCCACTGATCATCCAGGGATCCCCCATTCTCTCCATTTTCCAGCCTTGATAAATGGTCAGGACCCACGTTTAACCTTCCTGGTTTCATTATCACTTCGAAGGTGAAATCCTGGAACGTTAGGAGCCATCTACAGATCCTTCCTTCAAGCACAGGCTTGTTGACCAGGTACTTCAATGCTGAGTGGTCCATGAAGAATTTTAACGTACATCCTAGAAGGCAATGGCGAAACTTTTGAAGGGAATACACCATCACAAGAGCTTATCGTTCTGTTGTTGTATAGTTCCTTTCAGCCGTTGACAACTTCCTCCTTGAAAAATAGATTGGATGATCAACTGAAGTTTCTCCTGGCTGAGCTAACACTGCTCCTAATGCAATGCTGGAGGCGTCAATATGTACATGGAACTATCTTTCCCAGTTAGAATGAACTAAAATGGGTGCACTTGCTAGCTTTTCTTTCAATGTATTGAGGGAACTAGTGCATTCATCAATCCAATTGAATTGCTTTGACTTCCACAACAACTTTTCCAATGGTGTTGTTATCTTTGTGTAGTTGCGGATGAATCTTCTGTAGTACCCGGTATGTCCGAATTGATCTTAACTATTTCACAGTCTCTGAAGCTTCTATGTTAATAATGACTACTAATTTTTTTGGATCCTATTGAAAATCAAATCAACTCAGAAAATACAGAAAACACACATAATAAACGAGACACCAAATAATGGAGGAAAAGGCTTCAGCCTCACGGCTTCCTCACATATTTTCTCATTATTAAAGGAATGTAGTGTTACAATTAAATAGACGAGGAGACAGTGTCTCAAGATAGTATGTGCTATCTTGAACACCTTGTTGAGATAATTTCTCAACCAAACACACACCAATATAGGAGCTACCTAAACTAACTCCTATCTTAGAGGAACAACCCAAACTAAAGAGTTAGGCATAAATTCCTAACTTTTAATATTTAATTTTTAATTTTATTTTTGGATTTATTATTGTTTTTATGAGAGAGGCTAACATTCCCCCCTTCAATGATAAATCCAAAATAAGAACGAGGAAACATCTTCCAAGTTCTCATGTTGATCCTCAAAAACATTGCCTGAAAAACCGCCAAAGATGGATGCTGAAAAAACTGCAATCTGAAGAGACCATGAGTTAGCTGCATGTCTAATTCATCTCTGAATTTCGCTTGAAAACTCCATCACGAGCCAAGTTGCAAAAGGATCCATCTGTCCTTTGTGTGAAATCAACATCCTTTGTCCACTGACAAAATTTGTTCAACGCCCACTGGCTGATGATGTCAAAAAACAACTCACTGTTGCTTTTGCTGTGTTAAAAAAGTGCTCACTGCTGGTTTGTTGTCGACTGCCCACTGGAGAATTTTTTTATGCCCACTGGCTATTGAAGATTCCCATTGGTTGCTTTTGCTGGTTTTTTTGAGACTTTCAGTCTGACAACCACCATCAATTTCATTGACATTTTCCCCCCTTTGTCAGCTGAAAGGATAGACAATTATCTGTGAATTATTCCTGAACTCGCCCCCTTTAGGTGTAGGAGTTTTACACTGGTGTACTCCCCCGTTCAAATGTATGAGAGTACCATCTTATTTTTGCTGTCGGCTGCACTATGTGTGATTGTATTCGGTTGTAGAACTGAGACAATCTCTTGACTGTGGATGACCATTTCCAAGGATCGATCCATTCATAATGTATCTTCAATCTGACTGATTGTTGTTGGTTGCGACATTTCTCTGAGGAATGATTGGTCTTGCCACAATGGCGACAAGGATGGAGATCAAAACATTGATCTTCCATATGACGAGTTCTTTGACAATGAGAACATGTCGGTTTGATTGCAACTTCAGGTTACGTGCATTTCTATTTGTCTACAACTTTCTCAAAACTTGCTGAGGTGATTTGTGCAAGAAATCTTGCACTGACGAACTTTATTGGCTTAGAATAATCTGGGATATGCAAGTTGGTGTCATCATTGACATATTCTAAGCCTCTTCGATTTTTGTTATTTTGAATTTCTTCCCATGGCTTGATGATTGGCTTGGAATAAATTTGAACTGGAACAACTTCGACACTAGAAGCTATTTGGATGAATGACTTATCGTCTGGATGGTTCAAAGACTTGGAAGTATCATTATTTTCTTGCAACTCATTTATTTGTAGTTGCGAATCTATTTGAAGAAACTCAATGGTTTCATTTGTTTGTTGTAGATGTCGTGAAAGATCAACAAGAGTTTCTTTGCAGATTTGCACCATGTCTTCATCATTGGAGATGATCAAATTGTGAAGAATTTTTAACAACTGAATATGTTGCGCCATCGGAACTTGCTCTCTTGAATTCAGGTTCTCTTGTCGTAGATGTCATGCTTTGAATTGTTTCACTTGATTTTGTTACTTGAATGACATGCTCGCTTGCTATGTGGCTTGAATGGCATGCTCGCTTGATTTGTTGCTTATTGCGCTTGCTTGGAACACTTGCTAGAGTTGTAGAACTTTCTTGCTTGAACTCTTGAATTCAGGCTCGCTTGATGACAATCGCTTTGCTTGAATGCTCACTTGACTTGCTTGATTACTTCATGCTCACTTAAATGAATACTCACGCTCGCTTGCTTCAGAATTTTCTGGATCTCTTGCTTGGTGAAACTTGTGTCTCTTGTTTCAAGTTTACTGGAACTCACGCTCGCTTGCTGCAAATTTTTACTGACTTGATGCAAATTTCTTGAATGAATACTCACACTCGCTTGTAGGAGATGTGAACTTGTTTCTTGTTTTCTTTAGAGTTAAAACTCGTGCACTCACTTGATTTTTCTTAAAGAAAGGGTGTCAAACACTGTTGAAAATGCACCTAAGAAAGCTTACAATGATTTTAATGATTCACTTAAAACAATGAATTCAATGGTTCTCTTAAAAATTCATTAACAATGAATTTTTAATGATTCACTTAAAACAATGAATTTGATTACAAGTTCCTAAATGTATTTGCAAGAACGTTGATGTAGACTTTGCTTTGAAACGCTGGAGTTTCCAGATTCATGAACTTGATTGTATTGAGTGAATTTTCTTGTTGAGGTAGAATGTTGATGTTGACAACTTTGATTATTTGTTTTAGTGGCACAAAAGCATGTGTTGAGATTAATTATCCTTCCATGCAGCTTCTTTGTTACAGATGTTGTGCTTGCTTGCATTGAACTTTATGTGTGTGTTAAATGAAATCATTTATGTGTCAAAACTAGACACAAATCAATAGTAACATCATGAAGCCATAAAAAACACTCGCCATCACAAACACACATGGTCTACCTAAGATCCCCTTATTCAATTTCAGGCGGATCTAGGACACAATCACCAAAAAAAGATATCTTTATTAAAATTTGGAGTACGTAATCGCTCAGCTTCACAACATCTTCATGGAATCAGAGTTCCAAAACTTCTTGAAAAAAAAAATTTCTTCAAAAACTGATTCAACCTCCTACAACAATGAGCTTTCCCGTCGAAAAACTGATCACTCCAAATTTACAAAAAATGAACCTTATTTCATCCAAAAATTTCACCTTATCACTCCACAAAAGCCTCACTTTACTACCTTTTCATTTTTCCATTAAAATGGAAATCAATTTAGAAAAGTGAATTGTTTTCAAATGTTTTATTTTATTTTTTTACATTTAAAGAACACTCTATCTCTTCAAAGTAAATTAAGTGTACTCCTTTTTAACAAAAGTATTTTCAAAAAACAAATTTCAAATCCTTTTATAAACAACTCACCCTTTAATGACTCAAAAGCAATAAAATACTACTGGATATTTGCTTTCCTTTGTTACCTTTGCAAAGACTCGTTTTCCTTCCTATATTTTCTTCACGTAGACTTGACTTATATCAAATATTCACCAGGTGGTCTAGATGGGAAAAATGTCATTTGTCATCGGCTTCTGTAGGAATTTTTGCTACAATGGATAGAGCGTGTAAACCATTCTTAAATTCTTCGCTCAACAGATCATACACGAGCCGATGGTGTTTAATAAGGCTCTGTCCTTCAAATTTTGGTGACACGATATTTAGATTGAAATGCATTTATGTGGAAGCAGTGCCCTTAAGACCCTCATGGCCTGCTTGCTGATAGGAGACATCCTCGACCTCTAATGAAGTGGGTATTCTCCATAGGCCACTTCATCGAAAATCCTCCACACTGGTTCAATAATGCAAAAAAGACACTTCCGTCCAAGGCGATTCACAATTGCTGAAGTCGATTTCACAAATGCTGAATGTGATTTCACAAATGCTGAAGGAAATTTTAGATGCAATATACATAAAATATGTGTGTGCAATTTTCATTTGCATCCACAATTGACCATTACAACCATATAGCAAATTTGAGCCATAATTTAAAATCCCATTGTTTAGTTAAACTTCAGGTTTTGACCATCTCAATTCAAACCAACAATAAAATTTAATATATTGATACCATTACCTCCCACTGGTCTCGGAAAACCAGTCATACTAATTTGAATTTGACTTTATGGTTTGGGTGATGCTTTACAATGCTCATAGCCCAACGCTATGAAAACACTTGACACACTGTTGTGTCCTTTAATCACATAGCAACATGCTTGCATTACTATGTCCCTTGGATGTTCTTTTTGCCCCCAAACACACAAAATGGTGGCAGAGAATTATTTCGTTGCTTTTGCTCTGACGTGGGATAGCTCAGACACGAAATGCTTCATGTTGCCTCAAGAATCTTCCACCCACGCATCTGCTGCACCACTCTGATTTTTTTTTTAACCAATATAAAACTGCAACTTCCAAATCTCACACTTCCAAATCAGTATAAAAAAATGCGATTTCTTCTTGATCTCAAGTTTAATCTTTGAGATGACATGGTTGAAATTTTGTTTTTGGTTAATTATTGACCATTTCAAAACTTTAAAATAATATGATAACTTACACAAGTTCCTACTTCACACAATGTTTGAAGGATCTTCACAGGATCATTGTATGTACAAATAAAAAATAAAACAAATCCATGTCATTTAAGTCCTATGACTAATTCTTCCACCTATGCTCATTTTAACAAACCGATTTTGATAATGCCAAAAATTTTCACGACTATTACCTTCCAAGTATTGATGACTGACAATTTGATTAACCAAGATTCAACTCTGCATTTCATTAAGAAATGCGATTGCATTATTCTCTAAAAAGTCCACCTGATGCATCGCAGAAAATAATGAGCAATTGTCACACGACTGTTGGGGAATTAATTAACTTCGTCTCTACAAACGAATCAATCTAGTGCGCACACCTGTGGCTTTGCAATTCGGCATTTAGGCTTTGCGTTCGATTCAAATAACTGCTCACAGTCACCTTTGAACACAGACTTTTGCATTCACAGCTTTAACTCTCCCTCAACGCTGCTTCAACTTGGTTCAATGCCATTGATATATTGCCTCTCTTTGCCATTAAATTCCCGCATTCACACTTGCACACACAATCTATGTATATATTCAAAACAAACATCTTAACAAGCTCCGATTCCACATATTGAAAATCAAATCAACTCAAAAAATACAGAAAACACACATAATAAACCAGACACCAAATAATGGCAGAAAAGGCTTCAACCTCACGGCTTCCTCACATATTTTCTCATTATTAAAAGAATGTAGTGTTACAATTAAATAGATTAGGAGACAGTGTCTCAATATAGTACGTGCTATATTGAACACCTTGTTGAGATAATTTCTCAACCAAACACACACCACTATAGGAGCTACCTAAACTAACTCCTATCTTAGAGGAACAACCCAAACTAAAGAGTTAGGCATAAATTCCTAACTTTTAATATTTAATTATTTATTTTATTTTTGGATTTATTATTCTTTTTATAAGAGAGATGTTGGGTGCTAAAAGGTGTCTTTTAAAACTCCTAATTGCCTCACATTAATTATCAACCTGGGTAAGTCTTCTTGTTTCAAGAGTGTACACAATATGTGCAAGCTATAATCTAAAGAGTAATGTTTCCTAAATTGTAGTATAGATCTTTACAAAAGAATAAATGGAAGCATCTAATAAACAACAATTGAAATTATTAAAGGGAATATCAAAGTGCAATCTGCTATTGAAATCAAATCTTACAGCAATCCAAAGAATGGTATCATCAGCCGAGAGCACAGTAATAATAACTCACTCCTACTTAGATGATTCAATCTAGATTATACTAATTTCTGCAAAGCAATTAAGATAGAAACGATATCACTTCTTAGAGTCTCATAGCAATAATTAAACTCTTACAGATGATTTAAGCAATGCAATGTGCTGTCTTAAATAACTCACGCTGTAATGAACAAGATTCAGATCAAATGGTAACGAAGTAAATCATAAACATAATGCATAATATCTCAATACAGGAAAATAATAAACAGCTAATGAAATGAACTCATGGTAACAAGAAATTATCAAATCAATCACACACTACAAGAATCAGAAATATAACACAGGGAAGCAGTTAACTCTATCAGGGGCCGGGCCCTTAGCCACCAGCAGGCACTGCTGAGCTACTTCAGATAATGCGAATGAAAACAACAACTTAAATTATTCATCAAACTTGAGTAGAATTACAATATAATTCTATCTTTTCAGAACTACGTTTTTTCCATAATTATTCTCATAAATAAATCTATATTCCCTTTCATAATTCTCCACTATTTGATCTATGTTTTTCATTTAAATACACATAGAGCAGAGAGAAGTTACAACAGAGATGATTACAAAATGATTCCCATAACAAAATTGGATTGTTCATAACCAATTGATCTACATGATGATATTTGAATATCTTTCCATCAATCATTCAACAGGAACAGGTCAAATTTGGTATTGCAACTGAGATAATTTGAAAAATGGCCACAACAACAAATCTGGGAAAATTATCTTCATAGAACCTTCCGTTTCTCTTAATACGAACCAAATTTGGGCAAAATGCACTTTGCCTAAAGTTAATTTGGTCCGTTATAGACAAAACCCATGTTTCGGATTTTCCCGATTCTTCTCCATTTGCCCACAACGTCCAATGCAAAACTATTACTTCTTATTCTAGCGAATTTCTGAGTTGGAATATTTAATGATGAGCTGGAGATCAAATCTACAATCTGGAAAATATCTTGGAGGCTAAAATGGTGAGTGATGTTACAACAAATTTATTAATAAACCATCATTGGTAAAATCATGCATAATAATCATCAATTTATTAAAAATAAAGAAGAAGAAATAATATTTATCCATAAGAGCATAAATAATTATAAAATGGAATTATATGATAAACCATGATAAATGACGTGATAAAGAATGGTAGAAATGGATGAAATAGGTGTTAAAAAGTGATAATAATAATGACAAACTAGCGGCCCAACATACCCCCAAATTGAATATATTGCATGTCCTCATGCAACCCAAAGCTTCATTATTAACCAAGTAGTAATACAAAAATTGTTCATTCCAACTCATGAAATGGATGGAACAAATGAATTCTTCCTCAAATAATGAATATTCAATTTTAGCAATCTTGATGAAGGCGTAACAATTTTTACATTTGACGTTCAACTATATGTATATGAAGTTGCAGCAAAATATGATATAAGTAACAACAAACTTCATTAACAATTTTCTCAAAAACTAGATTTCTACTATATTAATGCTTCTATGATCCAAAAATCAGATCGTTTTGATGCACGGATCATGAGATATAAACAAAATGGCTGTAGGTGATAGTGCATGATTTTTGAAATTTTATGAACTAATTTAGCGTGAAATTATCTAGGTTTGTGTATTTTAATGATACCTCTTTGTTATCCAGAAATCACAAGAATTCAGTTCATAGTTTTAAAGATATATGCAAATCAATTTCTGCACTGTATAAAAATGAAATTGTATGCCTTAAATGAGAAAGAAAGTAGAAAACATCCATCATGTGTAGCAATTCCTTATCCCCAAACTGAATAATTAGCATGCCCGCATACAATGCTAGAAAACAAATTGAGGTGGTTGCTAAAATCTGTTGAAATCTATGCTTGGTGTAAAACAACATGGAAGAAGGGAAGTGTTGAGAATGAATAAGATGGTCATAATAAATAAATAAATGAAACGAATACTCCCCTAAACTGAAATATTTTGTCTTTGAAGAATGGGAAGTGGTAAATATGTGGAATGAATGATGACAAATAATGCTCAATGGATTTTGCATGAAATTCTCCTAAATTCGTAATAAATCAGAAAAGTATGCTATTTTACCTCAAGTTTTACCTCTAAAAAAAAAATGTGGAATGACATGAATGGACTGGCATGTGTTGAAGCTGATGTAGGTTGAGCGGATACTGAAAGTGATGCAAAATGTGGAAGCCATGCAAGCACATCATGTCTGAACAATTCTGCGAGTTCGCGAGTTGCGCGAGCCTCTATCGTTAGGGACAATAGTGTGGCGTGGCTACAAATAGAATTCCTCTCCATACTTGTTGGTCTCCTGTAACAAGTCACTATTTTTCATGCAAAGTTCTTGAATCCATAGTTTTAGTTTTGAATAGCAACAGATAAGATGCATGCAAAAATTTTGATCAGAAAAAGCTTTTGTATAAATGCAGTACTAATATTTTGTCAAATCATCAAGTTATGGCAGAGTTCAGTAATTATATCACATGTTATCCCATAATGCATACATTCCCCCCTCCAATTGGAAAAGGGATTCCATGACCATAAATCATATGAAAGGTGTTGAGCCGACGACAAGGTAAGGGAATGATCAATAAAACACTAAATGAAGCAAAGCACACATATCAATGATAGGACGACAAGAAGTATGGTTATAATGAGAGCAGAGTGTGTAAAGATAGTTATGAATAAGATATAGGATGCTTTGGATTGATGATAAGTTATGTAAAATAAAAGGACAACAATATGTCAAAAATATGCTTTTCTGACAGTATTCTAGCCAAAAATGATGCGATTGATCGGAAAATAATTTCTCATGCGTAAAGGTTCAAAACAAGGAAAATTTAAGGAAATAACTTCTCTGATAAAAAAAGAATAAGAAAAGGGTATTATAGTAATAATTGAAGATAAGATATAACTTCAATACCATAAGCAGAGCCTCTGCTTCCAGCAAGCATCCATAGCCTCGGCAGGGTTGCTTTTTAACCCGTATGAGCTAGGATCCTCAATTTATAAATGGAGAGTTTCAATGCTGTTCTACAGAAGAGATCAGTGTGTTGGCGTGGTAACCAGATAACTGCACTGACATTCACTGGGATGTAGCAAAAGTGATTAGGCCTGCTCATGATAAGACCTCCTGTTCCACGGATATTTTGGCTATCCAATGGATTATAACCCTAGTGTGGTGGCCATAATGGGAATGTCACTTTGTTACAACCTTATGAAGATGGTAGGTTGGCTCGTAATGAGACCCCCTATCCTCCATCTACAAACAAAATTTTGCTGTGATTACACAATTTTATAATAAAAATAGGGAGGCTTAGTACTCCTTAAGAGTAGGGATAGTGGAAGAAGTTGAACATGTCAATAGAAAAAAAAAATATACCCATAATCTCATTTATTACTGACAGAGAAGATTATAACTAGGAAGGGGTGGAACCAACATGGTATTAAGATGATCAATCAGTATCATGTACAACAGAAAATAATGCAGTAAAGTAGTATATAAATAACTATGTCCCTTTTCTTAAAAAGAATCTCTCAACTAGAAGCTGTCATGTTAAAGGTCATAACGTTAAGTATATTCACTTGCCTCAATAGACTCCATAATTCTTGTCCTCATAAAATTATTGGACTTCATGCCATGCAAGGGAATCAGAGAAATGGGCTGAGATGGCTAGGAATGATCGTGCAAGGGGAAGAAAGTGTTGTTCTCGAAAATACTCACAAAATGTTGTTCCTTTGATGCAACAATAGTTGTTCCTTGTAGGGAGCAGCAAAAGAAAACACATGCGAAAAAGTGTTTCTCCCTATCGGGAACAAAAAAAGAAAATACACACAAAAAAGTGATGTTCCTTATAGGGAACACCAGCTGTTGCCTGTAGGGAACAACAAAGAAAATGCACATGAAAAAGTGTTGTTCCCTATAGGGAACAACAAAAGAAAATACACACGAAAAAGTGTTGTTCCTTATAGGGAATAGCAGCTGTTCTCTGTAAGGAACAGCAAAGAAAATGCACACGAAAAAGTGTTGTTCCCTATAGGGAACAAAAAAAGAAAATACACATGAAAAAGTGCTGTTCCTTATAGGGAACATCAGCTGTTCCCTATAGGGAACAACAAAGAAAATTCTCACGAAAAAGTGTTGTTCTCTATAGGGAATAGCAAAATAAAATACACACGAAAAGGTGTTGTTCCTTATAGGGAACAACAACTATTCCCTGTAGGGAACAACAAAAGAAAATGCCCACGCAAAAATGTTGTTCCCTATAGGGAACAACGACTGTTACCTGTAAGGAACAAAAAAGAAAATAGGGAGAGGAAAAATACTGACAAGAAATCATCCCCACTGCTCTAAACAACAAAAAGACAATCGTAAAAAGAAAGAAAAGCAAAAGAGAATTAAAAACAGGAAAAAACAATTGTATTGACAGAAAAACAAAGAAAAACAATCATATTTATAGAAAAACAAAGAAAAGCAATCATATTTACAACAACAAAAAAACAGATTTAAACACATAAAACAATCATATTTACAGTTTAAAAAGAAATAACTTTTTACAAAAATGAAGCCACCAAAGGATTTCCTTCTGCAATTGAAACTTGCATGGTGGGTGTTGGGGTTCCCATGTTTTGGCAGATTTGGCAATACCAAAAGATGAGACAACATCAGAACCACTTTTGGGCCCTAGGATCTAGCCCTCCTGGACCCAGAGAGGGATCTCTCCAAATAGATCAAAGAATGATATGTCTTTGAAGCTCGAAATGAGATATTAGGCTAGGTATGAAGCACAAAAGGGGGTTTTAAAATGATTTGGTTGGTTGGTTGCTGGGTTGGTCAGGAGATCATAGACTGAGAAAGTAATGGGAGAAAGGAAACAAAACAGCAGGAGGCTTCAGCAAAGAGGATAGGCCAAGACAGTGCCATCCATTGGGCTATGGAGTCATGAAAGGAAATTACGTGCATCCACTAGCCAAGGCTTTCAAAGGGCAAGTCATCTACACTAAAGGATCTTTTAGGCAGATGGTGGAATGGAACATTAAGGAGAGAAAGTGGAAGAAGGAAAGACAACCAATTTTCTGTCTATAGATCAGGTCAGAGGTCATTTAACTCCAGACCTGCTTGGACATACTCAAAGGCAGCTCTCAAAGAGACAATGGGGTTGCTTATAGATCAGACCAGAGGTCATTTAACTCCAGGTCTGCTTTAGCAACTCCAAGGGAAAAACAGAGATAAGATTACAAAGAAACATCTAAGAAGCAAACCCCCAAGTTCATACATCAGCCAGCAGGCAATAACATCCGCTGCACTGGTTAAACCCGTGAACCCGCTCTTAGACAGCACATAGGGCGGAAAACATAAAGGTAGGGAGAGCAGACAGCATAGGGCACCTAACAAGGGTGAATCCTATACCATTATTCTGATGCCTACCAGCAGAACATGAAACAGTATGAAAATGTAAATAACAGAGTTAAGAAAAACGTCACCAATAGTAATAGACCAGGATCCTGTGAAATGTGCTTTGATTAATAGGTGCAAAACCAGTCATGTACAATAAGGCTCAATGGCTGTTACAGTCCAGACTTCTCCTCGATATAGCCCAGCCACAACTACTACTGCTACTCCCTCCACGGCGTACAACGATCGAGAATGAATCCCTCCCCAACGACAAGCCACCGGCAAGCTGAACAACAAATCTTTTCAATTCGTTTAAGAATTCTTTATAGGAGAAGACGAAGAGACGGAGGTAGATAGACAATTAAATGGGATTCATTAAGACAGTAAGGCGGAAGTGTTCACGCCCATACTGCTTAATGGCTGAATGCAGCGTTGTATGTACTCTGAGACTGGTTTGGAGATCTCTGTTGGGTCGAGATTGACCTCTAATACATTCTTTTAATCCTTACGGAGCCTGGAGCTCTGTGCTGCCATTATGAAATAAATGACATGTATGGAAGTCCGCAACTTCTCCATACCTCCATTACTGTTTCTCAGACAGTCTTTAATGAAGCTCCTGTCTGTGCATTTAATTTCCCTTGGCTCGAGAGGCATGGAGAACGCTGTAGGAATGGTGTACGTCTGGAGAGAACGTACTCTGCTGATATTTAACACAAATAAGACTTTTACAGTGTGTTCTTGGTCTTCGAACTGTGCCTTAATCCTTTGAATGCGGGATTATAACCATTGATCTTCAATTACAGGCTCAAATCCCCTTCAAATCCTGTTTCTGCTGCTTTGCTGGCCGGATGAAATGGCCTCTCTGTACTATCTGCACAATGAATAGACCTATTACAAACCGGGCAGTGGCGACGAAAAAATGCTGCAGAGGCAGAGGAATGGTGGCGGAAGAGTGGAGAGGGCGGAAATGATGAAGAGCGGTGGAAGAACTGTTGTTAGCGTAAAAGCCTCAAGGCTATCTCTTGAGCGAATTACAAAGGAAACACGGAAAACAATGGAGCGGAGCCGTGGAAGTGGGGCCAACCGTGGCGGGGGGCGATTAAACCTGAGCCGTGGATCTGCACGGGAAACAGACGGCGGGGATCAAATCGCACAACCGCAATCGGAGGTCGGAGCGGGGAGCAATCGCAATGCACAAAAGGAATGTTCCGATTGCGATTGGGGAGATGCTGCGATTAAACACCAACCGTCGGATCTGGGATCAGATCGACGGTCCACGTCTAATCGGAGGGAGATGGAGAGGGGCAGCGGAGCAGCGATGCGACAGCGCTGAGCCGTTAGATCGGCGGGAGAATGGACGGCTGCGATAGAATCGGAGGACGGAGGGAAGGCTTGCGATTGCGATCGGGCGGGGGGCTGCGATTAGCGCTCCGCCGTCAGTTCTTGTGATAGATCGACGGCCCAAAACTCATTACAGGACTTGTGTGTTAAAACAATCGCATCGGGGGTTTTCAATGATGCACGGGAATTGCACCCGCCCGACGCTCCGATTGCGATTGGCCCCGAAGGCTTAAGCACTTGGCTTCGGGGAAGGGTCACGTGGGGAAGTGGTTTGAAAGGGGCTCGCAGAAAAGGGGCTAAGCCCTATAATAGGGTCGAAAAGGGGTTTAAAGGGAAACGATAAGGGGGAAAATGGGAAATAAAGAGTAAGGGAAGGATTCAAGGGGATTGTGGAGGTAAATGGGGAAATAGAATGGGAGACAAGGAGGAATAACAAGAGGCTAAATGAGGGTAAAATAAAGGGGAAAGGGGGCCTTTGGGCATTTCTTCACATAACAGAGAGGCTTTAAAAGGGGAATCAGCAGAGGGGATTTGATCAAAGGATAAAAGGCACATGGAGGCTTCAAGGAGACTGTGTTTTCAGAGGAAATGCATTCCTTGAAGACTCAAAAATGATTTAGCCCCCTATTTGCTTGTCAAAAATTTCATAGGGGGGCTAACAGTGGCTCCACATGGGGATGGCTTCTTCTTGAAGGAGTCAAGAATTCAGAAATTCATCTCTTGGTGTAGGCCAGGTGCCTGCTGCGTGAACCATCCATCTCTTTCTTTGATCTGCTGCCACAAGCTATGAAGACAACATATCAGCAGAAACACTTCCCATACAGCTACCTACCCACACTATAGTTCTATCATTTTTCTTCCTGGGTGCATTTGGACTTGCAGACCCTTTTACATCATCAATTTTTACAAACAGGAAAAATAAACCTATTCTATTTCTACCCTTATTACTCCATGAGACCAGATTAGACTGTTGGTCTCATATGTTTCTCTACCTACACTACTACCTGCTAGGATTAGACTGTCTAGCAGGTTTCTTCTCTACATTCTAAGACAGAAATTTAAACAACTAACTACATGCTCATAGGCTGAGCTTTATTGAGCTTCCTACCTACCCTACCCTAACCGGAAATCTCTAATGTTCTAGGTGATATGATAAAGCCAATACAGCCAGTCAAGTAGTAGTGAAAAAGGATATGAGCACTGGCTGCCTGTCAGAGATAACCACAGGGTGCTCTGCTTGTGGTTCTTCAAAACTGTGGTCACCATCAATAGTGACCATTCCTGATGAATTTGGCCCGTGCTGAGGATCAATGCTGGAGCGTTCGAGCACATCAAGGCCTCCATGTACTCTGCCACAGGATCAACGAACACTTGATGTATGCTTTCTTCTTTCTGGCCTGCCATGGTTGGTAGGCTGTCTTCTTCCTGGGCAGCTTTGATTGTTGCTTCTTCCACTGCATCTTCGGTGTGACTCATGAAACCCGGATCTTCTTCTTCTTGCATTTCGAAGAGAAGTGGAATCTCTGTACTTCTAGGGGGTGGGAGACTTTCCAAGAATGCTCTTGGGTCTCTGAACTGGTATGATTTCTCTTGTGAGCTCAAAAGTTCGATCTCAGCCTCATATCTCACCACCAGTACTTCTAGGACAACCTTCTTCAGCTCAGGCTGGTCATTGAATCTTGAGCTGAAATGCAGAAATGAAGGAAGGTCTTTACCTCTGAGTTGAGCCAATATTTCTGATATTCCACAACGAAACTCTTCAAGGGGGCTCGACTTAGAGTCTTCCATTTGGTAGGGATGATGTTGCACTGCGACTGATCTCCCAGTGGAGTCTTATGTGAAAACACGAATAATCAGTGGCCAGCTGATTACCAGTGGAGGCTTTTAATCATTCAGGAATTGTGGAGTCGCCAGGTGGATGATTTACAACTTACTGTCCACCACAGTGGTTTGCCAAATCAAAGCTGACTGATCTGTCCCCAGTGGAGTCGCCATTATGTTGGGGTTCCCATGTTTTGGCAGATTTGGCAATACCAAAAGATGAGACAACATCAAACCACTTTGGGGCCCTAGGATCTAGCCCTCCTGGACCCGGAGAGGGATCTCTCCAAAAAGAGCAAAGAATGATATGTCTTTGAAGCTCAAATGAGATATTAGGCTAGTTATGAAGCACGAGGGATTTTAAATGATTTGGTTGGTTGGTTGTTGGGTTGGTCAGGAGATCATAGACTGAGAAAGTAATGGGAGAAAGGAAACAAAACAGCAGGAGGCTTCAGCAAAGAGGATAGGCCAAGATAGTGCCATCCATTGGGCTATGGAGTCATGAAAGGAAATTACATGCAACAACTAGCCAAGGCTTTCAAAGGGAAAGTCATCTACACTAAAGGATCTTTTAGATAGATGATGGGATGGAACATTAAGGAGGAAAGTGAAAGAAGGAAAGCAACCAAATTTCTGTCTATAGATCAGGTCAGAGGTCATTTAACTCCAGACCTGCTTGGACATACTCAAAGGCAACTCTCAAAGGTGGACAAAGGGGTAGCTTATAGATCAGACCAGAGGTCATTTAACTCCAGGTCTGCTTTAGCAACTCCAAGGGAAAACAGAGATAAGATTTACAAAGGGATATCCAAGCAGCAAACCCCTGAGTTCATACATCAGCTAGCAGACAATAACATCCTTTACGTGGTTAAACCACAATTCTCTTAGATACACATGGAAAGCGGGGAAAACATAAAGGTAGGGAGAGCGAGACGGCATAGGGCACCTAACAAGGGTGAATCCTATACCATTATTCTGATGCAAGCCCAGAAGAACATGAAACAATATGAAAATGTAAATAACAGAGTTAAGAAAACATCACCAATAGTAATAGACCAGGATCCTGTGAAATGTGCTTTGATTAATTGATGCAAAACCAATCATGTACAATAAGGCTCAATGGCTGTTACAGTCCAGACTTCTCCTCCCAGCCTATTACATACAACTACTTTGCTATTCCCTCCAGTATTCCTAACGAGTCAGAGATGAATCCCTCTAACGACCACCGACAAGCCCAGACAACAACCTTTTCAATTCGTTTTGGGAATTCTTTATAGGAGAAGGAAGAAACAGAGGTAGATAGACAGTTAAATGGGATTTGTTAAGACGGCGGGATGGAAGTGTTCACGCCCATGTTTGCTTAATGGCAAAATGTTGTATGTACTACGAGGCGGTTTGGAGATCTCTGTCGGGTGAGATTGACCTCGATACATTCTTTAAATCCTTACGGGCACAGGGCTTCTGTCTTGCCAAATCTGAAATAAATGACATGGATGGAAGTCCGCGACTTCTCCATACCTCCATTAATGTTGCTTTCCCAGGGCAGGTCATCCATGAAGCTCACAGCCATGCATTTAATTTCCCTGGGCTCGAGAGGCATGGAGAATGCTGTAGGAATGGTGTACGTCTGGAGAGAACGTACTCTGCTGATATTTAACACAGATAAGACTTTTACAGTGCGTTCTTGGTCTTCGAACTATGCCTTAATCCTTTGAATGCGGGATTATAACCATTTATCTTCAATTACAGGCTCAAATCCCCTTCAAATCCTGTTTTTGCTGCTTCGCTGGCCGGCTGAAATGGCCTCTCTGTACTATCTGCACAATGAATAGACCTGTTACAAACCGGGCAGTGGCGACGGAAAAATGTTGCAGAGGCGGAGGAATGGTGGCGGAAGAGTGGAGAGGGCAGAAATGATGAAGAGCGGTGGAAGAACTGTTGTTAGCGTAAAAGCCTCAAGGCTATCTCTTGAGCGAATTACAAAGGAAACACGGAAAACAATGGAGTGGAGCCGTGGAAGTGGGGCCAACCGTGGCGGGGGGCGATTAAACCTGAGCTGTGGATCTGCATGGGAAACGGATGGCGGAGATCAAATCGCACAACCGCAATCGGAGGTCGGAGCGGGGAGCAATCGCAATGCACAACATGAATGTTCCGATTGCGATTGGGGAGACACTGCGATTAAACACCAACTGTCGGATCTGGGATCAGATCGACGGTCCACGTCTAATCGGAGGGAGATGGAGAGGGGCAGCGGAGCAGCGATGCGACAGCGCTGAGCCGTTAGATCGACGGGAGAATGGACGGCTGCGATAGAATCGGAGGACGGAGGGAAGGCTTGCGATTGCGATCGGGCGGGGGGCTGCGATTAGTGCTCCACCGTCAGTTCTTGTGATAGATCGACGGCCCAAAACTCATCGCAGGACTTGTGTGTTAAAACAATCGCATCGGGGGTTTTCAATGATGCACGGGAATTGCACCCGCCCGACGCTCCAATTGCGATTGGCGCCCTAGGCTTAAGCACTTGGCTTCGGGGAAGGGTCACGTGGGGAAGTGGTTTGAAAGGGGCTGGCAGAAAAGGGGCTAAGCCCTATAATAGGGTCGAAAAGGGGTTTAAAGGGAAACGATAAGGGGGAAAATGGGAAATAAAGAGTAAGGGAAGGATTCAAGGGGATTGTGGAGGTAAATGGGGAAATATAATGGGAGACAAGGAGGAATAACAAGAGGCTAAATGAGGGTAAAATAAAGGGGAAAGGAGGCCTTTGGGCATTACTTCACATAACAGAGAGGCTTTAAAAGGGGAATCAGCAGAGGGGATTTGATCAAAGGATAAAAGGCACATGGAGGCTTGAGGAGACTATGATTTTGGAGGAAATGCATTCCTTGAAGACTGGACACCAATGATTTAGCCCCCTGTTGCTTGTCAAAAATTTCATAGGGGGGGCTAACGGTGGCTCCACATGGAGATGGCTTCTTCTTGAAGGAGTCAAGATTTGAGAAATTGGTCTCTTGGTGTAGGCAGACGCTGCTACTTGAACCATCCATCTCTTTCTTTGATCGACTACCTGGCTTGTAGGACTACATATCAGCAGTACAATTCTTCCAAACAACTACCTACCCACACTAAAGTCCTAACATTTTTTCTTCTTGGGTGCATTTGGACTTGCATACCCTTTACATCATTAATCTTTACAAACAGGAAAAAATAAACCTATTCTACTTCTACCCTTATTACTCCCTGAAACCAGATTAGACTGTTGGTCTCATATGTTTCTCTATCTACCCTACTACCTGCTAGGATTAGACTGTCTAGCAGGTTTCTTCACCTACATTCTAAGACAGAAAATGAAACAACTAATCTACTTGCTCTTAGGCTGAGCTTTATTGAGCTTTTCCTACCTACCCTACCCTAACTGAAAAACTCTGATGGTTTAGGTGATGTAGTAATGCCAATGCAGCCAGTCAAGTAATAGCAAAAAAGGATATGAGCACTGGCTGCCTGTCAGAGATAACCACAGGGTGCTCTGCCTGTGGTCCTTCAAAACCGAGGTCACCATCAGTAGTGACCATTCTTGATGAAACTGGCCCTTGCTAAGGATCAACGCTGGAGTATTTGAGCAAATCAGGGCCTCCATATATTCTCCCACAGGATCAACGAACAGCTGATGTACATTTTCTTCTTTCAGGCCTGCCATGACTGGTAGGATGTCTACATCCTGGGCAGCTTCAATTACCGCATCTTCCACTGCATCTTCGGTGTGGCTCATGAAAACCGGATCTTCTTCTTCTTGTATTTCGAAGAGCAGCGGAATTTCTTCTCTTTTAGGGGGCGGGAGACTTTCCAAAAAGGCTCTTGGGTCTCTGAACTCGTATGATTTTTCTTGTGAGTTCAAGAGTTCGAGCTCAGCTTCATATCTGTCAACCACCAAATCAAGAAACATCTTCTTAAGCGCAGGTAGATGATTGAGTGCTGAGCCAATAGGGACAACCTTTGGAAGGTCCTCCCCTTCAATTTCTGCCAGTACACTTGCTACTCCATGCTGAAACTCTGCTATGAGGCTTGGATCTATTTCTGCAAATTGTTCAGAGTCTTCCATTAGCGAAGTGACTGGATCTTTGGCGTGGATGATGTTGTACTGCGACATGGTCTCCCAGTGGAGTCTTATGTGAAACCAAGATAATCAGTGGCCAGTTGATCACCTGTGGAGTCTTTTAATCATTCAAGAATTGTGGAGTCGCCAGGTGGATGATTCACAACTTACTGTCCACCACAGTGGTTTTCCAAATCAAAGCTGACTGATCTGTTCCCCAGTGGAGTCGCCATTATGTTGGGGTTCCCATGTTTAGGCAGATTTGGCAATACCAAAAGATGAGACAACATCAAACCACTTTGGGGTCCTAGGATCTAGCCCTCCTGGACCCGGAAAGGGATCTCTCCAAATAGAGCAAAGAGTGATGTATCTTTGAGGCTCAAGATGAGATATTAGGCTAGTTATGAAGCACAAAAGGGGGGTTTTTAAATGATTTAGTTGAAGGGTTGCTGGGTTGGTCATGAGATCATGGACTGAGAAAGCAGTGGGAGGAAAGGAACAAAACAGCTGGCTGTTTCAGCAGAGAGAATGGGCCAAGACCGTGCCATCCATTGGGATATGGAGTCATGAGAGGAAAATTACGTGCATCCACTAGCCAAGGCTTTCAAAGGGAAAGTCATCTACACTAAAGGATCTTTTAGGTAGATGGTGGAATGGAACATTAAAGAGGAAAGTGAAAGAAGGAAAGCAACCAATTTTTAAATACATAGATCGGAGTCTGGTGGTCATTTATCCGGACTTGCTACAGCCTACTCAAAGCGCTCTCAAAGAGACAACGGGGCTGCTTATAGATCAGACCAGAGGTCATTTAACTCCAGGTCTGCTTTAGCAACTCCAAGGGAAAAATAGAGATAGATTTGACAAAGAAACATCCAAGCAGCAAACCCCCAAGTTCATACATCATCCAACAGGCAATAACATCCACTGCACTGGTTAAACTCCATGAATTTACTCTTAGATACACATGAAGAAGAAAACATAAAGGTAGGGAGAGCAGACAGCATAGGGCACCTAACAAGGGTGAACCCTATACCATTATTCTGATGCCTACCAGAAGAACATGAAACAATGTGAAAATTTAAATAACAGAGTTAAGAAAAACATCACCAATAGTAATAGACCAGGATCCTGTGAAATGTGCTTTGATTAATTGATGCAAAACCAGTCATGTACAATATGGCTCAATGCATTTGTTACGATCCAGGACTTCTCCTCCCAGCCTAAAGCCATACAACTACTCTGCTACTCACCCCTGTTGTTCTAACGAGTCAAGAATGGGCCTCCCTCTAACGGCAAACTACCAGCAGCTGTGAACAACAACCTTTTCAATTCGTTTAAAATTCTTTATAGGAGAAGAGGAAGAGACGGTAGATAGACAATTAAATGGGATTCATTAAGACGAGCGGACGGAAGTGTTCCACGCCATCTTGTATGTGTAAAATGTGTATTTATGTACTGCGGGGCCCCGGTTTGGAGATCTACGTCGGGTCGAGATTGACCTCTGATACATTCTTTAAATCCTTACGGAGCCTGGAGCTCTGTGCTGCCATTCTGAAATAAATGACATGGATGGAAGTCCGCGACTTCTCCATACCTCCATTACTGTTGCTCAGACAGTCTTTAATGAAGCTCCTATCTGTGCATTTAATTTCCCTGGGCTCGAGAGGCATGGAGAACGCTGTAGGAATGGTGTACGTCTGGAGAGAACGTACTCTGCTGATATTTAACACAGATAAGACTTTTACAGTGCGTTCTTGGTCTTCGAACTGTGCCTTAATCCTTTGAATGCGGGATTATAACCATTGATCTTCAATTAAAGGCTCAAATCCCCTTCAAATCCTGTTTCTGCTGCTTCGCTGGCCGACTGAAATGGCCTCTCTGTACTATCTCCACAATGGATAGACCTGTTACAAACCGAGCAGTGGCGACAAAAAAATGCTGCAGAGGTGGAGGAATGGTGGCGGAAGAGTGGAGAGGGCGGAAATGATGAAGAGCGGTGGAAGAACTGTTGTTAGCGTAAAAGCCTCAAGGCTATCTCTTGAGCGAATTACAAAGGAAACACGGAAAACAATGGAGCGGAGCTGTGGAAGTGGGGCCAACCGTGGCGGGGGGTGATTAAACCTGAGCCGTGGATCTGCACGGGAAAAAGAAGGTGGGGATCAAATCGCACAACCGCAATAGGAGGTCGGAGCGGGGAGCAATCGCAATGCACAACAGGAATGTTCCGATTGCGATTGGGGAGACGCTGCGATTAAACACCAACCGTCGGATCTGGGATCAGATCGACGGTCCACGTCTAATCGGAGGGAGATGGAGAGGGGCAGCGGAGCAACGATGCAACAGCGCTGAGCCGTTAGATTGGCGGGAGAATGGACAGCTGCGATAGAATCAGAGGACGGAGGGAAGGCTTGTAATTGCGATCGGGCGGGGGGCTGCGATTAGCGCTCCGCCGTCAGTTCTTGTGATAGATCGACGACCCAAAAATCATCGCAGGACTTGTGTGTTAAAACAATCGCATCGGGGGTTTTCAATGATGCACGGGAATTGCACCTGCCCGACGCTCCGATTGCGATTGGCCCCCAAGGCTTAGGCACTTGGCTTCGGGGAATGGTCACGTGGGGAAGTGGTTTGAAAGGGGCTGGCAAAAAAGGGGCTAAGCCCTATAATAGGGTCGAAAAGGGGTTTAAAGGGAAACGATAAGGGGGAAAATGGGAAATAAAGAGTAAGGGAAGGATTCAAGGGGATTGTGGAGGTAAATGGGGAAATAGAATGGAAGACAAGGAGAAATAACAAGAGGCTAAATGAGGGTAAAATAAAGGGGAAAGGGGGCCTTTGGGCATTTCTTCACATAACAGAGAGGCTTTAAAAGGGGAATCAGCAGAGGGGATTTGATCAAAGGATAAAAGCCACATGGAGGCTTCAAGGAGACTGTGATTTCGGAGGAAATGCATTCCTTGAAGACTCGACAATGATTTAGCCCCCTATTTGCTTGTCAAAAATTTCATAGGGGGGCTAACAGTGGCTCCACATGGGGATGGCTTCTTCTTGAAGGAGTCAAGAATTCAGAAATTGATCTCTTGGTGTAGGCCAGATGCCTGCTGCTTGAACCATCCATCTCTTTCTTTGATCAGCTGCCACAAACTATGAGGACATCATATCAGCAGTAACATTCTCCCAAACAACTACCTACCCACACTGTAGTCCTAACATTTTTTCTTCTTGGGTGAATTTGGACTTGCAGACCCTTTACATCATTAATCTTTTCAAACAGGAAAAATAAACCTATTCTACCTCTACCCTTATTACTCCATGAGACCAGATTAGACTGTTGGTCTCACATGTTTCTCTACCTACACTACTACCTGCTAGGATTAGACTGTCTAGCAGGTTTCTTCTCTATATTCTAAGACGGAAATTTAAACAACTAATCTACTTGCTCATAGGCTGAGCTTTATTGAGCTTTTCCTACCTACCCTACCCTAACTGGAAATCTCTAATGTTCTAGGTGATATGATAAAGCCAATACAACCAATCAAGTAGTAGTGAAAAAGGATATGAGCACTGGCTGCCTGTCAGAGATAACCACAGGGTGCTCCGCATGTGGTCCTTCAAAACTGCGGTCACCATCTGTAGTGACCATTCCTGATGAATCTGGCCCGTGCTGAGGATCAATGCTGGAGCGTTCGAGCATATCAGGGCCTCCATGTACTCTGTCACAGGATCCACGAACACTTGATGTATGCTTTCTTCTTTTTGGCCTGCCATGATTGGTAGGCTGTCTACTTCCTGGGCAGCTCTGATTCTTGTATTATCCACTGCATCTTCAGGGTGGCTCTGGGAAACCAGATCTTCTTCTTCTTGTATTTCGAAGAGCAGTGGAATTTCTTCGTTTTCCACTGTGTTCTCAAAGCGGCTCCTGAGAACCGAATCTTCTTCTTCTTGCACGTCGAACAACAGCGGAATTTCTTCTCCTTTAGGGGGCGGGAGACTTTCCAAAAAGGCCCTCGGGTCTCTGAACTCGTATGATTTCTCTTGTGAGCTCAAAAGTTCGAGCTCAGCTTCATATTTGTCAACCACCAAATCAAGAAACATCTTCTTAAGCGCAGGTAGATGATTGAGTGCTGAGCCAATAGGGACAACCTTTGGAAGGTCCTCCCCTTCAATTTCTGCCAGAACACTTGCTACTCCATGCTGAAACTCTGCTATGAGGCTTGGATCTATTTCTGCAAATTGTTCAGAGTCTTCCATTAGCGAAGTGACTGGATCTTTGGCGTGGATGATGTTGTACTGCGACATGGTCTCCCAGTGGAGTCTTATGTGAAACCACAAATAATCAGTGGCCAGCTGATTACCAGCGGAGTCTTTTAATAATTCAGGAATTGTGGAGTCGCCAGGTGGATGATTCACAACTTACTGTCCACCACAGTGGTTTGCCAAATCAAAGCTGACTGATCTGTCCCCAGTGGAGTCGCCATTATGTTGGGGTTCCCATGTTTTGGCAGATTTGGCAATACCAAAAGATGAGACAACATCAAACCACTTTGGGGCCCTATGATCTAGCCCTCCTGGACCCGGAGAGGGATCTCTCCAAATAGAGCAAAGAATGATGTATCTTTGAAGCTTAAAAATAAGATGTTAGGCTAGTTATGAAGCACAGAGGGGGGTTTTAAATAATTTGGTTGAAGGGTTGCTGGGTTGGTCACGAGATCACAGACTGAGGAAGTTGTGGGAGGAAAGGAACAAAACAGAAGGTTGTTTCAGCAGAGAGAATGGGCCAAGACCGTGCCATCCATTGGGCTATGGAGTCATGATAGGAAAATTAATTGCATCCACTAGCCAAGGCTTTCAAAGGGCAAGTCATCTACACTAGAGGATCTTTTAGGCAGATGGTGGAATGGAACATTAAGGAGAGAAAGTGGAAGAAGGAAAGACAACCAATTTTCTGTCTATAGATCAGGTCAGAGGTCATTTAACTCCCGACCTGCTTGGACATACTCAAAGGCAGCTCTCAAAGAGACAGCGAAATTTGCTTATAGATCAGACAGGAAGAGTTACTTCAGGCCGGAATTTGCTTTAGCAACTCAAGAGAGCAGAGATAACATTACAAAGAAACATCTAAGAAGCAAACCCCCAAGTTCATACATCAGCCAACAGGCAATAACATCCACTGCAGTGGTTAAACTCCACGAATTTACTCTTAGATACACATGAAGGAGAAAACATAAAGGTAGGGAGAGAAAATAGCATAGGGCACCTAACACGGGTGAATCCTATACCATTATTCTGATGCCTACCAGCAGAACATGAAACAATATGAAAATGTAAATAACAGAGTTAAGAAAAACATCACCAATAGTAATAGACCAGGATCCTGTGAAATGTGCTTTGATTAATAGATGCAAAACCAGTCATGTACAATAAGGCTCAATGGCTGATACAATCCAGACTTCTCCTCCCAGCCTATTACATACAACTACTCTGCTACTCCTTTCCACGACTGTTCTAACAGTCAAATGAATCCCTCTAACAGCAAACTACGCAGCAACTGAACAACAACCTTTTGAATTCGTTTTAAGAATTCTTTATAGGAGAAGAGGAAAGAGACAGAGTGAAATACAATTAAATCGGATTCATTAAGCGGCGGGACGGAGTGTTCCCGCCCATCTTGCTTAATGGCAAAATGCGACGCTGTATGTACTACGAGGGGCGGTTGGAGATCTCATCGGGTCGAGATTGACCTCGTACATTCTTTAAATCCTTACGGGCGGGCTGTGTCTTTGCCATTCTAAGCTTTATCCCTGATGATGGAAGTCCGCGACTTCTCCATACCTCCATTAATGTTGCTCAGACAGTCTTTAATGAAGCTCCTGTCTGTGCATTTAATTTCCCTGGGCTCGAGAGGCATGGAGAACGCTGTAGGAATGGTGTACTTCTGGAGAGAACGTACTCTGCTGATATTTAACACAGATAAGACTTTTACAGTGCGTTCTTGGTCTTCGAACTGTCCCTTAATCCTTTGAATGCGGGATTATAACCATTGATCTTCAATTAAGGCTCAAATCCCCTTCAAATCCTATTTCTGCTGCTTCTCTGGCCGGCTGAAATGGCCTCTTTGTACTATCTGCACAATGAATAGACCTGTTACAAACCGGGCAGTGGCAACGGAAAAATGTTGCAGAGGCGGAGGAATGGTGGCGGAAGAGTGGAGAGGGCAGAAATGATGAAGAGCGGTGGAAGAACTGTTGTTAGCGTAAAAGCCTCAAGGATATCTCTTGAGCGAATTACAAAGGAAACACGGAAAACAATGGAGCGGATCCGTGGAAGTGGGGCCAACCGTGGCGGGGGGCGATTAAACCTGAGCCGTGGATCTGCACAGGAAACGGACGGCGGGGATCAAATCGCACAACCGCAATCGGAGGTCGGAGCGGGGAGCAATCGCAATGCACAACAGGAATGTTCCGATTGCGATTGGGGAGACGCTGCGATTAAACACCAACCGTCGGATCTGGGATCAGATCGACGGTCCACGTCTAATCGGAGGGAGATGGAGAGGGGCAGCGGAGCAGCGATGCGACAACGCTGAGCCATTAGATCGGCGAGAGAATGGACGGCTGCGATAGAATCGGAGGACGGAGGGAAGGCTTGCGATTGCGATCGGGTGGGGGGCTGCGATTAGCGCTCCGTCGTAAGTTCTTGTGATAGATTGACGACCCAAAACTCATCGCAGGACTTGTGTGTTAAAACAATCGCATCGGGGGTTTTCAATGATGCACGGGAATTGCACCCGCCCGACGCTCCGATTGCGATTGGCCCCCAAGGCTTAAGCACTTGGCTTCGGGGAAGGGTCACGTGGGGAAGTGGTTTGAAAGGGGCTGGCAGAAAAGGGGCTAAGCCCTATAATAGGGTCGAAAAGGGGTTTAAAGGGAAACGATAAGGATGAAAATGGGAAATAAAGAGTAAGGGAAGGATTCAAGGCGATTGTGGAGGTAAATGGGGAAATAGAATGGGAGACAAGGAGGAATAAAATAGAGGTTAAGTGGGGGAAATGAGAGGGAAAAAGGGGCCTTTGGGAATTTCTTCACATGACAGAGAGGCTTTAAAAGGGGAATCAGCAGAGGGGACTTGTCAAAGGATAAAAGACACGAAGAGGCTTCAAGGAGATTGTGTTTTCAGAGGAAATGCATTCCTTGAAGACTCAAAAATGATTTAGCCCCCTATTTGCTTGTCAAAAATTTCATAGGGGGGCTAACACTGTCCTGAAAGGTATGCACCCTTACCAAGATCCCCACCGATGATGTAAGGGCCCAGCTTATAATGAGTCGAACTTCCCGTGACTCCGTACATCATGGGCCTGGTCATATACTAGAACAAGGTTGCCTTCGTGAAAAGTACGAGGGTGGACTTTTCGGTCATACTGAGCTTTGGTGCGTTTCTTAGCCGCTTCAAGGGTTTGCAATGCAACACAACGGTCTTCGGAGGCGCGCTCAAGCATGATAAGTCGTTGTTCTAGAGGTTGGGTATCAAAGAGAAGTTCAATGGCCAGATGAAGGGAAGGGATTTCACACTTGATCGGTAAGACTGCCTCCTCTCCAAAAACGAGGTGGAAAGGAGTAAACCCGGTGGCGGTTTTAACAGAAGTTCGATAGGCCCACAAAGCAGGGAAGAGCATAAGATGCCAGTTGGTTCTGTGCTTATTCACCGTTCATTGAAGCATAGTCTTGAGGATTTTTTTGACTGCTTCAACTTGGCCATTACCTTGGGGGTAATAGGAGGAGGAATATTGGTGCTCAAAACCCAACAGTGAGGATAGCTCATGCCATATCTCATCTTCAAAATGTCGGCCGTGGTCAGAGACCAGTTGTTTCGGAAGCCCGAATCGAGAGATAACATGGTTAAAGAAAAAGAGGGCTGCGGTAGCTGCCGTGTTGTTATATGTTGGCATGGCCTCGGCCCATTTTGTGAAATAGTCGACTGCCACGATGATATATTTATGGTTACCAGCGGATGGCGGGCGACACTCCATAAAGTCGATGGCCCATTTACAAAAGGGACCAGTTGTGACGACAGGATGGAGGGGAGCTAGGGGAGCTCGCGCGTTAGGGGTGAAATTTTGGCAATTGGAACAGTGTTTGACTGCCTCAATGCAATCACTGAAGAGGGAAGGCCAAAAATACCCAGCGCGCATGAATTTCTGGGTAGTAGCAAGACCGGAGAGGTGGCCACCGCAAGCGCCGCTATGGCAGGCATTGAGGACCTGTTCAACTTCAGCATGTGTGAGACAACGATGAAGGACAATATCTATACCGCGACGATAGAGGTCGTCATCGATAAGAAGGTAGGGGGGAGCCTGGTGTCGAATACATCGTCGAGCATCACAATCAAGGTGAAGAGCGAACTTTTGGGTTCGCAAGTAAGTGAGGATATCGCCATACCAAGGATCGTCCGAAGTAATGGCGAATAAGTGCTCATAAGGAAAATCATCATTAATGGGGGGATCCTGCATTCCAGTAGGTAATTCAGAAATGAGTTCAGCAAGGGCTAAACCTTTCTTACTTTTTGGGGTGACAAATTCGAGGTCGAATTCTTGAAGGATGACGACCCAACGGGCGTATTTCCCAGTGAGGATACGACGACTCAATAGGAAAGCCATGGGGTTGGAATTAGTCACGACCTTGGTGGAACACATGAGGATGTAATGACGAAGTTTTTGGACCGAGAACATGACAACGAGTGCTAGTTTTTCTTCATGTGAGTAGGAAACAGGAGGCCCTACGAGGTTCTTACTGACGTAGTAGATCACATGCTCGATACCGTTGTCATCTTCCTGGATAAGAACTCCAGCGACCAAATAGGTGGAAGCGGAGATGTACAGGATGAAGTCCCTATCAAAATGGGGAGGGCAGATCAAGGGAGCAGATGTGAGAGCCTGCTTGAGGGCATCGAAAGACTCATGAGCATAGGTATCCCATACAAATGGGATGTTAGATCGGAGGAGTCTAAGGAACCCATGTGCGGTGGTGGCATAGTCAGGAACGAACCGACGAAGAAAATTAGTTTTGCTTTGGAGACTTTGTAGCTGGCGTAAGGTACACAGAATTGGAAGTTCAAGAATGGCTTGAACTTTCAAAGGGTCAAGAGTGATACCATCCTTAGACACTATGAAGCCTAGGAGACGGCCGACGGGAACGCAGAAGACGCATTTCAACGAGTTAAGGTGGATATTATACTTGCGACATCGGAGAAAGACGTTACGCAGATCGTGGAGGTGCTGCGCCCGATGCTTAGAACGTGCAGTGAGGTCGTCTAAATAAGAAAGGATAATATGAGCTAAGTCATGGAAACAATAAGACATGGCCCGTTGAAAAGTGGCACCGACGTTTTTAAGGCCGAATGGCATGACCCGGTAAGCGAAAGTTCCCCACGGACTGATGAACGCGGTTTTAAGTTGATCAGCAGGACGGATAACGATTTGGTTGTATTAAGAGAAACCATCCATAAAGGATAGGACCTCATGCCCCATGCACTCATCAATGATTTGGTCAATAAATGGTGTGGGGAAGTTGTCTTTGGGACAAGCTTTGTTCAAGTCGCGAAAGTCCGTGCAGACACAGATGGTGCCTTGTTTCTTGAGGACGGGAACCGGGTTGGACACCCAAGTGGTGTATTCAATGGGATAAATGAAACCAGCCTGCTTGAGCTTATCGATTTCAGCTTTGATAGCATCACGTCTGGAAGGATTAATGGGTCTCAATTTTTGACGGACTGGGTTGGCATCGGGCCATGTGTCGATATGATGTTCGACGATGGTGGGATCGAGTCCGGGCATTTTGGAGTAGGACCAGGCGAAAAAATCATGGAATTCTTTGAAAAGCTTAGTGTAAGCTTCAATTTATTTCGGGGTGCATTGGGTGCCCAAGGTGATATATTCTTCGATTCCCGCTTTGACCGAAATGTCAATTTTAATGGTAGGAGAGATATTGGCCATGTTTCCTTCTTCGAAAGCATCGGGTGCAGGGATGGGATTTTTAAACCAATCAACCGCATTGGGAATGAAGTCTTTAGTTTCCACAGCATATTGGTCATGGGACTGTTGTGGGAGGAAGTATGCGCGATGGTGCATATCATCCCACAGAAAGTCAGGGTTGGTCATGGCTTCCATAATTTCTTCATCGGACTGGAAGATGGGAGTACTGGAGGAAGGAGGATCACCCGATGATGTAGTAATGCTTGACTGGTCATCATGTGGAGAAGGGCTCATATGTGCAACGTCAGCAGATCCAAGGTCTACTGAGGGGGAGCCGAGAGTGTCCGCAGGTAGGAGGTTAGGCAAATCATCTCTCAAGGATGACGATAGGTAAAAAATGGTGGTCGAAGGCTCTGTCATTTCGACAGTAGGAGGAGGAATGTGAATGGGAGTAGGAAGATCCTCTGGGTCTATCGAAGTAGAACTCGCAAACAAGTGAGAAGGTATCTTGTCATGCGTAGCCTTGAATTGGCGGTACGTGTCTAAGGACGAACAATACTCGTCAAGGCGGGGACAGAGGTGGGTGTAATGGCCATGGAAATCGCACAAAGCACAAGGGTGATTTGTGCGCAAGGTTTTGAGTTTTAGGATAGAATCCAGGATAGTGACGTAGACTTCAGGGATATCAGATTCGGGAAACGTCTCGTTGACCAGGGTCTTGAAATGCGGCAATTCAGGACACGTATGGGTGGTGTGACCGACAATGTCACACAAAGCGCACTGGATAACGCGCTTTGGCGGTCGAGGAGGGGTAGGGTTCGTCGGGGCGGCTTGCTCCTGAATGGTTTTTGTGTGAGCTTTGCCCCCTGTTCCTGATACCGCCGCAACCGGAGATGGTGCGGGCTGAGGTGTGTGAGGTACCGTGGTAGTGGGAGAAGTGACGGGAATCGGTTGAACCAGAGTCAAAGCAAGGTAGGGTTTGGGGTGACTAGGTGGGGTAGTGGCTGGAGGGTCAAGGTACCAGACGGGGATACCCAGGGTCAGGTTGGGGAGAGAGAGGGTAGCCATAATAGGTACCGATTACACTCCAGGAGGTGGGATGAATAACGGTATCTGATCGGAGGGGTAATGGCCGGGTGGAACGGCTCCAAGGTGGCTAAGGCCTGGAGGAACCGATCCAGGAGTATAGAGGGGCTCATGGATACCAGTTGTAGGAGAGGGGCCAGAAGGAGGAGGTCCATCTGGCTGAGATGAATGGCTAGGAGCGGGTTGCGGTAGGTGAGGTTGAGGTTTATGACTAGCCGAAGCGGGCCGCTTAAGGGCAGCCCGAGACGATTGCATCATGCAAACATTCGATAAGCTGGGATCAGAGATAGGAGGAGGAGGGAGACCAGGAAAATTTCCAAGAAAATAGGAGTATTTATAGACGCCGGGAGAGACACTGGTCAAGGAATTGATGGTTTTCTTATTGGCTATAGAAGAGATGGTCGTCTCAGGGGAGGTCTGAGACTTTGGCTCATGATAAGTAAAATGGTCGATGGTGACTATATTTCCATTGTGAGGAAAAGACATCTTGCAAAAAACCACGGATGGGACAGTAGACATGGCATAAGTGTAGCTTCACCCCAATAGAATGTTGTAATCGATAGGGGCGTCGATGACTTCGACGTCAACGCAAACAGTCTTGCCCGCAAGGGTGATAGGACAATTACGGAAAAGGCCAATGGGATGGGGGCATGGCCATCCCATGCTCGAAGGGTGATCGTGGAAGGGGCCAACTCAGGAGATCTGAGTTGCTTCCAAACCGAAGTAGACATCACACAGGTGGATGCCCCCTCATCAATTATACACCGAGAAACGTTAGCGTTCCAGATTTTGACTGGGATTTGGAAGGCAACGGAAGCAGGAAGAGGAGGATGTTATGATTGATGGGCGTTGAAAACAATCATTTGGTCATCAGCAGGATCTACAGCGCCCATGGCAGATAGCAGAGCCTTCTTTTGGGAAGGGCACGACTGGAGGACTTCCAATGTGGAAATGGTAGCAGGAGACTGCGCCAAATAATCTACTATGCTATACGAATGAGCAGCTCGACCAGAAGCAGCATTTCGGCGTAATGGTCCCTTAGGAATCTTGGTATGAACCTCAACTTTGGGTTGAGGGATATGTAAGGGGCCATTGGGTGTCGAAAGAGGCTCTATAGAACCTAAAGAAGGGGACTCGGGGGCAGACTGAGTAGAAGGCTTGGGGTACTGGCGAGACCGAGTTTGAAGTTGAAGGTCGACGGTTGGGGATGGATCAGAGTGCATCATGAGGATCTGGTAATCGGAGGAACCAGAAGGGGAAGGTTGAGTGGCGACCTGTTCGTCAGGTGGTTGGGCAGCCACAAATCCTTGCTGGGGGAAAGGATCGGTAAACACAGCCGGTTGAGTAGTGGCCACATTAGGGGGAGTATGAGGGGAGGCATGTTGTCCTCGCAATGTGGCTTGAGACTCCCACATCTTCTGCATTTGTGTTAAGAGGGTGCAATCGTGAGTGTAATGACCGTAAACACCGCAACACGAACAAGGCTTATTTGTACGAATAGGTTTGTCTGGCTTGGGCTGAGTGCCCTGTTGCTGGTTAGCGGTGTTAGGGTCAGTACCTTGAGGATTGGGTCCACGAGTACCAGGGCAGATTTATTTTGATTGCCTCTCCGCCTTCTTTGAGAGGAAGGGGGATTAGTCGCGCCCTGCTTTGCAAATACTTGCCCTGGAGGGGGCTGTAGGTGTTGTTGCTGGGGTTGAGAAGGAAAGGGAGGTGGAAGTGCATATGCTGGAGGAGCTGGAGCACCAGGCTACGGATAAGGATAATGGTTAGGTTGGGAAACATTGAGGTAAGCAGGAGGTTGGGAAAAAGGATGAGGCATGTCGTATCCTGGATACATGCTACCTGGAGGGGGAAAAGTGCTAGAGGTGCTGGCCCCTCCCGGAGGGAGACCATAGCCCATAGGAGGTTGAGCATATGGATGAGAAAGGGCTCCAACGATACCGTCGGCGGAATGAGATGCCCCGGGGACGTTAGTGCCACCGGGCCCGGGGAGGTCAGGAAGGACGGTATAAACATAACCAGACTGAGCATAGATCAAGTCATATTTCAAGGCGATTTGGAGGGCGGCTTCTTCGGTTTGAGGGAAATGAGAGGCGACATCTTTGCCAATGGGAGGTAAGAGAGTGTGAAGGAACCATTCCATATAAACCCGATCCTTGAAGGTGGGAGCTCAAAATAAGCTCCTTCGTCTCCGCCATTCCTGGACATGAGTGGAAAGGCGAGTTGAAGAGGTTTGACAGAAGGAGGTCAAAAGCTCTGTACCAGTGTCGTATCAGAGAGGGAGCTGGAAAAAAGATAAAAAGGCTTGGGCAATGGTCACAAAGGTGGTATGGGAAGAGGTGGCCTGGTCAACATACCATTTAGAAGCTTCGCCCGTAAGCGTGCGTTGGAACAACCGAAGACGGATGGAATCATCGGTAATGGAATTGGAGGAACACCACATGTGGAAAGATCGGACATGGTTGGTTGGATCTTCTCCAGCAAGGCCTTCGAAATTAGGGATGTCAAAGGGGAGCTTGGTTGGCATAGCAGGCCAACCAACATCATGGCGGATAGGGTCATTGGTCAACTGATTGAGATCGGGGAGGCTGAGACCTGCCATGTAAGGGAGCAAAGGTGCAGCCAAGGTAGTTCCTGTGGTGGTTCCACTAGTAGTAGTACCGACATTAGGGCCAGGATTACCGCTAGCGTTAGGCCCTGGACCAGACATAGTGAAGGTGACAGGGGGAGAACCAGAATTAAAAGGAGAACCCAATGAATCAGAAGAGGAGTCGGAGTGCGGACTCGGAGGAGGACTAACTCGACGACGGCGGGAAGGAGTAGGTCGATCGACCGGAAACTGAGGGTGAAGGCCAAGAAGTCTCCAGGATGTGCACCTTGGGGCGCAATGGTGACAACACAAACACGACACAAGGGGAAGAAGAACGACTAACAAAGGCAGGGAGGTGCAGAATCAAGTGATTACAATGTCGAAACAAGGGCAAAAAGGTGCAGTGTCAATTGATTTTACAATGTGTTAAAGTCTTTGCTTGGCGGTGTTAACCAGGTTCTTCTTCGCTTAGGGTGAGTGTGTGGCGTGTGTTAATTTTAATTTTTAAACCCTGACGTTTTGAGAGCAAAAGAAAAAGTGTGCTGTGTAACTGAAAATAAATCTGCAGAGAACAGTATATAATGCTGAAATAACAGAAAATTAACAGCTAACAATGCATCGATCTAACCCAAAAAGGCGGGTCTCTCAAAACTAGTCTAACAAAGGGAAAAAATCTAGTCAAAACACACTAAAAAGAGGCCAATAGATCTAGGGTCGAAAGGGACAGGGATCTAAAGGAGAAATCTGCTGAAAAGAGGTGCAGAACACAGCCAAGAGGCAGAGGCAAGGTGGCTGGAAAAAGGGAGGAAATCAGCAAAATCAGAAGGGTCAAGGAGGAGGCCCTAAAGGTAGATCCAAAAAAAACTTCAGGAGGTGATTTGAAAGGGAGAAGAGTTGATTAAAAGGGATTTGAAAAGGAGGTATCAGATCTGAAAAAGGGAAGGCTGAAACTCTGAAAAACATACACCTGAAACAGCTAAAACTCTTCCACCAAAAGTGGAGGGTACTCAAGCCCTAGGGGGATATGTTCCCACTTAGATGAGCAAAACTGATCAGAAACAGGTCTAAACGGGCTGAGACAGAGGCTGGAAAACCCTGACAGAAGCTTCAGAAAAACCTAAAAATTGCGTAAAAGAGCAGAAATCAGAATGCAGGTCTCCGACCGTTTTCTTCAGGCAGTCGTTGTATAATGGGTCGGTAAGTGCGACCTAGAGTCCAGTCGCAGTTCAGCTGAAAAGTGTGACCGTTCCTGTCCCGACCACTCTGCAGATTTCCGGTGTTGCCATCTCGGCTTGCGATCGATGTCCACACTGCGCAATAGGGCCAGAAACACGCGGAAGTTAGAAATTTTAATGTTTTAGGGTTTTATAGGTGAAAAACAACATGAAAATAGGAAAAAAAAAATCTGAAAAGAAACCCTAGGGTCTAAAGTAGCTGGATATGCAGGAATATGAAAAACGACAGCGGTCGTAATTGAAAACCCGTGTGGAGTCGCCAGTTGTTAGTATGAATCTTTTGTCGAAGTGTACGAAAAAAGACCACTTTAGCTACGCATAACTTATAGCCCTAACATCAAATATGACTGCCAATATCTTCAGATCTGTAGTTAGTTGATCAAGACAAGTGCTGCAAAAAACCAGATCTATGCATAAAGAGACATTAAGCAGTAAAAATAAGGTTTTTCTCCATACATCCAATAGAAAAGACAAGAACAATATTTTTTGAAAGAATTTTTTGTATTAAGGGCACCCGGGAGGAAAACAAGAAGGTGTTTCCAATTCTCCTCAATGGGATGGGTTCTTGGAAGTCCTCAGCACTTCAGATCTAGCATTTCTCTCTCTTGTTGGTGTAGAAAACCCAGACAAAGATAGAACTCAAAGGGAGCTCACATAACAAATAATGGAAAATATGACAATGATAATGGCTCAAAGTCAGACCAAGAGTCTAGATCCAGAACGATCTAATAGGCAACAAAAGGTGAAGAATGGTAGGAGAAAACCTTCCTATTTATAACAAAATATTGGGTCATTCTAGATCTTGGTGCATGATTAAAATAACATTAACCAAATCTAGATCCACCTTTTATGGAATATTTTATTATATTTGTTTGAGGGAAAAAGTATTTGACTTGGGTCAAATCCCTTTATTTGTGAATAATAAATAAATAAATGATTTATTTATCATTTTAAGGAAGTGGTTGAAGGATAATCAAATAAATAATGATTTATTTAATTATTTATGGGTGATTTAGTCATATTTAACAAGGAATATTATTTAAATAAGATTTAAATAATTATTCCTAGGAAATAATAAGATAAATAAAGATTTATCTAATTAATTTCTTTGTTTTGGGTTAAACATGACCAGGAAAATCAAACAAATATAGGTTTGTTTAATATTTCTTTTTGGGGTTTCCTGTTTAGACCATAAACAACCTAATAAATGTGTTTTATTAAGTTATTTTACATAGTGAAAGCAATTTTACTTAGGGTAAAATTGGTCTTACATGGTGTACTTGGGTTCATCTAATGACAGTAGGTTAGATGACCAAAAAATGGTGTAACAATGTTGATGCAGATATGGCAGATGACAGACAATGTGAAGAGCACTAACAGATATGTATTTTACTCTGTGAGGTGAACACCACACTGGGTTTCAAAAATCCAAAGTGTTGTTGCACCCCCAACAACAAGACAGTATGTTGCCGCTACAGAGGCTAAGAAAAGAAATGATTTGGTTACAAAGTATTAGTGGGTAACTGGGTAAGGAGCATGATATGGGCACGCTATACGCTGCTGATAGCCAAAGTGTCATTCATCTTGCAAAGAACTCGCATTTCATTCCAGGACTAAACACATACATCTCAAGTACCATTTCATACGGTCGTATTGGAAGATGGAGAGTTGAAGTCAGAAAAGATACACACTAGCCAGAATCTTGCAGATATGCTAACAAAAGTTGTAACCAGGGAGAAACTGAGAATGTGCTTAGTTTCAATTGGTCTTCAAGGATGACGATGAAGATGAGGAATAGCCAGGTCCAAAGAGGAGTCATTGTCCAGGAAATGAAGCAGTGGTGGAGTTGCTACAATCAATCTCCCAAGTGGGAGATTGTTGGGTGTGGAGCCTGATTATCTTGTTTACTTTGTATCACAGCATTGGACCCCTGTACCTTAAAAGGGCTGGCAACGCTGCCCAAAATTAATCACTGCCGTGGGGGGTCCAGGGGGGGCGGCAGCGCTTTTCGGAGCCCCCCCCTGGCGGGGGTTTCGGGGGCAGCTCCCCCGAAGCTAAAAACAGATGTAAAATTGCCTTGTAAAAGTATAGTAATTTCTAGTCAATCTGGGTCTTTCATTAGGCAAATGATCTGACGGTAGAAGTTATGTTTAGATTAGGGTTTTTTTCCCTAGAAGGCAACCCCTCGCTTTTATGAGGGAATTGTATTGCGGTTGTGCATTGTATGTGTATTCTCGGAGCAAGAAATAGATAGGGAGACTATGAGAGAGAATAGAGGATATTACAGCGGATCTACTATAGGTTTTGTCTCTTCATTTTTGCTGGATAATAGAAAGGAAGGACTGGCTATTCGGGGTGGACATAGCCCAAACTGGGTGAACCACGTATATCTGTGTCTCTCTAGTTTTATGTGTTTTGTGTGCTTTTGTTTTCTGCATATTTTATGTGTTGCATTGCTCTATAATATTTAATTTTCTAACACATCCTTGAAGCCTCCTTGTGCCTTTTGTCCTTTGATAAATGTCTCCTCTGTTGATTTCCATTATAAAGCCTCTCTGTTTGTGAAGAAATTCCCAAAGGCCTCCTATTACCTCTTATTTAATTCTCTCTAAGCCTTTGTTTTCATCCTCTTTTCCTCTCCTTATATTTCCCTTTTTACCCTCCAAATCCTCCCAAAATGCCCTCCAAATTCTACCCATACCCCTTGTTTGGTTTAATTCACCCTTTATCCCTCTATTGTTACCCTTCTTTAGTCCCAAAATTCATTAAAAATGGGCAAAAACCCACCTTTTAACTTTATAACAGGGCTTAGCCCCTTTGCCGCAGCCCCTTTCAACCACCTCCCAACATACGCCCCAGCGCTAAGACCAAGCGCTTAAGTCTTGAGCACCAATCGAAATCAGAGTGTCGGGTGGGCGCATTTCCTTTGTCACAACAGAAAAACTCCGATGCGATTGGCGTGAGTCTATAAGACCTGTGACGGGTTTTACACCGTTGATCTGCCATTTACATCGGATGGCTGGCGCTTTATCGCACCCCCGCTTGGATCGCAATCACAACTTTTATGTGAAGTCCCCCGATTGGTCCATCGCAAATATTTGCGATGCGATTGATCGCATCGCAAGTCCCCGTCGATTGCTCCCATCCTCCGATTGATCGCATCGCACAATCCTCTGATTGATCGCAAGTCCTTCCCTCCGATCCCCAATCGCAATCACAACTTTCGTTGCGACCCCCCTTCCGCTCCTTTCGATTACGTCTTTCCGATCTCATCCTGGCCATCTGTCTCCCCGCTGATCCAACGACCATCACATTTCTCCGCTCAATCGAAATCGGAAGATCAACGATGCCTCCCCTTTGTGTCTCCTCCGATTGCGATCCCCCAATCCACATCTCCACCGTTGATCTTCCCGCAAGATCGGACGGCCTAGCGCTAATCGCATTCCCTTTCCTAATCACAATCGGAACTTATATAAATGTGTCACCCCTACCCCTTCCCGATTTCGATTCTCCGACTCAATCTCGGTCGTCCGTTGGATCTAACAACTCAGATCTAATCGCCCTCCACCACGCCGGGTCCCACATCCAAAGGCTCCACTCCATTGTTTTTCCGTGTTTTCCCTTTGTAATACGCCCAAACGTTAACCTTTGGGCTTTACACTGTGTGATCGTTTTCTCCGCCACTCTTATTGTTTCCACCGTTTCTCCACCGCTCCGCCACCACTCCTCCGGCCTCCGCAGCATTTTTCCACCACTGCCTGGGTTTGTAACAGATTTATTTTATTACGCAAATAGCACTGAGATGGCCACTTTAGCATTTTCCAGCGGACCAGCAGAAGAGATTCAGAGGGGGTTAATGCCTATTATTGATGTAATTAATGTCTAACCCTGCATTCAAAGGAAAAGGCTCAGCTTGAAGACTAATGAGTGCACTAGCAAGTCATAACAGCACTACCTAATAGCATAACGTGTTTTCTTCAGAGGTACACCTTCCTACAGCAGTTTCCATGCCACCTCGAGCCCAGAAGCAATTAATTGCACTAACAAGAGCTTCTTGAAGACTGTCAGGACCGCCATTATGAAGCATGGAGACCTTGCGGACTTTTCACCCAGTGCATTTATTCCAGAAGGCTAGTGCAGAGCTCCAAACACCAGAAAGTACTTCAAAGAAATATCTGAGGTCAATCTTGACCTGACAAAGACTCCCGAAGCAGATTACAGGGTACACACAGCGATGCAGATCCATTAAGAAGTGTGGGCATGAATTATTCCACCACTCTGTTTTAATGAACACATTTAATTTGTATCTAACCCTGTTAATCTCATTCTCCTATAAGAATTCCCGAGAACAGATTGAAAATGTTGTTGTTTGGTTGCTACCGTTGCTGTTAGAGGGATTCATTCTGACTGTTAGAACAGTTTTGGGAGGGATTAGCAGAGTAGTTGTATGTAGTAGGCTGGGAGGAGAAGTTTGGATTGTAACAGCCATTGAGCTCAGTGTATGTGACTGGTTTTGTATCAATTAATCAAAGCACATTTCACAGGATCCTGGTCTATTACTATTGGTGATGTTTTCCTAACTCTGTTTATTACATTTTCATATTGTTTCATTTTCTGCTGACTTGCATCAGAAATATGGAATAGGTTTTACCCTTGTTAGGTACCCTATGTCTCTGCTCTCCTTGCCTTAAATGTTGCTCTGCTAAATGTGATTATCTAACGGTTGATCTCAGTTAATTTAACCAGTGTAGTAGTTCCTTACGCTGCTAGCTGATGTATGAGTTAAATGGAATCTGTCTTTAGTTGTTCTTGCTGGGTTTAAGTTGGAAGATTTTGGAACACTGGGGATTAGAGTTAGCCCTATCCACTAGGATTCTTGTGCGACCAGCTAGCCTTTCTAAGATCTCTCTGTTAAACTCATTCTCTGTTTTTCCCTCGGAGCATGCTAAAGCTGATATGGAGTTAGATGACCTCTGGTCCGATCTATAAGCTGCCCCTTTGTCCCTCCATCAAAAGCTGCCTCTGAGTATGCCCAAGCAGGTCTGGAGTTAAATGACCTCTGATCTGATCTTTCACTTTCAATCCTTAATGTTCCATCCCACCATCTAATCTAAAAAGATCCTTTAGTATTAGATGACTTGCCCTTTGGAAGCCTTGGCTAGTTGTTGCAAGTAATCCCCTTTCATGACTCCATAGCCCAACGTATGGCATTTTCTTGACCTATCCTCTTTGCTGAAACATCCTATTGTTTTGTTCCTTTCTCCCATTACTTTCTCAGTCCATGATCTCATGACCAACCCAGCAACCAACCAACCAAATCATTTTAAACACCCCCCCCCCTTGTGCTTCATACCTAGCCTAATACCTCATCTTGAGCTTCAAAGATATATCATTCTTTGTTTCATTGGAGAGATCCCTCTCCGGGTCCAGGAGGGCTAGATCCTAGGGCCCCAAAGTGGTTCTGATGTTGTCTCATCTTTTGGTCTTTCCAATCTGGCCAAAACATGGGAACCCCAACACCCTCCATGCTTTCACTACACAATCCAATCATCTCCTCAGGTGCATCAACCTCCATAGATGAATAGGGATGTGTACTCCTCATCTCATGATGCTGGGTCTTCTCCCTACTTCCTCCTTGTGTCTCCAAACTTCCACACCTCCTCAAAAATGGCACAGATAAAACATGAGATGTGTCTTGATCTCCATGCATGAGATCCTGGGGACTTCCTTGCAAAGATGAAAGCATACCTCTATGTGGAGCAAGAGCTCCTCTTCCCTCTGCATTAGTTACTAGATCAACTCCAGATCTAACAGCGTTGTTGCCCTTAATATCTGCAACATGAGTGGGAAACCTCTCAATGATTGGATCCTCCTTTGGGAAAGAGATCCCCATACTCCCTTGCTTCAAGATGTGAGATGAAATTTCCTTCTCCAGAAAGTTTTGGTTCAGATCTTGGGCCTTCTCAATTGCTTGATGAAGAGGCATTTCGTTTTTATGCAAGGGTTTTGTTTGGCCTTCTTTGTGCAAACCCATCATGTGTGTCCCAAGAATCCTCCCATCAAATCTCTTCACTAATGCCTTAGTGAAATTTGCATAAGATTTAATGTCATTATTCTTCAAAGGAAAGGATTCAAAGATCCACCAATCATTGGCCTTACCTCTCATATGCAGCGTTGCAACTCTGGTAGCTTGACTTTCCGGAATTTGGTGCTACTGCAAAAAGGTGTATAATTCCTCCCCCCAAGCTTTGGCTGAACCGGCAATTGAACCATCAAAATATGATAGATAGGATCTACCATGCTGCCTTCTCTCTTTGGTCACTCCTCCTTCTTCTTCCATCTCCCTCATGGGACTGCTAGGACTATGGTTGCGCTGACCCTCATAGTGTGTGGTTGAATGCTCACACCCACTGTGTACAAATCTAGAGTTTTCTTTAAGATCAAACCCTCTTGGGGATTCTTCATCTGTTCCCCTCCTAATCTCCTTGAGATCTCCATGAATGCTTGGTGAAAATTTAGGAAGAAGCATTGTAATCTTATCCCCCTTTCCTCCATTAGAAAATGGAGACTTCTTCCTGCTCAAAATTTTGTCTCCTTGATGAGAATAGGAAGTGCAGGGTCCTTCCTCCTCTCTTTCTTCTTTCTCCTCAACCTCCTTGGAGAGGTTCTTTCTGGATCTAAAAACTGATGAGATCAAGCTCATCCTCTTCATCATCTTGATTTCTTCTTTCTTGGGCTTGAAGGCCACAAGCTGAGCCAAGAAATATGCTCTGATACCACTGTAATGTCCCGAAATGGAAATCAGCAGAATTTTCTCCACTAAAGTTTTCCTTTGTCAAAAATATTAACAAGGCTATGTCAGAGATGGACTGAGAGGGATTTTACCAGTTATTTCACCTCTAAAGAGAGGATGAGAACCGGAAGCTTCCTGGCCCTTACTCAAACTCTGCCTATAGCTATGCAAATATTTCTTCCTGCAGGAAGATCTTGCTCAAGGGAATGAGCTATAGAAATATGCAAAACATAAGCATGAAAAGTAACTTGCTCAAACTTCAGAAAATGTTGGAGAACTCATAGCCATCTTATTGAAATAATAGCAGTTGCAAATGTATACAAGATCTTGACGGAAATGATGCTCAAGATGAACAATAGCAATCCTCAAGATAGAAGTATAATAATCCTGAGATAAACACATCTACACAAGTGAACCCTAGCTATGACTGCGCAGTAACATGGAGACACTGCAACATGTAAAATGGTAATAAAATGATATTACAATAATAGCTCAAGAAATGAGGGGGAGCATGCTCTCAACCCATGAAAACACTACTATAACACTAATACACAATCCTTAGAAGGATTTGCTGCAATACATGTACAAAATATGAAAATACAATAATGCTGAACTTGAGAGGTAGCTGCAGCAACTCAAAATATACAATAGAAGGAGGAGAATGAATATGGCCTGCAAACTGAAACACCATCCTCCAATGGATTCCTTGAGTGCAAGGCTGATCCCGGCACAAGAAATCTCTTCCTCCAAAATGGTGGAGCGAACCTCCACTGCAGACAAACTCTGAGATAACGCAGTCTATGGAAGGGACTGCGCTGATGAAGGTGGGAGAAGCTTGGCCTTATGCCAAAATATGCAAATCAGCTCTAGAAACCCTCCTTGCTGATCCTCCCAAAGAATAGGAACTCCTTCCTATGAGAAATGATCCAAGGAATGGTGTTGTGGAATCTCCTCCACAGCAACAGCTGCAACACAACCCAGTGACTGCGCTGTAGATGAAGAAGTGGCTATGGCCAAATGCTTGAATATGGAGAAATGAAGATCAATCCTCCTTGAGCTACTCAAGAGAGGAGAGGAACTCCTAAACAGGAATCCCTCGTGCCAAAGGCACTGCAATTCAGCTGAACAGCTGGAGATTGCAAATAGAATCTAATTCTAAATCTTCAATGATGCTCTATATGGCTACCTCATCCTCCTTATATGCAAATGATGTCTCTATTCCATGGACCCCTCCCTATTAGGGTTTCCTTTCTCTAGAAGTTTCCTCCCCTTCTAATTGTGTTGGCTTCCCAAGCTAGCTACAGCCTCTTGTGTTGTGTTGTTGACTTGGTCAACGTGACATCATCCTCATGTGTTTTCCCCCCTTTTACACTAGGAGGTGCAAAAATGGCTACTCCATGGATCCCCTTCCCACTTCATGTGGAATTTTTATTTATGAAAATGGGTCTCCTAGCTAATGTGAGCAAAAATTAATGTCCCAATTTATTTGCAAAAATTTGGGACATTATAGCCCCAACCTAACTTGTTGACTGGGCTCTGAAAACCAAAGGCTTAACCCCTTAACCATGGATGCAAATAGTTGATAAACCGTGTAAAATGTGGTCACTTATCCAAACAGTAAATGCGAAGTGGGTGGACAGTTGAACCAAAAGTGTCGGCGGTCTATATGGAGGCACATGTGACCACTCCACACTTAAATTAAATGTAACTGACAGTTCTCCGGTGGTTCCGTCTGTCGGACCTCCTATTTCAGCGGAATTTTCCAATTTAGTGGAGTTATCTGCAGTCCTCCCAATTTTGGTGGAGGTTTTTTAGGCAAGACTGGGCAAATACTATTTTGATCATAAATTTCAGGTTACTGAACCTTTTTGGATGAAATGTTAGTCAATTTCGACTGTTATGAGCATTCTAGAGCCATTGGAACAAGTTGCAGAGCCAACAGAGGTGCCTTTCAACCATTTTTACTTCACAGAAGCTTGGAGAACCATCAGGGCCATGGGGGAAATGGAGTTGCATTGGACTACACTTCACTGTTTTAGGTGAAACCGGAGTCATTCTTATCTTATTTCTACCTTTTGAATTCATTTTCATAGCTGTTTTGGTATGTTTAGGCCTTTTTCTCACTGAATTACCAATTTGAGCATCATAATATATCAAGGACATGCCCATTGGGAGCCTTGGACCCAGCAGATGTAGCCTAGGAGGGGTGAACTACCTCATCATGTTTCTGTGTGTTTATGGTGAATTTACTCTGCTATTTATCTCAGATTCAAGTTGCTAAAAAATAAATTTAAATAACACTCCCTCACACTTAAACTCATAAACATTTACTAGGAACACTTTTTTTTACTTGCAAGACCTTACAAACACTTTGCACACTTAATTTAATGGGAATGAATACTTTGAATAGCAGTACAAATACTTTCATTTTTAGATCACCAATACATTGGCTACTACTGATTGGAAATCACTAGCAAAATTGCTCCTACACCTTCTAGAAGAAGGCTCAGCACTCGCAGGAGAAAGCCGACGAAGCCTCCTAGATCGAAAAACTGATTGGTCAACCACTTTTAATTATTATGAGAACTTATATAGACTCAAAAAATTACAAGTATATGGCAGTCTAGGAGCAAAGAGCACTCTTTAAAAAATGTCCCTAAGATTTAGCAATCAAGCAGCTCTCAGGTATTTCCGCTCCAGGTTATTAGGGGTAGACAACAAAATACAAGAGAGTTAAAATAAGGACCTTCTAAAAATAGTCTAGGGTAATTACACCCCAGGCCTACTAGCTAAGGCAACATAAAAAGTTAAGCTAACCTCCAAACAAAAGCCTTTTCTGGTGGAAGTACCCAAGCTTCGCAAGGGCACCATCCAGAAGTACTAATGTGATACAACGTATGCCTCAGGTACTAGAGGTATTCACTCTCACTCTTGTAGTCACCTATGTGATACCTAGGAATAAAAACTAAGGTCGCCAATTCATATCGACATCCAGGCGGAATAGTCTTTGGTTGGGATTTGGCAAGTAGGAAGGGATGTATCTCTCTTCCCTGCTTTCGCTCACCCTCATGCTTGACTCTCTAGAGGAGATATTTCCTGGACAACTTAACGAGGCTGGGTTTTACTCATTTATTCAACTTCTAAGTTTGAAATTTTGAGTGGCATTGGAGAGTTAACTCTCCACACACCTATTCCAAGGCCCTAATGACGTAGACTAGTTGATGTATCTTAATGAAAATTCAAAAATATTCTAGTTCATTTTAAATTATGCGCTTGATTTTAAGGATTGTTATTTTAAGTCACGGGTAAAATAGAGATGAAACTTGTGATGTTTTGGATGCAAAGCGAAATCAATAGAAACTTGATACATGAAAATGAAACTTTTTTGTAAACAAGAAATTTTCTTTTCTTTTCAAGATACACACTCACACACTCAAAATCTAACAAAAGTATAAAAATTCTTACTATGCAACTACACTAGTGCAAACTACCAATTCCAAATGCATGATTCTAAGACTACTCTAACTGAACCAGAAAATGAGTTTCTCAACAGAGAGGTCTAAAAAATTGACACAAAATATAAGACAAGCTCAAACAAGAACTCTTTCAACAAAAATGCCAAAAAACAACTTTATATAAGAAGAGACAAATTCAACCAAGAACTTCTCTCAACACCAAGTGTATCGAACCAAATGACAAACTTCACACTTGCTCAAAAATAATGAAAATCAATAAAACAAAACCCAAAGAAAAGCAAAGGCAAACACAAATGTTTTTTGAGTCTTTTTCTTTTTAAGGAAACAAGAAAACTCTTTGAGAAAGCAAAAGCTACCAAAAACTCAAAATGACCAAGTTGAGAAAACAAGAGACCTAGAATTACTTAAGCCAACAAGATCATTTTCATGACAGGACTTAACAAATAGAAAGAGGTAAATAACTTTTAAAAATGACCTGAATATCAGTATAAAAACTCCAACAAACAAAGAAACTTCAAGAAAATCAAGAAGGATTTATCAAGATTGCCATAAATGTCCTTATGAAGAAATCAAGAAAACCAAGAAAGCCAACAAGAGAAAAGAGAAAAGTAAAGCAATAACAAGGCTAAGCATGAGCAAATCGACACTAACTCATTATCCTGAAATTTCAGAATAGTCAAGAACCTCAAGAAGAAGCTCTGGTTCAAAACCCAAAAGTGAAACTTCACAAAGCAAAGTAAACCCTAGGTTGACTAGGTTTTCAATCAAGAAAGAGAGAAACTGATACACAAAATACATAAACACTTCCTAGACACATGAAAGGTTCAACAATAGTGGCCAAGAACAGGCAAAAAGACCTTACAGGATTCCAAAAATCAAAATTTCATTTAAAAATGGCCATATGCAACTTGGTAGTGAACAACCAGCATGCATACGCAACTGTGTACAAGGAAAGCCCCATATACGCATGTTTATTTGGAAAAAAATGTGTATATATGTGATTGTGTAAACTAAAAAATGTGTATAAAAAGCGCAGTAAATAAAAATTAAAAAATCCAAGCCTGATCCAGAAGATCATAACTTTTTCCTGGATGAATAAAGAACCAAAGAGACTAGAAAAGTAATCAGACCAATCAGAGAAATCAAATCCAGATAGAAACAACCCAAAATAGGAATTACATGGATGTAATCCTCAGTGGAATTGCAAATTTTGTTATGGGATGAATTACCCTAGGGTTTGGGTTGAGAAACCCAACAGAGCAAGAGGCATACAATAGCAAGAAGCAAGTAAACTAATGGTCCTAATGCCTAAACTAGTAAAATTGGGAGAAGTGACCTTACCTGTAGGTCCTACGTTTAAGGTTTTTCCCATAGGGTTCAAACCCTCTACTTCTCCATGTGCTTCAAAACCTACAACTCATTCAAGAAAATCACATAGATTAGTAGTAATAGCAAGCATACTCTAGATGTCAGTGGCTAGATCATATAAGCTTATAGAAAATAACATGAAATCATCTATAACAAGATCATATCATGTATAAAATCATTAAATATCACGACATCAGGAACAAGACATAGCTTCTTTATTGATGTATGTAAAATATGTGTAGGAATACCACATGATTCAGCCACAAATCCAAATGAAACCATCCTCTGGATCCCTCTAGCCCAAGCATCAACATTCTTATTCCATAAGTATACACAAGGATGTCACATAAAGGAGGTTAACATATCAAAGAGGGAAACAAGGGTTTCCTCAACTTGGGAATTGTAGGAGGCGTAGGGATAATTGGAGTTGATCAGGGACTGAAAGGCTATAGTATCAATACCTATCTCTCTCTCCCCTTGAGGCCTTCCCATGAGGTGTATTTATACTTCTTCAAAACAGTTTTTTTCTGTTGGGAAATAGTTTTGCCACCAACTCCTGTAGGTAGGCTTCTAGTGTAACCTGTAAACCCCGCCCAAAAAATAGGGAATTTTATATTTTTTTCATATTTTAAATTATATACGCGGGTTGGGTATAACTAAACCCGCGTCTGCACACGCTTTTGAGAGGGCGGAGTTGTGTATGGAATTCAAAATAATGTTTTTTAGGTAAAGAAATAAGTGTGAAAGGAAAGGGATTCCCAAGGCCAATACATAGATCATCAAGTATATAGAGGTGATAAATGATGCTATAACAATCATTCCTCCTCTCAAAGCTCCCCCTCCTCACCTTTGAGGAGTCCCATTCACTAAAAAAGAAGTATGATCAAGAAGGTATATTATCTCATCCAGGGACAGACACTGATCCGTGTGGTGATTTTTGGATTCATAGAATTCACAAAACACTTTATTCAAAACATTTGAATACTTCCATAAAATATGACACAAACGAGCTAGATGGCCAAAGCTTCGACATATCTCACAATAATCATTTGCAGACATACCTGGCGGACTTGGGAATGATTGGAGCTAAGTATGCCCCTGATAGGGAAGGGTGGATGAGACTTGCGTAACTCCCGCAGGCTATGGTTGTGGAGGTCCCATAGGTGCACTACATAATCTGGCCTTCTTAGTCATAGACACTTCGTAACATGGTGTCCTTCAACCTGGAAGTGGGTACACCAAACATGGGGTATTTCACATCTCGAAGGTGCCAGATATTTTAGCCTTTCTGTCAATGTAACAATTTGATTTTGGAGACCCATAATAACAAGATTTGTCAACGGCCCACCAACTCTGTAATATTTTTGATAACCTACCATAGCCTCTATTTATATTTATTGCTCCAATGCATCTTGAAGCATATTAACCTTCTACTGAGAGAAAGGAATCCTAGTCATTTCTAACAAAGATTTGTTAAAACAGTCTCTGTGATGATGAGGATCAGTAGGGTAGGATATTTTACTCATAGCATCCTTGAATCACTGCATGCGTTACTATGTTGATTCCCCTTCCATTTGGTGGATTTCCAATAGTTCCTCCAATCCGTGCTAATTTTATTGCAGAAACTTAAACTCCTGAATAAATTCTTGCTTAACCAAATATATACCAGGATTCGGGTTGGCATCAATCCATTTTATGAACCACCTCAATGTCTGAAACTCAATGAGCTTGGTAGTGTTAGGGGTCTGGTGGGCTCTCCAAACAGCTTCACACAAGTACCAATATTTCTCAACGTCTTCACCCCCCCTCCTGCAAACTCAGGGTATCTAGTAAAAAACCCAGCTCTGACTCCAGCCATAGTTGGTTGTGTTATATAAAAAATTACAAACCATCGTGGATGAGGTTGAGAATAGCTAACTAAACATGGTTGACTAACACCACTAGAACTACTTTTACCCTAAAGTGATTACTAAACTTTAATAAATTTGTGTACCTTTGAAAAGAGAAAATTTGGGTTGTGATATAGCACCAGGGGAAGGTCAAGGGGAGGAGGAATAGTCACGTTGTTATGTTGTGGGGTGCTTCGGTTCTAGTGTTGAATCATTTTCAAAGAAGGTCGCTTCATCACAAAATGTAAATAATCATCCATCGGCATATCATCATCGGATATTTTGGTCAACTGGATATTAGGCTAGGGCATCCAAAATCCTTCTCCCTCCTCATGCATTAGAGTAACCACTTCTAATCCCTCCATCCCACTTCCATTTTGACTTCCATTGGTCCCTCCCATTGTGCCATAGAAAGGAATTTCTCCCTCACTCCCTCTCCACAATTACAGAGTCTCCATTTCCTTCTTACACTCTATATAACTCCTTACAACATCTCCTATGCATTGTAATTCCCTTCTTCTAGCCCTAAGTTCCCGTAATTTCTTTTCACGCCACTCTTCAGCGATTCTTGCCCTCTGCAATGCTCTAAAATCTCTCAATTGCCTCAAATCTTCTAGATTCATTATAGGACTTATTTCATCCTCCCGTAGCAACACAAAATTCCTCTCCCCTAATCCATTCCCCTTGTACAAGTAGCTTAAGCTACCATTTGACCTAGTTGAAACTCCAACAGGTGGTCTTCTACTAAAAATACCTTAATCCAAAGTGGAATTTCCTTCAGCAACCTCCCTCGTATTCCAAATTTAAATATGGATTCTACGTAGGAGAACGATTAATGCTTTTCAACCACAAATTCAATAATATATCCTTCAACAGTCACGTTAACCCAAAATTTGATGACTCTTGTCAGTTCTGTATCCAACCGATGAAGATTGACTAGATCTATCGTAATCCAGTCCTTACACAAACTTTGTTGTACTAAAATCCTCAATATTTGATGCAACTGGGTCAACCAATTCTCTAGCTTCTAGGGTAACTCGCACCAAAAGATCTCATACTGATCGCAAGCAGGTATTTCATATAATATTTCTTCTCTGGAACAATCTAGATTAGTCTGCCTTAGTTGTGCTTGATGCAAGATAAAGTGATCCAACTCCTCATACCACATCTTTTGAATATTCTTATGGATATACCATGGGCGCATGATCTAAACCCCCTTTAAGAAAACTCAAGGTCCCAGAATTGGAACCATTTTTTGGCAGGAAAATTTGATTTAAGTTTGAGCCAAGGTTCAATCGAGGGTGCCAAAAAAGAGCCTACATAGTATAACACTTCGCCGACATTTTAACACTTTAAGCATGAAGGAGAGTCTCACTTGAGGTGATCCAGAACCTTAAAAGGATATAGGGGCTTAGGTATTTAGTTATATGACTTACCCAACAATTAGCTCAATTGCTCTCACCCATTCGACTCATCACATTCATTCAGGAATTAACCATATTCAAGAAATTTTAAAAGGGACCCATAAACTACATAGACAAGTGACAAAATTCCCAGTTTTCTTATATCATTAGCAATAGAGGTCTATTACATTACATCAACAACATTACATCTCATGGCATTCATAGAATTTCACACGTAATGAAAATATAAAGACAACACATAAACAAACATTACATTACAGTCCAAACCTTAAAACTGTATAATTCTAAACATTAAACTTTGCCTGATCTTCTAGTTCGATTTAAACCTTGCACCATTGTCTAAACTTATTTATCATTATCTTCTGTCTTCTTTTATATCTGCACTCGCTTAATCTGATATCTCACTCGCTTGATCCATGGTTTTCCAATACCTAGGGCCATTACCTTTGTTCTTCTTTGATTGTATCAAAATCATCTCCTAGTTCTTCGGTGCACTCCCTTATTTTTCGTCGCGTGCAGTGAAAAACATTTTGCTACCGTTTTGATTTTTTTGGTGCTCTATTTCTGGAAGTTTCATCCAAAATATCCTTTGCAATTGCTATTCCTTCAAAATCGAAGGACCCAACAATAAATATTTTGAAAATTAGATAAAATGCAAGTATAGGATGGACAATCTAAGAGAACGTGATTTTCATCGTCAAACCTCCTAAGATCACATATGTGACAAACTCTTTCATCCCATGGAATTTTAAGGTTTGATAAACACCCAATTTCACTCTGAAGCTCATGAGAATTAGGCCTAATCATGGAAATGTTCGTTTCTTTTGAATACTAGCCATGACATAGAGATAATTTTGATTTTCGAGATTGGGTTTGATAGCATCCTCATAATATCCTAGTTTTGTTTTCCATCCAGCTCTTTATTTCCCCATAATTTCTCTTTAAATTTGGCAGTAATAATATTTTTAGTATTATCTAAATTCTTCAATATGATCCCCTCCTTTATTCCTCAATGGTCTAGCCAAGACTAGGAATCCTTATGCCATACTCTCTTGAGTCAAAGATGGGGGTTTTGTCTAGAGCTAGAAGTAATTTTAGGAAACATATTGGCATCCATGTTGCATAAATTTTTCATACACATAAGATATCTATTCATAACCATGTTTTCAATGGGGTAAAGGATTCATTTGATCGAGCGGATATGGTAGAGATTATTTCCTTTAATCTTTTGGTTGTAGGTTATAAATTGCTTTTTTGATTTGCTCAATCTTCCTTCATGACTCTCTAGATATACTGAAACCCCAAACCTCACATCCATTTAAAATGACATGAGTGATGAGAGTATCAAAGAGATTTTTTTTTATCCCCAGCCCAAAGATCTACTAAAATGCAATGGTTTTCAAGCCCATAATAAGCTTTCCAGCCTCCATTTATCCTTTTCTTGATGTTATAATTCCAATTGAGCTTCTGATGAATGTTAATTCCTAATTATTTGTATGAAGGAAATTCTTTCAAGGAGTTGCTGTCATAAATGGAAGTATCATAGGTGATATTTATATATTTAAATATAATGACTTCATTTTTGTTGATATTTACAGTCATATCCATCTTGGAGCATAAATCTTGGAGTATTTTGAGTTTCTTTCCAAGATCGTAATGGTTCCTTTCTAAAAGAATGATATCAACAACATAAAGGAGAAGATTCATGATCATACCAGTGAGCGTGGGGCCAACACAACCTGCATCTTCCAAATACTCTTATAGTTTATCATTGTATATGCGAAAAAGGGTATGGGATAAGGGACACCCTTGATTGACTCCAATATTTTATTTTATTTCCTCTGAACAACCCTCAGTAGCTCTACACTTGGAAATAACATTCTCATACAACCTTGTTCAACAACCCTCAACTTGACATAAACAATTATCTCTTCTAACCTATTCCATAGCTTTATCCTAGGAATGGTATCAAAAGTTTTTCTAAGGTCAGCAAAAAAAATAAAAGAGATCAATTTTATTATTGTGGCATTCCTCTAAAATTATTGCAAGATTAAACAGGTGGACCACAGTTGGATGATATCTCCAAAACCCATCTTGTCCTTTAGCTCTTTTAGCATTGATTTGATGTCAAAGGCTAATCTTCTTTTCCAAAATAAGTCAATACAGCTTCGCTAAAATGTGGCTAATCATAATGGTCATATAATTAGAGGAAAGTTTTTTATCCCATATTAAAGATATGAATTATAAGGCTTTGCAACCAAGGCTTAGATAATCATTTCTCCATTACTAACTTAAAGAGTTTGTGTATATGCAGAATGAGGATAGATTCTCCCATTTTAAAAGTTTCAGCTTGGTAGTCTTCAATGTCCTTAGCTTTCCCATTAGTGAGATGCTTAACCCCAAGCTCAATGTCTTCCGAAGAAAAAATATAATCCTCTATAGAGGCATTCAAAATGGTGTTCGTGGTGTTAGGGGATTCATAGAGGGAAAATAACCCCCCAATTCTAAAATAAATATGAATAAGTTTTAGCATTATTAATGATAATTGTGTTAGCATTATTAATGATGATATGAATAGTTAGTTAAGTTGTAGTTGTATTTCCATTATTAATGATAATATAAATAGTTAATAAAGTTGTAGTTATATTGTAAAATAGTAAAATTTTATTATAGCTAAAGGAAGCTAAAATCGATAACTATTTTCTTATACTTGTGTGTGAAGCATTCACTCTCTATTAAAGAGAAATATATCATTAAATTGTATTGCAAATATTATACTTAGTTTAATTTGATTTCTAAATTTCCTTTATTAATTTATAAATCTAAACTTATTATTTTTTAAATATATGATGAATATCGATTCGGGGGTTTTTCAATTCAACCCCTAAAGGTCCTCGATCCTGGGACCTATGGGTTATGGACCCACAATTCTTCGCTCTTGTGTGCAAAAAATGAGATGCTTCATTATTTAAACCCCAATCGAGCACTTCACCTCTTTTACAAACAGTTCAACAGAGGAGGTCATGGTCAAGTTTTCATTTTTCTTCGTAGTTGGTCCCGATTCGAGGAGGGTTCCGCCTTTACAATTTCTATGTAAATTATATAACAAGAATATCCTAGACAACCGTAACAGAAAGAAAACCTCGTTCTATACCACACCACCAATTTCGATTAACCTCTTAAATAGTGCAAATTTTATTTTTAATACATCATCAATATACAATTAAAATTAAATAGAAAATATCACCACCCATTTCAACTAACCTTTTAATTAGTCCAAAATTCATTTTTAATATATCTAAACCCTAATTTGTATAATTTTATTGGGAAATAAATAATCTTATTAAAAATTTTGAATAAGAATTACCAAACTTCCAAAATAGTAAAAAGAAAAAACACATTAATGTCAATGTCAAATCATTTCAAAAAAAATTGTGGTCCTTGAATATGACATCTTAATACACAAACATTATTATTTATTATGTAGGCCTTCTGTGTTTTGTTGTGATGGGATATTTATAAATAATAAATATAATAATTTATTTTATTATAAAATTATATTTTATAATAAAATTTTATTTTGTTATTAAATAATATTATTATAAATAATATGATAATGTAAAAATAATTTTTAATACATTCTTAAATTTAAATACAAATTAGTATAAATTCCAATATATTAGCATTAAAATAAGAAATTATCCACTTTATAATTACTTATGATTAATAATATTTTACTTTGTTATTAAATAATAATATTATAAATAATAAGATAATATGAAAAACTAAAATAAAACATTCATAAATTTAAATACAAATTAATGTAAATTCCAATATATTTACATTATGATAAGAAAATGTCAACCTTATAAGAAAATGTCGACCTTATAATTATTTCTTGATTTTTAAATAAAATGGTTTTTAAAAAATAGATATTGACTTATTCGTAGAGAAATAGAGATGGTTTTTTCCATTAGATTAGCTTATTCTATAGGGTTGAAAACCTTTTACAAATATAATAATGGTTAATTAGTAGTTGATTAGTTAAAGATTATCTTTTTATTTTAAAAGGTTAAAAAAAAAAATGTGTTTCATGCGATAAAGGTCATTGATTAATTGGTTAAAGACTATCTTTTTATAGAGGATATTGATTAATTGGTTAAATACTATCATTTTATTTTTAAAAGGTTTAGTGGGAAATATTAATGGCTTTTTCCATGTGGTAGATTAACTTATTTTATATGGTAGAAATCCTTCTACAAATATAACGGTTAATTAGTAGTCCATAATTAATGATTATTTTTTTATTTTTAAAAAGTTTTTAAGAAAATAAAAAATGACTTGTTCCATGTGGTAGAGGTCATCTTATAAATATAACAATTAATGTGAACATAACCACTTTCAAACCCTTAAAGACCATATGTAGTTGTCTCAAGTGAGCTAAAGATCTCATTGACCCTAAATGCCAAAAAGATGTTTATTTAATTTCATGATCATGTGGAGTTTCATATGTTGAGGAGACTCGTCGGTCTATCAAAAATAGAATCCAAGAACATTCTGCTAACATTAAAAATAATCACTACTCTGATCTTGCAAAACATTCCAATAAAACCAAACATCAAATTTGCATTGCAAAATCTCTCATCCTTGCTAAAATTGACCACTACTTCCATGGAAAATTTAGAGAAGCCTTAGAAATCAATAAGCATCCAATAAACCTCAATAAGGATGAAGGATGTATTATAAGTAAAAAATGGATTCATACCTTAACATCTAAAACAATATCTTCCCAAACCCCCTTCCCTTAAAACTACCATTAATTAATAACCTCCCCTATAATTTATTATTTAATATTGTTCTTTATCATACTTAACACATTATTCATAATTAAGAAAAATAGATTAATATTTTTTATATAACTAACATATTAATAACATTTAATAAATAATCTAATCATCTCCATAAAACATGATAATTAATTACATTAGATAATATAATACATAACACATTAATATAAACCTTAAAACATTTATCAATAATATAATATAAGATATTTATTAATATTAAAAACACAACATAATTATATAATCTTTAATAATTTTAAAGGTGTTTATTTAATTCCATGATCATGTGGAGGTTCATATGTTGGAGAGACTGGTTGGTCTATCAAAACTTGAATCCAATAACATTTTGCTAACATTAAAAATAATCACTACTATGATCTTGCAAAACATTCCAATAAAACCAAACATCAAATTTGCATTGAAAAATCTCTCATCTTTCTAAAATTGACCACTACTTCCACAAAAAATTTAGAGAGACCTTAGAAATCAATAAATATCTAATAAACCTAAATAAGGATGAAGGATGAATTATAAGTAAAAATTGGATTCCTATCTGAACATCTAAAACAATATCTTCGCAAACTCCCTTCCCTTAAAATTCTCATTAATTAATAACCCCCTATAATTTATTATTTAATATTGTAATTTATCATACTTAACACATTATTCATAATTAAGAAAAATAAATTAATATCTTTTATATAACTAACATATTAATAACATTTAATAAATAATCCAATCATCTCCATAAAACATGATAATTACCATTAGATAATATAATACATAATACATTAATATAAACCTTAAAAATTTCATCAATAACATAGCATAACATATTTATTAATATTAAAAACACAACATAATTATATAATCTTTAATTATAACATATTAATAGATTCTTTCTCTTTTAGGGTTTTCATTGTTGGCCATTTTTTCAACATATTAATATTGGTTTGATTAGTTTTCCATATTTGTACATCTTAAAGATGAACCATAGTTATAGGTTCGAAACGTCGATAATGTAACTCCATAAATGTGATGAATTCATAAAGCTATATAAAACAAAATAAAAATCCGAAATCTAAAAAAAAAATAAGTAATGGTTGATTGGTTAAGATATTGATTTGTTAATTTATTTGTTCCATGTGAAATTTGGTAGCTGAGAGTATAAACACCTCAATATACCATAATCTCTATGTTAATGGAAATACCTAAAGTTTTAGTGAAATTTTATTAATATCATGGTTGAAATATTTAATTGTATGTGAATTTGATAAACTTGCTTAATAAATCTTCATTTTCCGTTTATGACTTATCTTTTCCTATTGAGTATATCATGATTATTACACCAAAAATATTTGTTACACACTATCAAATTCCATATGGCATATTTGTACATAAAGCATGTACTTCCTTAAATCGCATTCAAATTATCCTTTTGCATTATTATTATATAATTTTAAAATTCCCAATTTTCATCTTTCTTGTACCTATATTAAATATGGTTAAAATAAAGTAGATTTTGAAAATATTTATGTAACTATAAAATATTTCATCTTTTTCATCATTATATCTACTTTAATATTGTATCATATTTTCTTTAATGATTTCTACTTTAATACTTTATCATATTTTCTTTAACACTAAAATAATATTAGTATATCCAAAAATATTATATATATATATATATAGAATTGGTGTGTGAGACCTCTTTGTTTGTGGGATAAGGGACTTACTTCCACTCACGAGGATGCTAAGTGTATGAAGGGATACATACTCTACCACTCTCGTTTTGAACCTGTGACCTCTTAGGAGAAAACACATGCTCTTAACCATTAGATCCTGTAATATTCCAAATTTGCCATCAGCTAATTAGAATATTAGAGTTCTTAATTTTCTTATTTAGTTAAGTAAATAAAAGGGTGGAGGGACCCATAAACCCAATAGATGAACAAAATCCACTTCTGTTGTGTGAATGTGGGTTATTTAGGTAGTGGATCAACATTATAGAGTAGTGGAGCAGCTTATTGATGAAGAAAGAGTGGAGGTCATGGAGAAATAATGATGAAGTAAGGGAGGAAGTGGTGCATTAAATGCACACATGATGGAGGAAGTGGAGAGTAATTGTAGCAGTGATGCAGATCATGGAGGACAACACAGTCTTTATCGAGGCTAGTGGCCACATCTACAACGCAGTTATAAGGTAGGCCAAGGCTAGGGAAGACTCAAAACCATAAAAAGAAGATGAGGGAAGCAAAGGAGGGGAGTCTGGATTTTTATTGTTGAGTGTCGTAAGACATTTCCTTACACACTTAAGCTATTTAGCTAAGTCTGTTGTGTTGTTTAGCACCGAGTGTTCCTGAGCGGGAATCCCACCCTTACCCGCGGGGGACTTCAAGTTATTACTTTGGGAAGGTTTTATTGGGAAACATTCATCATCTGGCAATCAGTGCTACTTTCAGCCACTCTCATCTGCACTTCCAACTACAAGAATTACGCATCCCTGAACTAGAGCTTGAGGGTTGGAAGGTTGTTCTCAGTACTTCAGCTGAGAAACCTATGGAGGGATCAACCCTTCACACTGTGGATCCATTGCAGTCTTCCGGGAGTTTCATTTTCATATCCGGCATTAGGCCATCTATCTATTCCTATGAAACAACATTTTCTGCAGGAATTGCGTAATTCTGCAATGAGGGTTTGAGGAGAAGAGGAAGTTCCAAGCAACTCAGCTTGGAATCCTGTGAGGGATTAATCCTTCACTCTGGGGATTACTTCACCAACCTAGGATCGTAATTGTATTATCTATCAGAAGGCTACATCATCAGCCCTCCTAGGCAGCGTAGTATTACCCAAGAGTTGTGCATGCAGCAGCTTCATATTCAGTGGAAGAGCTAGATCCTAAGCTTCTCAGCTTAGGATCGGGAGAAGGGACCAACCCTTCAGTTATTGTGTTGAGTGGGTGTTATTGCAGCAGATAGATCATTCTTTTAGCCCTAGATCAGCAGTTATCTCTAGGGAGTGTGTAACTTAGTGAGCAGGAGTGGAGTGTGCAACCCAAAAAGGGCTGAAATTACAAACTCAAAATCTGGCCAAACCATTTATGGGTTTTTTTGGGTTGTTTTAGTAGAGTCCATGGTTAAAATCCCAGATCTTTATGAGCACTCCAGTAGCCTCTCTCACATATATCTTCTTCCTATAAGCAGTAATTTCCAACAACAACAACAATTTTTACTTTCTAGTGCTAGTTTTCAGTCGAGTTGTTTCAACCATCTTTGGATGGCTTGAGTGCATATATTTTTAGAGCACTGTGTATATTCATTTTTTGTTGATACATAATGATATGACTCAGATATTTCTGCTCATATGTATGATTTTTTGATATATTCTGGCATTTTTCCAGATCTACATGTTTTATTCTTATTTGGAATTGTGCATATGTTCTATATTCCCGTCTTTCCCATTTTGGGATATTACACTGGCATTAGAGAATGATCTTTGGCTCATCTTGTGGGCATTTCATGACATCTGAGGAATAAGAAGAAGAAGTCTTCAATGGCGGAAGGATTGAGTTTTGCCACACTTCCCTTCAGATCTATGTAGGATCTCACCATTGAGATCAAATAAATGAGAAGGGAAAGGCAAAAGTAAACCTCAATATGATTTCAAAATGGATAAGTTCTGAGCACTTCCTATCAGCAATATAAGCAATCGATGGTGCAGAAAGTTCCACAACGCCCTACTATGCCCACTTTCCTTGTAGAAGGAAATGAATGGCATGGAGATGGAGGATATTTGGAGCATGAGACTTTGAGTGATTATCTTGCAGAGTACAAACATCAATCTAGAGCATTGAAAGAGAATCTGACTTTCTAGCAGTTTTTCCAAATTAAAGAGATCCAGAGACCCCGCAGCAAGAATAGAAGAAAAGGAAATATGCAGGGTAGATTCTTCCTACCTACACTTGATGGGTCATCCACAAGCACGAAAAAAGCTTGGATGGAGAAGTTAGATGCATTGTTCTAGCTACACCAAGTAGCGGAAGCAGAGGCTGTTCAAATTTTAGCGCTACACCTTGAGGGTGAAGTAAATGACTGGTGGTTCAGCAGATTGAAACATGGAAGAGTGACTATGTATCCAGAGTTCACTCAAAGGTTGGTAGAGAGGTTTTACAGAAGAAAACCGGAGGCACATTCCATTGAGACATTTTCTGACATTTATGAGGAAGTATATGACAAGCAAAAGGAAGATGCCATCACTGATACTCCGAGAGAAGAGAAACTACCACCACCAGTTGCTGTAGAGGTACTTGCATCAATGGGAGGAGCACTTGCATATTTTCAAGATGGTCTTGAGCATTTGACATTGAGAGTCCCAAGCATGATTCAGGAGGTGCATGAGGAAGAGGAAGCAGATACGAGCGTTGGTGCAGCAATAGAGGAGTAACCATCACCATCAGTAGGAGTTGGAGACACAATTGCACCAATTGGAGGAACTCTTGTAGCTTTGCAATATGTTCCCAAGCATCATCTGATCCAATGTACGCAAAGATTTCCACCCCATATTATTTCAGCACATCAAATTGAGATTAGTGGGGTCATGTCGTCAGGGAAATTGCATGACCAAGGGTTAGAGCATATTGTTGATTTGGAGCAACAGACTATCATTGTGCAGAGGACCCTTGACTGGTTCAAGGAGAATATGTACAGTTATCCCAATTTGAAATTGTTGAGTTGCACATAACACTCTATTAGATCTAAGACTTTTGTGATCCATAATGTAGATAAATGTCTTTCGGATTAATCACATCATTAGGATTTGGTCTTCACCAAATCCTAATGATGTGATTAATCTGAAAGACATTTATCTACAACACTTTGGGTTGGAGTGTGGAGTTTCTGAGGTGGGATTACTATAGTCATAATGCAGGGAAGCTATATAATATATTTCGAGAACTAGAAGTTATTGTCGCATGAGTTTTCGTATTCTACTTACGACAAAGAGATATTGGCCATTATGCATGCATTGGTCAAATTCTAGCAGTTTTTTACTGGCATTAGATTTCGGGTGAAGACCAACCACCATAGTCTCTTGCATCTTTTTAAGGAGGAGTAACAACTACAAAGGAGGCAGCGACAGTGGATCAGTACAATGCAGGCCTATGAGTTCAGCATTGTGTATGGAGAGGGCCATGAGAGAGCAGATGCACTATCATGGAGATCAATAGCGCTGTCACTGAGGAGCAGTCATGATTTGAGGGCCCAGTTATTATATGAGCATTCTGATGACCGCTTCACTTATGAAGCATTGGATGGGAAGATGGTAGACATCATGTAATGGATAACATCTTCCATTATCAGGACAGAACCTTCTTGATGAGCACCTCACAGCTCAAAGAGAAGCTTCTGCATGCAGCATATTCAGAACCTCATAGGTTCTACCGGGCTATTGGTGAGAGGTTCTCATGGAGAGACCTCAAGGAGGATGCACTTCGACATATCATGAAGTGCAACGATTGTCATAAAATTGTGGAGGATGGTATTGTCAACATTGATTCGTTGTCGAGGTATGCACATTTCTTCGACATTTTCACACAGTACATCTCTTCACCCATGACCGGATTATCTTTTCAGGATGTCTTCATGCTTTATGGTCTTCCCAAGGCCATATATAGTGATGGGGACAGTTATTGTATGAGCAATTTTTGGTGGTAGCTTCTCCCTTGGGTGGATACCGAGCTGGTGCATGATATGAGTCATCACCCACAGTTGGATGGATGGATGGAGATGATGAGCAAGTGGCTGGAAAGATGCTTGCAAATCTATGACACAGGGCAGCAATAAGAATGGTTGTGCTAGCTACTCTTGGGTGAGTATGGTTACCACCCGACATTTCATATTATTATGTTCCATGCCTTGCACAGTACTGAGGTGATGCAATAGTAGGAGGCATGGTTGTGTTGGCTACTCTTGGGAGAGTATGTCCAAGACATTGCATTTTATATACCCATTGGTATATCATTGTTTTCTACCTTGCATAGTAGTGATAAGATGCAGCAGCTGGAGGCATGGTTGCGTTGGTTACTTTTCAGAGAGCTTGGCCATCACATGACATATCACATGCCAATGGGGATGTTATTATTTGGGACTTTTGATGATACTAATATGATGTGGCAGCAGGAAGCCTCGCTATGTTGGTCTGGTGTGAAATTCTACATGTCAATTAGTATATCATTGCTCCATACTTTGCATTATGATGATGTGGGGTGGCAACAAGAGTCATTTTTGCACTGGTTACTCTTCGGAGAATATGGATTGACATCCTCCCATGCCTTGCATAATGATGATGTGGGATGGGAACATGAAGCCTTGATGTGTTGGCTTCTGTCTGGAGAGTATGACCACCATACTTGGTATGATGATGAAGTGGTGTGGTAACAAGAGACATTGTTGTGGTGGCTTCTCTTGAGAGAGTATGGCTATCATACTTGGTATGATGATGGTCATGTGTTGTGGCAGCAAGAGGCATTTTTGCGGTGGCTTATATTATGAGAGTATGGTTCGACATTTCACATGTCAATCCATATGTCTCTATTTCCTACTTTGCACAATGTTGAGATGATGCTTAGAGCAAGCAAGGCCACCAGGGCCAAGGATTGGAGAATGGAGAGACACAACCTACTCCATGTAGCATGGGTTGGAGAGACAATTTATGAGTTGGGACTTTCCACTTGGGGAAGGAACCACTACACTTCACATATCTCATGCATATAAGAGGCTCTTGGACAAAAAATGATTGCCACTTGGGGATTCATTGATGAGGAGAGGCATATACTTACATAGTCGAAGGCCATTCTAGACATTTTAGAGAGGTAGCTATGGAGCTGGGCAATCATAACACATTGGAGAAGATGGGGAAACCTTCCATTTGATAATTCCACTTGGGAGGGAGATGGATTTCTGCAACATCCATTTTTGTAGTTTCTTGAGGACAAGAAACATTGAGGAGAGGCATATACTTACACAGTCGGAGGCCATTCTAGACATTTTAGAGAGGCAACTATGGAGGTGGGCAATCATAACACATTGGAGAAGATGGGGAAACCTTCCATTTGATAATTCCACTTGGGAGGGATATGGATTTCTGCAACATCCATTTTTGTAGTTGCTTGAGGACAAGAAACATTTTGACAGGGAGGACTGTAATATTCCAAATTTTCCATAAGCTAATTGGAATATTAGAGTTTTACTTTTCTTATTTAGTTAAGTAAATAAAAGGGTGGAGGGACCCATAAACCAAATAGATAAATAAAATTCACTTATGTTGTGTGAATGTGGGTTAGTTAGGTAGTGGATCAGCATTATGGAGTAGTGGAGCAACTTATTGATGAAGGAAGAGTGGATGTCATGGAGAAATAATGATGAAGTTATGGAGGAAGTGGTGCATTAAATGCACACATGATGGAGGAAGTTGAGAGTAATTGCAGCAGTGATGGAGATCATGGAGGACAACACATACTTTATGGAGGCTAGTGGCCACATTTGCAGTGCAGTTATGAGGTGGGCCAAGGCTAAGGAAGGCTCACAACCATAAAAGGAATATGAGGGAAGCAAAGGGGGGGGAGTCTGGATTTTTACTGTTAAGTGTCGTAATACATTTCTTTGCACTCTTAAGTTGTTTAGCTAAGTCTAATGTGCTATTTAGCACCAGGTGTTCCTGAGTGGGAATCCCACCCTTACGCACGGGGGACTTCGAGTGCCTACTCTGGGAAGGTTTTCTTGGGTAGCATTCATCATCTGGAAATCAATGCCACTTCCAGCCACTCTCATCTGCACTTCCAGCTGCAGGAATTACACATTCCTAAACTAGAGCTTGAGAGTTGGAAGGTTGTTCTTAGTACTTCAACTGAGAAACCTGTGGAGGGATAAACCCTTCACACTGTGGATCCATTGTAGTCTTCCAGGAGTTTCATTTTCATATCTGACATCAGGTCATCCATCTATTCTCCTATGCAACAACATTTCCTACAGGAATTGCGTAATTCTGCAATGAGGTTTTGAGGAGAAGAGGAAGTTCCAAGCAACTCAATTTGGAATCCTGTGAGGGATTAATCCTTCATTCCGGGGATCACTACAGCAGTCCGGGATCAACATTGTATTATCTATCAGCAGGCTACATCATCAACCCTCCTAGGTAGCGTAGTATTGCCCAACTATTGTGCATGCAGCAACTTCATATTTAGTGAAGGAGCTAGATCCTAAGTTTCTTGGATTGGGATCGGGAGAAGGGACTAGCCCTTCATTTATTGAGAAAAATGGGTGATATTGTAGTAGATAGATCATTATTTCAGCCCCAAATCAGTATTTTTCTCCAGGGAGTGTAACTCAACCAGCAGGGGTGTAGTGTGCAACCTAAAAAGGGCTGAAATTCCAAACTCAAAATCTGGCCAAACCATTTCTAGATATTTTTGGGTTTTTTGAGTAGAGTCCGTGGTTAAAATATTTTATCTTTATGATCACTCCAGCAGCCTCTCACATATATATCTTCTTCCGAGCAACAATAGTTTCCAACATCAACAACAATTTTTACTTTCCAGTGCTAGTTTTCAGTAGAGTTGTTTCAACCATCTTTGGATGGCTTGAGTGCATCCATTTTTGGAGCACTGTGTATATTCATTTGCTGTTGATACATAATGATATGGCTCAGTTGTTTCTGCTCATATATATTATGTTTTGATATATTCCGGCATTTGTTTTATTCTTATTTGGAATTGTGCATATGTTCTATATTCTTGTCTTTCCCATTTTGGGATATTACAGATACCCTCAAAATGTATAATAACTAACTTAGAAGTATTGATATTATATACTCCGTAAGATATTAACTAGAAATAAACTAAAATACAAAGTTTACCTTTAAGTTTAGATCATTATAAATCATTTTAAAAAAATTATAATTTTCATATATTTAAAAGAAAAAATAAATAACCTAATGATTTTATAATTTCCAAGAAAAAAAATTAAAAATATCATCATGGATGAAAAACCAATCTTCATAGATGTTATATTAACACATTAACTGAAACTAGTAAGTTGTAAATGGAGGAAAGATAGTTTTGTAAGACTTTCACTAAATTAAACAAAACTTTCAACATAATTTACATAATTTAGCTGATAGCTGAATTTTGATATTTTTCTAGAAAACAAAAATTATTTGTTAAATTTGATAGTTTAAATTCTCTGTTTTTTTTAAGATTAATAATGATAAATATAATGTTTTTTAATTAAATAATAAAAATAATTATTATTATAAAATATAATGGTTTAGTTAATTATATTGTTTATTTTAATATTTTGAAGAAAGATTAATAACTATGAAATAGTTTACTGGATTTTGGATAGATAATGACTTGGTACCTTGTTAAATCAGGGGTTCAATTCTCCACCCCATTTCATTAAAAAAAAAAAATTGTTCTCAGGTCATGAGGGCATATAATGAAATATTTATTGTTGTAATGAAGTATTTACCCCCACCCTAGCATCCCTCCTCATTTCCATACCAGCATGGCTTTGGGGTGAAAATCCTTGAGTTGATGTAATAACATGTTGCCGAGCTTTGGAGTCTAGGAAGCTATCCCTCATCAAGTGCAAGACCGCTTGGAACAAAGAACCCTTTAAGGATTGTAACACCCCAACACCCAAAGTACCCCTTGAGGACTTTTGACACCCCCAACACCCAATCAAAAAGTGGAAATGGACTTTCAACATCTAGAATGAAGTGTTGACCACTATGAAAAAGTATTTACCCACACCTTCCCAACCCTTATTGTAACGAATTTTTATCCACAACTAATGATGTGTCTTCATTAACTAATGGACAAGGAACTAGGCATGATTGACTTAGAAGAACTCACTTTTGTATTAAAGTGACTTTGGGGTGCAAGTCCCCTCCCTCGCTCTAGTACTAACATGGGGTGTAAGCATTTGGGTTGGTTCCTCAATCACTTTAGTGTTATCATTACCAATACTTAAGGCTCATATCTTGTGGACCATATTTGGATTGTGGTCAACATCTATGATTGAATCTCATTCCACATTGATATTTACATTCTTCATCCCCTAAGATGGAATGTTAGGGAAGGGAATGGTGAAAATGACCAACTAGCATGAGGAGAAGAGGACAACGTTTGATGGGATGGAGCATCATAGCATCAAAGTACTAATGGATTGTTTTGGGAACTCCATCATTTATGATAATCTCCAATTGTTATAGTGAGTTATGTTAACTAGTATCAAGTGCAAGTTATATTATCTAGTAACTTGGAAATCAAATCAAACCATGGAGACAATGCTCCAACAAACACCATGACTTGTCATGATGAGAGAATGAGAGCCAATTTATTCTCATAATTTGATTGAGAGTGAATATGCCACTAGAGGTATAGGGGATTGGCATTCATTTGGAACTTCGATAATGCAAGTGGTTTTCAAGTGATGAGCAAGGGCTCCTAACATTGCCAATGATTACAAAAAACCATAGTTGGCTATGAAATTTCATATATCGGGAAGAGAAAATAAGTCCAGACAAAGTGTAAGGGCACACCTTACAATGGTAAAGTAGGAGGAAAACAAGAGAAGGTTCTTATAGGAGGAAAATTGTTTCTACAACAGAGGTTGTTGTTGCCTCTAACCATACACATTATTAAAACCCTACAAAAAGGAAAGTAGAACTGAAGGAAAATAGGGTAAGGTTGAAGAGAAAAATCACTCCAAGTGTCGTGGTAGATGAGGATATTGAGAAGCTTATTCCAAATATAGAAGTAGAAATTCAAAATGAATTTAATAAATGGATGTCTATTGACTTATAAAGGAACTTATTTCTTGTAGAACTGAAGCATGAAGAGAAATTTGGGATGATGTTGCGTTATAGTAATTAGATCAACTAGGTGATAAGTATTATGCAATGATCATAATAATATAGTTGAAACACTAGAAGTAATGGACAAAAGAGGATGTATGATAGAAATAAAGGTAGAGGAGGTTGAGATAGTAAAAATTGAGGGAAAAAAACCCACCCTAAGAGGTGGCAAGCACTCTGAAAACCCTAAAATAATGTGGACACAAACTCCAAGCACTAATTCTCAAATTTCTTCAAAGGCTTATGCCTCGTTATCTTATATCTTTGCTAATAATTTTAATTTAAACTTAAATAAATTTAAATTTAAATTAAATTTATCAAAAATTAAACTCTAAATTATACTTTAAATTTTACCACTAAATTATTTTTTAAAACAAACCAACCAAAAAAACAACTACTCTCATTCCTCATCTTCCTAGACCTATGTAAGCCAAAGAATAGTATTGATTAATAGATATTAATGAATCTTATAGTAAATGAGAGCTTGTGGATTCATGTCATGATGATGATGTAAGAGCATCTTGTGTACATTGATGATTATAATTAACGGAATGACAAACTAATATGCAGTTAAAACAAAATGATGTAATACCATACCCACGATAGCTATAATAATATAAACTAGAAATTGCATCTTATGTTCCAAAGGAAACGTCGTAAGGCATAAATTCAATTGTGAGATATACAAGATCACTAAATATAAATATTAGTAGACAAAATGTCATTAAAATTTAGAATATAAAGACAAATCACTTACATCATACCAAATTTACAGATTCTATATCCAACATAGATTTCCTTTCAATCTTTAAAGATGCTCTTTCAAATTCCAATAAAAAATATTTCATCAAAAAGGTGCTCTTTTCAATATTGAATTGTCTCCCTTGATCAAAATCTTATAGTCTTTTAGAAATTTCTCTTAAGGTGATTAGATTTTCCTTTGCTTGTCACTGCTTAACTTCTTTTGGGAATTTGGACTAGTTTGTGATAGAGGAGGTTTATATTCAAAGTTTTTTTTCAAAAATTACAAACTCAAAATTTACCATTGGATGGACTATTTTTGGGAATTTGGACTGGTTTGTGATAAAGGAGGTGTATATTCAAAATTTTGTTTTTCAAAAATGAAAAATTCAAAATTTACCATTGGATGAACTAGTTTAAAGTAGATCTATGAAATAGATATATCAATAAAGCTAGTCAGTGACATAAAAAGTTTACATTGTTTGATGGGAGAGAAGTGGACCTTTTGTCGAGCATTGATTAAATAATTAGTTTAGCTAACGTAACAAATTTAATTCACTATTCAGATATATCATGGTTAAATCTTATGGTATCATCCACAATATTTCCTTTATTCAACATGATATTCTGCAAGACTTGGGTATGTATTTAACCAGGAAGGGGCCTATAAATAAATTCAAAAGGCTTTTTACACCTTAGATAACAAAATCTATTTCAAAAAAAGTGGAAAAAGGTTGTGAAGTGTACATTTTAAGTTGAGATTGTTTCCTTACACATAGGTTTGGTGGATATTTATTTCTCCTCTCATTGTCATTTCGACCATTTTCCAATATTGAACTCTCACTTGATCAAAATATTCTAGTCTTTTACATTCTACCTGTATATAATTTGATCATGTACCTGCACATAAATTCAACATGTACCCATTTCATATTCAAATACTTTTATGATATCTATTTCCCCTAATTGTGAAAAATTCCTACAAGTTACAACTCAAGCTTGTGTGCCTATTAAATAATTTTATGTTAATTTCGATACAACCATCTTATATGTAATTTTATTGGGTCACAATGATGTGTTTGGACCTATGTCGGTTCCATAACTAGGTAATTCTATGTACCATGTTTCATTTATAGATTACTTCTCAAGGAATACATGGATATATTTCTTGAGGAATAAATATGAAGTGTTTGGCATATTTAAAGAATTTAAGGCTCTAGTGGAAAATTAGACAGAGAAGAAGATAAAGGTGCTGAGAACAGATAATGGTGGAGAGTTCTACAAGAAGGAATTTGAATAGTTCTGTAAGAAGTGTGGTATATCATGATAGAAGACTACTCCATATACACCTTAGAAAAATGGATTTGCAGAAAGAATGAACAGAACGCTGATGGAAAATGCAAGAATCATGCTCAGTGGTACTGGGTTAGGACATGAATTCTGCATAGAGGCAGTGGAGACTACATGTTACCTGGTTAATAGATCACCTTCATCAATGTTGGAGGATAAGACTCCACATGAGGTATGGACTGGTAAGAAATCATCTATTTCACATCTGAGGGTATTTGGATGTGCTACATATGTACATGTTCCAAAGGAGAAAAGGACCAAGTTCGATAATAAATCTGAAAGGTGCATCTTTATTGGGTACAAGGATGGTTTAAAAGGTAACAAGCCTTGGAACCCAGAAACAAATAAGGTTGTGTACAACTGATATGTGGTGTTTAGAGAGGTGAAAGATGTTGTTAAACATGAATTCCTACCAAAGGAACCTAAGAAGATAGATTTTGAGCTAAAGGAGGAAGAATCAGGCTCTTCAACATAACAAGATTCAAAAGAGAAAGGGGCACAAACTCTAGCTGTGAGAAGATAAATTCAAGGAAGAAGGTAGCCAGAAAGGCATATTCCGTCTAATTTCTGTTCAAATTTTTCTTTAACTATCATTGATGATGATCCTAGAAATGTCACGGAGGCAGTGGATTTATAGGATTGAAAACTCTGGAAGGAGGCCATGGTTGATGAAATGGCATCTTTGCACAAAAATGAGGCATGAGATCTAGTGGATTTTCCGGCTAGAAGGAAGCCCAGAGGGAGAAAATGGGTGTTTAAGAAGAAGAAAATTGCAAAAGGAAAGGCAGTGAAATGCAAATCTCGATTGGTAGAAAAAGGTTATTCCCATGTGCCAAGAATTGATTTTGGTGATATTTTTTCTCTGGTTTCCAACGTTAATTCTATTAGATTAATTTTATCTGTTGCTACTGCATTTTATTTTGAGGTAGAATAGATGGATGTGAAGATAAATTTCTTCATGAGGATATGGAAGAGGAGATATACATGAAGCAACCTGAAGGTTTTGCAGTGAAGGGTAACAAAGAACTGGTATGCAGGTTAAAAAATACTATGTATGGGTTAAAACAGTCATCAAGGATGTGATATCATAAATCTGGTACCTATATACGAGGACTTGGCTTCACCAGAAGCAAAGATGATCATTGTGTGTGTTTTAAATTAGTTGGTGACCATGTTATTTATTTGGTCTTGTATGTGGATGATATGTTGTTGATAGGAAATGAAAAAGAAATTATCTAGGATTTGAAGACCTAATTGCTCTCAAAATTCGACATGAAGGATCTTGGTGCTGCAAACTATATTTTGGGCATGGAAATTAAGAGAGATTGGCCAAATTGGAAGCTATAGTTAAACCATAGGAAGTATGGCAAGACAATATTGTAGAGGTTCAATATGCAGGATAGTAAACTAGTGAAGGCTCCTATTCATGTAAGTGTAAAGCTATATGTTGAACAATGTCCCAAGACAGAAGAAGAAGAGGAGGATATGTCTCATGTTCCATATGCAAGTGCAGTGGGTATCCTGATGTATGCAATGGTTTGTACTAGACCATACATTGAACATGCAGTGGGAGTGTTGAGCAGGTTTATGTCAAAACCAGGGAAGGAGCATTGGACAACAGTGAAGCAGATTTTCAGATATTTGCGTGGCACTAGTGATTGAGTTTTATGCTACCAGGGAAGACCAAGGTTGGACAAAATTTTGGACATCTATGGTTTTATTGATGTAGACTAGGCTGGAGATTTGGACAAAATGAGATCTACAAGTGGGTATGTTTTTAACCTATTTGGAGTGCAATCAATTGGATAAGTAAAAGTCATTTTGTAGTGGCTCTGTCAACTATAGAGGTATAATACATGACAACCTATCGTGCAAGCAAGGAAGCAGTTTGGTTGCAGAGATTGTATTCAAATATGGGGTTGGTGCAATGAGCTATACAGATAGACTATGATAGCCAAAGTGAAATTTTATTGGCAAATAACCCTACTTATCATTCAAAGACAAAGCACATTGATGTTTAGTATCATTTTGTGAGAGATATGTTTGAGGATAAAAAGGTGTTGATGGTAAAGGTGGACACTTTGAAGAATGTTTCAAATGCATTGACAAAGTTTGTGAGCATTGAGAAGTTCTCTTGGTGTAGAGAAACAATGGGTGTTTCAGGTATGGATCAATGACTAAGCTCTCCTGTGGAAACAAAACAACAAGTGGGAGAATGTTGGGTGTGTGCTACATTCTTTCCAAGATTAGAAGTGGGCGTGAAGCGGGGGGTGTGAGGGGGGAAGAAGCCCCCATTTTCTTGTGTTGGGCACAACAGGGGGGTCACAGGGGGTTGGTAGTACCCCTGCACGGGGTCTGGGGTGCTATCCACCTATAAATTTTTTGTCAAGCAAACAGGTGGCTAAATATTTTTCTGAGCCTTCAAGAGATACATTTCCTATGAAAATCTCTCATTCTTGAAGCCTCTGTGTGTCCTTTGCCTTTTAAAATATCTTCACTGTTGTTTCCATCAAGAAATCCTCACTGTCTGTGAAAAAAATTGTGCTTAGGAAGGCCTCCATTTGCCTCTTGTATCCCTACAAATTTCCCCATTTTAACCCTTTTTTTCCCCTTTTCAAAGTTTCCCCTTTAACCCAAAAAATCCCTTCTTGAGCCTAATAAATCATCCCATCACTATTTTAAACCTTAAAAACACCCTTTGTTTGGCTTAAAAATCCTTTTTTCCCTCTACCGAAAACCCCTTTTAAGCCTCAAAAATCCTCTTTTTGGCTTAAAAACATCCATTTTACATATAACAGGCTTAGCCCCTTTTTTCCAGCCCCTAACCACTTCCCCTCCATGAACCCAGGTGCTAAGACCAAGTGATAAACCATACAACGCTTATCGCATCGGAGAGTTGGAGCAGAGCGTTTTTCCTTTGTAAACAAAAAATCTCTGATGCGAGGTGTATTTGTTTTGTCGGTCTCGGAAGCAATATCCGCCGTTGATCTTAATAGATCTAACGGCCCACGCCTATTTCATTGCACCCATAACATTCCTTTGTAAAACCACAAGGGCAATCTCCACCGTTGATCTTCAAGCGATCCGGCGACCATCGCAGCATCACGCCCATCGCCAATAGGAACTTTTTATTGTGCCACCCTTCCGTTTCCCTGATTGGCTGATCCCCGATTGGATCCTGGCCATTGAATCCACAAATAACCAATGGCCAGGATTTGATCGTGTTTCACCCTGTGTTCCCTGATTGGTCACCTCTGATCCAATCACAACTGTTGATCCGCAGCCAATCCAATAGTCCAGATGCAACTGCTTCATAAGCCCATTGGAGATTTGGCCCCTGCCTCCTCCAGTTCCGATTAGATCGTAGTCGTCCATCCCTTTTGATCCAACGGCTCATATTCCTCCTGTTAGCTCCCTGTAGTTAGCAAGATTGGCAAAGTCCAACTGCAGAGAGAACACTGTTGCAACCACTTTGGGATTCTAGGATCTATCCCTCTTGAATCCGGAGAGAGATCTCTCCAATAAGTGCAAAGATTGATTTATCTTTAAAGCTTATGGGTAATTATATTAGGCTAGTTATGAAGGCCAAGGTTTTTGTTTTGTTTTGGATGGTTGAGCATGATTATTAGTTGAGTGGAAAGTTCTAAATGTAAAGAGTTTCAAAGGTGTGAAGTTGCAAGTAATCAGAACAAGATTTGGCTAAAAAGATAGATATAACGCTGGTTTTTAGTCCATTGGGTTGTGGAGTCATAGTAGGATTTAATTGAAACAACAAGGTTCAAGAGTGGTCCATGGGGCAAGTCATCTATGTTTAAGGATCTCTTTAAAGTTGATTTTATGGAATGAGATGATACAAGAAGAAGGGGAATTAAACAAATGAAGAACAAAGAGCAGCATAAGATCAGGTAAGTACTTTGAAACTATCCTGCTTTTGGCATACACTTAAGAAAGACACAAAAGTAATCTAAGATATGGTAAGTACTTCGAAACTAGCCAGCTTTTGATGCACTTTCAATAGAAAAACATTTTAAACACAAAGGGAAACTTAAAAAGTAACTGTTGGAGAAGAAGCTAGAGGGTAGGGCTCACCATAAACCTCTCCTAAGTCTGCTTTACTTCGTAAACTTTCAAGACAAACACATAAGATAACAAAGAAAAGTTTAAGATCAGGTAAGGACTTTTAACCTAGCCTACTTTCAACACACTCTTAGGGAATATTTCAGCTATTTTTTGGGGATAAAACTAAAGGATAGGGCTTACCATAAACTTCCTTAGTTCATCTCTACTTAACATAAACTGAAAATAACATTCAGCAACAACATTTAGCTTATATAGTAGGACGAGGGAACGCCAGCATTCCTAACTGCCTGAACTGAATTAAATCATTCCTAAACAACACAATTTGGAAGAAAACATGTATATAAAGCTTATCAGTTAGAGAAGGGTACTGGTAAACAGTAAATCCTAACTCTATGCGTGTTGTTCTTTATCAGAGAAGATGGAAAAGGTGAAAACAGAAATAAAATAATGATTTACAATAAGAAATAACATCACCGTTGACATAGATCAGGATCCCATAAATCAGCTTGTATTGATGCTTCAAACCAGTTACAGCTTCAAGTCCAATGTTTCAGTTCAGCAATCATCTTCACTTCTCAGCCTAACTTATCTAATCACAAACAGAGCTTCAAGAGCCTTTGAACACTATTTACAGGTAGAAGTTTCAAGCTCAAGTATATTTCAAATTTCTACAACCAACGTTTACAATGAATCCTCATTAAAATTTTATAGAAGGATGAGGAGGGCGAAAGAGAAAATATCTAAGGATTCAATTAATACATATTTAGTACTTCTCAGCCTTTGAGGGGCTTAATGGAGAAGTTTACAGATATTTTCTCTGTATTAATTGTTTTACATTTAAGAAGTAAGCTCGATGGGATCTTTTGTTGACTTTAAGGCTTTGTGTCATCTCTGTAGTAACTCAATAGATATTTTGTAATAAGTTCTTCGGCTGAATTAACTGTTGGACTGCATTGAGGTGAATATCTGATGTTCTCATAGTAACTCGGCCCTTTTTGAATGCTTTGAGGCTATGGAATTAATCTTCAATTTTCAGTTCTGTTGTGGTAGGTCTTCAACACTAATACTCTTTGATTTGATTTAATCATACTGTGTCTTGTTGATGTGCAGGTATTCAAAGGGTTCTTATGACAACAGTGCTCATGACGCACTGATGGAACGTGATATGGAACCATTCAGATGGATTTTATTTAATTAATAAAGGTTCTAGGGATCGTCATCCCCGGCCTTCACCTTTCTTTCAAAATAATTGAAAACTTCGAAAACCTGCATAAAACCAAGAAATAATTAAGAAATCCTGCGTATTTGGTAAAAACTACTTTTGGAGGCTTTGTTTTGGAGCATGACCGTTGGATGAATGCATCCAACGTCGAAGATTTGATGCAGAGGTGAAAAGGAGGCGATTCGAGAGAATCGGTGGTGAAAATTAAGTCAGAGTCGTTGATCTAGCAAATATCAATGGTCGGGATCAATAATAATATTATAAAGCGAAAGGGTCAGTTTACAATAGGATAAGCGGAAAATGTGAAGAAATATAAAGGAAAGAGGAGAAAAATCCCTTGGCGGAAGAAAACTATGTCAAAATGGAAAATAGGGTTTCCGAATGGTGGTAGACCGTTGGATGATATTGGACACTGAGATCAATGACAGAGATTGCTCGTTGAAATTCTTTGGTGAAAGCGGAGGGAGATAGTGAAAGGCTAGATTAAATCTGAGTCGTTGATCTGCAGAGATCAACGGTGGGGAGTGCACGCGATACAACACAATGAAAAAGGGGAAAGTGGTTTCGGGTGGAGAAACCACTGTTTTCACGTAGCAGAAGGGCAAGAAAGTGGTTTTGGATTTTTGGACGCGATATGCGTCAGAGGCGGACACGTGGATTTTTAATACCGCCCATATCGCATGATTTTTGGGGATTAACCTTCACGCTTAAAGTTACGCGATATGGAATTTCAGCCGTTAGATCTGGGGCCTCAGGTCTAACGATGGGGAGCGAGCATGATATTGGATAGATGCGCGGGCGGAAGGAGGAGGGGTGGTTTCAATCTGAGCCTTTGGATCAAAGATAAATGAGTGATATCAGAGCTGGAGGAAGGCAAGACCCACAGGGGTCGGGCCTGTCAGGGTTGCTATGGGTCGTTGGATGGAACAGATCAACGACTCAGATGTGATCTGTGATTTTAAATGAAATAATACAAAGGCGGATAATGGGTTAATAAGGGTCGTTGATCTGCAGAGATCAACGGCTGAGATTCGGCCAAAAACATTGTGAAGTGGGGCGTATGAATTTTAACCAAAGTCAGGAGACACAATCTGGACTGTCCGATCTGGACACGTGGACGACCTAGATTCAATCAGGGCTTTGGCAATCGGCGGGGCAATGGACCTGGGGGGCACCGAAGCAATTAACTGTGGGTCGTCGATCTACAAATCATATCAATAGTGGAGGATGGATCGGGGAATGACCAATTGGGGGTGGCATAATATTAACGCGCCTATTGAAAAATATTGATGCGAGATTGCGAGGGCCATCGGATTGGTCCAAGATCAACAGCGGAGAAAACCTCCTACCAATGAATGAGCGGGACCCCTTATAATATATGAAAACCAAAAATTTAATGAAATAAAAAGGTTTTATGGCTTGGGGCGGGTTATATATATGAAATGGCTTGGCGCCCATCTGCGGGGCCGTTGGTTTATATGAAAAGAAATAGGCCCAGGGCTTATATGTATAAGGGTCAATCGCATCGGAGGTTTCAATGACATAAATAGACTTGCGCGCTCCAAATTTCTCCGATGCGATAAGCGCCAAAAAGGTTTAGCGCTTGGTTCTAGCACCAAGGCATATGGTGGGGAAGTGGTTAGGACTTAGCCCAAAGGGGCTTAAGCCTATAGTCAAAACACTTATTTTTTATGAAAATTTTCAAGTTTTTGATGGATTTGGGGGTTTCGGTAAAGTTTAAAAATGAGTTTTAAAATTCGTAAAAGGATTTTCATGAGGGGGAAATGGGAATAAATGAAAAATAGGGGAATTTTGATGGGGTAAAAAGGAATAAAAATGAAGGTCATTTTTGTGTGGAGGAGGGGAAAAATGGGATTTTGTAGCAGTCTTTTCTTCATGGAAAACAATAGAATTTTAGAGTTTAAAATGGAAACAATAGTGAAGGTTAAATAAAGTTCATGAAGTCTTCATGAGTCTTCAAGATATAACAATTTTAGCAATAAAAATTTTTTCTTGAAGACTCAAAAAATGATTTAGCCACCTTTTGATATAACAAATTACATAGGTGGCTAACAGTGGCTCCACTTGGGGATGGTGCCTTCTTGAAGGCATCAAGAACTTCAGACTTGCATTCTCTGGGAGGCCGATCAGTGCCTTATCGATTGGACTGCCTTTTCTTCATTTGAATGATCTTCTTTTGCTCTGAAAATATTAGCAGCCATGAAAAATAATGGATTTTCATCAATACAAGCTTTCTACCTACCCAATCCTACTGATCTAACATTTTTTCTTCTTTAGAGTGCACTTGGATTGGAAAACTCTTTTTACAACATTTTATTATTTTGAAAGCATAAAACTAATCTAATTCTACTCCTTATTTCTCCATGAACTCAGATTAAACAGTTGAGTCCATATGCTTCTCTACCTAATCTACTAATCTGTTAGGATTAAACAGTCTAACATATTTTTATTCTCTAATTTCTAAAACATAAATTTAAAAGCATACAAGTCAGGATTGAACAGTCTAACTTGATGCTGATCTATGGCATAAAAAACATGTTGCACATAGATATTATTTTGCAAAAAATTAAATCAAAATGGAAGGCTTTAAAATTTGAAAGTTCAAGCACAACCTTCTCTTTTCTCAGCTCTGTTTTTTTGAGTTTATTCGAGTTGTTTTTCCTTGTTCTCTGGTTCAGATTTTGAGCTGATTAGAACCAGTTGTTTTCTGTCTTTGACTCAAAATTTTAAAACAGATTTGAGTCATTCTTATTTTGGAAACTGAGGTTCAGATTTTGAGCTTGTTTGAACCTTCAATTTCTATCCTAATCTACCTAACTGATAAGCCAAGATTAAACTGTTTGGAAAATCAAATTCACTAACCTATCAGCAGACAATTTAAAAATTAATTAGTCATGATTAGGCTGTATGACTAATTAGAAGTGTGTTTTTTAGGAGTGACATTTAAGCTTGCACACTTTCAGACTTTGTTTCTCTTTTTTGGCATGGGGCTATACCTTTCTTGTTTTTACAATCCTGCCCTCTTTTATTTCTTTTGTTGTTTTTGTATTTTTTATTTTTCTTCGGAGACAAAAATCAACAACTATCTAAATGCTCAGAACTGAGCTATATTGAAATTCCTATCTAACCTAATCTAACTTGGAATATTTATATTATCATATGATACAAAAATGCCAATGCAGCCAGCTGAGTAATGTCAAGAAGAAGAAGAAACTCTGGCTACTTGTCAGAGGTATCCATAGTACATTTTGAAGATTAATCTTCAAAACCAAGACTATCACAGAGGGTGATAGCTTCTCATGTATTTGGCTCTTGCAAAGGATCATTGCTTGATAATTTGAGCCAGTTGGGATTTCCACACACTCGTCCAAAGGATCAACAAAGAAAGGATGAAGATTCTCTTCTTTCTAGTCCTCCATGTCTGGTAGATTGTCTGCTTCCAAGACTTTAGCTTTGAGGACTGAGTTGTCAGTATGTGGCTTGGAATTATCATCATCCTTAACCTGAAAAATAGCAAGCAATGAAATATCTTCTTTCTCTAAATCTATGCTTGCTTCTGTTATAAATTCAGGCTCTTTGGATTATAGATTGTCATTAGTGAAGGGAGAAGTCTCTTCTTGGAAAGATGGTATATCCTCAGGAGGATAGTCTTTTATCTGTTTTTCTCCCTCAAAGTTTTGCCAGTATTTTTTATTGTTTGGGACAGATGGTCTGAATTTTTCTTGAATTGTATACTGTTTGCTCTCCCAATGTTTTAAACATGTACTAGCCACAAGGGCTAATCCACTAGAAAAACTATTTTGATATTTAGGAACAAGTATAAGTTGGAAATCTTTGAAATATTTCAGTAAATCTATGGTATCATCCTTATAAGATTTAAGTCTGGGATGATTAACCATGCACTCTTCTTTCACTTGCCTAATTACCAGTTCTACAATTCCATGAACTGGTATCTTCCGGGCTCCTAATTTTTTCAATAAATGTAGCCCTATGAGGAGTGCCTCATACTCTGCTATGTCAGTTGTGCATTGAAAGTTAAATTTATATGAATGGGCTTCAGAATAATTGTTTCATGTATTGTAAAGCCATATTCCTGCACCTGCACTAGTTTTAGTATATAACCCATCGAAATTCATATTCCAAAGAGGACTAGTTTCAGTATTATCATTGATTTCCTTACTATCCTCTTTGTCCTCAGTGCCATTGGATTGTTCTATGGAATAGGCACCATGTTTGACTGTCTAGCTGAGATGATGGTTTGGAGGGTAGCTGCTTGCTTAGTATTTGATCAATTTGTTCTTCTGTCAAAGGAGATTTTTCTTTGAGTATAAACAGAAGAAGAGCTGCATGTATTTTATGACCAACAAAAGAACTCTCTACATCTTTACAAAAGAGTTCTCTTCGTGAATGAGCAAGAGTATTTTTTTTGCAATAAGTTTCAGAGACTGACTATTTATTAATGGTCTGATCTATCTCTTTTTCTGTCAACGAGGAAAATATTTCTATGTCCCCTTGGATGTTCTCTTGAGCCTCTTCTAGGGGATCTTGACTTGTGCTTGCAGGAAAACTTTGAGTATTTTCTGTCATTTCCTCAAAGCACTGCTCACTATTAGTATTTGAAATTTGACTGTGAAGATCTGCTATTGGCATAGTACAAGATATAGGAAGGCAATAAAAAATTTCTTGACAGCCTTCTTTATTGCTTTCTTTATAAGTTTTCTCATCATTTTCTATAAGGTGTTGATCATAATTCATAGCTTAGTCACTGTCTTGATCTTGAGGTGATTGGGCTTGTGTTTGATCAAGGGAAAGCATAGCTCACTCTAGATCATCCATTTTCATATTAGCCATCAACATATTCATTCTTTTCCCAAGAATATGCATCATCTTTTCCATCATGATTAGAAATTTTCCTTGATTACTTTATCTGTAATCATGTTCATCATACATGTCTTGTAGTGGTAGAGTTTGTGTTTGCTCAGGGAAAGGCATATGATTTTCTGGATCACCAACGTTTAAATTAGCCATAAACCTATCCACCCTTCTTCCAAGCATGTACATCAACTTTTCCATCATGATCATATGTTTTTCATCTGGGTCTATATCTAAATCCATGTTTGTAAATCAGAAAAAGAGGTCACTGTGTCTGTTCAATCAGTTCAAGGTCTTCTACTAGTGTAGTCATTTGGTCTTTTGGGAATTTTAGAGTGTGGAGTCGCCAGGAGGAAAAAATTTAGCTCGTAAGGAGGTAAAATGTTTTATGGTTCCACCACCATGTTTTTCTTTTAGAGCTGCAAGGTTTTCAGGAACTAAATTAGCTCTCAAGCATGATCTGAAAAAAGTTGAAAATTTAATCTTAGGAGACTTCCTAAGGATACTTTCAGGGTTATCAACTATCTCAGGTGGATTTGGGTCAGGGTGGGCTCTAGTATGAATCTTTTTAGGAGCCACTATGCTGTGTTTTTCAGACTCAACTAAACAAGAACAATTTAACTGGATATGACAATATTTAAGAGGTTAACTGATCTTCAAATAAGAAATTTTCAATCCTAAAATCCTCTAACTAAGTGTATATGATGTTATGAAAATAACAGGTCTTCCCAGTGGAGTCTTAAGGTCTGTTTAGGATTGTGGAGTCGCCAGGTGGAAGTTTCTAGCTCTTATGGAGGTAAAAGGTTTTATGGTCCACCACCATGTTTATTGAATACCAATCTAAAATATTTTTGGGTTTTTTCTGAGTTATTTTTCAGTCCTATTGGTTCTTAAGAGTGTCTTAAATCTGTTTCAAAACTTAGCTATGGTTATGAGACAAAGATAGTCTGCTCTTATGGCTAAGCTAGCTAATCTTTCAAGGTTAGATAAACTCTTATGAGAATCCTAGGGTTTGCCTAGGTTGTCACTGATTCAAACAAGTTTTAACATGATTACCATTTGCTTGGTAGTGCTTGGAAGGGTTTCTTGTACTCACAAAGTTTTATGAAGTGTTTTAAGGGAATCTAAGATGAAATTTGACTCAGTCCCCAGTGGAGTCGCCAAAAGATGTTAGCTCCTGGTGGCTCAACTGGTTAATATACCAATTGTTCTTGAGACAAGTTCTTTCCTTGGGTCCTTAGATTTATTTAGACTGTAATTTCACTCAGAATTACCTAGTGGAGTCGCCAGAAGATGTTAGCTCCTAGTGGCTCAACTAGTTAATATACCAATTTCTCTTTAGACAAGTTCTTTACTGGGGTCCTTAGATTTATTTAGACTGTAATTTCACTCAGAATTCCCTAGCGAAGTCGCCAAAAGATGTTAGCTCCCTGTAATTAGAAATATTGGCAAAGTCTAACTGCAGAGAGAACACTATTTCAACCACTTTGGGATTCTAGGATCTAGCCCTCCTGAATCCGGAGAGGGATCTCTCCAATAAGTGCAAATAATGATTTATCTTTAAAACTTATGGGTAATGATATTAGGCTAGTTATGAAGGCCAAGGTTTTTTTTTTTTTTTGGATGGTTGAGCATGATTATTAGTTGAGTGGAAAGTTCTAAATGTAAAGAGTTTCAAAGGTGTGAAGTTGCAAGTAATCAGAACAAGCTTTGGCTAAAAAGATAGATATAACGCTAGTTTTTAGTCCATTGGGTTGTGGAGACATAGTAGGATTTAATTGAAACAACAAAGTTCAAGAGTGGTCCATGGGGCAACTCATCTATGTTTAAGGATCTCTTTAAAGTTGATTTTATGGAATGAGATGATACAAAAAGAAGGGGAATTAAACAAATGAAGAACAAAGAGTAGCCTAAGATCAGGTAAGTACTTTGAAACTATCTTTCTTTTGGCATACACTTAAGAAAGACATAAAATTAATCTAAGATCTGGTAAGTACTTAGAAACTAGCCAGATTTTGATGCACTTTCAATAGAAAAACATTTTAAACACAAAGGGAAACTTAAAAAGTAATTGTTGGAGAAGAAGCTAGAGGGCAGGGCTCACCATAAACCTCTCCTAGCTCTACTTTACTTGGTAAAATTTCAAGAAAAACACATAAGATAATAAAGAAAAGTCTAAGATCAGGTAAGGACTTTTAACCTAGCCTGCTTTCAACACACTCTTAGGGAAACTTTCAGCTAGTTTTTGGGGATAAAAATAAAGGACAAGGCTTACCATAAACTTCCTTAGTTCATCTCTACTTAACATAAACTGAAAATAACATTCAGGAACAACATTTAGCTTATACAGTAGGACGAGGGAACACCAGCATTCCTAACTGACTTAAATAATTCCTAAACAGCACAATTTGGAAGAAAACATGTAGAAAAGCTTATCAGTTAGAGAAGGGTACTGCTAAACAATAAATCCTAACTATATGCTTGCTATTCTTTATCAGAGAAGATGGACAAAGTGAAAACAAAAATAAAATAACTTCACCGTTGACATAGACCAAGATCCCATAAATCAACTTGTATTGATGCTTCAAACCAGTTACAACTTCAAGTCCAATGTTTTAGTTCAACAATCATCTTCACTTCTCAGCCTAACTTATCTAATCAAAAACAGAGCTTCAAGAGCCTTTGAACACTATTTATAAGTAGAATTTTCGAGCTCAAGTATATTTCAAAGTTCTACAACCAACGTTTACAATGAACTCCTCAATAAGATTTTATAGAAGGATGAGGAGGTCGAAAGAGAAAAGATCTAAGGATTCAATTAATATAGATTTAGTACTTCTCGGCCTTTGAGGGGCTCAATGGAGAAGTTTACAGATATTTTCTCTGTATTAATCGTTTTACATTTAAGAAGTAAGCTCGGTGGGAGCTTTTGTTGACTTTAAGGCTCTGTGTCATCTATGTAGTAACTCAACAGATATTTTGTAATAATTTCTTCGGCTGAATTAACTGTTGGACTACATTGAGGTGAATATTTAATGTTTTGATAATAACTCGGCCCCTATTGAATGCTTTGAGGCTACAGGTGGCAATCTGGTAGCTGAGAGGAATCAATTAGCCTCTGATGTGGCGGTGGAGGCATCCTCTGTCTGATAGATATTTTTGTTTTTGCCTTTAATTGTGTTTAATTTAGTGGATTAGGATTTTGATAATCGATCTTAGCCGTAATCCATTAAACCGTGAAATTAATCTTCAATCTTCAGTTCTACTGTGGTAGGTCTTCAACACTAATACTCTTTGATTTGATTTAATCATACTATGTCTTGTTGATGTGCAGGTATTCAAAGGGTTCTTATGATAACAGTGCTCATGATGCACTGATGGAACATGATATGGAACCCTTAAGATGGATTTTCTTTAATTAATAAAGGTTCGAGGGATCGTCATCCTCGGCCTTCACCTTTCTTTCAAAATAATTGAAAACTTCGAAAACCTACATAAAACCAAGAAATAATTAAGAAATCCTGCGTATTTGGTAAAAACTGCTTTTGGAGGCTTTGGTTTGGAGCGTGACCATTGGATGAATGCATCCAATGGTGAAGATTTGATGCAGAGGTGAAAAGGAGGCGATTAAGGAGAAACGGTGGTGAAAATTAAGTCAGAGTCGTTGATCTAGCAAAGATCAATAGTCGGGAGCAATAATAATATTATAAAGCAAAAGGGTTACTTTACAGTAGGATAAGCGGAAAACGTGAAGAAATATAAAGGAAAAAGGAGAAAAATCCCTTGGCAGAAGAAAACTGTGTCAAAATGGAAAATGGGGTTTCCGAACGATCGTAGACCGTTGGATCATATTGGACCCTGGGATCAATGGCGGAGATTGCTCGTTGAAATCCTTTGGTGAAAGCGGAGGGCAATAGTGAAAGGTCAGATTAAATATGAACCGTTGATCTGCAGAGATCAACAGTGGGGAGTGCACACGATACAACACAATGAAAAAGGGGAAAGTGGTTTCAGGTGGAGAAACCACTGTTTTCACATAACAGAAGGGCAAGAAAGTGGTTTTGGATTTTTGGACCTGATATGCATCAGAGGCTTACATGTGGTTTTTGAATACCGCCCATATCGCGTGATTTTTGGGGATTAACCCTCGCGCTTAAAGTTACGCGATATGGAACGTCGGCCGTTAGATCTGGGGCCTCAGATCTAACGGTGGGGAGCAAGCGTGATATTGGATAGATGCGCGGGTGGAAGGAGGAGGGGCGGTTTCAATCTGAGCTGTTGGATCAAAGATGGACAGCTGAGATCAAAGCTGGGGGAAGGCAGGACCCACAAGGGTCGGGCCTGTCGAGGTTGCTATGGGCCGTTGGATGGAACAGATCAACGGCTCAGATGTGATCTATGATCTTAGATGAAATAATACAAAGGCGGAGAATGGGTTAATAAGGGTCGTTGATCTGCAGAGATCAACAGCTGAGATTCGGCCAAAAACATTGTGAAGTGGGGCGTATGAATTTTAACCAAATTCGGGAAACACAATCTGGACCATCCGATCTAGACACGTGGACGACCTAGATGCAATCGGGGCTTTGGCAATCGGTGGGGCAATGGACCTGGGGGGTGCCGAGGTGATTAACTGTGGGCTGTCAATCTACAGATCAGATCGATGGTGGAGGATGGATCTGGGAATGACCAATCAGGGGTGGCATAATATTAACGTGCCCAATGAAAAATGCCGATGCGAGATTGCGCGGGCCATCGGATTGGTCCAAGATCAACGATGGAGAAAGGCTCTGACCAATGAATGAGCGAGACCCCTTATAATATATGAAAACCAAAAACTTAACGAAATACAAAGGTTTTATGGCTTGGGGTGGGTTATATATATGAAATGGCTTGGCGCCCGTCTGCAGGGGCTATTGGTTTATATGAAAAGAAATAGGCCCAGGGCTTATATGTATAAGGACCAATCGCATCGGAGGTTACAATGACACAAATAGACTTGCGTGCTCCAAATTTTTTTGATGCGATAAGCGCCAAAAAGTTTTAGCGCCTGGTTCCAACACCAAGGCATATGGTGGGGAAGTGGTTAGGACTTAGCCCAAAGTGGCTTAAGCCTAGAGTCAAAATACTTATTTTTTATGAAAATTTTCAGTTTTGATGGATTTGGGGGTTTCGGAAAAGTTTAAAAATGAGTTTTAAACTTCGTACAAGGATTTTTCATGAGGGGGAAAGGGGAATAAATGAAAAATAGAGGAATTTTGATGGGGGGAAAAGGAATAAAAATGAAGGTTATTTTTGAGTGGAGGAGGGGAAAAATGGGATTTTGCAGCAGTATTTTCTTCATGGAAAACAACAGAATTTCAGAGTTTAAAATGGAAATAGCAGTGAAGTTTAAACAGAGGCCATGATGTCTTCATGAGTCTTCAAGAGATAACATTTTTAACAATAAAACTTGTTTCTTGAAGACTCAAAAAATGATTTAGCCACCTTTTGATATAACAAATTTTATAGGTGGCTAACACCTCCTGCGCATTCATATGGCCCATTTACCTCCGCCTCATCGTTAAATCTCCATCGTCGATCCCAAGGATCCAATGGCCTAGACTCTCCCCGCTCATTAACCAACCCCTCCACTATTTCTCCCCCTCTGCAAATCCCAACTGTCCATCGCACTGATCGAACGGCCCACAATCAAACCACCTTTGATCAGCCCCCACCTTACTGACCACGCACATTCCTGTATCGCCCTCCATCACCCACTGTTGGATCTCACAGTCCCAGATCCAACGGCCAGCATAAATATCGCGCAACTTTGGCATCCAAACGTTAACAGCTCAAATTCACGCGATATGGGCGGTTTTAAAAAGCCACATGTCAATCGGAGACCTATATCGCGTTCAAAAAGTTGAAACCGCCTTCCTCCCTTTTCATCGCGAAAAAATAGTTGTTTCTTCAGCCGAAACCACTTCCCCTCTTCCGCCTTTGGGACCTCTTCCACGCAATCTCGACTTTTGATCTATGCAGTTCAACGACCCTCATTACATCTTGCATTTCATTCACAGTTCTTCATCGTGCGACCATAAAACTTCATCACAACATCTCAACCATTGATCTCCTCCTGAGATCTAACGGTCCATATCAAATCTCCCTCCGCCCATGCTGGGTCCCACCATCCAAGCCCATTTCATATGTTTTTCACGCATTTCCTTTGTATTTTGTCCAAAGGTCCAAACCTTATGATTTACAATAAAAATCATTCCTTCCGCCCAAACATTAGAACTTTAATGTTTTACATTAAAATTAATATTCCTCTGTCTGACCTTCATAAGCCATTCCATCAATTAATCATAACTGTTGATCACCACTACTAGACCTGATTAGACGGTCCACATCCATTTCTCCACCAAACCTTCATCAGATCAGATTTTCACCATTACACTGCATTTCTCAGCCATTTTCCATTGCATCCACCGCATTCATCTCTGCTGTGTTTCCATTCTCACAGCCTTCCACTGCATCCATCCTCCCACTCCCGCATGGATTTCTTAACATTTTTGTGTGTTTTTCAGGGAATATAGACGGTGAAAACCGTTCTGTTCTACACAGTCACTATTAGTGACACGGTAGCGCAGATGAAGCTTTTCAGAGCCTGAGATTGCAGAGAAAATGCCTAGGAAGGTGTTGGAACGAAAAATTTCATTAAAGAGCAGGGTTTGACTCTGTAAAATCATACAGCACCATTAAAACTCCAAATTCACAGACACAGACAGTCATGAAGCAGCAAAGAGTATCAGTGAATAATTAAAGAGTTTAATGCCTGTAATCGAAGATTTTAAGATTTAATTCAATGTTTAGGGTAAAATGTACTATATTGAAGACCTTGTGATTAACACAGAAGGCATAATGAGGCCTAAAGCATAGAAAACAATATTATCAGTGTCTCACATCAGCAGAAGGTTCTTTCTCGTGAAAGGACAAGTACCCATTCTGTTTTCTATTCTATATCGCATTCCTGAGAAGATTTCCACCTTGAAAGACAGTCCTAATGCTGCCAGAGCATTTGTTATGCAGCATGGCAGACCTGAAAGTCATTTATCTTCCTTTTCCTTATCACCAGAGTACTACAGAGTACTATAGCCTAAAGTACATCAAAGAACATACCCAGAGTTACTATCAGCATGTCGAAGACCACTCTTTCACCCAAAGAGTACTGAAGATTAATGCATAGATATTAAGAAAGAATGGGCCTCGAGCCTTTCCTCATACCTATGTTTTAATGTTTTATTTAAGTTTCATCTACCTCATTTTCCTCTCTTTTAGCTATAAGAACTCAAGAAAAACACGTTGTAAAGGTTGTTGTTGGTTGTTGATCGGATAACTATGAATTGTAAGCTGTTCTCTTAAGATATAGTTTTGTGTTTAAAGTTGTAAGATAGGATGAGGAAGATGTTTTTAGACTGAATATAAAGCTGTTGGAAAATGTTGTACATGACTGGTGTTTCTCTTTAATATGACAAGCACATTTCTTTGGATCCCGATTTAAAGCAGCGGTGATGTTTTCTGCCTGTGTCTCCGTTTCCTTCTGTAATTCATTACATTTCATTTATCTGGTAAGAATCAGAAATATGGCATAGGATATACCCATGTATGGTACCCTAATTCTCCTGCTCTTCTTACCTTTGATGTTTTCTACTGATGGTGTTATCTGAGAACTAATTCAGGGTACTTTAACCAATGTAGTAGCTGTTATTCACTGGTAACTGATGTATGAATTTATGAATCTGTTCTTAGATGTTCTTGTTGGGTTTTAATTGAAAGACTTGGGATATTGGGAGTTTAGAATGTTGATTCTCTCTCACAAGGGTCCTTCTCAATCAATTGAACCTTTCTAAGTTCCCTTAAGTTGGATGTCGAAGCATTGAAAGTTCAAAGCCTTTCTCTGATCTCAGGCCTTCTCCTTTGTGTTTAAATCTTGAATGTTTCTTGTTGTCTGAAGAGTTAACCTTTTAGGGGGTGGATCATAGGTGTTTAATGGCATGCCCTGTCCCTAGATCTAATTCCTAAATGGTCACCTTGGAGGTTTCCTTGTCATTCACCTTCATTTCTTCTCATTTCATACCACACTATCATCTTTAAATATCCACTATTTTAGATGACTAGCCCAATTGAAAGCCTTGAATACTGAATAGCAAGTAAACCCTTTCATGATTCCATTTCCCAATGGTCTCGAGTGTTCTCTAAATTATCTCCTTTTGTCTAGATTCCTTCTTTTCTCACCCTTTGTCTTATATTGAACCCTTCATTCCCATTTCCCAACAACCAAACAAACAAAAAACAAAAAACAAAAAACCTTTGTGCCACACAACTAGCCTAATATCTTAACATTTGAACTTCAAAGACATATACCTTTGCCTTTATAGAGAGATCCCTCTCTGGACCTAGGAGGGCTAGATCCTGAGGTCCCAAAGTGGTTTTGATGTTGTCTCATCTTTTGGTATTGCCAAACTTGCCAAAACATGGGAACCCCAACATAATGGCGACTCCGCTGGGGAACTTTCTGAGTGTTTTCCATATTATACATCACTAGGACCTCAAAAAACCAAAATCTATGGTTAGATTGGCAGTAATCACTGTGGTGGGCAGTATACCTTCTCGAAACATTCTAAACCTTCCACATAGTTCCTTAATGATTAAAGACTCCACTGGTGATCAGTGGGCCTGCTGATTATATTGGTTTTCATAAGACTCCAGTGGGAGACCAGAGTCCATAACAACATCAGCCATATTAGAAGTAAAAAATAGGATTAATCTTTTTTTTTTGAAGACAAACATACTAGCTTCAAGAACCATTCATACAAGAGCTTATCCTAACCTAAACCCACCTGAAATAGTTGACAACCCTGAGAGCATCCTCAGGAAATCTCCTACACCTAGAAAGCCAACTATTTCCAGATACATCCATAGAGCTAACTCTGCACCAGAAAACTTTACAGCTCTATTAGTCACTCATTTGGACCTAGAGTCACCAAGCAGATTACCTAGAACTAGGTCATTCAGTGCTCTAGACCAGTCAGACCTTGAGCTTCCTAGTTCACCATCTCACAGTGGTCAACATATCAAGGATAGAGATAGCCCTCCCTCTACACCTCCGGATATTCATTTCATTCAAAACTTGGGGCTCTATCACCCTAAATCAACTCAAGAGAGTGTTGCTAGTCCTACTATTCCTGTCATCCACATACCTGCTACTCAAGCTAATCCTTTACCTCCTTAGAACATCATCCTGGTAGCCTAGTATGCACCTATGGTGTTACCACAGCCTCTAGTGACTCTACCCAATGATTATCAGTCAAAAATACCACATTTCACTGCAAAAGAGTCTACCACAACTCAACACCATGTAGATAGGATGGAAGATTCCTTTGACTATATGAAGATAGATGATGAGACAGTCAAGATGAGAATCTTTGCCCAGAGTTTAGGAGGAGATGTGAAGAAATGGTTTAAAGGCCTACCTCCTAATAAAATCCATGATCTTCCCTCTTTATATTAGTCCTTCATAAACAAATGAGAATTCAAGACCAACCCTCTCCAAATCTTAGCAGAATACAAGAACCTTAAAAGAAATGTAGGAGAGAGTGTCCATGACTATTATACACGGTTTAACAGCGTTTACAATGCTCTTCCTCCACACATGAAACCTCCCCAAGGTATGGCTTTAGTGAAATATCTTGAAGGCTTTGATGCTAACATGGCCTATCAACTTAAGGAAAGAGATTACAACACATTGGAAGATATGAAAAAAGGAGCAGTGAGTGTAAAAGCTAACCTGATTGAAAAAAGAGCTAGAATGTGGTCTAAGAAAAAGGTAACATATAGGGATGACACATCAGCTTCCACATCCGATCCCAAGTATGAAAATCTAGCCAAAAACATGGAAGGCTAGAGAAAATGATGGAGAAAATGGTTGTCATAGTTAGTAATCAGAATAGAAACCAAAATCATAACCAGAACCAAAACTTTAGGAGAAACACCCCTCCTAACAGAAAGAGAGACTCTGATCAACAAGTCATACCCCCATTTCAAGAGAAATTTCTTGATGAGGATGAGGGGATAATATAAGAGTCTGAGGGAACCACAATGAACATGTTGGAAATCGACAACTCGATCCACAAATGTTCCACATAAGACAATCAGTCCACATACTCATATTGGGATGAGGAAAGATTAGAATCTGAGGATTATAGGTTAGGATTTTAAAATGCCATCATGCAGGTCAGAGAATAGTATGAACTTAGAAGCAAAAAGAGCTAGACACTTCCAAACCAAAATCTTCTGAGATTACCATTAATAAAAGACCTGAGAAAACTCCTACGGTGACTGCTGAAAGTAGCAAATCAACAGCTGAGAGTTATGGGAAGAACAAAGAAAAAGACAGCCAAAATACTGATAAGCAAAGTCAACAAACTAGCAGCACTAGCATTGCAGCTAATGCTCCTGATAAAACAACCAGAAGCACTATACATAGTGAGAATCAGCACACTAATCCTGCCACTAAAGTAGTGGCTAAAAAAACAGAGTTAAGTCTTACAAAGATTCAATCTCCCTTCAATTTGGAGAGTGAGATTGCTAAAATTAAAGTCTCTGCCCCACTCTCTGAGCTGGCCACTCGGGATGTATATAAAGGCCAAATTTTGAAAGCATTAAATCTAGGTGAAACCAGTGACACTGTCAATCTAAGTGATGACCAACCAGCCCTTCTGTTTGGTCCAAAGATAGAAGGGAAGTTTCAGGAAGGGGTAGTACCTCCTTTTTATATCAGCCTCAATATCCATGACAAGATCCTTCAGAACGCAATGCATGACTCTGGGGAATCACACAACCTAATGCCTAAGGTATTTATGGAGGGTTAGGCCTAGAGATAACCCATCCTTATAAAGATCTATATTCATTTGACTCTAGCAGAGTGAAGTGCCTTGGCCTAATGAAAGACCTTTGTGTGAACTTGACCCAGATTGTAGAAAAATGTATGGTTATGGATGTTGTAGTGGCAGATGTGCCACCTAAGTATGGCATGTTGCTATCAAGGTCATGGGGAGCCAAGCTACAATGTAAAATGCAGATGGATGGGTCATATGCCACAATCCGTGTCTTTAGCCAGCTTAGGAGACTGTATAGAGAGGCATAAATGAAGTTCATGGTTAGCAGCCCTGAATAGCCTGAAAATTCACCCCTATACTCTGTACTCACAGATATGGACTCCTTTATCCTTTGCAACGATGAATCCATAGACGATCTAAAGCCAGAAGACAGAGACACAAACGATAGAACAAAGCCCATAGATTTTGACATAATGGCCACTCTAGACCTAGAATAAAATGAAGAAGAAACCTTTGGACAATGCACTGAATCTGAAACTCAGAGTAAACGAAACCAAGACTGCAAACAACTGAATGGTCATTTTTTAGAACTACATACACATCCTGAAAAAAAAAACACTCCACACCACGATGCAGACCCCATGTTACAACATAACAATGAAACCAACGTTAGGGAGGAAAATGATGATAAACCTGAAAACAATCCCTTGTGGAGAATGAATTTCGATGGGTCGTGCACTAGAAAGAGTGCAAGAGCGGGAGTGTGGTTACATAACACTGAGAGTGACTATGATGAGAGTCATGCCTTCAATCTAAAATTCAAATGTACAAAAAATGTCGTAGAGTATGAGGCTCTCATCCTAGGCTTGAATCTATTGAAAAAACTAGGAGCAAGAAGGATAGCAGTACACAGAGACTCTGAGTTAATCACACAACAAGTGAATGGAGAGTATACTGCAAAACACCCTAGATTAAGAGCATACAGGAATGATGCTATGGATTTACAGACTATGAATTGGTGTTTGTTCCCAGGAGTCAGAACATAATTGTGAATGGATTAACCTGCATAGCTAGTTCATATCATAAGTCTCCTAGTGACAAACAAATCATCATTCAGACAAAATACAGACCTGCAGTGCCTGATAATGAGAAATATTGGCAGGTCTTTGAGGGCGATAAGCAGATAGAGGATTTCCTAATTGGAAGGAATGAGTTTGAATTCTTTGACTCAGACTCTAAATCTGATGAAAGCTGCCTGAGTGAAGAGCCCCCCAAAAAATAAAAATCACCCCATAACGAAGAAATAAGCACTTTAAATGATCAACTCGGAAATCCAACCGAATAATATAAGAACGCAGGAAAAGAGGAAATAGAGGTGCTGCAATCAAAAGATAAGAATATACCCCGAGGACTGGCACCTATAGAAGACCTTTTTGATTTTGACAACGTAGCGAAGAAACCCACTATAGAACACTCAGACTCAGATGTTGAAGAATGCAACATAGGCACCAAGGATAAGCCTAAGATGATTAAGTTGGCTAAGTCCTTGCCCACAGACATGAAAAAGAAATTTATTGACTTATTTAAAGATTTCATCGATGTGTTTGCCTGGAGCTACAAGGACTTAAAGGCCTACGATACAGACATTATACATCACAAAATCCCTTTGAAAGAGAGCCAAAAACCCTTCAAACATAAACTTCACAGAATTAACCCGAAACAACTGCCTCTAGTCGAAAAGGAAATCAAGAAGATGTACGAGGCAAGAATTATAGTGCCTGTGAGGTTCTCCGATTGGGTTTCCAACCTTGTAGCTGTGAGAAAGAAGATAGGTGAGATCAAACTGTGCATTGATTTCAGAAACCTTAACAGATCCTCACTTAAAGACAATTACCCCTTACCAAAGATGGAACACATCCTATAGAGGGTGGTTGGCTCAAAAAGGATCTCCCTGTTAGATGGTTTTTCAGGCTATAACCAAGTTTTAGTACTCCCAGAAGACCAACTCAAGACAACTTTCACCACTCCGTGGGGCACTTTTATGTACGTAAAAATTCCTTTTGGACTAATGAACATTGGAGCAACCTTCCAATGAGCAATGTACATATCCTTTTCAGAGGAAATAGGGCACTTCATTATCATCTATCTCGATGACATAACAATGTATTCCAAGACCGATGAGGAGCACCTAAAACATCTGAGAAGAGTGTTTGAGAAATGTAGAAGGTTCGGTCTGTCATTAAATCCCAAGAAGACTGTGTTCGGGCTTCAAGAAGGCAAGCTTCTTGGCCATATTATATCAGAGAAGGGAATTAAAATAGACCCGCAAAGAGTTTAGGGAATACTTCAGATTAGCCACCCAAGAAACATAAAATAATTGCAGTCCTTTATTGGGAAAATTAACTTCTTAAGGAGGTTTATTCCCAACTTAGCTAAACACCTCAGGGATATGACAAACATGCTAAAAAAGGGTGTAGGGGTTAAGTGGAATGTAGAGGCTAAAAAATCTTTTGAGTTAGTTAAGCTTGCACTCACCCAGGCACCTGTCTTAATCAGCCCTAAATTTTCAAAAGATTTCCTAATATTTTCTTTTGCCTCCGAGCATACAATGGCTGCAGTTTTGCTGCAGAAAAATCCAGACGGAATGGAACAACCCATTGATTTATTCAGAAAAGCTCTGAGGGATGCACCCTTAAAATACAACATAATGGAAAAACAGGCCTATGCCTTGGTAAAGGCCTTGAAAGACTTTAGGGTGTATATACTACATTCTCACATCATAGCCTACCTCCAAAAATAGTGGTTAAAGACATTTTGTCCCAAGATCCGGATGGAAAGAGGGGCAAGTGGATTGTTGTAATACTAGAGTATGACTTGGAAATAAAACCCGCAAAACTGATCAAAGGTCAGGGCTTAGCTCAACTAATGGTTGAAGCTAACCTGCAAGCCCTTGACATAAACATGGTAGATGCTTTGGATGAACAGGAAGGATTGCCTGATCCTACTGTTGAAGAAAAATTTCAAAATTCTCCTTGGTATTCTGATATCCTGTATGTACTCACAAACCTCAATTCCCCTCCTGATTTATCAAAGACCAAGGCTAGATTCCTAAAGTTAAAATCCATAAACTATTGCATACTGAATGAATGTTTATACTGGAAAAATGCAAGTGGTCTATTGCTTAAATGTTTGCCTGAAACTGAAGCAGAGAGGATTAAACAAGAGTTCCATGCAGGAGAGTGTGGAGGCCATTTAAATTGGAAAGCCACTACTAAAAAAATACTCAAAGTTGGCTATTACTGGCCTACACTTTTCAATGACATCCACAAAATGATAATTACCTGCCATAAGTGCCAGATCTTTGAAGGCAAAAGAAATCTTCTCCCTTTACAGTTACAACCCATTACTGTTGAGGCTCCCTTTCAACAATGGGGCCTAGATTTCATAGGGGAGATACACCCTACTTCTTCTGCACAACACAAGTGGATCCTTATAGCCACAGAATATTTCACAAAATGGATAGAGGCCATACCTTCTAGGAATGCCACAGATTCTGTTATCATTAAGTTCCTAGAAGACCACATCCTCTCTAGATTTGGCTGCCCAAGAAATATAATCACTGATAACACTGCTACTTTTGGATCCAAGAAAATGATTGATTTTTGTCACAGGTATCAAATAGCACTTGTTCATTCAACTGCTTATTACCCACAAGGTAATGGGTTAGCTGAATCATCAAACAAGAGCTTGGTGACCATCATCAAGAAGCTGCTTGAAGAGAACAAGAAATCCTCGCATAACAAGTTAGTGCATGCTTTGTGGGCTGATAGACTAACAACGAATAATTCCATTGGAATTTCACCATATCAGCTTGTTTATGGAACAGAGGCAGTATTTCCTACCAACCTAGGGGTACCAGTGATTAAACTAGTCCAAGAGATTCAGACAGAAGAGGACAGTATGGTAAGGAGGATAAATCAAACAATTCATCTCCAACAAACAAGAGAAGAAGTCTATAACAGGGCTCTGAAAGTACAAGAAAATATAAAAAATTTGTTTGATAAGAGAACAAAAGCTTGTGACTTCAAAATTGGAGATAAGGTTCTAAAATGGGACTCTAAGAGAGAAGACAAAGGAAAGCATGGAAAATTTCATAGTTTGTGTCAGGGTCCTTACATCATCCAATCCACCATTGGTCCAAATGCCTTTTTTCTACAAGAGCTAGATGGTACAAATCTATTTGGGGGTCCTGTCAATGGCAGGATGCTCAAGCATTACAATTGCTGATTTCTAGTTGACAGTTTTTTCATTTCCATTGTAAATACCATTGTTGTGTTTTGTTTTCAAAGAAAAAGAGAAAATGTTTCAAGAAAGAGGGAAAGAGAGGTTCAGACATGCTCAAAACATGAACCTCTAAAGTGCAAAATATTGGCTCTAACATGATCAAAACCTGAGCCAAAGGAAGTAAAGAAGTTGATCCTAAAATGCTCAAAATCTGGACCAGCAAAGAAGAAATAATAATCAGCTCTAACAAGCCCAAAAAAAAAGCTGAAGTGAAGAAGAAAGTGAATCTAACAAGCTCAAAACTTGAGTCACAAAGAAAAGAAGGATGCTTCAAAGTTTCAAGATTTCAAGCCTTCGAAATTTTGTTTTCAAGTTTTTACAATTTCAGTCCATGTGCAGTTGTATTTATGCCATGGATCCACAGCAAACCAGACTGTCTAATCCTAGTTTGACTGTTTTTAAATTTTTGTTGTAGAATGTAGAGAAAGAAATCTGCTAGACAGTTTAATCCTAGCAAATATTAGATTAGGTAGAGAAAATATGAGGCCAATATTTTAATCTGGTCTCATGGAGTAATAAGGGTAGAATTAGACTAGTTTTTTTTCTGCTTTCAATAAAAAATGATGAAGAAGGTCTGCAAATTCAAATGCACCTTGAAAAAAAAATGTTAGGATTTTAGGTTGGGTAGGTAGATTGTTTGGGGTATGTTTTCTGCTGATTAATATCCATCATGGTGGTAATGGCTGAATCAAAGAAGAAATATGGTTCAAAGATCAGGCATCTAGCCTACTCCAAAGATTATTTTCTGAAGTTCTTGACACCTTCAAGAAGATGCCATCCCCATGTGGAGCCACTGTTAGCCACCTATAAATTTTTTGTCAAGCAAACAGGTGGCTAAATATTTTTCTAAGCCTTCAAGAGATACATTTCCTATGAAAATATCTCATTCTTGAAGCCTCTATGTGTCCTTTTCCTTTGAAAATATCTTTGCTGTTGTTTCCATCAAGAAATCCTCACTGTCTGTGAAAAAAATTTGTGCTCAGAAAGGCCTCCATTTGCCCCTTGTATCCCTGCAAATTTCCCCATTTAAACCCTTTTTTCCCCTTTTCAAAGTTTCCCCTTTAACCCCAAAAATCCCTTCTTGAGCCTACTAAATCATCACATCACTCCTTTAAACCTTACAAACACCCTTTGTTTGGCTTAAAAATCCTTTTTTCCCTCTACCGAAAACCCCTTTTAAGCCTCAAAAATCCTCTTTTTGGGTTAAAAACATCCATTTTACATATAACAGGCTTAGCCCCTTTCGGCCAGCCCCTAACCACTTCCCCTCCATGAACCCAGGTGCTAAGACCAAGCGCTAAACCATTTAGTGCTTATTGCATAGGAGAGTTGGAGCAGAGCATTTTTTCCTTTGTAAACAAAAAATCTTCGATGCGAGGTGTATTTGTTCTGTCGGTCTCGGAAGCAATATCCACCGTTGATCTTAATAGATTTAACATCCCGCCCCTATTTCATCGCGCCCATAACATTCCTTTGTAAACCCCCAAGGGAAATCTCCACTGTTGATCTTCAATCGATCCGACGGCCATCGCAGCACTGCGCCCATCGCCAATCGAAATTTTTTATTGTGCCACCCTTCCATTTCCCCGATTGGCCGATCCCCGATTGGATCCTGGCCGTTGAATCCACAAGAACCAATGACCAGGATTTGATCTTGTTCCTCCCTATGTTCCCCGATTGGTCACCTCCGATCCAATCACAGCCATTGATCTGCAGCCAATCCAACGGTCCAGATGCAATCGCTTCATGAGCCCATCGAAGATTTGGCCCCTGCCTCCTCCGGTTCCGATTAGATCGCAGTCGTCCATCACTTTTGATCTGACGGCTCATATTCCTCCCATGCATTCATATGGCCCATTTACCTCCGCCTCATCATTAAATCTCCACCATTGATCCCAAGGATCCAACGGCCAGGACTCTCCCCGCTCATTAACCAGCCCCTCCACTATTGCTCCCCCTCTGCAAATCTCGACCGTCCATCGCACTGATCGAACGGCCCACAATCAATCCACCTTTGATCATCCCCCACCTTATTGACCGCGCACGTTCTCGTATCACGCTCCATCACCCACCGTCGGATCTCACAGTCCCATATCCAATAGCCAGCATCAATATCACACAACTTTGGCATCCGAATGTTAACAATTCAAATTCACGTGATATGGGCGGTTTTAAAAATCCACGTGTCAGCCGGAGACCTATATCGCGTACGAAAAGTTAAAACTGCCTTCCTCCCTTTTCATCGTGTGAAAACAGTTATTTCTTCAGCCGAAACCACTTCCCCTCTTCCGCCTTTGGGACCTCGTCCACGCAATCTCGACTGTTGATCTATGCAGATCAATGATCCTCATTACATCTCGCATTTCATTCACATTTCTTCATCGCGCGACCATAAAACTTCATCACGGCATCTTGACCATCGAACTCATCCTGAGATCTCCTCAAATCGCCCTCCGCCCACACCGGGTCCCACCATCCAAGCCCGTTTCATATGTTTTTCACACATTTCCTTTGTATTCCGTCCAAAGGTCCAAACCTTATGATTTACATTAAAAACCATTCCTTCCACCCAAACATTAGAACTTTAATGTTTTACATTAAAAGTCACATTCCTTCGTCTGACCTTCATAAGCCATTCCATCAGTTAATCATAACCGTCGATCACCATTACCATACCTGATCGGACGGTTCATAGCCATTTCTCCACCAAACCTTCATCAGATCATATTTTCACCATTACACTACATTTCTCAGCCGTTTTCCATTGCATCCACTGCATTCATCTCTGCTGCGCTGCCATCCTCACAGCCTTCCACTGCATCCATCCTCCCACTTCCACATGGATTTCTTAAAATTTTTGTGTGTTTTTCAAGGAATATAGACGATGAAAACTGTTTTGTTCTACACTGTCACTATTAGTGACACAGTAGCGCAGAGGAAGCTTTTCAGAGCCTGAGATTGCAGAGAAAACGCCTGGGAAGGTGTTGGAACGAAAAATTTCATTAAAGAGCAGGGTTTGACTTTGTAAAATCATCCGACACAATTAAAACTCCAAATTCACAGACAGAGACAATCATGAAGCAGAAAAGAGTATCAGTGAAGAATTAAAGAGTTTAATGCCTGTAATCAAAGATTTTAAGCTTTAATTCAATGTTTAGGGGAAAATGTACTATATTGAAGACCTTGTGATTAACACAGAAGGCCTAATGAGGCCTAAAGCACAGAAAACAATATTATCATTGTCTCACATCAGCAGAAGTTTCTTTCCCGTGAAAGGACAAGTACCCATACTATTTTCTATTCTATATCGCGTTCTTGAGAAGATTTCCACCCTGACAGAAAGTCCTAATGCTGCCAGAGCATTTGTTATGCAGTATGGCAGACCTGAAAGTCATTTATCTGCCTTTTCCTTATCACTAGAGTACTACAGAGTACTACAACCTAAAGTACATCAAAGAACATACCCAGAGTTACTATCAGCTTGTCGAAGACCACTCTTTTACCCAAAGAGTACTGAAGATTAATGCATAGATATTAAGACAGAATGGGCCTCGAGAATTTCCTCCTACCTCTATTTTAATGTTTCATTTAAGTTTCATCTACCTCCTCTGCCTCTCTTTCAGCTATAATAACTCAAGAAAAACACATTGTAAAGGTTGTTGTTGGTTGTTGATCAGATAATTGTGAATTGTAAGCTGTTCTCTTGAGATATAGTTCAGTGTGTAAAGTTGTAAGATAGGCTGAGGAAGATTTTTTCAAACTAAATATCAAGCTGTTGGACAATGTTGTACATGACTGGTGTTGCTTTTTAATATGACAAGCACATTTCTTTGGATCCTGATTTAAAGCAGCAGTGATGTTTTCTGCCTTTGTCTTCGTTTCCTTCTGTAATTCATTACATTTCATTTCTCTGGTAAGAATCAGAAATTTGGATTAGGATATACCCATGTATGGTACCCTAATGCTTCTTCTCTTCTTACCTTTGATGTTTTCTAATGATGGTGTTATCTAAAAACTAATTCAGGGTAATTTAACCAGTGTAGTATTTGTTATTCATTGCTAACTGATGTATGAATTTATGAATCTGTTCTTAGATGTTCTTGTTGGGTTTTAATTGAAAGAATTGGGATACTAGGAGTTTAGAATGTTGATTCTGTCTCATTAGGGTCCTTCTCAATCAATTGAACCTTTCTAAGTTCCCTTAAGTTGGATGTCGAAGCATTGAAAGTTCAAAGCCTTTCTCTAATCTCAGGCCTTCTCTTTTGTGTTTAAATCTTGAATGTTTCTTATTGTCTAAAGAGTTAACCTTTTAGGGGGTGGATCATAGGTGTTTAATGGCATGCCCTGTCCCTAGATCTGATTCCTAAATGGTCACCTTGGAGGTTTCCTTGTCATTCACCTTCATTCCTTATCATTTCATACCACACTATCATTTTTAAAGATCCATTGTTTTAGATGACTAGCCCAATTGAAAGCCTTGAATATTGAATAGCAAGTAAACCCTTTCATGACTCCATTGCCAAATGGTCTCTAGTGTTCTCTGAATTATCTCCCTTTGTCTAGATTTCTTCTTTTCTCACCCTTTGTCTTATATTGAACCCTTCATTCCCGTTTCCCAACAAACAAACAGACAAACAAACAAAAAACAAACAATCTTTGTGCCACACAACTAGCCTAATATCTTAACATTTGAACTTCAAAGACATATACCTTTTCCTTTATAGAGAGATCCCTATCTAGACCCAAGAGGGCTAGATCCTGAGGTCCCAAAGTGGTTTTTATGTTGTCTCATCTTTTGGTATTGCCAAACTTGCCAAAACATGGGCACCCCAACATGGGACATCGCCCCAAGTGATTTTTTTTAGACTGTATTTTAGGTCGGCAGAACCACCTATGGTTTTGTACATGGGTTTGCATATTTTTTTGGGCATGATGGTTTTCAGATCATGGTATTTTTGTAGATCCAATCAAGGAACTATGGTTATGTTCTAATCTAGGGTTAATGGATTGGGGTTTATGAATGCTTCGACATGTATATATATGTGTTGTAAAACTAAAAGGAATATAATGAAAAATCAAGCTGGTAGTCCCAGTTTGAAATCCAGGGGAAAATCTCTGTGTATATCTTTTTTATGTTTTATGTGCTCGCTATTGGTTATTTTCTATTTTTAAGAATTTGTTTTCAGATAATTTATGTATAGGGTTAAAACCTACAAATAATTCTAAGTTAATTTGGTCACAACCATCTTATTTGCAATCTTTTTAAGAGCATAATTTCTAACTTAGGTGGTAGGGACTAAGCTACTTTGTAGCACTTATTTATAGTTGTTGTAAATACCAAAGAAGATTTCCATCCTTTATTAATCATTTCTCAATGCTAGAGCTCCAATGAATCTCGTGATGAAGGTCAACACTAAGATATTATCAAAACCTTTATCTCGTCTTATATCACCTTTTATCAACCACCTCTCAATAACTTCATGAATAATTCAAGTAATAATTGGGAAAGTATTAAAATAAAAGTGAAATGTTATAGTGGAGCATTAATTATTTAGGAAACAATGGTGACATCTTTTCCCTTCATAAGGAAATGATTGACATGGAAATATTTAAGAGGAAACAAAGGCTTGGACAAACTATTAAACCTACAAACTCTAATAGATGTTGAAGAAAATTCTAACCAACCCAGAGTTTTATCACCTAGCAAATATGACTTATTATTTTAACTTCAATATGGAAAAAATGATATAGATGAATTTGTTGAAGAATACTTTAATCTCACTGAGTGCTAAAAACACAATACAATAAAAGTGAAGGATGAAGAGGAGGTTGTAATAAAGAATTGTATATATACAGTGAAATTAAAATACAAAAGGTCAATGTAAAGGAAGAATTTAAAAAAGAAGGAATGGGTTTGCAAATTTACATATATGTAAGTTAACTTTTTTTAAAAACAAATTCTACTTTGTCAAAAATAAAAAATAAAAATAAAAATCTTATGCTAGTGAAAATATTTTGGCGTCTTATTTAAAATCATTAGAAAAACATATTTTGGAATTGAAAAAGGAAATATATTCTATACAAATCAAAATATCATTTATTCCAATTAATATGAGGACATTTCTTTTTTATGAATAAGGCATTGCAAAATTACTATTACACGACAATCTAGAAAACTAGTGATTAAATTATATTCCAAGCTAGAAAAAATTTCACATAGTGGTGTGATGAGGATGGAAGGGGACATTTCACATAGTTGATTGTGCTGATGAGATTTCCTTTGTGATGCACCACACCAAGGAATAGTGTTGCTCTGCACCAAGGGTGAGTGTGATGTGTCATGCCATAGAAGTATGCGTTAAGTAGAATCTGCTGTGTCCAAGTTCAGTGGCGATAGAAGACGAAGTTCCAAGATAGTGTCGAGAGGTGTATTACAATACCTCATACATTGGTTCAAAGTCGAGCTCATGCAATCATTAATTCTCTTCTTCGAAGGCCTCATTCCTTTGCATTGATGGCCATTGACAAAGTTTAAATGTGTGTTGGTCTTGGTTATTTGCTGCATAATGAACTATTTCTCACATACCTAACCGTGTCTGCCTCGATTATTTGCGAACAACGATATCGTTGAGGTCTGTTCTTTTGATTCAACTAATGGGATTTATGATTGTACATGGTCTGAAGCTAATGAAAATTTATTTGTTTCAGCCGGTGGTGATGGCAGTGTTAAAGTTTGGTATATAGCACTTCCACTTGTAGAAAATCCTATCTGAATCTTGGAAGAGAGCGCATGTGAAGCTTACTTTGTTGATTGAAATTTTCTTAGAAATGATTATTTTTTAAGTGCATCATGGGATGATACTATCAGAATTTTGATGAATGCCATGCCTCAGTTGATGTGTTTGTTCAAAGAAAACACTTGTGGAATATATGCAGTAGTGTGGAATCCAAGACATGCAGATTTTTTCACCTCTGCCTCAGGTGATTACACTGTGAGGATTTGGGATGTGAGAGAACCAAATGCAACCATCATAATTCTAGCTCATGAACAAGATATTATTTCTTGTGATTGGAACAAGTATAATGATTGTATGATGGTGACGGGGGTTGTGGATAAACTAATTAAAGTATGGTATATTAGGACCTAAACGACTCCAATGATAGTTTTTGAAGGTTCACTAATTACAAGCCTTCAGGAATGGTGGTTGTTCCAATTATATATGTGATTTGAATATACTTAGTGCAGAAGTTTTGTTGAGGGTTGTTTTTTTGGGTATTACATATTACTTTTGGGTATTGAAAGTGCTACTCAAGCTTCTGTATAGATTTAGTAGTGTGCATTGTAACAATTACTTTATAATTTGAGGAAGTCTCCTCAACCAAGCCTACGAAAAGGAGAGTTGCTTCAATGCTCTTTTGTTGTAAGTGAATCAACTTCATTTGTTAAAAAAAAATGGTTGATGGAATATTAAATTTACTAAATAATGTGGTATTTTCTACTATTGAAGACACAATAAAAATTTAAAAAATCACTCTTGATCATATTAACTTATATACAAAATGCAAAAGAGAAGATAGAGCTTTTGCATCTTGAGTCCCAGCTACAACGAGAGGAGTTACAACAAAAAAGTCATCATTATGAACTATTTTTTGTTAAGAAAAATCAAAAATTTTAGGCTGAAGTTGACTCCCAATAGAAATCAGATATTGTTAAAATCAATGACATTGAGATTTAGTCCCATCATATGTTCAATGAAAGAGCAGATATGTATGCAAAAGAAAAATTCAGCCTACACTTCCCAAGTCAATCATCAGACCTTGGGAAGAGCTTGTTAGAAACAAGCACATAAATGCTCTTGGAAATGACAAGGATGTGTCCTTCCAGATTCCAAACTATTCCAATCCCATTCAGTTTTAGAGTGTAGCTTCAGTTGTTCCATTTTTTTCACCTCCTTCACAAAAACATATAGTGAAATGCCAACACTATGATTGAGTTGGTCATATGAAAGATCATTGTTTTGATATTCATTAATGTAAGCATTGTCATAAAATGACTCATTCTTAAGATAGATGCTTCAGAAAATAGCCTCCTACAAGAACAAAGATTCATCTTGGATGAATCACTTCTTGCAAATGGGCATCAACAACCAAGAAGATGTTTCGGTCATATGTCAGAATTTCTTCTTTATTATTAAAAAGTATTGCAGTTGAATTTTCTCCATTATCTCACCTTGTATCTGACAGGGGAGGCAATGATGGTCATCAACAAGCTTCAAAGCCACATCAAGCAAGCTGGAGCCATAACCTACCATACGAGATTTAGAGTTGTAGCCAAAGACAAATATTCCCATGATCATGCCATTGGTTGGTGGTCAGCCTTAAACCATCTATGTGAGGTTAAGCTTCTCCCTCTTCAAAGAATCGAGGATGCTTCCTCTAGCAAAAGACTTCATTTTCTTGCCAGTTTTGGAGGAGTTCTAGGAATTTCATTAACCATTCGAGAGTTGGTGGTAATCCTTAAACCACCGCAATTTGAGACCTCACTTTTCAGGTTGAGGTTCTCGTTGTTTATGTACGTTGCATACCTCTCTTTTCTAGGTTGAAGGTCTCCCTTTTCAAGAATTAAGGAGCACTTCCTCTAGCAGAAGACCTAAAATTCTTGCCAGTTTTGTAAGAGTTCCGGGAATTGCACTATTCTTATACCTACATCTCAGAGAGCACATTCAGCCTAGTGCTGCCATTTTGTATTACAAGTCTCTTATTGGATTCATACATATTGTTCAACCCTTAGTTAAACTGGGGGGGGGGGTGAATCATTTTAACACATTCATGGAATTTTAAAACTTTCCATTAAAACTTATTTACACCTCCATTTCATGTTCAATTTAATATGTGAGTAATCTTAATATGTGAGCAGCAAGTATTAGCATAATGTAACAACAAAATTAATATGTGAGCAGCAAGTATTAAGAAGGTTAGATAAACCATATCAACACATAAACATCATGCACATAGAAAACAGATATAAGTGGAAACCCATAAGGGAGAAAATCACATCTTATTATTGTTGTGATGCAAAGGAAAGCTCCAACTCCCTCTCAACACTGATTTTTTGTAGGCTCCAACCTACACAAGGCTCCTACCTCAATCTGCAAGCTACAACTTGCAAGGAAGCTCCAAATCCCATCAATTTTCTGCAGGCTCCAACCTACAAGAGGCTCCTACCTCAGCCAGCTACAACTGACTTCTATTAAGCTACAACTTGATATGGAAGCACCAACTTCCTCTATTTTCTGCAGGCTACAACCTATAGGAGGCTCCTATCTCAGTCAACTACAACTAACATCTATCAAGATACAACTTGATAGGGAAGCTCCAACTTCCTCACTTTTCAAAAGAAAACACCTGCTGATTTACCTAGATATCAGCTCTGTTCTGTTCCTTCTTTTCTGTTGTCCATCAGTCCTCATATCTTCCCTATATCATCTCTGCATCTTCTCAGATTCTCTATCAGCTCCTCCTTCTCCTCTATCTCAATGCTTCATTTCTGCATTCTCTAACCTCCCTATGCATATCAATGTGATATCATTTATAGATTTTTCCTCATGACTGTTTGTATTCCACGGGGAATTTGAAGTGAATAGCCCTGAATCTTTGCCTTTTTCCTTCTCATTTCTTTGTCTAGCTCCTTTAGAAAAATATAGATATTTATACAAATTTCTGTTTTAGAGTGGAGTTTTGTTTTCTGATCCAGATTTATGCAGGAACGCAACAGAATAAACATATAACCATAATTATAGAGATGCAGCTGAAATAACACTTAATTTCATTAATATCAAAGAACTGAAATTTGCTTACAGACAGAATGGAAATAAAACTAGCTACGGTGTTGGTAGCTATCTCTGAGAAGAGATGTGGCGGCTACAGGCCTCTAAACTGAGTTAAAATGAGGCTCGAGGGCCTATTTATTATTTATAAGCAATGGGAAATCCTCAACAGCCAAAACCCTAACCCTAGGAGATGAAGCGCCAAAACTATGGGCCCCATTTGGGTAAATTGGTGTTTCAACTTCCCAGGGGCGTAACTTTGGCATACGATCTCCGTTTGACGCGTACCATACCTCGTTAGAAAGATCTATCCAAGGAATAAAAATTTGGAACGAGAAAAATCAATCCATGGACCCATTTTTCTCTCCATTTTCCCAAAAAGCATCGTTTAGGGCCTCAAAACGGCTCCAGAAGTTTAGGACCCGAAAAACTGCTAAAAATAGTAAACTGTGCCGAAACTGAAAAACTGAAAGAGACAATGGTGGAGCCTCAAGTGGAATAGGCGGGTGACCACCAATATCCACCTGGATCATTCCTCCCCCTTAGGAAGCAATGGTCCCCATTGCGTTAAGTTCCTCCATGAGATGAGGAAATTACAAACTTGGTCCCTGGTGAACCACTTTCCTTGGTGCAGGAGTTGGCCAGCTTTGACAACCCGATATAGTTGGATCTTCCATTGGCGGTGTTCCTGATTTGCATGTCCATGATACAATCTGTGGTGGCCTGTTCCATGCAGTCTGGCTTTAACTCTTTTTGTGTGAATTCTTCTGCAATATCAGAGGTGTCCAGTAGAGGTGGGAAGTAGGGACGAAGGCGGTCTACATTGAATATTGGGTGCAGACCAATGAATGGTGGAATACCGAGCTCAAAGGTATTGTCTCTCATAGCCTTGTAGATGGTGTATGGCTACGGCCCGTATCGAGCGGGCGAAGCTTGCGTGGGGTCCAAAGGAGGCGCTCCCTCCTGCAAATGTAGCTACACTTTGTCACCCAGAAGTTGTGTTGTACCCGGTGTTGATCATGGCGTTGCTTGTACTTGCATTGGCTCGTCCAATATATCATGAACCTATTGGCGGATGTAACAATGCGCCTGTATGAAGCCACGTTTATCACCCCGCATCGGACATGAGTCGAACTCTGGCCGAGCAACGGTGGAACAGCATGGCTACGTCAATGGGACATAGTGGATGGAATCCCAAGCCCACCAGAAAGGGGGTGTGGCCAGTTAAGTTGTGGAGAGCCCTGTTATAACTATGTCATACATAAGGTAGGCTCTCATTCCATGTGCATGGATGCTTTGACCGTGTACATATGCACAAAAGAACATGTACAATCAGTCTGTTGACGACCTCTGTCTCGCCATCTGTTTGGGGATGGAAAGCTGTGGACTTGGTGAGCTTTGTGTCCAACATTGACCAGAGGCTGGACCAAAATGTGCTGAGGAACCTGCTATCTCGATCTAATATGATAGACTGTGGGATCCCAAACTGCACCCATACTCTTTCAAAGAAGAGTTTAGTAGTGGCTTCTGCTGTGATATTCTTCTTACAGGCCACCATAATGGCCATCTTCGAGAATCTGTCGACGACCACAAAAACACAGTCATTTCCCTGCTTAGTAGAAGGCAGGCTCGACATGTAATCCATGGAGATGGATTCCCAAGGTCGACTAGGGGTAGGTAGAGGAGTATACAGGCCTTGCTTCTTGATGGTCGGTTTGGTAATGGCACAAGCAGTGCAGGATCTGATGTGCTTCTTGACATCCTTTCGAAGGTTCAGCCAATATAAATACTTTTTGGCAGATTGCTACTATTTTCTCGACCCCGAAATGCCCAGCGACTCAACTGTAGTGTGCTTCCCATATCATCTTGGCACGCTCGCTTGAAGGAACACAAAGGTGTCCCATGTGACATAAAAGTGCATCTTGGAGGTGAAAATTTGAAACTTGCGCACCCCCCAAGAGTGCCTTGTAAGTTTGGCTGAATTCTGGGTCACTCTCATAAAGAAGCGGCCAATCAGAAGTCTCGTGCCCACAAGATTTGAGCACAGTGGTGAGTGCCACGATTAGTGGTCGGCTAAGGCAGTCTGCAACATGATTGGTGCTACCCTTCTTGTACTTGATGTTCAAATGAAACTGTTGCAGATATGTGGACCACTTCTGATGGTGATCATTCTGCAACTTCCCTTGTGTCTGTGGTAGCGGAACGGCGGTGGCCCATGGTCTCCGTGTGGATGATTTTTTCCTTCCCCAAAAATGTAATGCTCCCATTGTCGACAAGCTCGGCATAATGGAATACATTTCTTTGTCATAAGTGGGATACTTGCGAACTCGTGTCGACAATGTCCCTACCGGAAATGCCACCGGATGTCCTTGCTGAGTAAGAAGTTGAGTAAGAACTCGCCCAATAGCATAGTCAGTCCCTAGGGTCTGTCTGGTCTGAAATGGTCGCTGCAACCGTAAAGTGAGCACCGCGGCTTGAAGAGGTGATTTTCTAATTCGTGAACGTCTTCTGTTGAGGTTCTGACCAAAGGAATTTTTCTCTCACTCCTCCCTTAGTGACTTGACTCAAGGGCCAAGTGATATGAGAGAATCCCAACATGAACCTCCGATAGAAATTAGCAAGACCCAGAAATCTGTGAAGCTCTGTTATAGTGGTTGGGGCTGGCCAATCCCGAATGACTTGGATCTTGGCTAGATCCACATGCACCCCCCTTTCATCAATAATGTATCCCAGATATTGAACCTGGGTCATGCCAAAAGTGCACTTCTCCAAATTGGCTCACAACTTGTGTTGCCGTAGTGTTTGGAGGACTTGTCGGATGTGGTGAAGGTGCTCTTCCCAAGTCTGGCTGAATATCAGAATGTCACCCAAGTACACCACTACAAATGAGTTGGTGAATGGCCGCAAGATGTCGTCCATCATCCTCATGAAGGTTGTAGGAGCATTCGTCAATCCGAAAGGCATGACCAGCCATTTGAAAAGGCCTTCCTTGGCTTTGAAGGTAGTCTTCCACACATCGGAGGGTTCAATTGGTACCTGGTGATACCCAACCTCAGATCGATCTTGCTGAAATATTTTGCACCTTTGAGTTGGTCCAAAAGGTCATCAATCCGTGGGATTGGGTACCTATTCCGGACAGTGATCTTGTTCAGCTCTCGATAGTCAATACAGAGTCTCCACATCCCATCCTTCTTCTGTACCAACACGATCGGGCTCCCACAGGGAGATGAACTTGGTCTAATGTGACCTTTCTGCAACAGCTCCTGAATCTGCATCTTGATTTCATCATTCTCCATAACAAAGCACCGATAGATCGGTCCATTAGGTAGCGACACACCTGGGGTCAGATCGATCGGATGCTTGACCTGACAGTGCAGAGGAACCCCTGTGGGTGAGGTGAATATGTCCCCGTACTCCTCCACAACCTTATCCATTTGTTGTTGTCATGCAGAGGAGCCCTGTCTGGAGGTTGTGGCCACAGTCTTCTTCTTGCCCTGGGGGCAAATCATTAGGAAAACAAATTTTCTAGTTTGGGAAATGAGATTACTGCATTGTTTTGCAGTAACCAAAGAGATAGTGGCAGGAGGTGGTACCTCTGGTATCCTGTACAACTTATTTCCCAAAGTAAAAATAACAGCACGAGGTCGAGACTCATACACAGCATGACACTTCCACAAGTATGGTTGTCCTAATAATACATCAGTAACATCAATAGGAGCAACGTCACATAATACCTCATCCGTGAAGGGCTTGATGCTATAGGGCAGGCGACACTGCTGGCTGACGCGGAGATCTCGTCCTTGGTGAAGGCACCTGATGGTGTATGGATGTGGGTGAGCTGTGGTCAGCAAGCCCAACCGCTTCACGGCATCTACTGAAATGAGGTTCTTTTGGCTCCCATTTTCAACAATGAACTGTATCGGGGAGCCCTTTACCCACATCTGGGAGTGGAAGAGACGTTCCTCCTCCTCTGGATCTTCCGGTTCCTCCTTCTGGATCTTTGTAGTGGCAATAGTGGCATTGGGCTCCGCATCAATAATCTGTTTCCCTTTTTCATTCCCCTTTTCAGGTTCTGATTCAGAGTCAGAGCATGCATCTGACTCAGAAGCCCTTATCTTGGCCACTAGCGACTGCTTGGCCCGACACTCACTTGTGTTGTGAGTGGAGCTCTTATGGAACTCACACCACTTTCCCGTGTCCTTCTTTGGCTTTGCGGTGCTGTTCTTTTCTTGTGGCTTCGATGAGTTGTCTTTAGCCGCCATGCCTTGGCTCGGTCCTTTGTTCTGCGGTTTTGAAGCACCTTTCCCTTGCTTTTGATTCGCAGATCCAAAGTCTCGCTTCTTCTGCTTGAATTTCTGCTCAATCTTGGCAGCATACCGGTATGCCGTACCAAGCGAGGAGATGTCGAGGAACTCCATTTCCTCCTGAATGTATCTGTGCAGACAACCGCGATACTTTAGCACCAAATGTTTCTCTGAATCTTTGATACCCAACTTTGTGCGCAGGGTATGGAACAGATTCGTTAGCTCATGCACATCTTGATCCCTTTGTTTCCACAGCGTGGTCCATTGTATGTACTTGTCCTCATGGCTCTCATCATGATAGTACCTGCCTGACCCGTCCCCGAAATAATTCCAAGTTGGTACTACCGAGAACAGAGAGGGTTCTGTCTGGTCCTTGTTCTCACAGTAGGTTTCCCACCAGTCCTTAACATGGGGGGTAGCTTTGAGGAGTGCAAAAATAATCTTCTCCCGGTCTGAAAAGTCATGAACCGAGAAATATCCTTTTAACAGATTCAACCATCTATCTACGACATCTGCATCACCTGACCTCCTCAAATATGGGAATGTCAAAATTTACTTGTACCTTAAAAGGAGTCGCGCCTCCAGAGGGTCGCCGGGATGCAGCATGCGCTCACGGCAGTCGTTGAAGGATTCGAAAGGGTTCTGTCCATCATCGTCTTGTTTTTTGAGGGCCTCCTCGAGCAATATTTTGATAGGATCTCCTGCTCCCTCATCTTTCTTTTCATCCCCCATGGGCGTCCGTCGAGTTTTGCGAGGCTGATCTTGCAAAGGTTCCACCAGATCGAGCCCTAGCTCCTTATACCCCGACCTCGTTGGGGACATGCAAAGAAGGATTGAGAAAAAGCAGACCGCTCTGATACCACTGATCTAGATTTATGCAGGAATGCAACAGAATAAACATATAACCATAATTACAGAGATGCAATGGAAATAAAACTTTATTTCATTAATATCAAAGAACTGAAATTTGCTTACAGACAGAATGGAAATAAAACTAGCTAGGGCGCTGGTAGCTATCTCTGAGAAGAGATGTGGCAGCTACATGCCTCTAAACCGAGTTACAATGAGGCTAGAGGGCCTATTTATTATTTAGAAACAATGGGAAATCCTCAACAGCCAAAACCCTAACCCTAGGAGATGAAGCGCCAAGACTATGGGCGCCGTTTGGGTAAATTGGTGTTTCAAATTCCCAGGGGCGTAACTTTGGCATACGATCTCCGTTTGACGCGTACCATACCTCGTTAGAAAGATCTATCCGAGGACTACAAATTTGGAACGAGCAACGTCAATCCATGGACCCATGTTGCTCTCTATTTTCCCAAAAAAATGTCATTTAGGGCCTCAAAACGGCTCCGGAAGTTCAGGACCCGAAAAACTGCTAAAAATAGTAAACTGTGCCGAAACTGAAAAACTGAAAGAGACAATGGTGGAGCCCCAAGTGGAATAGGCAAGTGACCACCAATATCCACCTGGATAATTTTATTACCAGATACTTGCCTTTGCATCACAAACAATATAAAATCAATTAAACATTTACATTCACATTTTCAGTTACATACATCAATTTCACTCAGCCCCTTTTCTGGCCCTTGGCTTTCTGGTTTTGTCTTTTCCACTGATGTCATGTAACTGTTCTGCATACCTCTATTTTTCACTGAAATTTTGTATCTACTGCATATATAAAAGCTTTACAAGCATGTACGCTTGCTTTTTCTTCAAATCTGGTAATTTAAATAATGTTGAAGCTTTTCCATAAAAGATTAAAATCTCTTTTATAGCTCAATAATGCAATTTTACTTACTTGGAAATGCTCAAATTGGCACACTCAGTTTTGGAAGCCCACCTTTAATGCACTGTGAAAAAGTAATCAACACAATTTCAACCTAGCAATTCTAATGTGGAAGTACCTCTTCATTTTATGCACTTTGGTCAAAAATCCACTTTATGAGTTTGAAATTAATATTTCAAACTTTGGTTGCAAACCCTTTCATATATCTCTGAATTGGATGCGCAATATTTTAAATCTCTGATTTAAAAACTTTATAAATAAATCAATCTTCATATATTAGAAGTTTTTTCTCAGAACCTATTATTAACACCATAATCAACCCCATCTTATAATGTGTTGAATTAATATTCGAATATTCGCCCATCACTCAGGTTTTATAATTTTAAAACCAATGGTCAATAAACCATATTTGAACCCCGTGTTGTACAAATCAGCCCCTCCATTTGAATCTTGGCCATAGTCTCTTTTTCCCCTTTACCGCTGCCCGTTCCTGCATCGGAAATACATTGAAAAAGGGCTAAAGTCCACTTTAAAGGGTTATATAAGGTTTAGCCCGTTTTCCTCCTAGCTCCGTGCCTCCTTTGTTGCATATAACCAAGCGCTACCCCTTTGAGTGTTTATCGCAGATCGCATAATCGTGCCATCGCATGTCTGCCTCATCGCAAAGCGCAGTTTCTCGTGCGCGCTATCCCCCGCCATCGCATTTTTCATTTTTACGATCCGCGCTCGACTGACCGCACCCATCGCATAGCGCAGAGCGTGGAATTTTGGTTACTCCATTCTTCTTCCATCGCATTTTCTCCTCTTGCGATTTTGCGAAATGCGCTCCGGGTCCCACCTCTTAAGCCTTTGCTTCGTTGTTTTGTTATGTATCCCCTTTGTAACTCCCCCAAAAAGTTAATCCTTGAAGTTTTCGTATCATCAGCGTTCTCCCGCCATTTTTCATCATTTGCCTACATGTCGTCCACTGTTCCTCCACTGTTTTCATATTCCGGTTGTGTATCATGCTTTAACGTTTTTATTTGAAGTCTCTACACCGCGTCGTCCCATCATCCCCTCATATCTACGCCACCACTTATGTTAGTCTCGCTTTGTCCACTATCTCTGTCATCAGTTTTATTCAACAGGCTTTGGTTTTTGTAGGAACTTGTGGTGGGAACAAAATTAGCGGAAAAGATCCGGAAGCCACTGTGATGTGACCCCCATTAAAGAAGGGTACTTCGATCCTTGGAACTCTCCAGAGAAAAATCAAAAGGAACGTATTTGGGCAGATGAAAACATTAATGCAGCAACAATTTATTAACGAAGAAGCAATGAATTCAGGGTCCAGCTCGAAAGAGGTTCCAAATTTAAATTCAAGAACAGAAGATCGAAAGTACCATGCATGGAAACAGGCGCCTCAAGGTTTTATTGCCGCAGATCTTCCTCCTCCAGAAAAAGGCCGAATGTTTACATATTTTATTATTTATGTCTTGTGTATAGGCATATTTTCATTTCCAGCATTCATTCTAGAAATAAATTGTAAAGTACAGACAATTATGTTCAGTCGTTTCATAGTGTGGGCGCGAATGTTTTCCGCCATTTGATTCAAAATAAATCATTAAGTGCTTTCTATCTACCGCCTCCTCTAGAATTCTCTATCTGGTCTATAAAAGCTAAAAGAAAAGACATTGTAAGGGTTCCAGATTTCTATCAGCAAACTGTGCAGTGAGAAGGCTCTTGTATACATCTTGTAATATTTCCTGTATGAAGTTTCAGAGCCCGTAGGGTCTCAGTGAGGAGGGGTTATAACTGTAATGAGGATTCTGGTCTCTGGTATCTCACAGTATGTAATTTCTCTCATGTGTTAATACAATATCTCTTTCATGCTATTTATCCTCTTATATCATGTTCTAGAATGCGAGTGGCTCACTAGTTTGCAGTCAGGATTCATCCTTGTTGATGCCCTTTCTGGAATTAGTCAAGCGCTTTAAATAGGCCTAGTCATGGTATACTATTTCATGTTCACTTCATCCATATTTTCTGCTATATTAGTTGTTTGAGGGGGGTTCTTTTAAAACGCCGTTGTCATATAAGGATTCATAGAATGGTATGCCCTTATATGGTTCTGTGGTGTATCTGGGTATCAATCTCATGTCAGCTAATATCTTCTTTATGTTTCTTCACTGCGCTCATCATCTGATATTTGATTTATGTGATATATTATCTGAACTGGCCCTCTTTACAGTAAGCGGTCTCTTAACTATCTGATGCCTTTGTATTGGAGTTTTACTTGATGTCTCTACATTGTTCTTGTCTTTGTACCAGCTTCTGAGAGAGATTGGTCCCATTCAAAACTAATTTCCTTGTTCAAGCAAGAGATAGTAAGTGAGTTCTTGGACTGACAACCCAACTATAAAGGGCTCCTTGCTATATTAAGATGTCTTAGGCACTGGTCTATGGCAACTCTAGACTGTCTCTAGGAGGGTGACAAAATCATCCACAACACCCTGCTTAATCCAAAGTCTCCACCTTTAATTCATTTCTACATGAAAGCACATTTTAATAGTCTTGTCATAAAATACTTTAGACCTTGTTCAATAAAATATCAAGGAATTGTGCTCCCTTCTTATCTAATTGGCTAGTTAACTTTAATTCTTCCTTCCACCAATGAATACATAACCCATATGTATTATTCCAAACTCACCTCCCTATATGGTCCACAACATTATGCATATTTATTCTGGTCCCACAACAATCTCAACGTAAATCAAACCCGATCTTTGTCAACCCCAAGAATCCTACATTAGGGTCTTGGGTCCCACATATTCTAACTCAACTTCTCAGTAAAGTCGACCCCTCTTAGCAATTACCACAAGCCTCGATGGTTATCAACAATCAAATGTATTAAACTATAATTCATGAATACATATATCGGCCATTCAAAATTGATTAAACACGGTAAATCAACTCTGAACTTCATATAAAAACGCTTGGGCCCATAGTACCTACCTCATTAACCTTTTTCCATCGCGTGCAACGAACACCGTTAGATCTTGACAATGGAAGATGGGATGGATAACGTGGATATCGCATTTTTTCATCCTTCGTGGGTTAACACTCAAAAATAATTAGACGTAAATGGTTTTCCAATACCGCCTAAGGCCACGTGTCAGGAAAGGACCCTAATCACGTTTTTTTGACAAAATCTCCTTACGACTTTTGAATTGCACGAAAACAAAAAGCTATTTTCTGAAATCTTCTTTCACTGTTACTACATGGTTCCATTCTACTCATGGTTCCACTCTCTTGCAAAACTTGTGTCTGACAGTATTAACTCAAGATTCCACTACTCCTATTCAATAATGTGAATCACTTTCACTGCAATCAATTCAAACACCTGAATTTCAATGTCAGACTTAATACATTCTATGATCAATTCCTGATAATGGTTGCGCCCATCATAACAAAGTCAAACCTCCATTGAGTTACTGTGTGATGTCCTAACGCTAGGGTTGGTATCGATTCCTGATTCAATTTAATTGACAATGGTTCAATACAAAACATGCCAATCGTCTAATGCATACATCGCTGCAATTGCTCATTCACAACAATAAAACGCATTGGTCCTATGGAGTCCTTCACACATAATACGCAGGCAATTTTCACCAGGGCGCAAGTCAAATGCTTCTCTGTTGTATATAAACCAATAAAAGGTGGATCAATTCTATCGATCCCCGCAGGGGAACCAGTTCAAATCTTATAGACTTGCAAGAAGGTTTTAAAGTATTTTAAACAAACAGAAATTATGCATCAAATTACAGGATAACTCTTCAACCTCCCTTTACTTTTCAGTACATAAATCAACTAAATCAATTTCTCAACATCATATGCGAAACAACCAAATCACGAAGGAGGAATCAATTCATTTCAAATGCCTCCAACCAATTTCTGCTTCAATGCATACAATTCACACCAGTACACCATAACTCAAGAATGGAGTATAAACCCAGAAATTAAACCTTGGTACCAAAATAGTAATTACATGGAAAGATTTCCTTTCAGGCCAAATTTTCAATTTCAATGGCCTTCTACTCCCACTCCCTTGTCTTTGAACAGCCCTGAACTCTGTCTCATTAATTAAATTAACCCTCCAATGATATGTGAAGTCACTGTTCAAGCACCTATTGCTTCTTTGCTAACTCTGCTGCTCTCTTTTGCTGCCTCTGCTACCTCTCTGCTGCCTCTGCCTCTATGCTACTTTGCTTCTCTCTTTGCCTTGTTGTTGTTTCAAGTGCTCCTCCTTTTCCATCTCCTTTGCCATCATTGACAACATTTCCAACAGTCTCCCCCTTTGGCATTGATGGCAACACACTTCCTCTGCTTACCTTTTAGAAGACCCTTTCTTCTGTTGCTTGCTTTTCCTCCCCCTTTTGACATCAATGGCAAAGGGTTGCACATTTCCTAGTGTGCTTTCTATCTCTTCATTTCCTCTCTTTGAGATGTGTTTAGGCCTTCTTCTTCTGAATTTGAACCCTGTTGCTCCAAACTAGTGTACAAGAGTTGTTGAGAGAACACTTTTGAGGATTATTGAACTTGAATATACACCGTAAGTTAATAAAATCCCAAAGCACAGACTCCTTTCACTTGTATAAAGTTGAAAGTGAAGATAATGATACTTCATAGAACACATTGTACCAACCTTATCTAATCAGAGATGCATCAGTAGATCAAAACTAAAATACTGAGAATGCTTCAAATATACTTCAGTCTCTAGTACTATCTTCATCAGAAATCTATATCTCTCGAGGAAGATTGTAGATGGAATATGTCTTCTTCTGCAATACACATCTGCAGTACAACACCTATTCAATTATGATGATGATGCCAATATATATTTTATAGCTGTGGTTCACCTTTCCTGCCTGTTGGTGATGATATGAGCTAGGATGTTGATAATGATATTGAGCTTAATAGCTTAAAGGTCCTTGTTACTGATGTGATCAATGAATTAAGCTAGAGTTTACAACTTATTTTGAGATTGGATGATATCTTTCAATCTAAGAGACCAAATGACTTCACTACTTGTACAGTGTACTTTCAAAAACAAACCCTTGAGGCTAGATACATTCAATGTATTGATCAGTCTCACTTATCAACCATGCAATTTTATTTATGATATAAGGGGGTATGTATGTCAATGATCAATTTCTCTTTAAAGGTGACTTACGAGCAAATCCTTTATGCTGAAGTAGGATTTAGATGAATTAATAAGAGACATTTGAGCCTCAAATGGTAATCACAACTAGTCCTTCATGCTTCAGATACTTTGACTGTTCTATCATGATGATCTTTCACAAAAACATATTCAAGATGTTTAATTGATATCTCAGCCAACAGACTTCACATAGTTTATAAATAATCTTAAGAAAGAGGCCTTGAAGATATATTTGTACTGGCTTCAGGAAGGCATGTAGTTATATCCAGAAATAGATACTACTTCAGTGCTTAACATACTACTTCAAGTATAAACAAGATATTGATCCTTTTATGCTTGATGTACTCTTGCCATAATCCTTTGATCCTGAGGACCTGTACCATACCACTGCTCCACTGACAACAATTGATATTCTACTGATAGGCATGCTGCTTGTACTAAATATCCATTGATACTAATTTCACTTCAACTCACACATGACCTCATAGTTAAGACAACCTTCATAATTTCTACTATTGAGATTTACACTATTCACACCAACCATCATCAATATACTGAATCTGATCTTGTCATCATTAACCATTTCTCTTCTTCTGTCATTATGTTCAAAGGAATGGCACTAAATTTTCCTTTCTAGGACTGCTCCAGAATCATTGTTTCTTTATATACAATTCAACTGTTCTAACATAATGATCTTCAAGAAGACATCTTCAATTTCTTTACAAGGAATCTTCATGGGCAGACCACTCAGAGATTGGTCACTCACTTAACTGCATTCCTCCAAGGGGACTTTTCATATATGAATGATGTAATGATATAATGATGATAGGCACGTCTCTTACTCATCCTTCTTAGTGTGATTCATTGTTAATTCTAGCAGTAAGATGCACAATGTGATCATCACTCATGTGTTGATGTCTTCTTAGCTTACATGCTCATGGCTGATGTTCTCTCTACTACCATGATTTCTTTCTTCCTTCTCTTCTTCCATCAATCTGTCAGCTAATGAATGCTTCAGGTAATATTCTTCCTCTATAGTTCTCTGTTAGAGGAATTTTCCTCTCCCTTCCTGACCTTTTCGTTGTTGTTATTCCAAGGAGCTCTTCTTACACTACTTTCATGGCGACTGTTCATGAACTTCTCTCCTCCTGGGATGTAGCTTCATATTTATCATTGGTTGGATATTTGATTTGCTTCCTAGAGAAGCTCCCCTTGAGACTATGATGGATTCATTATGTTATTGAGGTAACAAGCTCCCCCTTTCTCTTTTCTTTCCATACTTTATTGGGGTTCTTCATAATGTCTGCACTTCTATTTGATTCATAGTTTTGTTTGATTTGATTAGATTCAGTAATCTGTCTAGAGCTCTTTAATGCACATGGAAGTTTACAGTCTTTTGCTTTGTGACCAAGCTTGATGCATACATAACATCTTATTTTACCAAGGTACTTTTGAGCTGATGTATAATGTTTTTCCCCTTTTTGAACACAATTTACATTCAACAGATTTATGTCCAAATTCATTGCATGCATAACAATAGCCATGGAAATGATTTGTGTACCTAGTGAAAGATTGTCTTTTCCATTTTCTTGCTTGAGGTATTCTTCTCATTTGCTGCATCTTTTGCTGGTTGAAGTTGATATGCCTTATCTTACAATATTCTGCACTATGTCCAGTTTTGTGGCAGGAAAAACAAGTGATGCTTCTCATAGGAGGAAAGAACCTTATTTGACATCTTCCAAATTTATTCAATTCATATTCAGGAGTGTGAGAGCCTTTTTCAGCTGACTATTTCATCCTCTCATTCTCTATCCTTCCATGTTGCTACTTGTTTCTGTTTGTTTCTTCACAAATTCTGTTCTTGTTGGCTTCTACTTCTGCAAGAATCTTTTGAGCTGCTTCATTATCTTTTACAGCTTTCACAAAGATGATCTTCCTGTGATATTCTACCTTGGACTTACTGGTTTCTCCTTCATAGCCTATCCCAGTCTTTATGAGAGGAGATCTTTGAGCATTTAGAATTTGGTCCAACTGTCCAGAGCTTTTCATTTGAGGAGTATTCATTAATAATTCTCTTTGGTCTTTTTCTAATTCCTTTCTCGGGCACACTACTTTTCTTCCAATTTCTCACATTCTAGACTTTTCTCTGTCATTTGTTGCAGCAGAGAGTCTTCTAATTTCCTTGCTTCTTCAAGTTGTGTCTTCAGACCAACAATTTCTTTCTTATCTTCATGTTCTTTTTCATCACATATTTGCACCAATTCCTTAAATTCTTTGTTTTCTTTCTTCAATATTTCTATTTCAGTTAAGGCTGTGTCAAGTTTTCCTTTTTCCTCTCCTGTAATTTCTTCATGGAACTTACATCCATTCACACTAGCAGTTACCTCATTTGATTGAACATTTTCTTTTTGACATGAATTTTTATTCTTCTTAATTCTCTTCTCCTTCTTGACAATGCAGCCCCTAGTGTCTACTTCATGCATGAAATGCAATCTATCCCAGATTTCTTTTGCAGAGGTTAAATCCATTATTAACTCAAGATCCTTATTATGAAGACTGTTGTATATCAGACATTTTGCCTTGGCATTCCTCTGTTATTCTTGCACCGAGGGAGAGTCTGTGCAGTAACCATCACATACAAGTTTCCATACCTTGGGCTCATTAGCCATTAAATCTATTTTAACCTTATCTCTCCATTCAGGAAAGTTTGTTGTACTTAACACAGGTATATTTTTATATTCCATGACTCAACCAAATCTCCTTCAAGCTATTAGGCTTACACCAAAGGAACCTGCTCTGATACCAATTGTTGAACCCTTAGTTAAACTGAGAGGGGAGGCAGGGGGGTGAATCAGTTTAACACATTCATGGACTTTTAAAACTTTCCATTAAAACTTATTTACACCTTCATTTCATGTTCAACTTAATATGTGAGTAGCAAGTATTAGGATATATAACAACAAACTTAATATGTGAGCAGCAAGTATTAAGCATATTAGATAAACCATATCAACACATAAACATCATGCACATAAACAACAGATATAAGTGGAAACCCATAAGGGAGAAAACCACATCTTATTATTGTTGTGATGCAAAGGCAAGCTCCAAATCCTTCTCACCACTGATTTTCTGTAGGCTCCAACCTAAAGGAGGCTCCTACCTCAATCTGCAAGCTACAACTTGCAAGGAAGCTCCAACTCTCATCAATTTTCTGCAGGCTCCAACCTACAAGAGGCTCCTACCTCAGCCAGCTAGAACTGACTTCTATCAAGCTACAACTTGATATGGAAGCACCAACTTCCTCTATTTTCTACAGGCTACAACCTACAGGAGGCTCCTACCTTAGTCAACTACAACTGACATCTATCAAGCTACAACTTGATAGGGAAGCTCCAACTTCCTCACTTTTCAAAAGAAAACGCTTGTTGATTTACCTGGATATTAGCTCTATTTTGTTCCTTCTTTTATACTGTCCATTAGTCCTCATATCTGCCCTGTATCATCTCTGCATCTTCTCGGATTCTCTATCAGCTCCTCCTTCTCCTCTTCCTCAATGCTTCATTTCTGCATTCTCTAAACTCCCTATGCATATCAATGTGATATAATTTATAGAGTTTGCCTCAAGATTGTTTGTATTCCACAGGGAATTCGAAGTGAATAGCCCTAACTCTTTGCCTTCTGCCTTCTCATTTCTTTTTCCAGCTCCTTCAGAAAAAAAATAGAAATTTATACAAATTTCTGTTTTACAGTGGAGTTTTTTTTTCTTACCAGAGACTTGCCTTTGCATCACAAACAATATAAAATCAATTAAATATTTACATTCACATTTTCAGTTACATACATTAATTTCACTCAGCCCCTTTTCTGGCCCTTGGCTTGCTGGTTTTGTCTTTGCTGCTACTGTCATGTAACTGTTCTGCATACCTTTGCTGTTCACTGCAACTGTGTATATGCTGCACATATAACTGCTTTACAAGCATGTACCCCTGCTTTTTCTTCAAATATAGTATTTTAAATTAATGCTAAAGTTTTTCCATCAAAGATTAAAATCTTTGTTATAGCTCAATAATGCAATTTCACTTAATTGGAAATGCTCAAATTGGCACACTCAGTTTTGGAAGCCCACCTTTAATGCACTGTGAAAAAGTAATCAACAAAATTTCAACCCAGCAATTCTAATGCAGAAGTACCTCTTCATTTTATGTGCTCTGGTCAAAAATCCACTTTATGAGTTTGAAATTAATATTTCAAACTTTGGTTGCAAACCCTTTCATATATCTTTGAATTGGATGCGCAATATTTTAAATCTCTGATTTAAAAACTTTATAAATAAATCAATCTTCATATATCAGAATTTTTTGCTCAAAACCTATGATTAACACTATAATCAACCCCATCTTATAATGTGTCGAATTAATATTCAAATATTCACCCATAACTCAGGTTTTATAATTTTAAAACCAATGGTCAATGAACCATATTTGAACCCCGCTTAATCCAAAGTCTCCACCTTTAATTCATTTCTACATGAAAGCACATTTTAATAGTCTTATCATAAAATACTTTAGATCTTGGTCAATTAAATATCAAGGCATTGCGCTCCCTTCTTATATAATTGGCTAGTTAATGTTAATTCTTCCTTCCACCAACGAATACATAACCCATATGTATTATTCCAAACTCGCCTCCCTATATGGTCCACACCATTATGCATATTTATTCTGGTCCCACAGCAATATCAATGTAAATCAAACCCGATCTTTGTCAACCCTAAGAATCCTACATTAGGGTCTTGGGTCCCACATATTGTTAGTATGAATTCTTCGTCGAAGTGTACGAAAAAGAACCACTTTAGCTACGCATAACTAATAGCCCTAACAACAATAGAGGCTGCAAAACATCTTCAGATCTGCAGTTAGTAGTTAAAGTGCTGCAACAAACAGATCTATAAATGGAAAGAAGGACGGTATAAACATAACCAGATTAAGCGTAGATCAGGTCATATTTTAAAGCTATTTGGAGGGCAGATTCTTCAGTTTGAGGAAAGTGAGAGGCGACATCTTTGCCGATGGGAGACGGAAGGGTGCGAAGGAACCAGTCCATGTAAACCCGATCTTCAAAGGGAGGGGCTCGACATAAGCTCCGTTCGTCGCCATTCCCCGAACATGGGCGTAAAGGCGTGTGGAAGAGGATTGCTTAAATGAAGTCAAGAGCTCCGTGCCGTTATCGTATCGGAGAGGAGCTGGGAAGTACGACAAAAAGGCTTAAAAGAGTCTTGAACGGGTATGTATGAAGTGGCCTCGTTCGATACCATTTAGAAGTCACGGTAGCGTGCGTTGGAACAAACGAAGACTCGATGAGTCACCTGCATGAATTGGAGGAACACCACATATGGAAAGATCAGACATGATTGGTTGGATCTTCTCCATTAAGGCCCTCAAACTTAGGGATGTCGGAGGGGAGCTTGGTTGGCATAGCAGGCCAATTAGCATTGTGGTGAATGGGATCATTGATCAACTGATGGAAATCGGGGAGGTTGAGGCCTGCAATGTACGGCAGCACAGGGGTGGCCGGGGTAGTTCCTGTGGCGGTTCCGCTAGTAGTAGGGTCGGCATTAGGGCCGGGGGAACCGCTAGCGTTAGGCCCTGGACCAGACATGGTGAAGGTGACAGGGGGAGAACCAGGAGGAGAAGGAGGACCCGATGAATCAGGAGAGGAGTCGGAGTGCGGACTCGAAGGTGGACCGGCTCGACGACGGCGGTGCGGAGCAGGTCGATCAACCGGAAACTGAGGGTGAAGGCCAAGAAGTCTCCGGGAAAGGCGCCTTGGGGGCGCAATGCTGACAGGAAGAAGGAAACCGACAAGGGCAGAAAGGGACAATCAATAGCAGTAAGGCGTAAAAGGTGCAAAGTCGAATCGATTTTAGAGTTCGCCGCTGTGGTAGTTAACCAGGCGCTTCTTCACTTGTGGTCAGTGTGGCGTGCGTTAATTTTAATTTTTAAACCCTTTCCGTTGTTGAGAGCAAGAAAAAGTGTGCTGCGTAGCTGAAAATAAACCTACAGAGAACAGAATAAAATGCTAAAATAACAGAGAAATAACAGCTACGTATGCATCTATCTAACTCAACTTCTCAGTAAAGTCGACCCCTCTTAGCAATTACCACAGGCCCCGATGGTTATCAACAATCAAATGTATTAAACTATAATTCATGAATACATATATCGGCCATTCAACATTGATTAAACACGGTAAATCAACTCCGAACTTCATATAAAAATGCTCGGGCCCATAGTGCCTACCTCATTAACCTTTGTCCATCCCGTGCAACGAACATCGTTAGATCTTGAGAGTGGAAGATCGAACGGATAACGTGGATATCGCGTTTTTCATCCTCCGTGGGTTAACACTCAAAAATAACGTGACATAAATGGTTTTCTAATACCGCCTGTGGCCACGTGTCAGGCAAGGACCCTTGCGTTTTTTTGACAAAATCTCCTTACCACTTTTGAATCTTGCTAAAACAACAAGCTGTTTTCTGAAATCTGCTTTCACTGTTACTACATGGCTCCATTCTACTCGCGGTTCCGCTCTCTTGCAAAAATTGTGTCTGACTGTATTAACTCAAGATTCCGCTACTTCTTTTCAATACTATGAATCGCTTTCACTGCAATTGATTCAAAAACCCGAATTTCAATGTCAAACTTCATACATTATATGATCAATTCCTGATAATGGTTGCGCCCGTCATAACAGAGTCAAACCTCCATTGAGTTACTGTGTGATGTCCTAACGCTAGGGTTGGTATCGATACCCAATTCAATTCAATTGAAAGTGGTTCAATACAAAACATGCCAATCGTCTAATGCATACATCGCTGCAATTTCTCATTCACAAGAATAAAACGCATTGGTGCTATGGAGTCCTTCACACATAATACACAGGAAATTTTCACCAGGGCACAAGTCAAATGATTCTCTGCTGCATATAAACCAATAAAAGGTGGATCAATTCTATCGATCCCCATAGGGGAACTAGTTCAATTCTTATAGACTTGCAAGCAGGGTTTAAAGTAATTTGTACAAACAGAAATTATCAAATTACAGAATAACTCTTCAACCTCCCTTGACTTTTCAGTACATAAATCAACTAAATCAATTTCTCAACATCATATGCGAACCAACCAAATCACGAAGGAGGAATCAATTCATTTTGAATGCCTCCAACCAATTTTTGCTTCAATGCATACAATTTACACCAGTACACCATAACTCAGGAATGGGGTATAAACCCAGAAATTAAACCTCGGTACCAAAATAGTAATTACATGGAAAGATTCCCTTTCAGGCCAGATTTTCAATTTTAATGGCCTTCTACTCCCACTCCCTTGTCTCTAAACAGTCCTAAACTCTGGCTTGTTAATTATATTAACCCTCCAATGATATGTGGAGTCACCGTTCAAGCACCTACTGCTTCTTTGCTAACTCTGCTACTCTCTTTTGCTGCCTCTGCTACCTCTATGCTGCTTCTTCCTCTCTGCTACTTTGCTTCTCTCTTTGCCTTGTTGTTGTTTCGAGTGCTCCTCCTTTACCATCTCCTTTGCCATCAATGACAACATTTCCAACACATACACCTTCATATTAAGGGGGGAAATGTTGGACACCTAATCATTAATGGTTGGTGTGGAATGCGAATAGTCAACAAGAGTCCTAATGACCACTTGGAATATGAAACCAAGGGTCACTAGACTTGCATACATGTATATCACGGTGAATAATAGATTTAATCTCATGCTTATATCTCACATATTGTTTTCACTTCCATGTATATGTCTGACAATAAAAATCACGTCTCATTATGAATGAATTTAAAAATCATTAAAAATCAGGAGATCAAGAATTAATATCAATTTAGATATTGGTGAATCAAAAGTTTGGATTTTAAGGATGTCTAAATGTATAGGAGCCCAAGAAAATATTATTTTTTAATTAGAATCATTTTATTTCCTTTAAATATTTGTTGTGGATTAATGGAATAATGATAAAGTTGAATTGTTTACTTTTCATTTCATTCTTATATCAACATTAAATAAAAGTATATGACATCTCTAGGTAATAAAAATTCCAAAATGATCATTGTAATATTCCAAAATTTTAGCCTCCAAGCTAAATGGAACATTAGAGTTAGCAGTAGCTCTAGCCGGTGAATAAATGGGAAGAAAATCCCATAAGTATCCTAAGGAGGAATAAAATACTCCAAATGTAAAATGGGACACTCTTTCAAGCCTAATAAAACAACTCCATGTGTGAACAAGGATAAAATCAAGCTGCTTTGACTAAGTCAACAACACAGTTTTAGAGGAGGAGGAATCCAAGGAGGAATAACGCAGTTTTGGAGGGAGATTTATCTTTGGATAAAGATGACCTAATTGAGTGGGGAAAAGGGCAAGAAAACTCATGTTTTATATAAGGAATAGGATGGCAGCCTTATTCTGGATGTCTTAGATTATTATTCATGTATGCTCAGACTTTTGCTTCCTCTTGCTGTTCAGCAGAGTAGCAGTGTTGTTTTGCACCGGGTGTTCCCGAGCGGGAATCCCACCTCTTTCCTTTGAGGAGCCTCATTGGGAGAGTTTGCATTCATAATTCCACATCAAGTTTTCATGCCAAGCTACAACCAACTTCATCAGCACATTTTTTGCCAGATATTGTGTAGTGTTGCTGGGTGCATTAGTGGAAGGGATTGGAATCTCGGTTTCTAAGCTAGATTCTCATTGGAGGAATGTTTCCTTCACTTGAGGGATATGTTTGGAGAGCTCCAGAGCTGATTTAAGATATATGGTATCAAACCACACATGTCCCATACATTCCCAGTGCTATTCCAGCCAGGGAATTCATTATTCTAGAGGCAACATTCAGCAGATGGTTTGGTGGCTCCGTTGCAGTGTTTCCTTGTGATTGGGAGGTTCAACCTTTCATAGGAGGAAGGCCTTGAGGGTTCTAAATCAGATCAGACATATTTCCAGCCTTTTAAACTCTTATGCTTCAATTTTTGAGTGGTGATTCAGTGATTTTTGAATATCACATTTTGTATGCAGAGTGTTTGACAAGAAACCCTTGCCGGGTTATCTTGTATTTTGTATGAGGAGATTAGATCTCTGTTCTTAAGCATTATTTATCAATACATGAGTATGTATATTGTTATATTATGATTTTATGACTAAAACCTCTCTTAGACTGCGCAGTCCCTTATGCAGCAACTCCGGTATTTTGTAGTCTTGGGGTTTTAGCACTTTTTGGCAATCCTAGGTGTGGGAGATCTGTTTAACCCACCTAGTTTGCTTTGTTTTAGCTCTATTCTTGGATTTAGGTTGTATCTTGACTTATATATGTATTAAAAGAGTCCATTTCACTATTTTATTACATATGTTGCTGGAACTGCGTTTTTAGTGCATGATTCATGAGTTGTTCCAGATTTGGAATATTACAGTGGTATCGAAGCATGATCTCTGGATCACCCTGTGAGATCTAGATATCATAGGAAGGAGAGATGGAAAAAATCTAGAAAGCTTCAATATGTGAAGGAATAAAGGAAGACAAGCTTATAAAGCTTCTTCCAAAATCTATGCAGAGCTTTCAAGGAGAACTGAAGAAAACGAGATTGGAGATGGGATCTCCAGAGGAGGTTGAATATAGAGCCGAATATATATTTGCACATATTGGGTGTGAGCATGTAGCTACACTCCATGATGCACAGCACAGACAGGTGCCCAGAGCTATCTTGAGATGGAGGGGAGGAGAAAAAATGCCTAAGAGGATAACTCCTAGTGATTTGTTGCAGGAGTATGAATCTCAAACTGAGAGGTCTAGAGATCATACTGATTTCCAAGAGTTTTGCAAGATCCAAGTGGAGAAGAACCAACAGCAGGATGTAGGTAGATTTAATCTATCTACTTTTTTCGGATCACCTACATGTTCAGCCGAAGCTTGGGTGAAGGAGCTAGACTCCTATTTGCAACTGCACCATATTTCCGGAGATGAAGCCATCAGAGTTGTCACGCTGCATTTCATAGGTAAGGCTCATGCATGGTGGATTTTTTAATCTTTTTCTTTAAAGAATGCAAACACTTCCTCTTATGCAAGATTCATAGAAACTTTGATGGGAAGGTTTGGTGCAAAACTCCCTAAGACACATGAGCAAGGAAAACTTGAGAAAACAAAACCCTTGCATGTGATGGAGGAAAATCCACTTCAAAAAACCATGGGAGGAGCTGACATCTTGCATTACATATTTCTGGAAGCAAGACCTCCAGTTCATATTCTTGAACAAGAGGGCATGGGGATCTCCTTTTCAAAAGAGGACCCAACTATTGAGATTATGCCCATACACATTGATGGAGATGAGGGCAACAACACCATCACATCTAGAGCACATCCAGTGCCTCTTGCAGAGGGATGAGGAGCACATGATACAATAGGAGGGATTCTTGTATCTTTGCAAGAAGTTCCCCAAGATCTCATACATAGAGGTCCAAGCACAATTAGTGAGCAGCATGATTGTGTAGCATTGTAGCTGGAAGGAGAAGGAAGGGATGAAGAGCAACATCATATGATGAGAGGCACACAACCTTCTCTATTTCAGAGAGCTAGTGCAAAGAGGAGGCAGACTGTATTATGTTGTGGAAGCAAGGGCAAGGTTGCCCAACCATATTTACAGTCCACTCTTGACATTGATGTCTCACTACATGGAGGCATTCCACCGGGGAGGCCACTTGATCTAGAGTTGATGAAAGACATCTTGTCTTTGGATTCACCACTCTTGGATTTTGGAGAGGTGAAGAGTTTGGAGGAAGACTTTGGCATGGGGGATGTCAAAGTAGCAGACAACAGCATGAGGAGAGCTTCACATGCTAGATCACCAGCGTTGTCTCTTAGGAGGATTGATCCTTATTGGAGATCCCAGATTTTGGTAGAGTACTCCAAGGATCTTGGTGCATGCATGACTCTTGATGACCCAGATGGAGATGACAGATACATGGTGGATGATGTGGTCATCTATTCCTATGGCAGGATCTTCTTGACTAGATCTTCTAGTCTCAAGGAGGAGTTGCTACATTTCACACATGAGGACTTCTATTCTATGCACTTTGATGCATATTTCAATTTGATGGAGGAGTTAACTTGGGAGGGCATCCAGCTGGACATATATCAGCATATGGAGAGATGCATAGCCTGAATGGTGATAGAGAGGATGTCACATCCACCTTCCTACTCATTGGGAGTGAGGGAGAATTTCCAGTGGAGCCATTTCAGCTCAAGACCTCAAGTACATGATGGAGGAGGTATCATTTCACATTTTGTGTTGTACTTCTTTTCATTATTTGAGCAGCATGATGTATCAAGGGGAGTTTCTTCTTCTTCCATATTGTATGATGATGTACTTGCATCTACTTGTAGTATTGACTTTGGCTATCTTTTTGATGGTTTGTGGGGGAAGCCACATGTTTCTTGGTGTGCACCATTGACACCATCTTGTAACTTCATGATTTCATCTTATGAGATGAGTGTGGAAGCAAACAAGTGGCTAGTAAAGCACTTGTTAATTCTTATTTGGATGTAGGCAAAGGTTGCACTGTGCTGGTTCCATGGGTGGAACTATGATGCACTCTCCGGCTGTCAATTGGCAACTTGTTTTTATTGTACTTTGCTTCCATATATTGCTGACATGTTTATGTTCACGGGGAGCTTTGTTTGGAGAGTGGGCTTGAGAGGGAAGATGCCCATTGGGAGCATGATTCTCCCCACTTTATATGCTGTAAATTTTAGGAGGAACCATGGGCAAACCATGATTGCCACATCACACTTTTTCTCTTCTTGTGGGAGGAACCACTTGGAGAACTTGAGGAGGCACTTCATGGCTGAACTATTTGTTGTGACATCATACAAGTTGACCTTCATGATATTACTCTATGGCTTGTATGAGGGAGAGATGAGGCAGCAGAAATTTTTTTTGTTGCTATGGTTACACTTGGGAGAGTATGGGCAAAATTCTTCCCATAATTTTTATGATATTTCTGAAGAGAATAAAGGCACATTCATGGTGCAAGGAGGCTACCCTTCAGCATTGGAGGATCATGAGAGACTTCCATGTCGGAAGAAGATCTTCTCACATAGCAGCATGATGGTGGATGGCTTTGGCATGTGGAATGTCAAAGGGAGAAGTCTTGGAGCCTTATTCTTAAGGCCTACAATGCTATCACATGGGAGTGTGTTCTTATTGATGGAGTGTTCCAAGGAGTATATGTATCCCTTCTTCTTGCAGATTTTTATGAGGCGATCCTCATGGGGGAACTTATACATGGACCTCACTTTCAGCTCACACATGATGCATGGTAAGAAATACATTTATGTGCTTAGTGATTACTCTATTGAGTATTTGTATTTTCTCACCATATGTAAACAGTGCATTTCTCTAAGGGATCCAAGTGTTTATTTCATTTTCTGAATCATATATTTCTAAAAATGTGTTTTTTATGCATGCATTGCTGAGCAGTCCCATTTTTGGATATTACATTCTTCCAAGACATCCATAAAATGGTAATTTCCTGTCATAAGTGCCAAATTTTTTAGGGAAAAATAAAATTACTTCCATTACCTTTGCATCCAATTTCTGTTGAATCTCCTTTTCAACAATGGAGCCTAGATTTTATTGGATAAATCCACCCTGCCTCCTCTACCCAACATAAATGGATTCTCACTGCAACTAACTATTTTACAAAGTGGATAGAGGCCATCCCTTCTAGGACTGTCATAGACTCAGTAATTATCAAATTCCTTGAAAACTACATTTTGTCTAGATTTCATTGTCTTAGAAATATTATCACTAACAACGCTGCTACCTTTAGTTCCAGGAAAATGGTGGATTTTTGCCAAAAATATCATATTACATTAGGCCATTCAAAAATTTATTACCCTCAGGGCAATGGGTTGGCGGAATCCTCAAACAAAAGTTTGGTGAACATCTTTAAAAATTTTCTAGAAGAGAATAAAAAATCATGGCATGGCAAAGTAGTACATGCACTATGGGCAGACAGATTAACAAATAAAAAATCAATTGGAATATCTCCCTATCAACTAGTGTATGGGACAGATGCAATTTTTCCAAAAATTTTAGGAGTGTCAGTCATGAAGCTCATCGAGGAAGCACAGTTTGAAAAGAATGACATGCAAAAAATAATAAACCAAATTGTCCAGCTATAGCAGACCAAAGAAGAAGTATACACCAGAACACAGCAAGTGCAGGAAAACATAAAAAATCCTTTTGATAAGAGGACCAAGGAAAATGATTTCAACTTTGGAGACAAAGTTCTGAAGTGGGATTCAAGAAGGGAATACAAAGGCAAGCATGGAAAATTTGACAATCTATAGAAAGGTCCATACATCATCCATTCTGCAAGGGGTAACAATGCATTCTTCCTACAGAAGATGGATGGAATAGAATTATTTGGAGGTCCTATCAATGGCAGGATCCTCAAGCATTATTTTTATTAAAAACCTCAGTTTAAAGCTTTATTCATTGTATATAACACTGCTTGAATAAAAGATCAAAAAAATAAACACAAAAACGGGGAAAAGAAGAAAAGAGGGAAGATAAAAGAAAAGGTAAATCCCCATACCAAAAAAGAATATTTATGAAAGTTTTCAAGTCCAATTGCCACTACTTTTGAGAAAATAAAGTCTTGTTCAGTCATACAGCCTAATCATGATTGAAATTTTTTTAAATTTCTGTTGATAAGTAATAAAATGAAGATTTGCCAAACTGTTTAAAATTGGCTTATCAGTAGATTAGATTAGGAAAAGATATTGGTTCCAAAGTTCAAAATGTGAACAAAGGAGAAAAAGAGGAATGCAAGATAAATTTCAGATTATAGGCCTCAGTTTTAGTTTTACTTTTTCAAAAATAAAATCTGTGTGTAGTTTGTCTAAAATGCCACAGCTCATGACAAATCAAACTGCTTAATATTGATTAGTCATGTTTTCAATTTCCTGTTGATAGATTAGAGAATAAAAATCCCTCAAACTATTTAATCTTGACAGACAAATAGATTAGGTAGAGAATAAAATAGCTCATCAGTCTAATCTGAGCCTTTGGATGATATAAGGATAGAAGTAGATAGTTTTTCTTTCAAAAGGAAAATGATGTCAAGGGTTTTCCAATCTAAATGCACCCAAATGAAGAAAAAATGCTAGAAAAGTATGATGGGTAGGTAGATTTGAGTTGAAGCAAATCATTTTTTTGTAGATTTTAAAAGTTACAGCTTCAAATAATAGCACCAAATCAGCAATTGAAGAATGAAAAATTTGCCAAGTACAACAAGGCACTAATCTACAATTCCAGAGATTTGAACTCTGAGGTTCTTGACACCTCCTAAAGGAGCTGCCCTCCCCAACTGGAGCCACTGTTATCCTCCTGTATTCTATAGTTTCACTAGGTGACTATGGATTTTCTACAATCTGTTGAATATAGCATTCCTTAACTATCAACTATCTTCAGAAATCTCACTGCCTTCATTATCCTCATGAAACCTTTTTCACTATACCTCATCTTGCCTTCTCAAAATTGCCCTCTTGCTCTTAAAAATCTCATGTCTGGGCTTAATTCTCACATTTCCACCAATTTCCCCTACCCAAAGCCTCACTTCCTCATTTTCCCCACTGAAAACCCACTTTCATTCCTAAAAACTCCACTTAACCCCCTCACCTCATAAATTTCCCTTATTTCCTTAAGAAAATGTAAAAAAATCCTTTTTTACATTATTTTTAATGTAAAAATTTAAATCTTTCAGGACCCATTTTTATATATTAAAACTTTGTTTTATTAAATATAAAACCTGGCCCTTTTTGTTTTTTAAACCCCGCCCCTTTACAAATGTTAAAGCCCTCTGCATTAATGTTTTTAACCCCTGTCCTTTGTTAAAAACCCTCATATAACCTTACCTTCCGCCCTCCCACTCCTATTTTAACCCAGGCTCCTTCCCCTTTAATCCCCCACCCACATAAACCTAACCCCACAGCCATATGACCTTGGCCCTATCCCTTAGAATAAGCGCCTCCACTTATTTAATAAAACCAGGCCCCACCATTCGACCTGCCCGTCACTCCTTTCACTCGACCACTGTTGATCTACCTACCCCAATATCCGATGGCCCAGATTCGATATCGCACATCTAAAGGTGAGGGGGTTAAACAACCCCAAACCCTGCAAAATGGACGGTATTTTCCCATGTCCCCTTCGCCACGCGTCATTTGATAAATGGAATCCTATCATCTCACCCAAAACCATTTATTGCCTCCGTCCTGTGCGAAAACTACCTTCCTTGCATGCAAAAAGTGCTCTTCTTCCTCCCGCCAAATTTTGATACCGCCATCTGATTCAAATGCTCCAAAGCCCTATGGCTTTGGAATGAAGCCTCGCAGACTCCATGAAACCTCTGCAAGTGCTCCAATAGCCCGAAAACCCCAAAAAAATGCAGAAAGGCCACCAAGGTGAGATTTAAACTAATAGTTTGTTGTAATGTGTAGGTATCATGGCAGAAATGAGAGACTTGCATTCCTAGGGTCCAAAATGGTTTGAATAAGAGTTCTGGGTGACGATCTAGAGAACTTGTTTCATTAAAAGGACCAGAGGCGTAAGGTCGAGCATAATCACCAATGGATCATGACCATTGGTGGTTACTTAAGCACTCTGACAACAGAAGATGCTCCCCTGTGTAGCAAATTACAAACAGGGATAAAGGCAAAGGAAGATAAAATAGTTAGAAGACTGTGACAGTAAATATTTTAGGATTAAGGATCAAATCAAGGATTAAAGGACAAATTAAAAGGTTAAATCACAAATCAGAGATAAAGGCAGAATTAAAAGAAAAGACAGTAAAGTAGACAGTGAAGGAAAATCGAAGTCAAAATAACCTAAACAGAGCTTAAAGGGTAAATTAAAGCAAAGATCAACACCGAAGGTAGATTCAAATGACTCAACAGAAAACATTTACTTCCTCAAAAGCACATTTTGGAACCTACAACCTGTTTAATTTCAACAAAGACATCAATAGTAATTACAACAGTCAGAGATATTTCTCAACCACTCGGCAGTTATTGTAAAAGTTATTGAGAAAACCTTAAAGTCAAATATTTCCAAAAGTTAGCTCAGCAGTTAAGTTAGAAGTTATTGTTACAGTGAGTCAGTCTCAGATATTTTTCCTTGGGCCTTGGATGGTCTCAAATATCAAAAACACATTAAATCTGTAATAAATACACATCTAAAACCCTAGCTTAGGACCACCTCCTCATTTTGCAGATAAATACTACATGTATCATTCATTTTTAGTGTTGGTTGGTTGGTTAGTTGGTGGACTGGTTGACTGCTTGATTAGTTGATGACTGCTAGGCTGGATTTGAGGAAGCTCTGAGTTGTAGAGATCTATTGTACTAGAGTAATGTAACTATTTTGAACATCAGTAATACAAGCACGTTCACAGGATTCTTGAGCTATGTTAATGGTGAATTTTTCCTTCTTTGTCAAATTTTTCCTTCTATTTTCCATTCTGTCCATTATTTCTCTGATAAAAGAACATAAATTTTAGATTAGGATATGTTCTCTTAGCACCATTTTTCTATCTACATTTTTTATCTCAATGTTTTCTTCTGCAAGGTCTGATTAGAGAATTCTTAATTTCTCTCTGGTTCCACCTAGCTTTTTGTCTTGGAAATGATTTAATAGAGTCAATCCAAAGAATTCTATGGTATGCCCTATCCTTTAGTGTAGCTTGAAATATTGTTTCTTAAGACCTTTCTTTGAAGTATACTTAGTAGATTCCAACCAGGGAAGTCTATGGTACGTCCTGTCCTTCGGTTTGCCTCAAACTGTTTCTTTAAAGGTCTTTAGAGTGTTTTATTGAAGAAGACAGGTCTATTTTTCTCTTTAGTTTTCACTCATTGCTATCTTAAATGTTTTCTTTGTCTGAAAGTAATCCTAGGATTGTTGGATTGTTGTCTTAAAGGTTTTCTTATTAAATTCTGGCCAAAGAAGTGTATGGTACGCCCTATCCTTTGGTTTGTCTCAGTCAGTTACCTAAAAGGCTTTTCTTGTTGAAGTAGAGTTAAAGGATTCTTAATTGCCCTTTAGTTTTACTGTTTTCACAACTTACTGTCATTTCATATTCCATATAATCTAAGAGATCCACTTGATATAGTTACCTTGCCCTATGAAAACCCTTGCAGAGTTGATGAACAATTAAATCCTTTTATGACTCCATAGCCCACTAGATTATTGTTTCTCATGGTCTATATATTTAGCTGAAACACTCCCTCAATTAATCACACCATTTATATATCAATTAACCAATCAATTAAAACAAACAAGTCCTCAGAACTTCATAACTAACCTAAAATCAAAGCAGAAGCATAAAGACATATCATTTATAAACACTTATATATAGAGAGCCCTCTCTGAGTCAAAGAAGGCTAGGTCCATGGACTACAAAGTGGTTTGATGTGGTTCCCTACAGATTTTTTTCTTGCCAATCTTGCAAATCACAGGGAGCCAACAGGCTGCATTTCATCGTTGTTATATTTTTTTTATTTCCAGAAACCCTTTCTGGGTTGTCTTGGAAATGTGCTTGGGAGCCTAGATCTATATTCCAGACACTTTTTGAGCCATATATCAATATATCTATATCATTTTATTTTCTAGCTACAGTAGTACTCACTAGGACAGTTATCACTCCACCAGATTCCCAAGGCTGAGGAAGGAATCCCAACATAGGTAACCACAAACCAAGCTTTTGAATAGATAGCTAGCACTATCAATCCAGAGAGGGATCTCTCTAAAAGGGTCACGGCTAGGAGGGCTAGAGAAATTAGGTTTTTAGGCTAGGTATGAAATTCAGGGTTTTGTTTGTTTTGATTAGGGTTGGGCTCACTGAATGAGAATTAGGTCAAGGGGACTAGGTTAGGGCCAATGAGATGGAATTGCAGTCCATTTGATGAGGCAAGGTAGCTAGAAGGCTCAACACTTGAAGGTGATTTGGTGAGATGGTTTAAGACTGATGAGGAGCTAGGAAGAGTATAGGGGATGAGTTCTTCCTAAACTGAAGAAAATGGACAGATTATGAAAAATTTTCCAAAAAAGAGAATGAAAAACATGTATTCTACTTATCAACTTAAAATTTATCATATAATAGACAAGAAAAGTTTTATGAGATTACAAAAAATTCATGGAAATGATCACAGAAAAAAAAATATCCCAAACATTCATACCCCATGAATCCCAAGGAAATAGCTTCAATTTTTCATTAATATTTAGGCCAAACTGGTTCTTGATCAATACACTAACATTCAATTGATGCCAACCTTTGACTCCTCTTAAGATCTGAGCTAAATAGACCTCAAAACCACCTCCACTCATCCATAGGGGTTGAATCCATGAGGTGAGGGAGATATTACACAAAAAGCTGAACTGATAGCTAGGGTATAGGATGAGAAAACTAACTCAATCCTATCTCTAATGAACTGATTCATTACACCTCAACTGATTGACTTACCTAATGTATTTACCCTAGATAAAAGTAACAACATGACATTTAAATTCATCTTGACCATTTACATATTTAATTTCCTCATTTCCCAAGGTAAAATTCAAACTGGAGTGAAAATCAAAAAATTGTTGAAGACTGTGTAAAATGCAATTTCCCTATCAAACACACAGCATCCAGGTAGAAAAAAAGACCTCTGTTCAAGGCTGGTTTTGAGTGCGTTCCCGATGTCCAAATCAGCTCCAAGATAGCTCATTGGAAATCCCTTTAAGTCTATTTTCTAAAAATAACTCCAGTTTTTAAATTGGTTCTCATTTTCCCTATCAAAAACATGTTCTCCCAAGACTGGTAAACACACAGCGACCAGGGATATTTGGAGGCAGAAACATGAAAATTTGATGGTTTTTGGCACTTTGGATGGACTAGTTCTCCTCAAAAAACTCTAAAACTTGCTAGGGTTGATGTAATAATCAATATGAACATGCTGGTGGTGGCAATTTTTCATTTGGAGGCTCCAAAAAAGAGCGTAGCGTCCAAGTCGCTACACCTTTGGAAAATATTCTATGTGCAAAAATACCCAAAAACACATAATTTTCACCTATTTGAAGACCAAATTTGGAGGCCTTCCTGGTGTCCACATTGGGTCTAGAATAGCTCGTGGGAAATGCACTCAAGTATACTTTCCAAATATACCTTTTATTTTCTTATTGGAGTTTTTTATCCTTTTCAAAAGTTGATTTGTCGAAGACTAGTCAAAATGTGTAGAATGAGGGTGCAGAAATGCAGAGTGATTTTGCAGGAAACTTTTGGAGGCCTTACTCAACTCCAAATTGAGCTCCTGATAACTCATTTGAAATATATATATATATATATATATATATATATATATATATATGCCAAGTTATCATTTTACTCATCAAGCAAGTGATTTGGACACTCCAACTATGAGAAAACGTGATTTTTCAAAGGTCACTCCAGAAGTGCATCAATTCTCCTATGGCACCTGTATTTTTGACATTTCTCTCAAACCATTATAGATGTAGAAAAAATGAATTATTTTTTTCTTCCTTGACATATTATGGACACAAACCTCTCTCAATTGTTTCAAATTCATCTCGTTTTCGTCGGAAACATAGTTTGAAGATAAATTGGTCTTGTGTTTGGCAAATGATTTTTCCCTTAGAATGACTTCTTGGAAAATGATGGAGGCATGATGTTTATGAGTTGGGATGGCTTTATAATTGCTTAAATTACCTCCCTTATGCCTCCTCTTCTCATATTTTTATTTTCCATATCAAACCCTAGCTCAGTGGGAGAGGAAATTAGGATTTAGTGCTTGTTAATGATGACTTAGGCACCTTTGGCAAAAGACAACTCCCTTTTACATTTGATCAATTGTTGAACTAAAAAATCCTTCACTTTTAAATTTTATGTGTTGCCATGTGGAACTCTAATTTGGAAGCCTTTGGGAGACTGAATACTTATTACATTTGAATTTACATAAAATTACATGAATAAATAAAAATTACATCTTGGAATGAAACTCACACTTGAACTAAAATTACAACTTTGGAAACCATCTTGGAGGTCATATTTACATGGTAAAGAGACATTATTGGGATCACTCTCATACTTTTCTTACCTTATGCAAATTAAATGGTCCATTTTTTGACCTTGACCAATGAACCCTAGTGACCTAATGGGACCTTGAATGACCTGACTTCCACGGTTGAATTTAACTGAGACAAGACATGGTGAAATGAGCCTTTCATAGGTGTTATTATGCTCAAGAAGACATGAAGGTGAGTCAGAAAATGTGATTTTATGAGGGAGAGTGAAGTTTTATTGAGTAGGGGTATCATCAGTGAAACAATTTTTAGCATGACCTAATGGAATGATATAAAAATTTCAAAGTGAGACACCTAAAATGATAATGAAATGAGTGATTTTTATCGATGATGGAAGAATGCATATTATGACACTAACATTGGCCTTATTGTGGATGGCAGCTTTGACAGAGGTGTCAAGAACCGCAGATCTCTGAGTTGAGCAGATCATTATTTTCTTCCATTAGGCCAATATGGTAAAAAATAACTGAAATTGAAATATAGGATTGATTTTCTGACAATTCAATGACACAAACTAAATGAAACTGACTCAATTTGACTTGAATTGACCAAAACAAGACTCAAAAACTAAAACTACCCTACTTATTGATGACAATACATCACCGAGACTTGAGGGCTTCAAATCCTAATGACAACCACCTGCCTGTTGAAGACATATGTGTTGGAAATACTGAGAAGGGGGGTGAATCAATATTCCTTTCAATTAGAGCATTAGTTAATCTTCAATTATTATCAGTGTTTGTACAATGATAGCAGTAAACAAAAGGAACACAAATGCACACAGTTTTTAAGGTGGAAACCCTCTCCGGGACAAAAACCAACTAAATTATTTTCTAATAATTCTTTAATAATCAACTCCAATAGAAAATAAAGCTCCAACTTCCTAGAATCTAGAAAAATATTCTTCTCTAGCTCCCACTAGATGGATGCTCAACACCCGAGATTCTTCAGTAGTCAACTGAACGGATGCCCCAACACCCAATGAGCTACAACTCACCCTAGCGCCACCCTACCACCCTAAATTTTTCATAGGCTTGAATTTGTTGGTGACTTCACGCACCAGCCTAGCACCACCCTACCACCCTATAGAAGAATAAAACAAGAATGGATTCTCATACCAAGGAAAATGGCCCACTTTACAATGATATAAAATGATGTTGAAGAAGAAGACACACTAGACCATAACCCCAACTAAGACACAACCATATAATGATGATCCTAGACCTCCCGACACCGCATCTTCAACTCTTGGCACATAGACACTTGTACAATTTTTACAATGACGCATTTACAATGACGTAGTACAATGATACCTTTATAATGACTGTATGCAGTGCTGCCCACTTGAAGACTTCATGTGCTAAACTTCTTATTTTTGTTCTACACCTTGATTTTTTCTCTTTTCATGCTAACCTCTGTTGCACCTTGCTTTTCTTTGCTGCCCTAGAAAATCTGGTCCTTTGTAGCCCTTGACAACACATGATCTAGCTTTTTCTTTCCTTCTAGGATCTTGATATTGAATCTGGTGTATCTCTGTTATTTCAGCTCCATAATATGTGATTTTTGGTTCTGTAGTAGTACTCTGAGTCTTATTTCCAATGCCATAGGTCTAATCCAATTTGGATTCTTCAAGAGAGAGTTATGCCTAATCTCTCACAATGACCTAATTATGGATTGTTTCAGTAGAGAGAAATTGTACGGCGTGCCACGTGTTACTTTTTATTCAGTCAGATCTAAAATTGATACAAAGAAAAACTACATTTTGTGCAATATCTTCCACATTTTACATCATTCCAATCCGATACTCAGAGAGATAGTTATGACGATTTTCCCAAGGTCACTTCTTTGAGATGAAGTTCAAGAGCCTACAAAAACACTGAATTGCACAGATCATATCTCCGAAAATATTGTGCACCCTGATATGAAATTATTAAAGGAGATTCCTTATGATTTCTTATTTGGCTTATAAAAATTTTATCTTTTGAGCCTTTGTAGAAAAAAATTTAGAGCACAAATTCCACGATGACGTGTTTCAAGTAGCAAAATCCCTACAAAAGGAGGATATCAAGATCACAATTTATATAAATTCTTAGGTTGAGAGGGGAATCAAAAAGTGAACATGGGAGGGATTTTAGGAGCTTAAAAATTATTAGTTATTGAATTTTCTAAGACCCATGCCACAACCACATGGGGTTTTAGCCCAGTAACTAGGGTTACAAACTTTAAACATGAATAACTTTCAAACTGTAAAGAATTATGTGGCGTGCCATATATCAACGGAAACATCTCAACAAGTAGAAACCATAAAAATAATTATTGACCTATAATATAGTAATTTGGCAGGTAAAAATTCCCATGCAATATTGGTGTAGCCCCTGGTGCTGCTTGGGTTAATATCAATGAAAACCACTGATCAACAATCTCCCCCTTTGGAATTGATGGTAACACAAGTACTCCCCCTGCGATCATGGCACCTCTTCCTACAACATTCTCTCCCCCTTTGACATCAATGGAAAAAGGTAACTCCCCCTGACACACAACCATCCTGCGGACCTGTACACACTTCCACTCCCACTAACACACAACCATCCTGCAAACCTGTACACATTTCCACTCCCCCTTTATATTCTGAATAAGGAAAATCTAATGAGAACTTGGGAGAATCCCAAGCTTCTGGTGAAGATATTCGAATGCTTCATGATGTAAAGGTTTAGTGAAGATATCAAAGATTTGTTCTTTTGTACCAACATACTCAATTTTGATATTCTTTTTAGTGACTTGTTCTCTAAAAAAATGATATTTGATCGAAATGTGTTTTATTTTTGAATGCATGACAAGATTCTTGGATGTGTTGATGGCACTAGTGTTTTCACAGAATATGGGAATAGGCTCACCAAATTCTACTTCAAGATCTTACAAATTTTGCTTCATACAAAGGACTTGAGTACAACATGCTATTGCTGCAATGTATTATGCTTCTACTGTAGATAACGAGATTTAGGTTTTCTTTTTGCTCAACCATGATATGAGACAACCACCTAGATAGAATGATGCTCCACTAGTACTCTTACGATCATCAACGCTTCCTGCCCAATCTGCATCTATAAAGGCTTGAATAATGATATTGTTACCCTTGGGATACCACAACCCATATTATTATGTGCCCTTTAGATATCGAAGAATTATTTTGACAACAATAATATGTGATTCTTTTGGTGCTGCTTGGAATCTTGCTACTTGTCCAATTGGTTGCATAACATCTGGCCGAGAGGCTTTTACATATAGAAGACTACCAATCATAGATTTGTACAACCTCTGATCCACATCCTTAGATGAGTCGTCTATGCTTAATTTTCAACCTGTTACTATCAGAGTAAGGATGGGTTTGCAATCTTCCATTTTGAATTTCTTCAGCATTTCCTTGATGTACTTGTCTTGACATATAAATATTCCTTTCTCTTGTTGAGATATTTGAATCCGTAAGAAGTATGTCAGCCCACCAATTAAAGAAATCTCGAACTCACTCTGCATATTTGTAGAAAATTTCTTACTTATTTGATCATCATTGCTACCAAATATTATATCATCCACATATATCTCAACGATTGTTAAATTATCTTTATATATTTGTACATAAATATTGCTATCAACAGTACCTTTCTTGAACCCTTGTTGACATAGTTATCCATCAAGATGAGCATACCATGCTCTGGGAGCCTGCTTGACACCATATAGAGCCTTCTTTAACCTGCAAATGTAGTCTTCTTTTTCTTATAGTAGAAAACCTTCAAGTTGTTTGATGTAAACTTCTTCTAATTCGCCATTCAGAAATGTAGACTTAACATCCATTTGGTAGACTTTGATTTTTCTTGAACATGCATAGGCAAGAAACATTCGGATGGCTTCCATTCTGGCAATTAGTGCAAATGTTTCATTGAAATCAATTCCTTCTAATTGTGCATAGCCTTTTCAAACCATTTTTTCTTTGTTTCTGGTAACCTGTCCATGTTCATTCAATTTGCTCCTGAACACCCATTTAGTCCCAATGAAATTTTTATCTTTTGGTCATGGAACTAATTCCCAGGTTTTATTCTTCTCGATGTTATCCAATTCTTCATTCATAGCTACTACCCAATGTTCATTTTGGCTGGCTTCCTCAAAACTACTAGGCTCAAATGTTGCTAGAAAAGCAATGTGAGATTTTTGTGATGAACGAAGCTGTCAACCTTCATTTATGTCACCAATGATTTGATTTGATGGATGGTTCTTTTGAATCCATTCTTTTGTTCTCTTTGGAGGAGCTTCTTGTTGTTGTTTTGGTATATCTTGATGATCATTATTTACTTCTTCCTGGCTGATAGTTGCTGCTTGTTCTAGAATTTTATCTATGTCTTTTTTGGCCTCTGTCTCAAGTTTCAAAGATTCTAGATCCTCATCATTATTTGTTAGAACACCGTCTTCGTCAAATGTAACATTTATGCTCTCCACTATCTGTTTTCGTCTTAGATTATAGAATTTATAGGCCTTTCTTTTGCATGAGTAACCAAAAAAGATACCTTTATCAACACGTGATTCAAAATTACCCAAATTTTGATCTTCTCTTTTGATATAGAATTTTCTTCCGAAGATTATGAAATATTTTACATTAGCGGGTTTTCCTTTCCATAATTCATATAGGGTCTTGTTGCAATTATTTTTGAGAAGACTTCTGTTGATAATGAAGGCTGTCGTATCAATTGCTTGAACCCAGAATTTTTCATCTAATTTTGATTCCTTCACAATTGTTCTGCCCATTTTCTGTATGGTTTTGTTCTTTCTTTCAGCAACTCCATTTTGCTGAGGTGTTCGTGTTGTTGAAAATTGTCTTTTTATTCCATTTTCATCACAGTATTGCTGAAATAATTTGGAAGTGAATTCTCCGCCATTATCTGATATTAGACACTTTATTTTCAAATTAGTTTCATTTTCAACCAACTCCTTGTAGACCTTAAAGCATGCAAATGCTTCATATTTTTTCTTTGGGAAACTGACGGTTGTCATCTTGGTATATTCATCTATCATTAACATGAAATATAATTCTCCATCTAAACCTTTTGTTCTCACAGGACCACATAGATCAGTATGTATCAATTCCAATGGATGTAATGCAAAGTGTTCTTTTGTTTTAAGTTGGACTTTTGTCTGCTTGCCGTGTCGACAGAACTCACATAGTGTGTTGGAAGGTTTTGAGATTTTCAGCATTTCTCATACTACTTCCTTTTTTCTTATCCTGACAAGATTGTCAAAGTTTATGTGACCCATTTGTTTGTGCCATAACCAGCTTTCATCTTATTTAGCTAGTATACATGCTTTAGTTGCTTCATCCAGAACATATATGTCCTTTGGAGCTCGACTTGATGTAGCCAAAATGTTACCATACCCGCCTTTCCTGATTTCACATTTTGTGGAGTTGAATAGCATCGTGTGTCCTTGATCACAATTTTTTCAAACACTGAGAAGATTGTGATTCATGTTTTCAACCAATAGAACATTCTTCACTATAACATCTTCACTTCTGAGAGTAACGGTACCTGATCCTATAACATTTGAAGATCCATCATTTCCAAAGGATACGGTTCCATCCTTCTTCTCTTTCATAGATACAAATTTCCTTCTATCTCCAATCATATGTGTTGAGCAACCGCTATCAACATACCACACATCTTTGTTGTTTTGAGCCTTGAGAGCAAGAGCACAATTATTAGTTTTCTTCTTCTTCCATGTTTGTTTGTTCTGTGGCTTTGAAGATTCTTTTGGAGGATTTTCAAGTCTGCAGTCTCTGGCTGTGTGTCCAAAGTTATGACATTTGTAACATTCCATATTATTTCTTAAATTTTCAAATCTATTGATGTTTCGTTGAGCCCTGGGAGGTTCATATTTGAAGGATCTCTTGGAATTGTATTGTTTCCTAGGGTAAATACGACATTCTACAACTTTATGACCAAATTTTCGACATGAATAACAATAGCCATGAAAAATATGTTGGTACCTGGATGGAAATATTCATCAAGGAATTGTCTTCCAAGGATGTTCTTGTGAATCTTGTCCAATGAATTCTACATGCATGTCAGATCTCATAGGTTCATTGTATTTTGTTTTAGAAGGTCCTGCTTCTTCTTCTTTGTAAGATCATCGATTTTTGATGAGTTCTTCCAATGCCCTTGAGTTGTTGGCATATTTTTGGACAGTTTTTCCCTTCTTCACTTCCTTACGCAATGAGACTACTTTGGCTTCTAATTATTCCCTTTCTTGGTTGCTTTCGTCAAACTTCTTTTGAAGTGACTCTTCAGTACATTTGTGTTCTTCAACTTCAATTTTGAGACATTGAACTTGTTCTTCAAGAGTATTGGAATGGATCTTCTTAGCCTTGAGCTCTTTTATAAGCCTGATTGCCTCCTTAGAAAATTCTTCTATGGTCTTTGATACCTCTTGTTTATTTTTATTGGCCATAAACAATACCATCTCATCAACTTCTTCTCCGCTGTCACTGTCTTCATCAGATGATGAGCTATCTTCTTTAGAGAGAAAGTTCCTTTTGGATCCTTTTTTTTTTCTTGTTGATTTTCTTAAAGCCTTTCTTTCCTTTCGAGTTTCCATCACTTATGTTCGGACATTTTGCTGCGAAATTCCCAACCTCACCATAGCCGAAACATATCAATGGAAGTATACCTTTGAATTTTCCCTTACCAATTTTTAGTTTTCTCGTAAAGTAAGCATAATCTTCATCTGAAAGACCTTCTTCATCATCTCCCTTTTCTTCACACTTGCAGGTTCATGTCTTTTCAATTGAAGATTATTTGTCCATATTGGTTTTCTTAGATGCAATAAATGTAGTTTCTAGATGTGAAGTACCCTCTTCTTCATCAAGTCTCATTTCATATGCTATGAGAACTCCATGTAATTCCTCTTTGCTGAGTTTGTCCAGATTTGCACTGTATTCTAAGATTGATACCTTTGGGTTGAATCTCCCTGGTAAAGTTCTAAGAATCTTTCATATAATAGTCTTCTTGTCAACTGGCTCTCCCAATCCTTCCAGAGTACTGGTTATTTCATCAACGTATTGGAAGTATGCAGCAATGTTGCCATCTTATTTTATTATGAGTTGCTCAAATTTTTCTCTATATATTTGAATCTTTTCTTATTTGACATTTGAGTCACCTGCATATATATTCTCAAGCTTGTCCCATAAATTTTTGGCGGTTTTACAACCCAACACCTTATGATAAGCAGATTCAATAACTCCACTGATAATAATATTCTTTGCTTTTGCATCATTTACCAAATTGTTCTTACCTTGTTCATCTATGGTTAATGTAAATCCATTTTGAACAGTGTCCCAGACTTCGTAACCGTGTGACAAGAGATAGACCTCCATTATTCCTTTCCAAAGTGCGTAATTATTTTCATTGAACAGAGGTACACCATTCTTGGTATGCTCCATGACCTCCTTCCAACTGTTAAACTACTATTGAAGGAACCAAGATTTTATACCAATTTTTGGAAATACTAAGAGGGGGGTTGAATCAGTATTCCTTTCAATTAGAGCATTAGTTAATCTTCAATTATTATCAGTGTTTGTAGAATGATAGAAGTAAACAAAAGGAACACAAATGCACACAGTTTTTAAGGTGGAAACCCTCTCTAGGACAAAAACCACCTGAATGTTTTTCTAATAATTATTTAATATTCAACTCCAATTGAAAATAAAGCTCCAACTTCCTAGAATCTAGAAAATCATTCTTCTCCAGCTCCCACTGCATGGACGCTCCAACGCCCGAGATTCTTCAGTAGTCAACTGAACGGATGCCCCAACACCCAATGAGCTACAACTCACCCTATCGCCACCCTACCACCCTAAATTTTTCATAGGCTTGAACCTGTTGGTGACTTCATTCACTAACCTAGCACCACCCTAGCACCCTATAGAAGAATAAAACAAGAATGGACTCCCGTACCAGGGAAAATGGTCCACTTTACAATGATATAGAATGATGTAGAAGAAGAAGGCATACTAGACCATAACCCCAACTATAACACAACTACCTAATGATGATACTAGACCTCCCAACATCGCCTCTTCAACTCTTGGTAGATAGACACTTGTACAGTTTTTACAATGATGCATTTACAATCACTCAGTACAATGATACCTTTACAATGACTGTATGCAGTGCTGCCCACTTGAAGACTTCATGTGTTGAAATTCTTGCTGTTGTCTGCACCTTGACTGCTGCTCTTTTCATGCTATCCTCTGTTGCACCTTGCTTTGATTTGCTGCCTTAGAAATTCTGGTCCTTTGCAGCCCTTGACAACACATGATCTAGCTTTTTCTTGCCTTCTAGGATCTCGATATTGAATCTGGTGTATCTTTGCTATTTCAACTCCCAAATATGGGATTTTCGGTTTTTTTGTAGTATTCTGAGTCTTCTTTCCAATTCCATAGGTCTGATCTAATTTGGATTCTTCAAGGGAGAGTTATGCCCAATCTCTCATAATGACCTAATTATGGACTGTTTCAGTAGAGAAAACTTGTACGATGTGCCACGTGTCACTATTTCTTCATTCAGCTCTGAAATTGATAAAATGAAAACTACATTCTGTGTAATATCTTCCACTTTTTACAAAATTCCAATCCCATACTTAGAGAGAGAGTTATGGCAATTTTCCCAAGGTCACTTCTTTGAGATGAAGTTCAGGAGCCTGCAAAAACACTTAATTCCATAGATCATACCTCCGAAAATATTGGGTACCCTAATCTAAAATGTTTAAAGAAGCTTCCACAAGATTTTGGCTTCACCTCATAAAAATTTCAGCTTCTGAACCTTCGTAGAAAAAACTTTAGAGTGAAAATGCCACAATAACCTGTTTCAACTAGCAAAATCCCTACATAAGGAGGATATGAGGATCACAATTTATATAAATTCTTAGGTTGAGAGGGGCTTCAAAAAGTGAACGTGGGAGGGATTTTAGGAGCTTAAAAATTATTTATTATTGACTTTTCAAAGACCCATGCCACAACCCCATGGGGTTTTGGCCCACTAATTAGTGTTACAAACTTCAAAATGAATTTCTCTCAAACCGTGAAGTATTATGTGGCATGCCATATATCAACGGAAACATCTCGACAAGTAGAAACCATCAAAATCATTCCTGGCCTAGAATATAGTAAATTGTTAGGTAAAAATTCCCATGCAATATTGGGGTAGCCCCTGGTGCTGCTTGGGTTGACTTCAATGACAACTGCTGATCAAAAATATGTACAATCATGTGAAGTGATCCTTCCATTGTAACCAATCCAGCAGATGGTTACTTACTTGAATTATGCTCTCACTTTCCTCAAGAAGGCAGAAAAAACAAAAACTAGGCCACTCCAAGTGTTTACTGAACATGTGTTTCTAGTCCATGAAAAAAATGAAATACATCTTCCATGCGAATTGTAGCAAATCAGTAAAATGATATTCAAAAATATGAAATTTTACCTTGTCTTGAGACTCAACAAAAACACAAGCACACTATTCATTGTGATCTGAAAGAACACTTGGTTGTTGATCCATAGGATAGCATAGGGAAGTATGACTTTCTATTATCTGAGTGTTGGCTACAAATTCCTAAAGCATGAGAAACTCTAATTCTTTCTCTGGCATACTGCCTCTCTTAGGCTCATAATCCTCAAATTCATGTTCTAAGTCATCTTTGAACAAAAAACATTATTCTACAAGATTGTTAAACATGACATCCCTATTTTATTCATGAATGATAGCGGTCTCTGTTAGTTGATCTCCTTGCAGGAAATAATCATCACAAATCAGTTTACTCAAAACAAATTTTGGTATGTCTTCATCAGCCTCGTGACTATCATCATTCAAACCCAGAATTTCATTTTCAGTAATGGAAGATGCTTCAATCACACATTCTTGACAGTGTGAACACTGTAATATCTACAAATCTACATTCTCTTGGGTTATAATATGACTTTTTAGGAGCTAATATATCTCATCTTCAAATAAAGGAGAAAACTGAGTTTTAAAAAAATTTACATTAATTTGGTGATTTCATTTTCAGGATCAGGAATTGGCACTTCTCTTTCTTGGTCCCAATCTATCTCATCTAAGGAGGGAGCTATTGATTCTTGTTGGTGATGAAAAGGGTTATCATGCAAAGGCTCAAGGATCTATTCATACAAGGAGGAAACTGTTATTTCTTGTTCAAAGGAAAAATCATTAAGGGATTCTATGATCTCATCATCTAAACATTCTTCATCCCCATACAACTTTTCAAGAAACTCAATGAAATTATTATAGATCTCACAACAACTATCAATCATAGACAAGGAAGAATTATAGCTTTGATACTGTTGAAAGAAAACTAAATGAAAGTCCTTTAGAGAATAAAAACTAGAAAATGGTAGATCCTCATAACACAATCTCACTTTTTCCTCCAAGGCAGCCATAAACATCTTCATTAGACAATCTTCAGGAAACTCAATCTTTATTCTATGAATACAAAAATAAAATTTGACCAAATGCAAACTATCATCTTCACCATCTTGACCCTTAAAATTTGACAGTCCTGATTACCAATATATACGAGTAATACGATTCAAAAAACCAGGAATATGAGCTTGATTCATCGGAGCATTCCTTCGAGCAATCAAATCCATTTTGAAAATAGTGAGTCACCAAGAAGTTCTTTAGACTATCAGTTCTTGAAGAGTGGAGTCGCCATGAGAATTATGAACCATGGGATTCTTTGACACTAGAGTCACCAGGTGAATGATGCACAGCCTTCTTGCGCATGATCGTTGTTCACCATAAAAAATCAGATATGATCTTTGTCGTACACCGAGGGAAAAATTTGTCTCTTCGATCCCCAACAACGACGCCAGTATGTTATCAATCCACCAGATTCCCAAGGGTGAGGAAGGAATCCCAATGGAGGTAGCCACAAACAAAGCTTTTGACTTGATAGCTAGCCCTATCAAGATAGAGAGGCCTCTCTCAAAAATGGTCACAGCGAGGAGGGCTGGGGAAATTACGGTCTTAGGCTTGGTATGAAATGCAGGATTTTTTTTGTTTTGATTGGGTTTGGGCTCATTGAATGAGGATTAGGTGAAGGGGACTAGGTTAGGGCCAATGAGATGGAATTGCAGTCCATTCGATGGGACAAGGTAGGTATAAGGCTCAACACTTGAAGGTGACTTGGTGAGATGGTTTAAGACTGATGAGGAGCTAGGAAGAGAATAGGGGATGAGTTCTTCCTACACTGAAGAAAATGGACAGCTTATGAAATTTTTCCAAAACAGAGCATGAAAAACATGTATTCTTCTTATCAACTTAAAATTTATCATATAATAGACATGAAAAGGTTTGTGAGATTACAAAAAATTCATACAAATGATCACACAGAAAAAACTATGCCAAACATTCATACCACATGAATCCCAAGGAAATAGCTGCAATTTTTCATTAATATTTAGGCCAAACTTCTTCTTGATCAATACACTAACATTCAAACTGATGCCAACCTTTGACTCCTCTAAAGATCTAAGCTAAATAGACCTCAAAACCACGTCCACTCATCCATATGGGTCGAATCCATGAGGTGAGGGAGATATTAAACAAAAAGATGAACTAATAGCTAGAGTATAGGATGAGAAAAGTGGCTCAATCCTATCTCTAATGAACTGATTCATTACACCTCAACTGATTGACTTAACTAATGTATTTGCCCTAGATAAAAGTAAAAACATGACATTTACATTCATATTGACCATTTACATAAGTAATTTCCTCATTTCCCAAGGTAAAAGTAAAACTGTAGTGAAAATCAAAAAATTGCTGAAGATTGTGTAAAATGCAATTTCCCTGTCAAACGCGCAGCGTCCAGGCAGAAAAAATGACCTCTATGCAAGGCTGGTTTTGAGTGCCTTCCCGATGTCCAAATCAGCTCCAAGATATCTCATTGGAAATCCAATTGAGTCTAGTTTCTAAAAATACCTCTAGTTTTTAAAATGGTTCTCATTTTCCCTATCAAACATATGTTCTCCCAAGACTGGTAAACACGTAGTGACCAGGCAGATTTGGAGGCAGAAACATGAAAATTTGATGGTTTTTGGCACTTTTGATGGACCAATTATCCTCCAAAAACTCTGAATATTGCTAGGGTTTATGTCCTAATAAATATTAACATGCTGGTGGTGGCCATTTTTCATTTGGAGGCTCCAAAAAAAATCGTATCGTCCAGGTCGTTTCGCCTTTAGAAAACTTTTTGTGTGCAAAAATACCCAAAAACACAGAATTGTCATCTTTTTGAAGACCACAATTGGAGGCCTTCCCGATGTCCAAATTGGGCCCAAGATAGCTTGTTGGAAATAAATTCAAGTATAATATCCCAATATACCTTTTATTTTCTTATTTGAGTTACGTTTCCTTGACAAAAGCTGATTTTCCCAAGACTAGTCAAAACATGCAGAATGAGGGTTAAAAAATATATATTGATATTGCAGGAAACGTTGGGAGGGATTCAGAGGAATAAATTGAGCTCATGATAGCTCATTATAAATATCGCTCTATCTAGTTATGATTTGACTCATCAAGCAAGTGATTTGGGCACTCTAGCTATGAGAAAACATGGTTTTCCCAAGGTCACTCTAGAAGTATAGCAACTCTCCTATGGCACCTGTATTTTTGAAATTTCTCTAAAAAAATGATACCTGTGTAAAACCTGAATGAGGTTTTTCCTTCATGACCTATTATGGACAAATACCTCTCTCAATTTTTTCGAATTCATCTTTTTTTGGTCGGAAACATAGTTTGAAGCGAAACTGGCCCTGTGTGTGGCAAACGATTTGTCCCTTAGAATGACTTCTTGGAAAATGATGGAGGCATAATCTTTATGAGTTGTGATTGCTTCATAATTTCTTAATGACATCCCTTATTCCTCCTCTGCTCATATGTCTCTTTTCCATGGAAAAATCTAGCTCAGTGGGAGAGGAAATTAGGGTTTAGTGCTTGTGAACAATGATGACTTGGGCACCTTTGGGAAAAGACAACTCCCTTTGAAACTTGATCAATTGATGAACTAAAAACTATTTAAATTTTAAATTTTATGTGTTTCCATGTGGAAATGTGAGTTGGAATACTTTGGGAGACTGAATACTTATTACATTTGAATTGACATAAAATTACATGAATAAATAAAAATTACATCTTGGAATTAAACTCACACTTGAAATCAAATTAAAAATTTGGAAACCATCTTGGAGGTCATATTTACATGGTAAAGAGACACTATTGGGATCACTCTCATACTTTTTTGACCCTATGCAAATGAAATGGTGCATTTTTGGACCTTGAACAATGAAACCTAATGACCTAATGGGACCTTGAATGACCTGACTTCCATGGTTGATTTTAACTAATACAAGACATGGTGAAATGAGCTTTTCATAGGTGTTATTATGCTCAAGAAGACATGAAGGTGAATCAGAAAATGTGATTTTATGAGGGAGAGTGAAGCTTTATTGAGTAGGGCTACCATCAGTGAAACAATTTTTAGCATGAGCTAATGGAATGATATAAAAATTTCAGAGTGAGAGACCTAAAATTATAATGTAATGAGTGATTTTGATCACTGATGGTAGAATTCATATTCTAAAACTAACAAGGACTATGTTGTATGGTTCTCTGACATTTTGAGTAGTAGCAACTTTTCCTGATTGAGTGTGTTTGATCATTGGAGGCTTTTTTGCCTTGCTTGACTGACTTGTTCCTCAAGATATTGTACTTATTTGCTGAAAATATTCATAAGAATATGGTTCTATACTTGTCTCGTACCTTGATGTATTGATATTCACTATTATTTCCATTTTTATGTTCCATATTACTACTTTTCCTATTTTGGAATATTACAGCCAAAACAAGGGCCTTTGAAAGATAGTTGGGGCATTAAAAAACCCATAGGGAAGCACTCGATAGATTAATTCCCCCCATGGACATGTGAAGGTAGTCTTGTATTGATCCTCGGGTGCAATTTATATTTGGTTGTAACTGCTAAAACCATCTAAAAATGAAAAGTACTTTTTAGTGGCAAGGGTATATATCACCTGATCAACAAAAGGAAGGGGAAAATAATTCTTGAGAGTGGCCTTATTCAATTCTCTGCAATCACTACAAATGCACCATGTCCCATCTTTTTTGTAGAGTATCACCAATGGAGAGACCCATTGGCTATCACGTATAGGATAAATGAAATCAACATCTAAGATATTTTGTAATTCTTCTTTCACAACTTCTCCTAGCACGGGGTTCATGCGCCTTTGGGGTTGTCGAACTGGTTGGGATCCTTCCTGAATATAAATATGGTGAGTACAAGCTTTAGGAGGGATGCCTTTCATGTCCTCATAACTCCATGCAAAGGAATCAAGATGGTCTCGCAAAAAACTCACAAGAGACTCTTGTTGGGATGAATCTAGGTTTGAGCTTATATGTAAGGATTTGCCTAGAATAATCTCAACAAGAGTGGTTTTGGGTTCAAGAGTACAGGGAGGTGCTCCTAGAGTCCGTGGTAAATAAGGTTAATAATTGTAACTTTCTTGAAAATCTAGGCTAAATATTTGACGAAGTGAGTCAAAATTTGGCATTATATCTAGATTGTTTAAGAATTCTCGTATCTCACCCTCTTGAGTTGACTTGGTGTGATGATGTATCAAATAAATAGATTGAGTCTCCTCATCACTACTATATTCTAGCCATAAGGTATCTTGAATCTCCCATATAGATCTAGTAGGTGGATATAAGGTGACTTTCTTCCTATCATCTCCATCAGAAATGTACATATCACCATAACGACACCCAATATAAGCATCGAATGTGGCAAGCCATGGTCGTCCCAGGATAAAGGGATGTCCTCCAATCTAACACACCTTCTAGATTGATTTTAGATCTATATGCAAGTTCAAGCATAGTAGGGTTAGGATGAATATGAACCAACCCAATTTGATCCATGGTTTTCTTAGTAATAAAATTAATGGATGCCGCTATATCTATTAACACATTGGAGACAAGGACATCACCTATCTGAACAGAAACAATTGGGTTTCCAAGGTCGATATATTTTTCCATTTGTACACATCTTGTCATCAACTCGGTTGCAATTGCAACAAACTAAATGGTTTGAGGTTCTACTATTTTCCTTCCTAGCTTCTTAAGACAAATTTCCCTAATGATTTTTGTACATATGGGGATTTCTTTGATAGCCTGAAAAAAAAAAGACTTTTATAAAAATATTCCTAAGCCCATAAGCTAGAATAGACTCAGGAGTGGGGTCATTCTTCTCCATGACTAGCCTCTCTGGGTATGGAGGCCAGTTTGAAGAAGAATATCGTAAAATATTTGAAGGTGTAGGGATCGGTTTAATGGAGAGATATCCTTTCGAAGGATTGGGAGTTTCCTCCTCACCTTTCTCCTCGATAACCACCATAGGTTGTTTTTTTTTTCTGGTTTTACTACCCTCCTCAATCTCAATTTAAGTTCGTTGACCCCAACTGACATGGTCAAATAAATGGATGGGGGGAGTGGTCCAATGCAATGAATAATTTATACTTCCTTATTATTGGCATTTGGTACTGGTTGAGGAGGCAGTTGGGGTGGTCGAAAAGGTGGAGGTAAAGGTAATGGTGGCATTGGTTGACTATGTTGAGGTAAGGTTAGTAATGATGGTTGTGGCATAGGATAAGGTGCATATGTAGGAGGATATTATTGCATTGGTGCAGGATAGGGATAATGAGGATGGGTTTATCCCTTCTATCCTTGTTGGCAAGGTTGAGGATATTTCCCATATGAAAAGTGATTCGCATGCCACCAAGGTTGAGAGTGATTTGCATTATGATAGGAATATGATGTTGCATAATAACCAAAAAAATGTGGTGCATGTTCATGAACCATACCTGCACCTACCTGAGGCCAATTTTTTCACGCTCCCATAGCATGCAATGGCTCAGATTTATATTTATCTCCTTCAAATGTTGCTTTCAATCCTTGTATAGAAGGGCACTCCTCGGTAGTATGTTTTCATGTACAAATCACACATTTATTAACACCTTTAACATCAGTAGCACATTCTCTTAAAAGATGCTCAGTTCCTACACTTTCGACAATAAATAGACAATTACTCTTGTTCTTCTACAAGTTTTTTTTGAAATTTCATAGAGTCTATTTTTTTGCTAACGGTGTTCATTATTTCAATTTTCATATTTTCCATTTTATTCTCCAAACCAATTATCATAGCATCTATAGATCTAAGTTTATTATTTATACTTCAAACTCCTCTATCGTGTTAGCACCCTGTAATTAGCAAGATTGGAAAAATTCCAACTGCAGGGAGAACATTATTTCAACCACTTGGGGATTCTAGGATCTAGCCCTCCTGAATCTGGAGACGGATCTCTCCAATAAGTGCAAAGATGGATTTGTCTTTGGAGTTTTGGATAATGATATTAGGCTAGTTATGAAGGCCAAGGGTTTTTTTTGTTTTTGGATGGTTGAGCATGATTACTGTTTGAGGTGGAAATTTCTAAGTGCAAAAAGTTTCAAAGGTGAGAAGTTGCAAGCAAATAGAACAAGCTTTGGCCAGGAAGATAGATAATTTTAGGTTTTAGTCCATTGGGCTATGGAGTCATAATAGGGTTTAATTGAAACAACAAGAGGCAAGAGTGGTCCATGGGGAAAGTCATCTTTGTCTAAGGATCTCTTTGAAATTTTATTTATGGAATGGAATTAGACAAAAAGAAGGGGAATTAAACAGATGAAGAACAAAGAGTAGCCTAGGATCTTGTAAGTACTTTGAAACTAGCCAGCCTTTGACAAACACTTAAGAAAGACATGAAAGTAAACTAGGATCTAGTAAGTACTTTGAAACTAGCCAGCCTTTGATACACTTTCAATAGAAAACATACAAAAACAAAGGGAAAAACAAATGATAACAAAGGATGGTCTAAGATCCGGTAAGTATTTCTAAACTAGCCAGCTTTTAACACATTCCAAGGGAAACATTCAGACAATCTTTGGGGATAAAACTAGGACTACGACACACGATATCTTCCTTAGTTCATATCTACTTAACATGAAATGAAAGTAACATCCAAGAAAAATATTCAGCTAAAACAATAAGACGAGGGAACGCCAGCATTCCTATGCTTAAATTGAATTAAATCATTCCTAAATAACACAGATTGGAAGAAAACATTCAGATAAATATTTTCAGTCAGAGAAGAGTACTGGTATACAGCAGGTCCTAACTCTATGCATCCTATTCTTTATAAGAGAAGATGAACACAGTGAATACAGAAACAAAATAACAAGTCACAATGAGAAAAACATCACCATCAACATAGACCAGGATCCCATAAATCAGCTTGTATTGATGCTCCAAACCAGTTACAGCTTTAAGTCTAATGCTTTTGTTTAGAAATCATCTACACATCTCAGCCTAAATTATCTATCACAAGCAAAGCTCCAAGGCTAGTGAACACTATTTACAGGTAGAATTCTCAAGCTCAATTACATTTCAATGTTTAGTAGCCAACTCAACCAACCCCTCTCTCATCTTCTGCAGGAGTATTTATAGAAGAATGAGGAGGTGAGATCTAAAAAAGATCTCCAAATATAATTAATACAGACTTAATGGCTTCTCGGCCTTTGGGGGGCTCGATGAAGAAGCTTACATAGGTGTCCTCAGTATTAAATAATTTAGATTAAGATTTAAGCTCGGTGGGAGCTCTTTTTGACTTTTGAGGCTCTGTGTAATATCAAAGTAATTCTGCCGATATTTTTCATTAAGTTTATTCACAGAATTAACTTCTCTGGCTGCGCTGAGGAAAATACCTGATCTTGATCAATAACTTCGGCCTCTGTTTGAATGCTTTGAGGCACAGGTGGCACTGTGGTAGCTGGGAGGAATCAATTTGCCTTAGATGTGGCGATGGAGGCTTTCCGTCTGATGAACCTTTATGATTTTTCTATTAACTGTGTTTTAATTCGGGATTAGGCTTTTGATAAACCATCTTAGACGTAATCCCCAAAAATCTGTCTTCAATCTTCTGTTCTGTTGTGTTTCTGTCTTCGACACTGATACTCTTTGATTTGTGCCTGATTCACTGTGTTTGTTGGTGTGCAGGGCTGCGCAGGGGTCGTGTGGCATCAATGCCTCATGAATTATTGATGAAACATGGAGTTGAACCCTGAGAATGATTTCCTTTGGTGAATCGAAGGTGGGAGGATCGTCACCCTCTGCCTTTGAATTTTCTTCAGACATAGCGGAAAAAACCACTGGAACCCTGCAAAATATGAACAATGTCATAAAATCCTGCATATATAGGTTTACTACTACAAAGGACATGTGGGGAGAGCATGACCGTTGGATGGCATCATCCAATGGTCGATATTTATTAGAGGAGGACAAAGGGAAGGCGGAAGAAGAATTTAAATCAGAGCCGTCGATCGTGCAGAGATCGACAGTCAGGAGTGGAGGTGATTAAATAACGTGAAGGGGTCACATTCTTTTGGAAAAATAAAATAAAAAGTGGAGAAAAAGGTATAAAACCTTTGTTTTGGCGAAAAATGGTTGAAAAATGAGTGGGGAGCTTGGGACGAACGTGGGCCATCGAATGAGATCGGCCCACGCGATCAACGGTGGAGATCAGGTACCTCAAAACCTTAGAAAGATGCCCCAGACTTCAAAACCTTAATTAAACCACACTGTATAATTATTTCGGGTCACAAAATAGGCTTGTTGGCTATGTGCGGAGCGATGGAGTGTGGGTCGTCGATCTTCAAATCAGATCGACGGTGGAGATGTTTTAAATAACCGCGTCGTACCTTCGCTTATCACATGAGATTATTCAGAGCGCGATCATCATCTAATGAGTGGCCTCAGATCGAACGGCGTGCATCGATATCGCGCTCACTCCACATCTGACCTTTAACGTCCAGGGAAAATGGTATCGTCATACCGCCCAAGCCACGTGTCGTTCGGCAGTGTTTATCGCTACCGATCAGGGAAAACCGCTTTCCTCTCGAAAGCGGTGCGATCAACCCACCCGGTTTTGAATAGTTAATGACCGAAAAATATTTAAAACCCAAAAATTTAATATAGCAAAGGTTTAAGCTTTTGGGGAAGAAAATGTATTTGCAATACGATTCGGCACCCTTCTGCAGGGCCGTGGGTTATATGGAAAGAAATATGACCGGGGGTTTTATGCACAGGGCTAGTCGGCATCGGAGATTGGTTTAAACAAAGATAGTGTGCTCGGTGAGTTTCTTCGATGCGATAAGCGCTTAAAGGTTTAGCGCCTGGTTCCAGCACCAGGGCATATGGAGGGGAAGGGTTTTGGACTTAGCCCAAGGGACTTAACCTTTACACAAAAAATGTATTTTTATGAAGTTTTCAATGTTTTTTCAAGGGTGGTGAGAGTTTAGATTAAGGCAAAGAATGAGTCTTAAACCTTAACAAAGGGGTTTTGATGGAGGGAAAAAGGGAAAACATGAAAAATGAGGTATTTTTTGGGGAATAAAGGGATAAGAATGAGGTTAGTTTTGGAAGTGGAAGGAATGGGGAAAATGGTGCTTGCAGCAGTATTATGTCTTTGAAATCAGCGGGATTTCTGAATGTAAAATGAGCACAACAACGAAGATTTGGACAGAGGCATGAAGCCTTCAAAAGTCTTCAAGAGCCAACACTTTTTAGCAATAAAATTTGTTCCTTGAAAACTCCAAAAATGATTTAGCCACCTTTTGGTATAACAAATTTTATAGGTGGCTAACAGTGTCTCCACTTGGGGATGGTGCCTTCTTGAAGGCATCAAGAACTTCAGACTCGCATTCTCTGGGAAGATGACCTGTGCCTCATCCATTGGGCTACTCTTCCTTTGCTGGGATTATCTTGCTCTGAAAATATATTAGTAGCCATAAAAACAATGGACCTTTCAACACAAGCTTTCTACCTACCCAATCCTACAGATCTAACATTTTTTTCTTCATTAGAGTGCACTTGGATTGGCAAACTCTTTTACAACATTTTATTCTTTTGAAAGCAGGAAATCTAATCTATTTCTACTCCTTATTTCTCCATGGACTCAGATTAAACTGTTGAGCCCATATGATTCTCTACCTAATCTACCATCTGTTGGGATTAAACTATCCAACAGGTTTTATTCACTAAATTCTACAACAAAAATTTAAAAGAAGCCAATTCAAGATTAAGCTATTTGACTTGTTGTGATCTATGGCATAAAAACAAGCTGCACATAGACATTTATTCTGCAGAAAATTAAATCAAAATGGAAGGCTTAGGGTCTAAAATTTCAAAGCATTTCCTTCATCTTTTTTACAGCTCTGTTTTGACTTTTGTTTTGAGTTGTCTTTCCTTTGGAAACTGGTTAAGATTTTGAACTAACTAGAACCAGATTTACATCTTTCTTGACTCAGAATTTGAAACAGATTTGAGTCACTCTCTTTGGAGACTCAGGTTCAGATTTTGAATGTGTTTTAACCTTTAATTTCTAGCCTAAACTATCTACTGATAAGCCAAGATTAAATAGTTTGGCAAGTCGAATTCACTATCCTATCAGAAGAAAATTTAAAACTAATTAGTAAAGATTAGGCTGTTTGACCAACTAGAAGTGTGTTTTTCAAGAGTGGCATTTAAGATTGCACACTTTCAGATTTGTTTCTCTTTTTGGTATGGGGCTATACCTTTTGTTTTTACAATCTTCCCTCTTTTCTTTCTTTCTTTGTTTTTGTGTTTTTTTATTTTTATAACTTTGAATGCGATGATGGGTGAAGTATTTATAATGGAAAAAGATAAAAAGGCTTTCAGAACATGAAATATATCAAGAGAATTAATGCTTAAGCATCCTGCCATTGACAGGACCCCCAAACAATTCTGCTCCATTCAACTCTTGTAAGAAATAGGCATTGTTTCCAGCAGCTGAATGAATAGAGTAAGGGCCAAGGCATAAGTTGTCAAATTTTCCATGCTTGCCCTTGTCTTCCCTCCTTGAGTCCCACTTCAAAACTTTATCCCCAATATTGAAATTTCTAGCCTTTGTTCTTTTGTCAAAAAGCTTTTTAATGCTGTCCTGCTTCTGCAATGCTCTGTCATAAACCTCCTCTCTGGTTTGCTGAAGATGAATTGTTTGATTTATCCTTCTGATCATATCATCATCTTCAGTTTGCAACTCTTGAATCCGTTTCATCACTGGTACACCAAGGCTGGTTGGAAAGATTGAATCGGTACCATACACAAGCTGGAAAGGTGACATACCAATAGATTTCTTCAAATTCAATCTGTCAGCCCAAAGTGCATGAACTAGCTTTGTGTGCCAAGACTTTTTTTTGTCCTCCAACAGTTTCTTGATTATGTTCACTAAAATCTTGTTTGAGGATTCTGCAAGTCCATTACCTTGAGGGTAATAGGCCGTGGAATGCCCCAATGTTATCTTATATCTGTGACAGAACTCAACCATCCTCTTTGATCCAAATGCTGCTGCATTATCAGTGATGATCTTAGTAGGACAGCCAAATCTAGAGAGAATGTTAGTCTCCATGAAATTTATAATAACAGAATCATTGGCCTGCCTACAAGGAATGGCTTCTATCCACTTAGTGAAATAGTCTGTGGCAGTGAGAATCCATCTATGTTGAGTAGAAGATGGTGGATGGATTTCACCTATGAAGTCAAGTCTCCACTGTTGAAATGGAGCTTCAACAGTGATTGGATGCAGAGGTAGGGGTATCAGTTTTATTTTGCCTTCAAAAAGTTGACATTTATGACAGGATATGATCATCTTGTTGACATCATGAAAGAGAGTAGGCCAATAGAAACCAGCCCTCAAAATTTTGTTGACTGTTGTCTTCCAGTACAAATGACCTCCACACTCTCCTTCATGCAACTCGTGATTAACCTTCTCTGCATCACACTCAGGCAAACATTTAAGCAATACACCACTTGCATTTTTCCAATAAAGACATTTATCTATAATGCAATAGTTTACAGCTTTTAACTTTAGGAATCTTGCCTTTGTCTTTGTCAAACCAGGAGGTGTATTTAAAATAAGCAGAACATAAATAATATTATCATACCAAGAGGAATTCATAAATTGGTCTTCACCAATGGGAGTTGATATTTCCTCTCGATCATCAAAAGCGTTAATCATATTTGTATCCAGAACTTCAAAATTTGATTCAGCCATCAATCTAACTAGACCTTGGCCTTTGATCAGCTTAGTGGGTTTTATCTCTAAGTCATATTCAAGGATAACAGCGATCCACTTACCTCTCTTACCATCTGGGTCCTGTGTTATAATGTCTTTAACAACTGAGTTTGGGACAAAGGCAATGATGTGTGAATGAAGGATGTATACTCTAAAGTCTTTTAAAGATTTAACCAAAGCAAACCCTTGCTTCTCCATAATTTTATACTTCAAAGGGGCATCCCTCAATGCCTTACTAAAGAATGCAATAGGCTGCTCTTGTCCTTGTGGATTTTTCTGTAAAATGATAGCATCTATGGTATGTTTTGATGCAAACGAAAAAATATAAAAATATTTTGAAAAATCAGGAATTATTAGAACCGGTGTTTTGGTTAACATTTGTTTCACCAACTCAAAGGACTTCTTTGCTTCCAAGGTCCATTTTACCCCTTGCTCCTTCTTCAACATGTTTGTGATATTTCTAAGAAGCTCAGCCAAGTTGGGGATGAACCTTCTCAAAAATTTAATATTTCCAATGAAAGATTGCAACTCCTTGATGTTCAGAGGATGAGAGATTTGCAATATGGCCTCAATACTTTTGGGATCTACCTTAATACCCTCTTCTGAAATGATGTGCCCAAGAAGTTTACCTTCTTGGAGCCCAAACAGTGTTTTCTTAGGGTTTAAAGATATCCCAAACTTTCTGCATTTCTCGAAAAATTTTCTTAAATGTTCTAAGTGCTCTTCATCTATTTTTGAAAACACAGTAACATCATCAAGGTATATAATGATGAAGAAGCCCAGTTCTTCCGAGAATGCTATGTCCATGGCTCTCTAAAAAGTTGCTCCAGCATTCATTAGACCAAAGGGCATTTTCACATACAAGAAAGTGCCCCATGGTGTAGTAAAGGTTGTCTTTAATTGATCAGTAGGGTGGACTACAATCTGATTGTACCCTGAGTAGCCATCAAGCAAATAAATTCTTCTAGACCCTACCACCCTTTGTAAAATATGATCCATTTTAGGTAAAGGGTAGTTTTCTTTTAATGAAGCTTTTTTTAAGTCTCTAAAGTCTATACAAAGCCTGATTTCTCCAGTTTTATTCCTAACCGACACCAAATTAGACACCCACTCAGAATATCTAATAGGGACAATAATATCAGCTTCATACATTTTCATGATCTCCTTCTGAACCAAAGGCAGTTGCACAGGGTTTATTCTGCGTAGTTTTTGTTTGAATGGTTTTTGGTTTTCTTTGAGGGGAATTTTGTGTTGTATTATTTCAGTGTCATAGGATTTAAGATCTTCGTAACTCCATGAAAAAACATCAGAAAATTCTTTAAACAACTCTATGTATTTGAGTTTAATGTGAGCTGGTAAAGTTTTAGACAGTTTGATCATTTTCAGTTTAAACTCACTGCCTATATTGCACTCTTCCACTTCAGTCTCTACAGGTTCCAGTTTTGGCTTTTTGGCCACATCGTTAAAATCAAACAACTCTTCTAAAGGGGCCAGACCCTTAGGAAAACTTTGATCTCTTGACTGCAAGGTTTCCAACTCTTCTGTTTTTAATTCAGCAGTCAATTCTGCTTTGTTTTCAAGTTTGTTGGTCAGAAAATTAATATTGACAAGCTCAGGAGATGGCTCTTCTTCACCAAGAAAACTTTATTCACTGCAGTCGGTTTCATAATCTGAGTCCGAACTGTGTAGTTCGAATTCATTTCTGAATTGCATGAAGTCTTCTATTTGTTTGTCTTCGTCAAACACCTACCAATAATTTTATTATCAGGCACGGCTGGTCTAAATTTTATCTAATTTCTACAGTCTTTGGTTTCATGTGGAGTTAAGCATGTTCTAGCTGCAAAGGCTAAATTGTGGGAGGCAATATTTCTTTTTCTCAAGACAAAAATCAGTTTGGACTCCTCTAATGTTTTTAAAAGGTCCATGACATCGTTTTGGTAGGCCCTAAGTCTAGGATGATTTGCGTTATATTCCCCATTGACTTGCCTAATGACTAACTCTGAATCCCCATATACATTGATTCTTTTGACTCCTAATTTTTTCAAAAAACGTAAGCCTAAGAGAAGGGATTCATATTCTGCTATGTTGTTAGAACACTAAAAATTCAATTTGTAAGAAATACTTTCTGTGTGGTTGCTTTCAGTGTTACAGATCTAGACACCTGCACCAGCGTTAGTTTTAGTGCATGACCCATCAAAATACATACTCCACAGAGGATTGTTTTCGGTTTCATCTTGGTTACTGTCCTCTTCAACTACCGTGCTTTCTGATTGTTGTGGAATCTCAGCACTTAGTTGTATTTGTTTCAACTCCTTGGGTTTTTTTTTGTGTTGAGGGTTATTTTCTTGACTGTCAAGGTTTAAGAGCAATGGACGAATGACTTGTAGCTCAAGACCTGTGTTTTGTTTGCTAGAGTTTACAGGTTCAGCAAACTATTATGACACTCCTACATTATCCTCTTCTTCCTCCCTACCGGCCATTAATTCTGTTAAATTGACTTGTTCACTAAGTGTTTCATCATTGAAAAGGATATATGAATCGAGGCCTGTGTTTACAGAATACATAGGAGAATTTTTTGGTCTGTCTTGACTTGTAACTTTGTATTGCATATGAGACTCCTTATAAAGTCTTCTAGTCTGGTTGAAAACAGGGATAGTCGCATAGGTCATGTCCATTTGCATAGTCCCTTATAACTTAGCCCCCAAAGATCTTGATAATAACATTCCATACTTTGGGGGCACATTAGCCACAACAATATCCATGACTAAGCATTTGGCTAGAATCTGGGCTAAGTTAACGCAGAGGTCTTTGATTAATCCTAAACATTTCACTCTGCTTGAGTCAAAGGAGTAAAGGTCTTTGTAAGGTCTGTTGATTTCTAGACCAAGGCTTTCCATCACAGCTTTAGGCATTAAATTATGAGAAGCCCCAGAATCATGCTTAGCGTTGTGAATTTTTTTTTCATGAACGTTTAAACTTACATAAAAGGGAGGAACATGTCCCTCTTGATATCTACCTTCAATCTTAGGACCAAAAATAAGCTCTGGCTGGTCATCATTAAGATTGACTGTGTCATTATTCTCTTCAATGTTTAAAGCCTTTAAAATTTGGGTCCTATATACATTCTGGGCAGCTAACTCAGTAAGGGGAACAGAGATTTTGATCTTTGAAATTTCCTGCTCTAGGCTGAAAGGAATTTGGTTCTTTGAAGAACTTGTCTCATCCTTACTAGCTGCTAGTCTATCAGTAACATCAGCTTGCTGATTTGTTTTTTTTTACATTTGACAAAATGGTTTTAACATGAGTACTAGCTGAAGTGTTAGTACTACTAAGGTCTGCACTCTGTTTTTTATTGTTTTGAGTGCCTTTCTCTCTACCCTTATCAGAATTAACAACTACTGATTGTCCTTCTGTTTGACAACTTTAGGCTTGGTTGTAGTGTTGTTTTGTGAATATTTTTCAGAGGTTTTGGTGTTGGGAGTTTTTTGACTGGTTTTTCTTCTAAGGTCATATTCTCTTTGAGATTCTATGATGATGTTTTCCATGTCTTGATAATAATTTTCATCATCATCTCTTTTGTCATCATAAGGTGTATAGAGACCTTGTTTTCTATCGTAATGAACCTCAAAGTCATCATCATCTACCCCCAGTATGTTGATATCATCTTCTTCTGTTATCTCATATGTTTCCTCAACCTCACTTACATAGTTTTGATGAAAGGGAGGAGTGATCTGTTGATCATCTTCTATGGGTCTGTTTGGAGGTTGGTTCCTTCTAAAATTATGATTCTGGTTCTGGTTTCTATTTTGAGGAGTAGCTTGGTTTTGGTTGGCTTGTGCTCTCTCAAGGGTGCTCATTTTATTTATCATCTCTTCCATCATTCTCTCCATCTTTGAGTTGGAAGTAGAGGGTGTAGACTCCTCTCTAAATGACACTCTCTTTTCATTTTTCATTCTTGCTCTCTTCTCCATCAAGTTGACTTCCACAGAAAGAGCACCTTTTTGCATCTCTTCAAGAGTTGCAGGATCTCTCTCTCTCTCAGTTGATAGGCCATATCAAGTTCAAACCCTTCAAGAAACTTGTTTAAAGCTGAGCCTTGTGGAGGTTTTATATCTGGGGAAAGTGCATTATATACACTATTAAATTTGGTACAATAAGCTTGTACACTTTCCCCGGTGTTTCTATGGAGGTTCTTGTAATCAGAAAGGACTTGGAGAGGATTCTTCTTTACTTCCCATTTGTTTAATAATGTCTGATGGAAAGCTTGGAGATCATTGATAATATGGGGCGTTAAGCCTTTAAACCATTTTCTTACTTCTCCCCCTAAGCTCTGAGCAAAAAATATAAGCTTGACAGAATCATCATCAATTTCATTTCTGTCAAAGTATTCATTCATCTTATCCACATGTTGTGATGCAGTTGCAGCATTACTAACATCATACAATGGAATTTTGGACTGATAGTCTTGTGGAATATTGACTAATGGTACAGGAAGGACTAAGGGAGCATACCATGCTGCCATGATATGTGGTGGGGGTGGATTCACAAGAGGTGTATTAACAAGAGGGAAAGTGGGCTGGAATGGAGTGGTTTGAACAGTGGATGTAGGGTGAGCCGAAGTGGATGGACCAGGAGTAGATTGTTGAGCTGATCTTGGATGAGAGACACCTAAGTTGTGAAGGAAATATAAATTAGGAGGTGTTGTTTCTCTACTACCGGGATGTTCACTTGTTTCAGGAGATGAAAGTGAAGACTCAAAATCTAATTGATCTAAATCATCAAGAGACCTAGTTCTAAAGGGATTTTCTAAGTCAACTTGTGATTGTTGTAGAGCTGAAAGATTTTCAGGAACTGAATTAGCTCTAAAGGGTGATCTGGAAACAGTTGAGAATTTAATCCTAGGAGACTTCCTAAGAATACTTTCTGGGTTATCAACTATCTCAGGTGGATCAGGGTCAGGATAGGCTCTAGTGTGAATCTTTCTAGGAGCCACTATGCTTTGTTTTTCAGACCCAAATAAACAAGAAAAGTTCAACCAGGTATGACAGTCTTTAAAAGGTCAACTAATCTGTTTACACAAATTCTAATTCTATACCTCTAACTGAGTTTGAATGATATTACAATAATAAGGGTTCTTCCCAGTGGAGTCTTAAGGTCTGTTCAGGATTGTGGAGTTGCCAAGTGGAATTTTTTAGCTCCTAGGGAGGTAAAAGGGCTTATGGTCCACCACCATGTTTATTGAATACCAATCTGAAATATTTTTGGATTTTCTGACTTATTTTTTAGTTGTGTGGTTTCTAAGAATGTCCTAAATCTGTTTCAAAACTTAGCTACAGTTATGAGAGAAAAGACAGTCCACTCTTATGGCTAAGCTGGTTGATTTTTCAAGGTTAGATAAAGTATTATGAGAATCCTAGGTTCTACCTAGTTTGTCACTGATTCAAACAAGTTTCATCATGATTACCATTTCTTGGTAGTGCTTGAAAAGGCTGCTTTTACTCACAAGGTTTTATGAAGTTTTTAAGGGAACCTAAGGTGAAAATTCAACTTCGTCCCCAGCGGAGTCGCCATAAATGTTAGTTCCTGGTGGCTCAGCTGGTTGATATAACAAATGTTCTTTGAACCAAATCTCTGATGACCTATGATTACCTTAAAACGCGGATTTCTCAGAAATTCCCCAGCGAAGTCGCCATAAATGTTAGCACCCTGTAATTAGCAAGATTGGCAAAAGTCCAACTGCAGGGAGAACATTATTTCAACCAATTTGGGATTCTAGGATCTAGCCCTCCTGAATCCAGAGAGGGATCTCTCCAATAAGTGCAAAGATGGATTTGTCTTTGGAGTTTTGGATAATGATATTAGGCTAGTTATGAAGGCAAAGGGTTTGTTTTTTTTTTGGATGGTTGAGCATGATTACTGTTTGAGGTGGAAAGTTCTAAGTGCAAAAAGTTTCAAAGGTGAGAATTTGCAAGCAAATAGAACAAGCTTTGGCCAGAGAGATAGATAATTGCAGGTTTTAGTCCATTGGGCTATGGAGTCATAATAGGGTTTAATTGAAACAACAAGAGGCAAGAGTGGTCCATGGGGCAAGTCATCTATGTCTAAGGATCTCTTTGAATTTTGATTTATGGAATGGAATGAGACAAAAAGAAGGGGAATTAAACAGATGAAGAACAAAGAGTAGCTTAGGTCCTGGTAAGTACTTTGAAACTATCCAGCCTTTGACAAACACTTAAGAAAGACATGAAAGTAAACTAGGATCTGGTAAGTACTTTGAAAATAGCCAGCCTTTGATACACTTTCAATAGAACACATATAAAAACAAAGGGAAACACAAATGATAACAAAGGATGGTCTAAGATCTGGTAAGTACTTCTAAACTAGCCAGCGTTTAACACATTCCAAGGGAAACATTCTGACAGTCTTTGGGGATAAAACTAGGACCAGGGCACACCATATCTTCCTTAGTTCATCTCTACTTAACATGAAATTAAAGTAACATCCAAGAAAAATATTCAGCTAAAACAATAAGACGAGGGAACGCCAGCATTCTTATGCTTAAACTGAATTAAATCATTCCTAAATAACACAGATTGGAAGAAAACATTCAAATAAAGATTTTCAGTTAAAGAAGGGTACTGATATATAGCAGGTCCTAACTCTATGCATGTTGTTCTTTATAAGAGAAGATGAACACAGTGAAGACAGAAACAAAATAACAAGTCACAATGAGAAAAACATCACCGTCAACATAGACCAGGATCCCATAAATCAGCTTGTATTGATGCTCCAAACCAGTTACAACTTTAATTCTAATGCTTTTGTTTAGCAATCATCTACACATCTCAGCCTAACTTATCTATCACAAGCAGAGCTCCAAGGCTAGTGAACACTATTTACAGGTAGAAGTCTCAAGCTTAATTACATTTCAATGTTCAGTAGCCAACTCAACCAACCCCTCTCTCATCTTCTGCAGTAGTATTTATAGAAGAATGAAGAGGTGAGATCTAAAAAATATCTCCAAAGATAATTAATACAGACTTTATGGTTTCTCGGCCTTTGGGGGGCTCGATGAAGAAGCTTACATAGGTGTCCTCTGTATTAAATAATTTACATTAATATTTAAGCTCAGTGGGAGCTCTTTTTGACTTTTGAGGCTCTGTGTAATATCAAAGTAATTATGCCGATATTTTGTCATTAAGTTTATCCACATAATTAACTTCTTCGGCTGCGTTGAGGCAAATACCTGATCTTGATCAATAACTTCGGCCTTTGTTTGAATGCTTTGAGGCACAGATGGAACTATGGTTGCTGGGAGGAATCAATTTGCCTCAGATGTGGTGGTGGAGGCTTTCTTTCTGATGAACCTTTATGATTTTTCTATTAACTATGTTTTAATTGGGGATTAGGCTTTTGATAAACCATCTTAGATGTAATCCCCAAAGATATGTCTTCAATATTCTGTTCTTGTGTGTTTTCGTCTTCGACACTGATACTCTTTGATTTGTGCCTGATTCACTATGTTTGTTGGTGTGCAGGGTTGCGCAGGGGTTGTGTGGCATCAATGCCTCATGAATTGTTGATGAAACATGGAGTTGAACCCTGCGAATGATTTCATTTGGTGAATCGAAGGCGGGAGGATCGTCACCCTATGCCTTTGAATTTTCTTCAGACATAGCGGAAAAAACCACTGGAACCCTGCAAAATATGAACAATGTCATAAAATCCTACATATATAGGTTTACTGCTACAGAGGACATGTGGGAAGAGCTGTCAAGATTTATTAGAGGAGGACAAGGGGAAGGCGGAAGAATAATTTAAATCGGAGCCGTCGATCGCGCAGAGATCGATGGTCGGGAGTGGAGGTGAATAAATAACGTGAAAGGGTCACATTATTTCGGAAAAATAAAATAAAAAGAGGAGAAAAAGTTTTAAAACCTTTGTTTCGATGAAAAATGGTTGAAAAATGAGTGGGGAGCTTGGGACAAACGTGGGCCATCAGATGAGATCAGCCCACGCTATCAACGGTGGATATCAGGTACCTCAAAACCTTAGAAACATGCCCCAGACTTCAAAACCTTAATTAAACCACAATGTATAATTATTTTAGGTCACAAAATAGGCTTGTTGGCTATGCGCGGAGCGATGGAGTGTGGGTCGTCGATCTGAAAATTAGATCGACGGTGGAGATGTTTTAAATAACTGCATCGTACCTTCGCTTATCGCATGAGCTTCTTCAGAACGCGATCACCGTCCGATGAGTGGCTTCAGATCAGACGGCGCACATCGATATCGCGCTCACTCCACATCTAACCTTTAACGTCCAGGGAAAATGGTATCGTCATACTTCCCAAGCCACGTGTCGGCCGGTGGTGTTGATCACTACCGATCGGGGAAAACCACTTTCCTCTCGAAAGCGATGCGATCAACCCGCCCGGTTTTGAATAGTTAATGACCGAAAAATATTTAAAACCCAAAAATTTAATATAACAAAGGTTTAAGCTTTGGGGGCGGAAAATATATTTGCAATACGGTTCGGCGCCCGTCTGCAGGGCCGTGGGTTATATGGAAAGAAATATGACCGAGGGTTTTATGCACAAGGCTAATCGGCATCGGAGATTGGTTTAAACAAAGATAGTGTGCTCGGTGAGTTTCTCCGACGCGATAAGCTCTTAAAGGTTTAGCGCCTGGTTCCAGCACCAGGGCGTATGGAGGGGAAGGGTTTTTTACTTAGCCCAAGGGACTTAACCTTTACGAGAAAATGTATTTTTATGAAGTTTTCAATGTTTTTTCAAGGGTGGTGAGAGTTTTGATTAAGGAAAAGAATGAGTCTTAAACCGTAACAAAGAGGTTTTGATGGAGGGAAAAAGGGAAAACATGAAAAATGAGGGATTTTGTGGGGAATAAAGGGATAATAATGAGGTTAGTTTTGGAACAAAGGAAGGGGGAAAATGGTGCTTGCAGCAATATTATGTCTTTGAAATCAGCAGGATTTATGAATGTAAAATGAACACAACAACAAATATTTGGACAGAGGCATGAGGCCTTCAAAAGTCTTCAAGAGCCAACACTTTTTAGTAGTAAAATATGTTCCTTGAAGACTCCAAAAATGATTAAGCCACCTTTTGGTATAAAATTTTTTATAGGTGGCTAACATATCGTATCTAGATTGGTTCCATGAGAGCTTCCTGCACAAGTCACAAATCCAATCAAAAGCTTTTTGAGAAATATCCCCTTGTCCTAAAAAAATCAAATTGTTTCCAGCATCATCAGTAAGCCCACGTAAGAATAAGGTTCTGACAGTACTTGGATCAAATTTGTCTTCCAAGGTCTCATCATCACTTTGCACAATAGTGAAGATCTCATCCTGCATTTCTGTAGTTTTTCAATATTCCTGATATTTGAACAAAAAGAATCTCTTCATCTGTTCCCAAGAATCTATCGCATTCCCCCCAACCCCATGAACCAACACAAGTCTAAATATTTTAGAGTTGCAGGTAATAATTTTAACTTCTTAGCATCTGTAGAGTAATTATAGCTTCTACATAATATATCAAATTCGAATAAGAAATAATAGGGGTCCTCATGTACCTTTCCATGGAAACGAGGAAGATTTGATGGTGGAATGTTATTTATTTTCACAACTATATATGGATACATGATTGGAAATCTAAAGGTGGATTGCTCCTCATTTACTTGATTCTAGCCAGTCCCCTCAACATGGTCCTCGTGATCTTCCATTTTTGTACCTCCAATCAAACCACTCTCAATAGAATGAGAAGGTTGACTATGGCTCAAATAATTTTGAATTCCAATATTTCCCTTCTTCCCCTGGGTTGGTTGTGTCACCCCCGAACTACTATTTCTAGAGTCCAAGTGGACAGTTCCTGCGTGATGAGTCTGTGTTTTTTTGGACTTTATGCCTGCAAAAGAAGGCCCAATATGAGAAAAAGTTTCAGATTTATCAATGTTTCTTTGGCCCTTATTGGGCTTCAGATCCTTACCCTTTTTAGGCATTCATCTTAAAATAATCAAACCAAAAATGATAAAACTTAAAAGTACAGGAAATAAAATCTCAAATCAATTTCTGCAAGTAATAAATCAACACTAACAAGAATCCTTCAGGCATTAAAAGCACACTACACAAAAAATGAAGCAGACTTACCCCTACTACAAAAAATCATAAAGTTATTACCAAATATTCAACGCATCGCGGAAACAACACCAAAATGTTAGGTGTCGGAGTTGTAACTAGACAAAATCCTTCAACACTTAATTGTCAATCCAGGGCTTTGTATGCTTTGTGGTGTAGCATGGGAAACACAAAGACTAATTGGGTAAAATTTCATTAACTCTACTTATATACTTCTAATTACACTTGCATAATCGAAAGAATGGAAAGTGTATAAGACCAAATGAATTCTAGTACTGGAATCAATAAAAGAAAATACTTGCTAGAATCAAATGAAAGGAGCTTGAATGAATAGAAAACAATCCTGGTAAATGAAAGAAGAGACAAAAAATCTGTGTGACTAAGTATGAATGTATTAAGAGATAGAGGAAATAACTAGATTGATAGTGATGCCTTCCTTTGTTACAAGTCTTCCATTCTTGGGCTAGACCAACGTTCCTACATCACAACAATGTTCATGTACTGGAACATAGTTCCTGCACTGGAACGATATTCTTGTGCTAAAGCGTTGTTCATGTACCAGAAATGTATTCGGTTCCTGCACTGAATTTTTTTATTGTTCTCAATCACTTGCATAAAGCTTAAAGAGTGCCAATTGTAGATCAATTCAATATAAATCAGAGAAAGGTACAAAATCGTAAATGAACCATTCAAAACAACATAATTATCACTATTCACTCATTCGATAAATAAAAACATTGCAAGAATTGAAAGAGAATTATGTCATAAGATAGTTTATTTATGAAGAGATAAATGTTTTATTCCAAGAGACATAACATATGTTAGAGCGATGTCACTATATGAGCAATATTTATATCCTTTTAATATGAACGGGTCTTTGCAACAAACCTCAGTTGTTTCCACAAGAGAGCTAGGACAAGTACAAACTCAATTGTGTGAACAGGGTTTCACCAATGCACAGGAAATGTAAATAAACCAAATAATATAATCCCTAAGTGGTACAAAATTCCTGGAAGTATAAACTCATTATTGGGAATGAAACACATTGTTGCTTAATAGAAATAAAACAACTTGCAGAAATAGAATTTTCTTTCTAGAGATAAACCACACTTTGAAAACTAAAACGTATTCATGAAGTTAGATAAAAACATGCACTTGCAGAAAGGAAAGGAAATACAGATAGTGCATAAATGAAAAGAAATGAAATACTACAAAATTATTGAATAGATGCGAATAAAATCAAACTGCCAAACCTCGGATCCAAGTAACACACTGTTCATAAAGAAAATGTAAATATGTAGATTTAGATACATAAACAAAATAACGTTCTGCTCTGAATATACATAAGAAATACTTAACACAATCATATAAACCGAGGGAGAATGAGTTGGGTTGGCTAGGCCATAGCCAACCAGCTCATTTTCCTTTACGAAAGCGAGGAAATCAAACACAGAGGTAACTCATTCACATGAGATTAAAAAACAAAGATGGATAATCTAGCATGGATCCTTATATTGACTTCAATATGTGCAAATATACATCAATAGGTCCTGGATCCATCCCAGAAATGGGGCGATACAAAATCACAGTGCAAAAATTCTCCAGAGTACCTCTACCTAATATATCCTAGAAACGCTATTAAATACAATACTCGGATCTTGGACACAACAAAAAAGAGAAAAAATATGTAACTTTAGGCTCTCAGCTGTTAGCAGAGGTTGAATCGGGGGTGCTCGTCAAAACCCTAATATCCTTTTTTATGTGTTCTCCTCAATGCTCTGAGCCTAATAAAAGTGCAAAATTGTTTCTTTACAAAGAAGTGCACACCAGTCAATGAGCTATTGCGATTATTCATATTAATACCATTGGTTGTCCCTTGAGTATTGGAATGGCAGACAATACTAGAATATTCCCACACCAACCATATTCATAACAATTTATACTTATATTTTACCATGCTCTTTAGGAAAGAAAATGCATAAGTTACAAAGACTAATAAACTATTCTAACCTTTTCAATAAATAATTAGGCTTGTGTAACCTATGATTTCAAAGTCTTGAAGGAGTATAGGAATGGGTGCAAGGGTTAGGTTCCATTTGTAAAACAAAGGATTTTGATAGTGTGGTTAGGGTGGAATTAGGGGTAAAAATAGAACAATTTTGGCAACCAATAGTAGTGTGCCTCCAAAATCATATTGAGATGCTCGCTCAAAGGAACAAAGAGGTGTCCTAGGTAGCATAATAGTGCATCATGGAGGTGATAATTTGGAACTTCATTTCCTTCTAGGAGCATCGGGTATGTGTTGTTGAATTATGGATCACAATAGTAAAGAGACAGCCACCGTGAATTCTCATTCCTACAAGAGTCGAGCACAATGGTCAGCACCATGAACAACGGTCGGCTGAGGTAGTCTACAACATTGTTGGTGCTTCTCTTCTTTTACTTAATTTTCATATGGAACTATTTCAGGTATGTGGACCATTTTTTGTGGTAATTGTTTTGCAACTTCCCTTGTGTCTGTATGAACTACAGGGATCGATGGTATATGTGGATGACTATTTCTTTCCCCATAACGTAATGTTTCCATTTTCGGTAGGCCTACACAATGGGATACATCTATTTGTCATAGGTGGGATACTTTCATACTGTGTCCGAAATTGTATCACTGTGATATGGCACTAAATGCCACTACTAAGCAAGAACTGCACCAAGTGCATAGTCAAAGGCATCTATCTTAATCTCGAATGGTTGTTGTAGGTCTGGTAATGTGAGAACTCATGCAGAGTAGAGGCGATGCTTCAACTTGGTGAATTCCTTCTGTTTGTATTCAGACATAAAGAAATTTTCTTTCACTCCTCCCTTGGTGACTTGACCCAAAGGCCAAGTGATATGAGATAATCCCAACATAAACCTGCACTAGAAGTTGGCAAGACCCAGAAAGTTGTTGAGCTCTTCTAGAGTGCCTGGGGCTAGCGAATCCTGAATGAATTGTATGTTGGTTGGGTCAACATACACACCCTGCTCATCAATGATGTACCCCAGATATTGAACTTGGGTCATACTAAAAGTGTGTTTCTCCAATTTTTCACACAACTTGTGTTGTCCCAAGGTTTGGAGGACTTGTCGAATATGGTGGAGTTTTTATTCCCAAGTCTAGTTGAAGATTAGGATTTCATCCAAATAAAACACCATGAATGAGATGGTAAAGGGTCACGAGATACTATCCATCATCCTCATGAAGGTTGAGGGGGCATTATTCAACCCAAAAGGCATGACTAGCCATTCGAAAAGGCCCTCCTTGGATTTGATGGCAGTCTTCGACCCATCAGAGGGTTTGATTTGTACCTAGTGATAGCTAGACTTCAAACCAGTCTTGCTAAAATATTTGGCCCCTTTGAGCTGGTCCAAAAGGTCATCAATCCATGGGATTGGATACCTATTCCAAAAAATGATCTTGTTCAATGCCTAATAGTCAATATAGAGTCTCCAGGTCTTGTCCTTATCCTATATCGACACGATCAAACTCCCACAGGGTGATGAATTTGGCCCAATGTGACCTTTTTGAAAAATCTCCTCAATTTGCCTCTTGATTTCATTATTCTCCAGAAAAAAGTGAGGATAGGTTAGTCCATTTGGTAGCAACACACCCGAGGTTAGATCGATGTAGTGGTTGACTTGACAGTGTAGAGTTACCCATGTGGGTTAGGTGAAGATGTCCCTGTACTCCTCCACGACCTTGTCCATTTATTTTTTTCACGTGGGGGAGCCCTATCTAGAGGTTGTGGCCACAATATTCTTCTTGCCCTGAGGGAAAATCATAAGGAAAACAAATTTCTCGTTTGGGAAATGAGCTTACTGCATTGCTTTGCAGTGATCAATGAGATGGTGGTAGGAGGTGCTACCTCCAGTATCCTATACAACTTATTACCCAAAGTAATAATAATAGTGTGAGGCTTAGACTCATACACAACATTTCAATTCCACAAATATGGTTTACCTAATGATACATCTCAAACTTAAAGAGGAGAAACATCACAGAGTACCTCATCTATTAAGGGCTTGATGTTGTAGGGAAGGTGGAACCGTTGGTTGACGCAGAGATCTCATCCTTGGTGAAGCCACCCAATGGTGTACATATGCAAGTGTGTTGTGGTCATTTTTTCCAGTCACTTCATGACCTCTGTTGATATGATGTTCTTTTGGCTTCCACTGTCGATAATCAACTACATCGGAGAACCCTTCACCCACATCTGGGAACGGAATAGACACTACCCCTCGGCTGGATCTTCAGGTTCATCCTTTTGGATATTGGTGGTGGAAATGGTGGCATTGGTCTCAACATTAGTAATTTTCTTCCCTTTTTCATTCCCCTTGTCGATTTCTGACTCAAATTCGGAACAGTCCTTTGATTCAGAAGCCTTTAGCTCGACCAATATTAGCTGCTTCTCCTGACACTCACTTGTGTTTTGAGTGGGGCTCTTATAAAACTCATACCACTTTCCCGTGTCATTCTTTGTATTCATGTCATTTTTCTTTCCTTATGGATTCAGAGGGTTTTCCTAGGCCACCCACCTTGGCTTTGTCCTTTTCTCTATGATTTGGGGGTCTCTTTACCTTGCTTCGAATTCACATATCCAAAGTATCGCTTCTTATTTTTAATTTTTTGCTCGACATTCATAGAATAGCAATATATTGCACCAATTTTTGTCTTGATGGGGCCTATACTAGGTTCAGATATGGCTATGTGAACCAACAAAACCCATTATTACTGGCCCTTTCAGCAACGATGTGATGCACAGATAGAATTCTCACCCAAGGCAATATTAGGGGATGCTAGAACTAGGTTTCTACATACATAGGGACTAAGGAGTGTGGATTTAGAGCTATCTTCTCCTTGGAACTTATTAGAGCTTCGTAGAAAAAATATACTAACTACATAGTTGTTTTTCAACACTTCAATTGAACTACTTGCAAACGTGCGATTCTTCTTTAACGTGCATTTATCAACATAATAAACCATAAAAAGGACTTCACGATAAAAATTTAGATAAAAAACCTAACTTGGAATAGATAACATCAAAAGAATAGATAAATAAAGTACATAAGTAAAGGACAAATATTTTTCTTCAAGTATTCTTTTATTACTTCAGATCTTCTTAATACAATACTTTCCGCCCTCCACACTTAGTTGTAGGGGTCTATGCACTCAGCTGCAGGAGCCTTCCCTTATGCACAAAACATAGAATAAAGACTCAATACAACCTTACATCCAAATGCATTCTATGATAAAATATACAAGATGTCCTTAGACTCACTAAGATAGCTCCTTATATATTTTTTCCTTTTACAATATCATGGTCTAAAAACCATAGGAGGAGCTCAAAGTATACCAAACATTCAAATCCCTTTATAAAATAAGGAGCTTTGACCCAGCCCAAAGCCCCTAAGACTCTATTTTATATTTGTGTTGTGCATTGCACTCCTCAAAATGCAGAGTCTTTATTAAAATCTTCATTCTAGCGGTACCCTATCTAATTGGCCCCCAATACAAAAAATTGACTCGTCCCGAGTCACTCTGTTGGTGTGCCCTCAATATTTTCTTTGATGTTTCTCAATGCATCCTTTAGTGGGGGCACTGTCTTGATGGATTAATTCTCAACTTCACAGATTTTGGTCATCGACTTCTTAGTGGCTGGCCTTGCGATCTTTGTGGCAATATCCTTCTGCGTTTATCGCTATTCTTTCATATTTTTCTCCACAATCTGCTATAGTTGACTAGCTTCAACTTCCTCTTGGTTTAAGGGGTGCTAACCCAAGTTCATAGTATTTTCAAAACCAACAAACCCTCCAACTACTGGCCCTTTCAGCAGTGATCTTCTTGCACATACCAAAGTCTCACCTAAAGCAGTATGAGGGGGTGCTGGAACTAGGTTTCCACACCGTGAGGGAGATTTTTATGTGGCAGATCTAATCAGAATTACAGATCTAACCCTTTCACATATTATCACAGAATAATTTGATATAATTTTGCGCACAGTATTTAATTGTACTTCATTCATATCTAATTATTTAACAAATACTAGTACTTGCGAACATATGCAATTAACCCATTCACTAAAGTAAATACACAATGATAGAACTGATCCAAATCTACAATATATAACATATAATCTAAGACAGTAAATTACATAAGAGTGTGAGTTCACCAAAAATGTCTTCTTTATTAAGAAATTTTCAATTCAGTACAATCTATATTCTACGCACACAACATCAGAGTCCGTACACAGCTTAGGACTTAGGTCTCCGTGCACACAGCCAGTATAAGACTTTCTACCTAGACAAAAAGCCCAGACTAACAAAGACACATAACCAAAATTGATCCAATATTTAATAATATTATTCTTTACTCGACTCTTACATATTTATACTATCCAAAACATGCACATACCATGGTTTGAGACTCATCATTTTCCATTTAACCCTTTACAATAATTAATGTAATTTGACCCACCCCAAATGCCCTTTGACCATCTACACATAACGCATACAACAAAAATTAAACCAAAAGGTAACCTAGGGGATCTTTCTCCAACAGGCCCCCAACACAATCTCGTGACGCATCCCAAGTCACTATGGGGTGGTCGCCTTCATCTCTTCCTTCAATGCTTCCACAGAGCTCTTAAATGGTACTATGACGTCAATGGTCTATGAGGCAGTGCTTTGTGCTTCATCCACCAACTTGGATGTTGTTGGTCCCTCAGCTTCCATGCTAATATTACACTGAGTTTGTTGCAGGTTTTTGAGGGTGATGTCGAGGTTCTGTGAAAGTTGTAGGGCTTCCTTGGCCCAAGGCTGCATCCACGTCTCAAGTAGCTACTCGCATCGCCGCAGATTCTCAATATCCATCTGAATGGCCTTTCCTTCGTGTATTCTGGCAAGCCTTTGTGCTAGCACCAAGGTTGGCACCGCCACTCTGATCTCTATGAAATTTTTCTCTTTGACCCAGAGTTTTTTCCTTAATTTTTGGACCATCGGGTCATTCTAAATAGAATTCCAAACACCCATGGCCTCATCCAAAAGTTTGTCACACTCTACAACTGTTGTTGCGACACTGGTAGCTTTTTTCCTTTACCTTGGATATGCGTTGTACTTAGACCTCAAGCGGTGTCTCTGGTTGGAGATTCATTTGTAGCTCGGCAATCTGCTACTCAAATTCCACACAAGAAGTGTTGATTTTTGTGCGCGACACTTTCAGCATGGTGACCATGCATTCTAACTTAGATTTTGGTGTTACTGTGGTAGGGACAATGACTTCTGGTAGGTCACCACGCAAGTGATCAATAATTAATTCTAGTGTAGCGTGTTGATCTTCAGCCACTCGTCGAGCCTCCTATGCACTTTTTTGCCCCTTCTACATCCTCGATAATGGTTTCTATGTGTCTATAGAAACTTGGGAGGCATGGACCTCCTGGAACTGCAATTCATCCACAATCATTATATACATGGCATGAAGCTTCCCTCCAGGTAGCATCACCATATCGATGCCAACCTCTGCATACGATTGCATATTAGCGCACAAGTCAGGCTGCTCCACTGTAATTGATGGCCCTGGGACATGAAAAACTCAGCTGTCTATTGGCATAACAATTCTTATGGGGTATGTGCTTGCTTGTCCAACAATTTTTGGTTGCAGGTTTTCTTGCTTCATGCTCTCTTAAATGGTGGTCACTTGCATTTTTAGCTCCTGAAGACCCAACAATACACCCTAAAGAACTGATTTTTACCGAGTCTCCACATCACTTCATAGGTCCTCAGTTGCATGTGTTACTGTGTTTTTAATGGAATTGAGATTGTCTTCGGTGAGGGTGAGGGTCTCCATCCCTATCTGCAAACCCTTCCTCTTTTTGTGTTGGCCTGTTGATTACTATGAGCCATGCTTCGTACCTGTCTGTAGTCTCTATGGAAGGCGCGCGAGCGTTGTCATCCTCTTTTTTCTTTGGCATTCTTTTTCAGGTCAATGGTTTCCCCCATCTTGGTAGGCTAGACATCTTTCTCTATGTCCTTATGTGTGTCCTTTCCTTTCTGTTGAGGTTCCTTCTACGACTCCTTATCCATGTTCATCTTCGTATGATTCTTCGACACAAACGAGGAGACACCCCCAATGGTGTGTGGTTGTAACTATGCAAGTGGCCACTCCATTGTTATCTGCACCAGGTTATCCTCTGTGACCATGTATTTTAGTTCATACCATATTCCTTCCATAGTGCCCTTCACGCAGATGTGTATGTTATGAAAGGTGGCTTTAAAATATGCGACATGCTTGTATTGATCATAGAGGGTCGGCGACAACCACGACTTTGATTGGATCATCTAAATAATGTAGAGTCAAGCAGTATCCATAAATTATTATTCTCTTTGATTCTGGAGGGAATCTTAGAATTCCATACGGTGGCATAACGCACTACTTCATAAAGGTTTGTCTCAATTCCAGGGATCTAGGTGTCCTTCGACGTCTTCCACCCAATTAGCATGATGAGTAGTACCAACCAAGCATAATTGAAATTCTTTCTCCCCCCCTAGACTTCTCGAACATTGTCCAAAAAATCAGTTAGAGGTATTTAGACCAGTTAATTTCATGCCCTTCTCGCACTGCCCAACTACTGCAATTACATGGGTTAGAACTTCCTTTGGCCGATACTTTCACATCATCTTGCATGCAAGGATCAGTGTGCCAATATGCACTGCAGGGTCATTGATCTCATGGACCAGCAACCCCCACGTATTGAGTGAGACCTTGAATTTCTCCTTGACATCCTCAACAACTTTGAGCTCTTGGATTTTTCCTCCAAAAGATGTTGCAGGGTCCTACCCCTGGTCGGGTAGGTTGGTGATACGATGTATCAACGCAACATCAATTGGAATCAGTCCTCCTAGCCATACGCAGTCATCCACTAGGGCGAGCAACTGGTGCAAACATATGTCATTGATAGAGTTGTTCCCAAAATGAGGAACCTACAAGAGGTTCAACAACCCTGCTTTCTGCAGGCCCAATGCCCAGGACTTTGGTTCAACCCTCACCATCCCACCATCATAGGAGATATTTTCCAGGTACATTGAGGACACAAGCTCAGGGAATTTCTCATGGTCAACCAGGTCCAAATCTTCCATCTTCAACAGTGGGATCTTTGCGAACATATCTCCTTCGACAGGAACGTATTCAGGAATTAGTGGCACATTGATATATGACTACATCTTGTCTAAGTATTTTGGGAAATTCACTGAATATTTTCACAGTGGTACATATCCGGGCAGCTGTGATATGGGATCAACAACCTCCATGACATCCTCTTCCATAAAATTTTTGGGCAGGCCAACCATCAGTCTCTTCTGGCACTCAACAGGGGTGGACTTAGGATTTGAGGTTTTCTTGCACGGTGAATTTCTAGTGCCTGAAGCCTGTCCCTTCTTAGATGGCTATGCCTGCGGAGTAGGGACAAGAGTTTCATCGATTGGCTGTAATATCCCCAAAAGGGACTACTTAGAAAGACAGGCCTGAAAAATGCATTCTTCAGGAATGTGTGCTTTAGCAACAAAGACCAGCCCTTGGATTCCTTATATATGATAATATAAGACCCAAATCCAAGAGGATATCAGAAACCAATCAGACTAGGTGAGGCAAACATGCCTCCCACACCTAGTATGGCTTGATAGATGCCCAATGAGGGCTGAAGAAATATATAAACAAAATAATGGATATGAAGCATTAAATAAGCTCATATTATGTGTTGAAAACACATATCCTTCAATCAAAACTATATCAGCAACTTATATTCTGATTCATGATCCAAAAGATGAGGAAACTCAGTTATTTCTGCCCTAAAAACGTCATTTTCTGGGATTTTCATAAAAATAGGGGGAAATGATAGTGGGATATTTTAGCTCAGGTCATGTGGGACTCACATACCAAATTTCAGCAAAATCAAATGACTCTAGCTTAGTTAAACAACTCTCTCGGTCCCGATATAGCTCAAAAAAGGCCCAATCCCCAAGACTTAACTCAACAAAGAGTGACTGAAACATATACAACGTGATTTTCTGAAGGATTCAGGTACAATATGGCATGAATATCAGATCTAATTTTATTACATCATACTATGGAAGGAAATAGAGAGAAATATTCTTTTACATGAAGAGAATACATGAAGAAAACCTGAAGAATGAGGTACTGCAACCATAAGAAATGACTGAACAAGCTGGACAGTGTTTATTATGGAGAAAAATCAGCTATAGGTTGAAATTCAGATCTATGATAGATCTTTGTACAAAATATTAGATCTACATCAGATCTGTACACTAGATTGTCTCTATTTTACATCCCCCTTGAGGTTTTCAACAAAACATGAAGCACAGAGAGTAGATATGAGAGCTACTGCAGCAGATCTATAGAATGCTTCAGAAATTCTAAAGTAGATACAAAAATGAATCAAATCTAAAACATACATGGATTGGTTGGCCAATCCATGGATCACCACAGTGCAAGGAAGACTCCTTTACACCAGAGATCTCTCCTCCAAACAGTTGCCAAACACCCTGCAACTCTCCACTTGCAAAATAACGCATTATAGGGAGATAAATTGCATTGTAGGCTTGATGTATACCTTGGCCTGATGCTGAGTTGTAGATCTGAAGCTCAAGACTGCTAATACACTCTTCCAGGAGGATCAAATACTCACTCACTGAGAAGAGGCACTAGTATGGTCTAGATCTGAATAGATCTAGCCTCCACTTGCTGCTACTCGCAAGGACAACCAAACCCTCAACAGGATCTGAGTTGTATTTGGAATAAGAATATTGGCCAAATGCTTGATAGTGGACCAAGAAATGCAAGACTCTTCCAAGATGCCTCTTAAGGAAAGAGGTGGAATTCTCGACCAGGAACACCCAAGTGCTAAACAACACTATTCTCAACTAAACAACCAGAGAATGAGAAGTGTCTAAATAGAAAAATCCTTCCAACACAATATGTTCAACAACCTCTCTCATGCTGCTCTCCTCTTTCATTTATAGGATGTGTTAGCACCTAATTTGAATCGCAGGCTGAAAAAAGGCAAATCATGGTAACCTTTAAACCACGCTTAGCCTTGTAGCTAGCCCTACAAGGTTAGGAGAGGGCTCTCTCCATAAAAATATATCCAATGAAGTATAATTACAAACTAATATTAGGCTAGGTATAATAATGGGAAATGTTTTAATGAATGAATTTCAAGGCTGTATGGAACAAATGGGACAGTTTGAAACTGGGAAATTAAATCAGGGATATAAGGTATTTCATGGGGCAAGGTAGGCAAGAAATTTTAGCAATTAATTTTAAATAATGATGAGATGGTAAGACTGGTGAGGAGCTGAAAAGGGCATAGGAGATGGATCCTTTTCAAACAAAATAAAACACAGAATATTGAATGATTTCCCAAGGCAGAGCATTAAAAATGGATTCTACCTATCTATCTTGAAAGCATTCAACCAGAAATGTTTATGAATGGATGGTGAACATAAAAAATTTACATATGAACACAAAAGGAAAGAGAAAATGATAAAATTCATACCACATGGATCCCAAAAATCAGAGCTGCATATCTTATTAATTCCATGTCAAATTGTTACAATGGAGAGGAGAGTGTCCTCCTTGATTTCTACACTATTCCCTTACTTCCTGAATGACTGATTACAAATGATTGAAAATATTACATTAAATAGACCAGAAATGTGGGAAATAGATCTACAGAGAAAGGGAGTTTGTTTCGCTGAAGTCCGAACATAGGAAAGATACCAATGATATGCTCCTGAAAGGGAGGAATAGCAATACATTTGACCACTTCTGCAGATTCACTATTTAGTTGGACGAATCAAAAATAGGCAATTTGAAGAGCAGATCCCTATTTTTCTGCTACTGTAGAAGTCTCTATTTCATTTTTAGCTTATGGCCTTTGACTGTCGCTCTTCTTTATTGATAATCTCATATATGCCGAGAAATGCCTTTAGAAACAATAAAACTAAAATATGCCTTAAATGAAGGAAAATCCCCTTTTGAGTGAATAGGAGTGAAAGGGAAAGTAGGTGGGGTCCATATGCGATCAGAAATCGCAATTGGAGGAAAGGAGGGGATGGAAAAATATAATGGAGCGTTTGAAAAATATGTGATGCGATGGTGTAATCACAATCATGGATCGGAGGAAAGGGGAAGATGTTATTAGAACGAGGCCCTAAAAACTTCCGATGCGATTGGAATAGGGGTAAAGGATAAGCCAAAGGGATAAAAGGGTAAAAAACAAATAAAAATGTTTTCGGTGCTTTTGCAAAGGAGAAAATAATTTTATGTTGAAAATGGGGAAGACCTTTAGGTGGGACCGGGAGGAAAATCACAATCAGAATCAGAAGGGAAGGGAGGTGTTAAGGCGCAATAGTATTTTTCCGATGCGATTGAGGATGGAGCGATGGAGGGGGAAGTCCTTTATAAAATGAAATTTGAGAGTTACAAAGGGAAAAGGCTCATTTTATTTTTAATGGGCAGAAAAGGCATAAGGTGGGACCAGGGGTATAAATCGTAATCGAAAATCGAGGAAATTCAAAGGATCAGGGGTTGTGGGCACCTGCAATTTCCTGATGCGATGAAACACTTAACAAAATAAAAAAAATGAATTTCCGCACTTTACCAAAGGAAAAACTCTTTTTGAATGAAGCAAGCTGGAAATTTTAATGGTGGGGCCCAATGGTCAATTGGAATCAGAAGCAAGGAGGGAGCAGAGGCCAAGCACATATGGAAATGCTGATTGCAATGGAGCGACGGGCTGTGGACTGTCCGATCAGATGGGCAGATCAACGACAGAGGTGTAATCGAGGGAGCAGAGTTCATCGCATTCGGAGAAATGGGGAGGGGTCAATTGGAGGGGATTGATTGAAAGCGCTGATTGCAATGATGCGATGGCATATGGGCCATCAAATCGTTGATCAGATCAACGGTCGGAATTTAATCGGGCAGGATTCAATCGGAGACATGCAATCGCATAAAATTTTTTTACAAGGGTCAATTGGAATGCACAACAAGTATGGTGCGATTGCGATCAGAGGAGGGGTATTTATAATAAAAACTTTAAAACTTTATTATAAAGTTTAAGGGACATGGGGGGAAGTGGTTTATTAAATTGCATCAGGGTTTCATGTGTTTAAAATATTTTAACGATGCGATTATGCCATCGGATAGGGGAAAAAGGGGTTTTATAAAAGAAAACATTAAACTTTAATAAAATAAAATTTAAGGGAAAGGTGGGAAAAGGGGTTGGTTTAGGCTATAGGAGAGCTTTATTCACTTAGGCATAAATTTTAATCCAGGAGTCAGTTTTGAGAGTATAATATACCGTTGGAAAGCTCTTTCCAAGATCTTTCTGATGGACATGCCTAGAACATGATTTGACACTAAAAATTCTATGGAAAACGTCTCTGAAGGGTAGGATGGTGATTTTGTGGAGATAGTTGCTTTTGAAGTGTGACTTATTACATATGATGACATAAAATTACATAATAAAGGAAAAGTATCATGTTTTCACCTCAAAACATGGTTTTGAGGTGAAAATTACATCAAGCTGAATAAAAAATTTCTTTGATCTTCCCAGATGCTGTGACTTTGAGTTTATTGACCTCCTCATGACCTTGCTGATATTTATTGACACTTGACTCATTAATTTGACCATGGTGAGATCCTAGAACCTAATCAGACCCATCCTATGACCTACTAACATGACTCATAGAGTGAAAGTAACTCATGACTAAAGACCATAGAGAGGAGAATCAACAAGTTTCACATGAGGGAAAACTGATGAAAGACCACTACCATCAATGAATCCATGACCTAATGGAATGGTGAAAATTTATGGTATGGGACTCCTAATATGAAAATGCAAAAGAGCATTTTTTATCACTGATGGCAGTATGACTAGACTGACACTAACATTGGCTCCAATGGGGATGGTAGCTCCTTGGAGGTGCCAAGAACACCGTAGACCAAGTAGCCTTATCCATTGGGCATGAAGTCAAAAAAAAATACTGAAAATTGATACTATGCAGACTGACTCTGACTCAAGACTAAGACTGAAAACTGAAATAAAACCAAACCATACACATATCATTCAAGTTTTATAGCCTTTATGTCGGGCCCCAAACTTCAATTACTGTGTACTTGAAATCTGACCAAAAATAACATGGTATATACAATGAAGGTGACATAGTTTCTGATCCATTATCTTCAACAATGGTAGTGCTTCAAAAGCCTACCATTCACTGCTCCTCCAGGGAAATCTTGGCCATCCATTTCTGAAAGCAAGAAAGCATTCTGTCCCCTGTATGCTGAAATCTTGTATGGTCCTTTCCATAGGTTTTCGAACTTACCATGCTTCACTTTGTCCTCATTTCTTGCATCCCATATCAACACCACATCATCCAACTGAAAATTTTCTGCTTTGGTCTTACGGTCATAGATCTTCTTTATCTTCTCCTGCAACTGAATAGCGTTCTGAGACACTTCCTCTCTTGTTTGCTGAAGGTGGGTCATTTGATTGATCCTTCACTGATTATCATCTTATTCACTACCAACTTCTTGCAATAATCTCATGACCGGAACTGTAAGCGATGTAGGAAAGACAACATCAGTACCATAAACCAATTCAAAAGGTGACATACCTATGGATTTCTTGCTGCTAACTCTGTTTTCCCACAATGCGTTGATGAGCTTTCGATGCCAGTTTCTTTTGTTTGCCTCCAGCATTTTCTTGATTATGTTTATCAAAGACTTATTCGACGATTCTACCAGGCCGTTGCCTTGTGGGTAGTACGATGTTGAATGGCCCAACACAATATTGTATTTGTTGCAGAACTCCACCATCTTCTTAGATTTAAAAGCTGTTTCATTATCTGTTATAATTTTGTGAGGAAAACCAAAACAAGATAAGATATTTGACTCTAAAAAATAGATAATTATCGTATCAGTTGCCTGCCTTGTTGGAACGGCCTCGATCCATTTGGCGAAGTAATCTGTACCTGTCAAGATCCATCGATGCTGCGCTGATGATGCGGGATGGATTTCACCTATGAAATCAAGTCCCCACTGCTGAAAGGGAGCATTTACTGTAACTGGTTTCAAAGGAAGAGGAAGCAATTTCCTTTTCCCTTGGAAAATTTGACATTCATGACAACTCATCACTGTTTTATACAAATCTGAAAATAAAGTGGGCCAATAATATCCTGCTCTCAACACTTTATTAGCTGTAGTTTTCCAAAACAAATGACCCCCACAATAACCTTTGTGAAATTCATGCATTACCTTCTAAGCCTCTTCTTCAACAAAACAATTGAGCATAATACCTCCTGGATATTCCAATAAAGAGCACTATTTAAAATGCAGTATTTAGCATACTTAAGTTTCAGTGATCTACCTTTGCTTTTGGACATTCTTGGAGGTGGTGAAAGATGTTGAAGAACATAAAAAATATCTGAAAACCACGGGGATTGTAGAAAAATATTTGAAACTGGAACAAGCAAACCTTCATCCTCATCTTCTAACATTGTTGTTATGAGATTTATATTCAGGGCACGCAGGTTTGATTGGGCCATTAGCTTTGCCAAGCCTTGTCCTTTGATCAACTTTGTGGGCTTGATCTCCAAATCATACCCCAACATAGCTGCTATCCACTTACCTCTTCAACCTTCTGGATCAGTTTGCATCAAGACATCTTTCACTGCTGCATTAGGAACATATGCTATAGTATGTGAATGCAGAATATAGACCCTAAAATACTTCAATGCCTTTATAAGAGCCAATGCTTTTTTTTCAATAATATTATACCACAAGGCAGCATCTCTAATAGTCATACTGAAAAAGGAAATTGGCTTTCCAATCTGATCTCTCTTCTGCATCAAAACTGCAACCATAGTATGCTCTGATGCAAATGAAAAAATAATAAAATATTGAGTATAGTCAGGACTAACCAAGACTGGGGCATTGGACAAAGAAAACTTTACCAGATTAAATGACTTGATAGCTTCTTCACTCCACTTGACAGTGCTATCCTTCTTCAACATGTTAGTCATTTCCCTTAAATTTTCAGCCAAATTGGGTATAAATCTATGCAAGAAGTTCATCTTACCATTGAATGCTTGTATCTCGTTTTTGGTCCGTGGAATATCTATGTGTTGAATTTCCTCTACTCTAGATGGATCAATGCGTATACCGTCTTTAGAGATGATATGCCCCAGAAGCTTGCCTTCATCAATGGCAAAAAGTATTTTCTTTGGATTGAGAGAAATCCAAAATTTTCTGCATCACTGAAACACAACCCTCAAATGGTGAAAATGCTCACCATCAGAACCAGAAAAAATTTCCAGATCATCCAAATAAACAACAAGAAAAACATTCTTTTCATTGGCAAAAGTGATGTCCATCGCTCGCTAAAAAGTGGCTCCAGCGTTCTTCAATCCAAATGGCATTTTGGCATATTAGAAAATTCCCCAGGGTGTTGTGAAGGCGGTTTTTTCTTGTTCTTTCTCATGCACCAAGATCTGATTATAGCCTAAGTAGCCATCAAGTAGTGACATCCTTGATGCTCCAACTACTCTCTGCAGAATATGGTCCATCTTCGGAAGTGGATAATTATCCTTTAAGGATGCTTTATTCAAATTCCGCAAATCTTTGCACAACCTTATCTCTCCAATGTTTTTACGTACCAGGACCAAATTTGAAATCCAGTCAAAAAATCTAATTGGGACAATGAAACCAGCTTTATACAATCTGTTTACCTCTTTTTCAATGGATGGCAGCAAATTTGGGTTGATTCTTCTCAGCTTCTGTCTAAACGGCTTCTGATCCGGCTTGATGGGAATAGTATGTTGAATTATGTTTTTATCATACACCTTCAAATCTGAATAATCCCATGCAAACACATTAGAAAATTCAGAAATCAATTTAACATACCGTTCCTTTACCTCAGGGGACAATGCCTTTGATAACTTCACAAGATTAGGCTTGTCAGGTGTCCCAAGATTCACATCTTCAACTCCTTTCTCAGTAGGCACTAAGCTTGGTTTCTTTGCAACATCATCCTGATCAAAAAGCTCCTCTAAAGGTATGAGACCTCTAGGAATTACATTATCTTTCAGCTGCAATATGTCCATCTGATTTGTTTAGATTTCCTGATCATCAACCTCATAATCACCTTCTATGGGAGTATCTTTGAATTTTCCATCACTCTGCAAAAAAACATTGATCTCATTGTCATCCCAAAACACTTGCCAATATCTCAAATTGTCAAGAACGGTAGGCCTATGTTTGACATAAATCTCAAAATTGTTGCTGGAGTTCATTGGAATCTTCAAATTTCTTGTAGTAGTGGCAAGAGAATCAGCAATAATATTCTGCAGTCTAGGTACTGCTGTCAAAGTGTACTCAAGGAATGTCCTCAAGATGTCCAGGACTACATTTCTATATGCCCTCAACCATGGATGCTTTTCTTGATACTCTCCTTTGACCTGTTTTATTATCAGCTCTGAATCTCCATATACAAAAATCCTCTTTGCATTTAACTTCTTCAAAAAATTTAGACCTGAAATCAAAGCTTCATACTCTGCTTCGTTATTAGAGCAATCAAAAGCCAACTTGTAAGCACATACTCTAACATTACTAGGAACTTTTTTAGGCTGGAAAATAGGGCTCTGAATCCATATTCCAATACCAGCACTGTCCTTAGCAACAACTCCGTCAAAATCCATGCTCCAAAGTCCTTCTTCTTCCTCTTCTAGATGCTGAAATTTTGCTTCTTTCTCTACTTTATCTTGACTGATTTCTACATCTTTCTACTGTTTACTATATTTTTGCTATTGGCAGGTAGGAGGCTCAGGAATGCTTGCTGCTTTATCTTTTTCTTGTTTGAGGACTTCCCTAAAATTTTCTGAAATTTCAGGTATCTCATCTACTTGTACCCACTGAACATTTTCATCATTCAAACCACCATCTGAATATAGTACAAATGACTCTAAATCTGTGTAGACTGCATTAATGGGATGATTAACTGGCTTCTCTTTGCTAGTGATCATGTATTTCATTTTCTTCTCCCTATATAGTTTTCTCAACTGACCAAACACAGGAATGGTAGCATAAGAGAAGTCAAGTTGCATGGTTCCTTTAAGTTTCGCACCCCAAGACCTAGATAGAAGCATCAGAAATCGTGTTCGAACATCGGCAACAACTACATCCATCAAAACATTTTTGGCTGGGATTTGATCTAAAGACACTACCAAGTCTTTGATAAGACCAATACAATGGACCCTACCTGAGTCAAAAGAATGCAAATCATGGTATTTGTGGGTAATATCAAGTCCTAACTTCTCCATAATGGCTTTGGGCATCAAATTATGTGAGGCTCCAGAGTCCAACATAGCATTATGTAGGATGAACTCATGTAATCTAAGACACGGGTAAAAGGGAGGTACTTCACTTTCTTCAGATTGATCTTCTATGGCTGGACCAAAAATGAGTTCAGGATAATCATCTTCTACATTTACCATATCTGATACAGAGTCTATTTGCAAAATTCTAGACACCTGATGTTTGTAAGTGCTATTTATTACCAACTCAGTTAAGGGCATGGACACTTTCAGCTTAGAAATTTCATTCTCCAAATTAAAAGAAGGGACTTTTTCTACCTCTTTGATGGGAGGATCTTTCTTCTCTACTTGCTCCATTGCTGCGCTATGTTGGTTCTTTTCATTTGCAGTGTTAATCACTGAAGATGTCTTGCTGGGGGAAGGGTCGGTAGGCTCTTTCCCTTTCTTCTGAGTACTTGAAGAATCGTTCTTCGATTGGAGCTCTTTTCTCTTCTGAATGGGACTAATCAGAAAATCTTTGTTCCTTAAAGAATACTGCTTTTGTTGCGCTGATAAAGTGTTTATGTACCCTCTTTGGAAATCATCGGAATCTTCTTCTAACACTGTGTCATTGGCCAAAATGAAATCTTTGTCTTTTTGAATGTCTGCAATCACTGTATATTCTTCATCTTCAGTTAGAAAGATGGGCGCACTATCGGCTATGAAGAAATGATTGGCTTCAATCATAGGATCATCATCCTCGTCTGTTTCCATTCCTTGAACGTAATTTTGCTGCAATGGATTTTTGATCTGCTATTGTGGTTCTGCTTGGTCCTGTGTTCTCTGTTCTCTCTGCTTGATTCTAAATTGTGGTTGTTGTCCTCTGAAATTCGGATTCCTTATATGTGCTTCAGGCCTATCTGAAATCGTCAGCCGATCAACCATCTTTTCGACTGTTCGGATCAAAGTTTCCATCTTGCTGTCTGAAGGAGATGCTTCTTCTTTCACATTGACTCTCTTTTCAACTCTAGTCTGCACTGTTTTGGCAAGCAAATTCGCTTCTACACTCATAGCTATCTTCTGCATGTTTTCAAGTATGGTAGGATCTCTTTCTCGCAGCTGATATGCCATATCAGCATCGAAACCATCTGGAAATTTGAGCAAGGCTAATCCCTCAGGAGGTTTCAAGTTAACCGGAATAGCATTATATACAGCATTGAATCTTAGACAATAATCATGTACAGTTTCACCCACATTTCTCTTAATATTCTCATATTCAGACAAAATTTGGAGTGGGTTTTTCTTTACCTCCCACCGGTCTAATAATTGTGTATGTAACTCCTGAAAAGTGCAGATAGAACCTGTTGGTAAGGCTCTGAACCACTTTCTAACTTCACCTCCAAAGCTTTGGAAAAAAATCTTGTGGTTACATTTTCTGCCTCTACCTCATGAAGATCAAAAAAGTCATTCATCTTATCAACATGCTGCTGGGATGTGATTCTTTGAGTGGCATCAAAAATAGGAATTTGACTTTGGTAATCAGCAGGCATATCATTCAGAACCTAAGGTAAAACCAGGGGTGCATAGCGGGCAGCCATGACTCGAGGTGGATTTACAACGATGTTTGTGCTACTAGAATTTAAGGGAGGTGTTGATGGAGGAGATTAACGCTGAGAATTGACTGATGGGAATGCTGATGAATTAGGAGGAGGAAATGATGTTCTTGATGACTCTGAAGGCTCAGGGATATTGGTTACAATGATAGATGACTGAGGGGAATTCAAAATATAATCATCAATTGATGTATTTTCCCTTTGAACTTCAAGATATACAAGGAATTCTGGATCTAAAACTATGTCATCAAGTGCAGTTTTATACTTACTTCTAAACAAAGAAAGCTCAAAACACTCATCAAAAGAAATATCTTCTACAAACAACCACTCACTGGGCCAAGTATGGGATCTGAAAATTGGTCTAGGACTTAGTGATCCTTCTTGTCTTCTGAATATTCTTGGAATGAGATTAGGATCAGGATTGGCCCTTGTGTATCTTCTTGAAGCCAGTGTGGTTAAATTTCTACTGTACAAAATTTTATATCAGCCTAGCAAACTTTGAACACATCATCCAAATTCCATAAATTTACAAGGAAAATATTACTGGGGTGATCGATCTTTTATACTAAATGAGTTCCCCAGTATGGTCACTAGAAATGTTAGCACCTAATTTGAACCTGAGTCTGAAAAAAGGCAAATCAGGATAACCTTTAAACCACGCTCAACCTTGTAGCTAGCCCTACAAGGTCAGGAGAGGGCTCTCTCCGTAAAAAGATATCTAATGAAGTATAATTACAAACTGATATTAGGCTAGGTATAATAATGGGAAATGTTTTAATGAATGAATTTTAAGGTTGTATGGAACAAATGGGACAGTCTGAAACTGGGAAATTAAATCAGGGATACAGGATATTTCATGGGGCAAGGTAGGCAGGAAATTTTAGCAATTACGTTTAAATAATGATGAGATGGTAAGACTGGTGAGGAGCTGAAAAGGGCATAGGAGATGGATCCTTTTCAAACAGAAGAAAAAACATAATATTGAATGATTTCCCTATGGATTCTAATAATGGATTCTACCTATCTATCTTGAAAGCATTCAACCAGAAATGTTTATGAATGGATGGTGAACATAAAAAATTAACATATGAACACGAAAGGAAAGAACAAATGCTAAAATTCATACCACATGGATCCCACAAATCAGAGCTACATATCTTATTAATTCCCTGTCAAACTGTTACAATGGAGAGGAGAGCATCCTCCTTGATTTCCACACTATTCCCTTACTTCCTGACTGACTGATTACAAATGACTGAAAAAATTACATTAAATAGACTAGAAATGTGGGAAATAGATCCACAGATGAAGGGAGTTTGTTTCACTAAAGTCCGAACATAGGAAAGAGACCAGCGATCCGCTCCTGAAAGGGAGGAACAATAATACATTTGACCACTTCCGTGGATTCACAGTTATGCTGGATGAATGAAAAATATGCAATCTGAAGAGCAGATCCCTATTTTTCTACTGTTGTAGAAGTCTCTGTTTCATTTTTAGCTTACGGCCTTTGACTGTAGCTTTTCTTTATTGAAAATCTCATATATGCCGAGAAATGCCTTTAGAACCAATAAAACTGAAATATGCCTTAAATGAAGGAAAATCCCCTTTTGAGTGAATAGGAGCGAAAGGGAAAGTAGGTGGGGTCCATATGCGATCGCAAATCGCAATCGAAGGAAACGAGGGGATGGAAACATATAATGGAGCGCTTTAAAAATATGCGATGTGATGGTGTAATTGCAATCGGGGATCAGAGGAAAGGGGAAGATGTTATTAGAACGAGGCCCTAAAAACTTCAATTGGAATAGAGGTAAAGGATAAGCCAAAGGGATAAAAGGGAAAAAAACAAATAAAAATGTTTTCGGCCCTTTTACAAAGGAGAAAATAATTTTACGTTGAAAATGGGGAAGACCTTTAGGTGGGACCAAGAGGACAATCACAATCAGAATTGGAAGGGAAGGGAGGTGTTAAGGCGCAATAATATTTCGCCGATGAGATTGAGGATGGAGCGATGGAGGGGGGAGTCCTTTATAAAATGAAATAAAATGAAATTTGAGAGTTACAAAGGGAAAAGGCTCATTTTATTTTGAATGGGCGGAAAAGGCATAAGGTGGGACCCAAGGTATAAATCTCAATTGGAAATTGGGGAAATTCAAAGGAGCGAAAGTTTTGGGCACCTGTGATTTCCTGATACAATGAAACACTTAAAAAAATTAAAAAAAATAATTTCCACACTTTACCAAAGGAAAAACTCTTTTTGAATGAAGCGAGGCAGAAATTTTAATGGTGGGGCCCAAAGGTCAATCGGAATTGGAAGCGAGGGAGAGAGAGGAGGCCAAGCACATATGGAAATGCCGATTGTAATGGAGTGATGGGCTATGGACCGTTCGATCGGATGGGCAGATCAACGTCGAAGGTGTAATCGAGGGAGCGGAGTTCATCGCAGTCGGAGAAATGGGGAGGGGTCAATCGGAGGGGATTGATTAAAAGTGTCGATTGTGATGATGCGATGGCATATGGGCCGTCGGATAGTTGATCAAATCAACGGTCCGAAATTAATCGGGCGGGATTCAATCGGAGACATGCAATCGCATCGGATTTTTTTACAAGGGCCAATCGAAATGCACAAGAAGTATGGTGCGATTGTGATCAGAGGAGGGGTATTTATAATAAAAACTTTAAAATTTTATTATAAAGTTTAAGGGACATGAGGGGAAGTGGTTTATTAAATCGATTTGGGGTTTCATGTGTTTAAAAGATTTTAACAATGCGATTATGCCATCAGATAGGGGAAAAAGGGGTTTTATAAAATAAAACATTAAACTTTAATAAAATAAAATTTAAGGGAAAGGTGGGAAAAGGGGTTGGTTTAGGCTATAGGGGAGCTTTATTCACTTAGGCATAAATTTCAATCCAGGAGTCAGTTTTGAGAGTATAATATACTGTTGGAGAGCTCTTTCCGGGCTCTTTCTAATGGACATACCTAGAAAATGATTTGACACTGAAAATGCTATGGAAAATGTCTTTGAAGGGTAGGGTGGTGATTTTGTGGAGATAGCTGCTTATGAAGTGTGACTTATTACATATGATGACATAAAATTACATAATAAAGGCAAAGTATCATGTTTTCACCTCAAAACATGGTTTTGAGGTGAAAATTACATCAAGCTGAATAAAACATTTCTTTGATCTTCCCAGATACTGTGACTTTGAGTTTATTGACCTCCTCATGACCTTGCTGATATTTATTGACACTTGACTCATTAATTTGACCATGGTGAGATCCTAGAACCTAATCAGACCCATCCTATGACCTACTAACATGACTCATAGAGTGAAAGTAACTCATGACTAAAGACCATAGAGAGGAGAATCAGCAAGTTTCACATGAGGGAAAACTGATGAAAGACCACTACCATCAATGAATCCATGACCTAATGGAATGCTGAAAATTTATGGTATGGGACTCCTAATATGCAAATGCAAAAAAGAAATTTTGATCACTGATGGCAGTATGACTAGACTGACACTAACAGGATGAAAGCCTTGCAAAACGCTAAACCATCTCAAAGGTTTAGCTCCTTTCACATTTGGAACCTCCAACTAGATCTGCGTTGTTTATCTTGGTACATTGCATCTGGACAGCGCTGTAGATTTGGTCATGTTGACCCAGTCAATTGTCACAATCCCCTTTCACACATGAAGGAGTTTCATTAAAGAAGCCCAGATTTAGCCTTGTTCATATGGGCATTGATTTATTTTATTGTTTTAGGGGTTTAATTGTCCTCCTTTACAATTTTATTCTTGAACAAGAAAATGAAAAAAAAAGGAATATTCATATTAGCTTGGGATAATTAGGAATATTACAATCCTCCCCTCAAAAATGTTGCTTGTCCTCAAGCAACTAATAAGGTGAGTGTTGCAACTTATCTCTTCCTCCATTGGTGTCAGAAGCAAAGGATAAGCTTCGCTCACAAGCTAAGTGATCACCAAACTATCCATTCATGACTTGTCCCAACAATGTCCTCATGAGATGTAACCAGCTCCTCCCATAAGGAAACAATGAATCACATGAAAAAACCATGGTTTGCCCAATTCCCTCCCTAAAATAAAAAACATGAGGTACAGGGAGTGTAGTCATCCCATAGGGCACATGCATGCCTCTCCTCCTTCCTCCATTCATCCCCATGAAAAGTACAAGCACATCATCAATATAGGGGATCAATACAATGTACAAGTAAATATAAATATGTGTACATGGAGGTGGATCATAGTCCCACATGTGGAACCAGCACAGAGCATCCCCTACCTGCATCAAACCAAGATGTGGTAAGTGGTTTTCCCACCACTTACTTGCAACCCAAGTCATCTCACTATTGTAGAAAATGTGAGATATTTTTGGTGCCTTTGTGAAGCACCCATCATGAAAATAAATCTCCCTTTGCACATCAAGGGAGTGGCCAAATTCAGAACTCTTAGTTTCCCAACAATTGCCATGACATTTACATGATACATTGCTCCTTTTAGGAGTCATGGCCTGCATACAAATGGTAAAAGAACATGTACAAACAGAAAAATAAACTTGCTTTACATGAACAGATTTTTTAACATCAAAATTAATCATACACATGGAGTTGTGCATGGACATTTCCCCTCTTTCAAAAGAAGGAAGAGATGGCTGAAATGACTCTTGCATAGAGTCTCTTGGCTGCCCCAACTCCACATATCTCATTTCTTTGACATGATCCTTATCAAAGACTCCTCCAACAATGTTGCTGCAATTTGGAATGTTGAAATTATATAACTAATATGTTATACATCTGAGATTCTCCTGATCACACACTATTTGACTTCATGCACAATAAAGAATCTCTTCTACCATTGATCATTAATTGCGGAAATAAAATCAATTGCATGCACACATTAAAACCATACAAAAACACACATATGAACACAGTATGTAATGGGAAAGCTTAAAGCTGAAAACCCCCAACTATCTGTATATTATATATGTCATAGAGATCATGTAACAATCATTATACAAATCTCCTCACAAGCTCTCAATACAATCTCCAATTGCTACACACTAATCAGGCTAGATCTAGCAAAACACATGCTCCAATCTCTGCCACCTGATAGCCTGCCTCTACTGCGCAATCCATACTTAAGAATAGCTATTGATGAGTTTGAATTACCCCAGCCTTGCTCACGCAGACTTTAAAGGCATCTCTACTGAGTGTTGGATGCAAACCATGCATCACTATAGTCACAACTGATAGTCACACTGCTCTTTCACCTATCTCTCCACTGGTCTCCACTGAAACTGTCCATGCACTGAAGTTAACTGATGTATTCCTTAGTTGATTAATGAGTTTATAATTAGTGAATTAATTAATAATTAATTCACACCACTCTCACTAGTGTATCAATTAGTTATACTAGATACAACTAGCTCAACTATGTTTAGATTAGTTAAACTGAACACAACTCCATTAACTTCCTCAATCAACTCCACCAAACTCTCTCACATGAGTTCTAACTGAAGTATCCATGCATTAGCTCCACTTAACCCTTAGGAATAGCGTAATTCCTTCTGTCAGCTCTTGTGCCACATCTGTGCACTTAACTGAAGTGCTCCAAGAGAATAAGATAATGTTTAGAGTCCAAATATTATTAAGAGCTAATAATATTCGACATATCTATTTTTAGACTGGAAATCTAAAAATAGATTCCGCCTAATATGTCTAAAAATAGAAGTCCATCTATTTTTCCAACTTGACCAACCATCCACAAATAGCATCCTGCAACTCATAGAATATGATCGACATGTCTAAAAATAGACTTTGCGACAAAAATCACCTGTGTGGGCCCCACCTAATTTAGGTGATCACTTTCCAACTAGGATCAGGAATGATGTTTCAGGATGCCTCCTTCACTATTTCTTGTTGCAATCTTCAACACTCCATCTCAACAAGAAAGGATTGTCTTTGCATGCGACATGCAACTCCAAGGAATTCACTTCGCAACCTTAACAAACGCCATAACTCCATGCCAATACTCTACAACCTCCGAAATGAATAGGCTCCAAACAACTCAATCAAATTTATTACTCATCATCACCTCTTCGATCACCAACTGCACATGTCATTAGGAACCACCGCGTGCACCGTTGAACTCTTGCACCCATGCACTCGCACTTTCGTTAACTCGATCCGCGCCTCCAAGATTCCACATCACTTTGATCTCGCCTCGCATCAATCCAACTGATCATGGTACTGCTGCTCTGTGGGTGCCTCGTAGCCAGGTTCAATTCATGAGATCCACACCATCTCAATGAATCCTGCCCAGAAATCTTCTCTTGGGATTACTCATGCATGTCACCCCACCTCTCACCTGGAGGTATAGCTGCATGCACTTCCTCTGCCCATCTGGCATGAAATTTCTCTGCATGAGTGGTTTCTCCCACTCCATGATCCTCATCTTGTGGCTGCTCCACATACCAAGGTTCACTCTTACCTGCATGCAAAACTTGCTCCCTCTCAAGCATCAGTTGCATGTCTTTCTTACACTTCCCAACAGTAAGAAGCTCCGTAGAAATCCCATCTACTTCAAGTCTGTAGAGATTCTTGGCTCGAATCCCAACCTTCTTGACTTTCCTTGTTGCTTTGTGCCGAAGGAAAAATTTTCCTTCACTAATGACAACATCATAGCCTTTATCCTCTAACATTACGACTGAGAGTAAATTCTTCTTTAAACCTGGAACATGCACTACATATTGTAAAAGAATGAGTTTACCTGACTCCCTATGAAAGGTAATGGTACCAATTCCAGTCGCATTGTATCGTCCATTGTCACCCAACTCAACATGCAACTGGAGATCTTTCTCCACCAAGTCACTAAAAAGATTCACATCTCCTGTCATGTGAAAGGAAGCGCCACTATCAAAATACCACCCTGATCCCAATGCACTAGACACCATGCATGCGGTCAATGAGAAGTCCAGCTCAAATTGCGAGGCAAGAGCCTCACCAGCTGCAGCTCCAGCAGCCTACTTGTTCTTCTTCTTCTGTGGACAATGCGTGGCGAAATTCCCATGCTCGGGATAAAGGAAAACACTTCACTTTGACATGTCACGCTTTACTCATTCGCACCTGATTGGAGAAGCATTCTCTTCCCCTTCCCTTTCCTTGCTTTGGCAGCCAAAGCGCAATCCTCTTCATCATCATTCTTTGATGAAGATCCATCCCTGGTATCCCGCCTTATCTCCTCCTGCACAAGATCCGACCAAAGTCGCTCCTATCCTGGAAATTTCTCCCGACCATTGACAGAGTCCTGATAGGAGTGCCAACTCTTCGGAAGCCCAAGGAGAGACAAGCCCACCAATTCCTCATCATCCACACTAACTCCTACACTCCCAAGCTCATCCCTGCAGTGGACAAACTTTGTCAAGTATACCGGAATAGTGTCATTCTTCTCCATTTTTATTTTCCTGAGTTTATCCTTAAGCGCCAACTTCCTCTGGTCGCTCTTGCTTTGGAACAAATCTATCAAATATTTCCACATCAATAATGGAGAAGCTTTACCATGAAGGCTTGACACTATATGATCCTTCACACCTTCCAACAGAATCCTTCGACACCTTGCTACCTTCTTTTGTCATGCGTCAAGTATGGCAGTATCACTAGAAGTAGGTTTTGGAATTTCTGCATCTATGAACTCCTTCAACCCATTGTCATCCAGCACCGCCTCCATCCTGTCCTTCCATGCAATATAATTCAAGATGCCCTCAAGCGAATACTCCAATCGCAATCCACTGAAAGACATCTCAACTTTGACACCAAGAAATCACTCTAGCAATTTCGAATTCCACCAGCACAAAACTCAACTGCTTCAATGCTTTGCAATTGTTCCAATGATCAATATCGCTCTGATACCATGTAGAAATTTAAATAACTGATATGTTATCCACCGAGATTCTCCTGATCACACAATATTTTATCTTCATGCACAATACAAAATCTCTTCTACCATTGATCATTAATTACGGAAATAAAATCAATTGCATGCACACATTAAAACCATAAACAATCGCACATATGAACATAGTATTTAATGGGACAGCTTAAAGCTGAAAACCCCAACTATCTGTATATTATATGTCATGGAGATCATGTAACAATCATAGTACAAAAGCTCCTCACAAGCTCTCATGCACACCCTCAATTGCTACACACTATCAAGCTAGATCTAGCAAAACACATGCTCCAATCTTCTGCCACTTGATAGCCTCGCCATCGCGTAACTCGCCGAAGAATGGCTCTTGATGAGTTCGAATTACCCCAGCCTTGCTCACGCAGTCTTTATAGGCATCTCTACTGAGTGTTGGATGCAAACCATGCATCACTTATAGTCACAACTGATAGTCACACTTGCCCTTTCACCTATCTTTGCACTGGTCTCCACTAAAATTGTCCATGCACTGAAGTTAACTGATGTATTCTTTAGTTGATTAATGAGTTTGTAATTAGTGAATTAATTGGTTTATTCACACCACTCTCACTAGTGTATCAACCGCTAGACTAGATACAACTAGCTCAACTATGTTTAGATTAGTTATACCGAACACAACTCCATTAACTTCCTCAACTCTGTCACATGAGTTCTAACTGAAGTCAACATGCAATAGCTCCACTAAACCCTAGGAATAGCGTAATTCCTTCTTTCAATTGCATTTTCCACTTCTGTGCACTCAACTTAAGTGATCCAAGAGGATAAGATAATCTTTAGAGTCAAAATATTATTAAGAGCTAATAATATTCTACATATCTATTTTTAGACTGGCAATCTAAAAATAGATTCCGCCCAGTATGTCTAAAAATATAAGTCCATCTATTTTTTCCAACTTGATCAACCATCCACAAATAGCATCCTGCAACTCATAGAATATGATCGACATGTCTAAAAATAGACTTTGCGCCAAAAATCACCTATGTGGGCCCCACCTAGTTTAGGTGATCACTTTCCAACTAGGATTAGGAATTATGTTTCAGGATGCCTCCTTCACTGTTTCTTGTTGCAATCTTCAACATGGAAATTCCTCCCAAAATTGAAGTACTTCTTGATCATCAAAGGCCAAGGAGTATCCCCTTTGCACACTGATAGTGCCATCTCCTTTTCCTGCAACATCATCCAACATGTGAGAGAAAATTTTCCCTTGCTCTCCCAAGTACAACCCTAGCAACATAAATGTTTTCTGCCTCCCCATGCTCTCATCATACAAATCATGTGATGAAGACATAATGAATGATATGAATGTCACATCAACACCATGCATCCATACTCTTTGATGCTCAATGATGCAAGCATCATGCCACATCTCCATCTTGGTACTCCTCCCATGAGGACTACCATCATCCCAAATCAGATTTCTCCTCTTCATGGGATTTTGAAATGAAATCTTCTCAAGGATCAATTTCATCCCATAAGGACCCAAATAGGTGGTAGGAAAAAACCTCCCATCATGATGTGTAGGGCTCAAGGAATTTTTAACACAAGAGATGTTATCCATCCTAAGATGCCCTCCATCATCTATCTGCTCCTCCTTGAATCTATTAAGATGCAAGTGTGAGAAGGGAAGAACCTCCTCAAACAGTTGCAGAATTTTTCACTTCATGAAATGTTGAAGTGCACCTTTCATGGGATCTCTTGATGAGACCTCCTCCTCATGCATGGTCTTCCAAAACCAATGGGGTCTTGGATTCACTACAAGTAGAAGTCTCTCTCTGAGCTGTGGCATGCTCATTGAGAAAGTGTCATCTAGGGAGGAGAAAATGTTTCTCATCTCAAGATGTCTACCCCTTGTCTCCATTGCTTCCTGAATGAAGTTGACATCTGATTGTTCCCATGAGGAATGGATCCTCTTTTCTTTACTGCTGCTCTTGGATAGTGCAGTGCAACTCTGCTACTCTAAATTAGCAGTAAGTGATGATTCTAGGTCATGCATCAGCAGGTTTCCACAACCCTCAAAAAGGTTTGCTGTAATAATAGAAGGTGGAAACTTAATCATACCTTGATAGGCTTTGGGAACATCTTGTATGGATGCAAGAGTTCCTTCTTCTACAATGTTGACTCTCTCAACTACAAATGTTGAAGGCTGTTCCTCCAAGGCTGTCATAGTGCTGGTACAAATCTCCTCAAGAGATAGTGAGGACTTCTCTTCCTCAAATATCTTGATCACCTTTTGAGTGAAATCTGCAAAAGAGGATACTTTTGCATGTCTCACATGGCTAAACCACCAATTTCTTGCTTCACCCATCAGGTGCAGCGCTGCAATCTCCACTGCTTCTCTCTATACCACTGGATGTAGTAGGAAAAATGCACCGAGTCTTCTTGCCCAAGCTTTGGCTATAGATGTCCCATCAAAAGTGGAAAATAGAAATCTATTGCCCTTGATCTCTCCCTTGCTGCAGGGTCTCCTCCCTTTCTTTAGTTGAATGAACTGTGGGAAGGCTAGAGTCTCCTTGAAGGCTCTAGGTTGAGACTTGTACTCAACAAGGTACTCACTCAGGATATGATGATACAAGTGTCCTCCATGCTTGTTGTCTTCTGCTTTGTGAGAGTATGAAGTGCATGGTCCTTCCTCTTCTTCTTTAAACCTTCTGTAGGTCTTATTGCAGCTTTCTTCTTCTCGAAACTCTCTAGGAGTTTCCTTGCATCTTTCTTCTTTCTTCTATTCAACCTCCTTGAAGAGGCTCTTCTTAGATATGAAAACTGATGAGAGTAATCTCATCCTCTCCATCATTCTGATCTCTAATTCTTCTATTTATTTCTTTGATAGCTGGAACTCACAGGCTGAGCCAAAGATCATGCTTTGATACCACTGTAATATCCCCAAAAGCGACTGCTTAGCAAGATAGGCCTGAAAAACGCATTATTCAGGGATGTGTGCTTCAGAAACCAATATCAGCCCTTGGATTCCTTAGATATGATAATATAAGACCCAAATCCAAGAGGAGATCAGAAACCAATCAAACTAGATGAGACAAACAGGCCTCCCACACCTAGTATGGCTTGATAGATGCCCAATGAGGGGCTGCAGCAATATATAAACAAAAAAATGGATATGCAGCATCAAATAAGCTCATATGATGTGTTAAAAACACATATCCTTCAATCAAAGCTACATCATCAACTTGTATTCTGATTCATGATCCAAAAGATGGGGAAAAGTAGTTATTTCATCCCTAAAAACATCATTTTATGGGATTTGCATAAAAATAGGGGTAAATGATAGTGATATCCTTTATCTTAGGTCATTTTGGACTCACATACCAAATTTCAGCAAAAACAAATGACTCTAGCTAAGTTAAACAGCTCTCCCAGTCCTGATATAGCTCAAAAAAGGCCCAATCCCCAAGACTTAACTCAACAGAAAGTGATTAAAGCATGTACAGCGTGATTTTTTGAAGGTTTTAGGTACAATATGGCATGAATATCAGATCTAATTTTATTACATCAGATTATGGAATGAAATAGAGAGAAAGATTCTTTTACATGAAGAGAATACATGAAGAAATCCTGAAGAATGAAGTACTACAACCATAGGAAATGACTGAACAAGATGGACAGAATTTTATTATGGAAAAAAATCAGTTGTAGGTTACAATTCAGATCTAGGATAGATATTTGTACAAAATATTAGATCTATATTAGATCTGTACACTAGATTGTCTCTATTTTACATCCCCCTTGGGGTTTTCAACAAAACATGAAGCACAAAAAGTAGATCTAAGATATATTGTAGCAGATCTATAGAATTCTTCAAAAATTCTGAAGTATATACAACAATGAATCAGATCTAAAACATACATGGATTGGTTGGCCAATCCATGGATCACCATAGTGCAAGGAAGACTCCTTTACACCAGAGATCTCTCCTCCAAATAGTTGTCAAACACCCTGCAACTCTCCACTTGCAAAATAACACATTATAGGGAGATAAAATGCACTGTAGGCTTGATGTATACCTTGGCCTGATGTCAAGTTGTAGATCTGAAGCTCAAGACTGCTAATACACTCTTCCAGGAGGATAAAAGACTCACTCACTGAGAAGAGGCACTAGTATGGTCTAGATTTGAATAGATCTAGCCTCCACTTGCTGCTGCTCAGAAGGACAACCAAACCCTCAATAGGATCTGAGTTGTAGTTGGAAGAAGAATCTTGGCCAAATTCCTGATAGTGGACCAAGAAATGCAAGACTCTTCCAAGAGGCCTCTCAAGGAAAGAGGTGGGATTCCTGACCAGGAACACCCAAGTGCTAAACAACACTATTCTCAGCTAAACAGCCAAAGAATGAGAAGTGTCTAAACACAAAAATCCTTCCAATACAATATGTTCAATAACCTCTCTCATGCTGCTCTCCTCTTTCATTTATAGGATGAAATCCTTGCAAAACCCTAAACCATCTCAAAGGTTTAGCTCCTTTCACATTTGGAACCTCCAACTAGATTTTCGATGTTTATCTTGGTACATTGCATCTGGATATCGTTTTAGATTTGGTCCTGTTGACCCAGTCAATTTTCACAATCCCCTTTCACACATGAAGGAGTTTCATTAAGGCAGCCTAGATTTAGCATTGTTCATATGGGCATTGATTTATTTTACTGTTTTAGGAGTTTAATTTGTCCTCCTTTACAAGTTTATTCTTGAACAAGAAAATGAAAACAAAAATGAATATTCCTATTAGCTTGGGCTAATTAGGAATATTACATCGGCACATGGGTCTCAGTGGCCTATGCCATGGTCTCAGTGGCTTGCATCATAGAAGGGATAGGCTTAGTAGTAGTGATTCTCGACGGAATCAAGTACCCCAACCCTCGGTTGTGCAACTTCTCATAGAAAACCGGGTTGATTCCAGAAATAAGCTTCAAAAAACTCATAGATAACAATGAGCACAATTTAATCAAAAAGAAAACAGAACTAATGCGACCCTTCCTATCATATTTATAGCATTGTCCCGTCTTAAATGATCTCATGTTCATTAATGTATCCACATAAATGCATAAATGACTCCAAGGCATAATACCCTCATCAAATGCAGTTTAGCCACTTCTCAAAATGGTAATAACATTGTATTGTCCATATTAGTTGTTATAATGGCTATATTTTGGCACCTCTATGATTGATTCAACCTTCTAGCGCAGCTGCTGCATGATCATCGCACCTGTTTGTTCATCCACCATTCTTGTTGTGCATACTCGTACTTCCGACCATATATTCATTTGGTGCATGCAGGGAGAGGGTCATCCCTGTATGGTTTTAACTGAATTCTATTTACATACCCAAGAAGGTCTTCTCCGCTTAATGTGGCTAGTCGTACCACACCTCCCTCTATGAGCTCCTTGACAATATACGGTCTGAGCTAATGCATTTTGAAATTCCCTGGGTGATGTGCAAAACTTACTATCATATAAAAAAACCAAATCCTCTTATTTAAAGACCTTATGTCTAATGTGTCCTTCATGCCAAGCCTTTTTGCTTGCCCTTTTCACCTGCTGATGGAAACCTGCAATGAATCAGTCCTCTTCCAATGTGAGCAACTGTGAAAATCATTCTTCCAAAATATCTTGCTCGGCCAATTTAGTGATCACTACAATGCGCAAAATTGGGACAATATACTCCACAAGCATAACAACTTCTTGCCCATACACCATTCTAAAAGGTGTCTTCCCTGTCAAATTCTTGCATGTGGTTCTATATGCCCACTGAACTGCAGGTATGTGCACATCCCAATCATTTCGATTATCATTGAAAAACTTAGTGACCACGGTCTCCAATATCTTATTAAAATCTTCCACTACACCATTTTCTTGTGGATGATACAAAATTACTCTTTTGATGATGAATCTAAAATTCTTCAGTAAGAGCTTGAATATTTTCATTCACAAAAGGTGTACCCTGATCACTCATCAAAATATTAGGGCACCCAAACCAATTCAAGATGTTATAAAAAATGAAGTGCGCATTTTTTTCTACAGTACAATCCTTCACGGGCTTAGCCTCGGCCATTTTGGTCACATAGTCTATCGCAGTGATTATGTAGTGTGCACCTATCTTTTTTCCTAGAGGGTTGATAGGTCCGAAAAAAATAATGGCCCATTTTTTGAAATCTTGCAAATTCACTTGTGGGTCCAGGGTCATCTCATCTCTGCGTGATGGTCTCCCTGTCCTTTGATATACATCACAAGTGCAGCAATAATCATGTACATCGTTATACACCATGGGCCACCACAACCCAGCCCGTAAAATATTTTTCTCAGTTGCTTTCCCTACATAGTGACATCTTGAAACTACTCCATGAGCCTCAGCTATATATCCCGTCTTTTGAATTCCAAAACATACCTTATTAGTACTTCATCTATGCCCATTATGTACAACTAGCCAACAATCAAGGTAAAATCAGTTGCATTTGTGACCAACTCTTTCTTTTGTCTCATCGTATATTCCATGGGCGCACTTCCAGTGGTCAAAAAATGAATAATATCTTAAAAGTGATCATCGACTACTTTAATGTAAATAGTTGTGCATTTGGTAAGCTGTCTTCCAAGCTAGTTGGCTCTTATCTAATTTCAATGTGGAATAGATGGTCTGGTCCAAAATTCAGTCTCCCAAGTTTCACAATTACTTCTAATTTATACTCCTGAAATAAAAACAACCATGTGCAGATATTCCCCCACAACACAGGCTTATTGACTAGGTACTTCAGGGCAGAGTGGTTAGTAAACATCTTAAAATGACTTCCCAATGGATAGTGGTAGAAATTCTACAGTGCATAGACCATAGCTATTCCTTCCCTCTCCATGGTCGAGTAGTTGTGCTCCACACTTGAAAATTTCCTACTCGCAAATGCAATAGGTTGGTCAATATTGTTGGCTCCTAGCTGAGCTAAGACAACTTTGAGCACGATGTAGAAGGCATCGACATGTACATGGAATTCATTTGTCTAGTCTAGAAAGACCAATATGGGCACAGTGACCATCTTATCCTTAAGAAAATCATATTTGTTTTGGTAGTCTGTGTCCCAACAAAATGAGGTGTCCTTCTTTAGTAACTTCTCCATGGGCACAGTGATGAGCTTGTAGCCTTGAATAAACTTCTGGTAATACCCTGTGTTCCCCAAAATTGAGCACAATTTCTTTTACATTTGTGGGAACTTCCAGGTTAATAATAACAATGATATTTGTTGGATCTACCATCAATCCTTGTTGATAAACAATATTACCTAGCAAGATCCCGAATGGGACGTAGAATATACACTTTTTTCAGATTGAGTAAGATCTGATACTTCCGGCAAGCATCCAGCATGAGGAACAAACTCGACACATGCTTCTTCAATATCAAAATATAGTCTAGACATCAAAGTATACTTCTAAGAATTTATGGATGTATTCTTTGAATGCAAATACTACCATGCGCAAGAATAATATGTACTGAAAGGATCTCCACTCTATCACAAAGGTTGTTTGTTTCTAACTTCTGACGTGATTCTTATAGGGTGGTGTCCTGATAAACCATCTGTGAATGAGTAGGCCTCCTTCCCTCCCACATTGTACAGTATTTCATTATAAAATGGGGTTGGGAATGGGTCATGTATGCAATCATCATTCAATTTGTGCAGATCCACACAAATCCTGATTTCTCCCTTGGTTTTCTTGCCCTGCACCACCATAGGGATTACCCAATTTGGTTCTTCCACTGGTTCTATGATCCCTACAGCAACCATTTTCTCCAATTCCCCTTTGACCTTCTGCTTATATTTTGTATTTAGCCTATACGGGTGGTGCTTCACAGGTCACGCATCAAGTTTCAAGGTGATCTTCATTACCTCGAGATCTCCTACAATCCCCTTCAACTCAATAAATTTCATAGGAAATATCTCCTGATATTCAGTCAATAGCTCGATGACCCTACCCAACATATCAGCATCCCAGTAATCCCTTATATTTGATAATTGTAGTTTTTCCTCTGAGCCAATATTGACTTTATGAATCTTCAGAGGCTTAGTTACATCTAGTTACTTAACCGTAGGCCCAACAACTGCGCGTTGTCCTTCAGACTCAGGGATCATAATTTTCCTTGGGTTTTCTTCATTATCTTCAATTGATAAAATTTTACAATCAACGATGTCCTTCATTTGTGCATCCCATGCTAGCAAGGCGTGTTGAATCAAATATTTTGTGGTGTCAAAGATGAATTCCTAAATATCCTGCAGTGCCTCATCAAGGCATTCGAACCCACTTTCAAAACTAAATATCAGGATAAAACATTATGTTAGCGTAGTCCATTTATTGGTTCCTCGTCGCAGCTCAGTTTAGAGGTACCATTCTCTAGGCACCTTCCCCAAAGTGTGGATGAATATATGCACCCATTATGGCTTCGGTTCTTTGCCCCAAGCTTCAGTCCATCTAGCGATATGTTTGTGTCGATCGCCTTCTATGGAATAGGTCTCTCCCATTCTAGTATTTGGATGCTCAAATCATAGACGCATCATGTGGGTAAATTCTTCCCAATTAGCCAAGTTACCTTTGTGTGTCTCCAACCAGTGCGCTGGGTTTGAGAATAAAGCTATATCAAGTGCATGGAATCGGTGTGCTTTTGGAACAATTTTTTCAAGTTATTCTAAAAACAAATTAAAATTACTCACACCATTATAATAAGGCAACTCTTGTACCTCTAAGGATATGCACCATAGGGATTTTGTCACCCAATTGTAGTGCAGTGAAAAGACTTCATGCGACCAGTTCTACTAGTACTTCTTTAGTTCCTCATCTGAATCTGAAAAGAAGGAGCTATCCTTCTCCCAATTAAGTCTTCCATCCACTGTTAGTTTGATCCAATCTTCATACCATGCACTCATCTTATATAGATGATCAAAAAAATCATCTGCGTGCACCGACTCTGTATATATTTCTCCTTTTCCATGACCTAGGGGGACCACAACCCCGGTTCCATTACTTTCAAACACCATACTTTTTCGCTTGAGGTTGATGATGCCACCCATAGTGATAGCCCAATCCAAACCCAACAGCGTAGGATAGGGGTCAGTATCATCAAAAATATATATAAATTCAAAGTATGTGAGTGCCCTTACTCCTTCGATATCCACTACTACTTGCGAGAGCCTTCCTAATGAGATTACATTTCGCTGATTTGACATGCGTAGTTAGATAGTGGACCACTCCAACTCAGGTTCTCCCATTAATTTCCAAGTCTACTTTCGTAAGACATTCGCATCATATCCTAGATCCAGAATGACCTGATCCATCTCGTATGCACCGATCTGAGAAGTAAAGCACATTTCTCATCCTGTTATTCTTTTATTCTTATAAATCTTATTGAAAACCTTTTGATCCATCTAGGGTTTTTATTTCTTTGCACAATTTCTATTAACGCTTGGAGGTTCTCGATTTCCTTCTTATTGCACAAAAATTTAATAAAAGCATGCAAGAAGGGATTTTGATCTCCATTTCCTTTGACCACGTCCATAGGCTTGCTTGATCCTTTAAACATTGAGCTGCCCACCTCTGTGAAATCCTTCTTCACTTCTACAAATTTTTCCTTTTCTCTTTGTAAGTTGAATCCTTCCTTCTTTTTAGGTGCTTTTCAGATCTAGAGATCAGTATCAAGCTTTTTCCCTTTGTCTTCACCAATGGCTACACGACTCCTAGTAAAGATATTCACATTTGGTTCTTCTTTGTGTAACTCAGCTCTTACCATCTGAATATTTTGAGTGGGATTTTGTGGTTTCTTTTCGTGAATTATTGAAATCAATATAGGGAAATATTCAATAACATGATCAAATTGTATACAATATACTTGTAAGACTATTGTGTTGGGTTCTGAGATTCACACGCATAATGATCCACATTTCCACAATTATAGCAGATGAGTTTCCCCCTTCCTCAACCAGATCCTCCTCCTCTTCCTCGTCCTATACTTTGGAATCCACCATGCCTAGAAGGGGTTGCAGGAGAGGTTGGTTCTGCATTCATCCTATATAGATCAGCTTGGTCAATCATCAAATCAAATCCGTGACAGTGCTTCTCGTCATTTCCCACTGATGAGAAAAATTTACAGAAAGGTTGCTTGAGCTCTAGAACATATATACCAATACTCAGGCATAATTCTGTCATGTGCAGACCAGTTACTTAACAAATCACACACCATAACATAGGATTTCCACTTGGTCTTGTCGTGCTCTTCAATGGGTTTGGTCCTTTGACTGTTAGATAGTCATTAAATACGGGTCATTGATCCTTGTGATGCCCAACAACTTTACAATGTATACACCATACATCTGGGGATACCTCCTTTCCTTTATCTTTGAGAAGACTATGTATTTCTAAGTACCCATCTGCGCAGCTGGTACCCATGAGGATTCTAGCTTCATTGCAATCTCTACAGCTTCAGCGTGTGTTGCAATCTTCTGTTGACTCAAGGGTTGGCACAGATGTGGAATTAGCATGGAAATGAACCACTCTTTGTGCTACCAGTCATCAATAGTAAATCCCCCATCTCTGATGGTGTGCTTCATCCGTTGATATGCCTCCCATGTGGATTCATTTAATTATTGGTGAATATTCTTCAACTCAGTTACGCATTGAGCATACGATTTCGGCTTTTTGAACTGTTCCTTCAATGCAGCCTTCAGATTATCAAATGTTGCATTACGGTTATTTTCCACATACCTTATGTACAAATCCAGTGCGTGGTCTTGAAAAGCAGTAGCTATTTATGCTTTCTTAACATCCTCCTTATTAATCTATTGCGTTGTCGATACATCATTTGTGACAAAAAAAAATTGATCCACACCTTCATTTCCAATACCACAGAAATTAGATAAATTCATGGAAGTAAGCATATCAACGTCTAGTGGTGGAGGTGGAGGTGGAGTGGATGAATGATTAGCGCGATGTGAATATGGGAGTGGAGTGGATGGAAACAAAATTAAAGCCAAATTTCCTACTTCTTCGTGTGCAAATTCACTTGAGCTACTTTTTTCAGACTCTTCGTCACTATCAAATTTAACTTGGAGAGGACTATAAATAAAATATTCTTTTAAGTCTACTCCATAAGTCCTTCCATTGTGCATAGCACTTCCAAAACCTCTACGTGTGTATTTATATGGACCTCTCTGGGACATTCAATCAATGTGGCTGCATAGAGTACCCTTTTCATACAAGAGAATTTTAATCCACAATTTTAGTGAGCACAGGAACTTACCTCTAGGACCCTTGAAAAATATTATTTTGGCTTCAGAATATGATACAAAGGTATCGATAGAAAATTCAGTCACAAATCCTCCCAACACACTATTGATCCAATGATCTACGGTGCGGGTGATCTTTTGCTAGATTTCTCTAACTACTGCACTAGTTCTGGGGTCCACTTAGTGATCGCATCATCCTTTGTGCAGGTCTAGAATTCAGCAAGCCGAGACAATCACTCTTGTAGCTCAATTTCAAAAAAAAAATAAAAAAAATTGTGGACCTCAGTATAGATATACCTTTGCTCCCACTCTTCGGCATATAATTTATAGCTATTTTCTTGAATCGCAAATTCACACACCTTCTTATCCAACCAATGTTGTAGTTAGTTCTTTGTCGGATGCCACAACATCAAATCTCCCTAAAAAATGATCCTGGTCTTGGAAATGGAACCATTTTTTGGCTTAAGAGGTCCTGGTTTAGGTTAAGAGTATTTGCGAAACCAACAAACCCTCAAATTACTGGCCCTTTCAGCAATGATCGTCTTGTGCAGACTAAAGTCTCACCTGAAGCAGTATGGGGGGGTGTTGGAACCAGGTCTCTGCACCCTAAGGGAGATTTTGATGTGGTAGATCTAATAAGAATTACTATAGATAATATAACATATTTTCTCATGCATAGTCAATGGTAAAAAAATCTAACCCTTTCACAAATTATCACAGAATACTTTGATATAATTTCGCGCGCGGTAGTTAAAGTTGTACTTCATTCAGACCTAATTATTTAACATAGACTAGTACTTGTGCACAAATTCAATTAACCCATTCACTGAAGTAAATATGCAACGATAGAACATATCTAGATCTACAACATATAATATATAATCTAAGACACTGAATCACATAAGTGTCTGATTTCGCCAAAAATTCCTTCTTTATTAAGAGATTTGCAATTCAATACAATCTATATTTCTCCACACACAACTCAAGACTTAGGTCTTCACACCCACAGCCAGCAGGAGCCTTCTACCCAGACAAAAGAACCAGACTAACAAAGAAACATAAGCAAAATTGATCCAAGATTTCATGATTTCCTTATTTACTCGACTCTTACATATTTATATTATCCAAAATGTGCACATAACATGGTCTCAAACCATGGTTTGAGACTCATGGTTTCTCCTTTAACCCTTTATAATGATTAGGGGACTTTGACCAACCCCAAAGCCCCTTTGACCATCTCCGCGTATCACATACAACAAAAATTAAACAAAAGTAAACCAAAACGTACCCAGGGGACCTTGCTCCAAAATTTCCCATGGTTGCATTTTGGTTGTGATAATATGCTCCTATCTGTGTAGCTCATCAATCTATCTCTGCAAAAATTTACCCTCTTCAAGGTTCGTATGCCATAGTACTAGTGCTAGAGTCTTGTCGGTAACCTTAATATGGTCCATTTGTTCTAATTTATTGTGGATTTACACATCAATCTTCTGCACATTAGGTCCTCCTATAGTGAGGCCCAAATGTCCATAGTGTCTTAAAATACTTTGAGGCACTCTTGAACTATGGAATCAATCTTGTTAGTGGCAGCCTTAATCTCAATTGCGTGCTGCTCCTGGACCTCTGGTGGAGTAGCGGGTTGTAATTGAAACTACAACTCAACAACATTCATCTGTATCTCTAGTCATACCTTTTCAACTTTTGCCTTGGATTCTTTTACTTCCATCACGAGATTTTCGACGTTGTCCTCCAGTGTTACCTCAGACTGAATCTGCAAATCAGGAAGTTCACTGCAAACTTTGGTTATTGCTACCTCCAACTTTTTTTTGTTCATAGCTTCCTCATCTCGTTCCTACATAGCTTGTTTCTTTTCCTCAGCCATTTTCTTTTATTCTCACTTAACATCTTGGATAATCAATAGGGTGTGTTACTTGTGGATCTGTAACTCTTCTATGACACCTAGTGGAACTCGTGTAACACCTTCAAAGGGAGTACAACAAGGTTGAGCCTGGTGTTCTGCCAATGTGATGCTTACACCAAATTCTCAGTAGTGTCAAATAATAGGGTACCTGCAGGGATTGAAATTTCAAAAAATTTAGTCGTGATGTCCAGCTCTTGCCATATTGTACTCACACCTACTGGTGCCCTGCTCACTTGAGTCGGGATCACTTGAAGCCCACTCGCTTGCATCATTCTCCCTTGTGCTACGCTTGTCTGAACCTATAATTCATTGAGGCCCTTGTGTAACTCCACCAATACACTCTTGTACTGGTACTCAATATGTCCCCATAGATTCTCAGTGATGTGTCGAAAAATTTCACCAATCTCATCGAATTCCCCCTCACTGAGGACCAACGATTATGGGTTAGCGGACTTATATGACTTCACCTTTTTCTGCACACCTCCATCACCCAATGTCTGTCATCTCTTTATAATGTAAGGGGGCGGGGGTCTACTAGATTAATAAATGTATCATGGTCACACTGAGCATCGCCCCCTCCTCTCTCTAAAGCATCTGTCTCTCACTCTGCTTCTTTTTCAGCCTCCTTGTTAGTCACAAATGTGAATTTATTGGGCTGCTTCTTAGTGTATTTCTTTCTAGTCTTTGTACCTGAGGTACTGGTCTTCACAACACTCGTGCCTACTTACACAATCTCCTCCCCTTCATTCGATGGAGTTATCCAATTACTTGGCCATTCAGTTACAATGCATGCAACATCATGCCTGGTCACCAGGTATGGAAGCTCGTACCATACCTCACCGAGGTCCTTCTTTGTTCAAATGTGCATATGGTGAAAATATTCTTTAAAATCAATGACCTAGTGATATTATTCAAAAATACTTGGTGACAGCCTTGGATTCTAGCTAATCACCGTGTGTAGACTTATCTCAAATCCTGCCCAAAATAATTTTTTCTCCATTTCTCGTGTTGGTTCTTATGAATGCCACAACGAGGCATATATCGTAGCCTCGTAAAGATCTAGATCCATAGTGGGGAAATGTGATTCATCCGGCTCTTTCCATGCCATTAGCAAAATTAAGAGCAAGATCCATGCATATTTCCATTTCTTTCCCTCCTCCTGAGCTTTTCTACAGTCATCCAAGAATTCTTTGCACAAATACCCTTCTCGGTTGTACACTATGCCTTTGCTACGCTCCAGCTGATATGATGACCCACATCCACATTAGAAGTGGTTTTATTTCTACTAAGGATATTTATGGGTCTCCCTACCCTCTTATTCATCTATGTAAATGACAAAAACAAAATTTTAATATTCCAACTAGCTGAAAGCTAATTAGGAATATTACATCCTTACAATCCTCCTCTCACTTACCCACTGGGGCCATTGTTAATTTAGGTAGCACCAGTACCAGCCATGTCTTCGGCTGGACCCACGTCCACTTCACAACTGACGACCATTACGTCAGTGTCGTTGGTGGCCAACTCGGTTCCACCACCATCTTCCCCACCAGTTGTCATTTCTACACAATTGATTGGCAATGCTAGTAGCCAGCATATGCCTTGTCCTAGAAACTTGAGCACAACAAGTGCGAGTGGAATTTTGAACCCTTCGGTATCTGCTCCTGTAGTGATTGTGCCTGGACCCCCGGTTTCCACTCCCACTAGCAGGGCTACTTAGGTTCCTTTTAGCAACCCTTTTGGTTGGAATCCATTGTTGAGTTCAAACTCCTTGGATACTATGCTAGGGGGTAGTGTCACCAACACTTATATGCCAGGGGCACTTCAGTACCCTTACATTATGTGGGACAAGAAGGTCCATCGATTTTTAATTCCATTCTTCTTAGTGGTCAACCTTATGGTGTAGGGTCTATGCCAATGGTCAATTATGATAATAGCAATATGCCACAAGCTAACTCTATCACATCTATATGGGTGACCCTTTCCTAAAAAAAATTGGACAAGGGGGAAACTATTAACCTGAGGGCAACCAACCATTCATTCCCCAGTACAACATCCCCTATGGATAACAACCTTACATCCCTGAACCTCCATTCACTGGAAATTTTTATCAACAGAGTCCTACTTATCTCGTTGGTAACACTTTTATGGGCGGGATCCTATGATCCAAATGGTCAACCAATGCCTCCTTGGTTAGACTCAGGGGAAACCATGCAATTGCCATTTTTGGAAGCTTTAGACATCCCCAATCTATATAAATTAACCAATGATCCTATCAATCATGACCTTCTTTAGCCTCTAGTACCACACAAGATTCCATCTGACATCCCAGGTTCGAAGGGAAACAAGGGGAGGATTCGGCTACACACATCACTACTTTTCATCTATGGTATGTTTTTAACTCAATGGTGGACGATAGTATCTGGCTCAGACTTTTCCCCTGCACTCTCACAGGAAAATCAATGATTATTGATGGTTTTGATGTTTAATTTGATGAATTAATTATATTCCAACTGATTGCTTGATTATCTAATGAATCAAAAAATGTATTTTGTAATGTTCCAAACTTAGGAACAGCTACACTATTGGGAATATATCAAGATATTACCAATGTGGAGATCAGCAATACATAAACATGAGCTAGAAAATAGCAGTGAATGCATTAAAAGAAAAATGTCGGAAGATCCACATAACCATTACATTAGATTATAGCAGAAACAAATGTATACAATATCTTGAGGAAATAATCTCTCAAGCTAGGCAATGCAACCTTCATGAAACATATACATGAAAATGGAGAAATACTGCTATGCAAGGAAATCCCTGGCTATGACTACGCAATCCATGAGGAGGAACTGCTGCAAAATGTCAATAATACATAGATATGACAATAATAGCTCAAATAAAGAAGGGGGAGCAAGATCTCAACCCCTAAAAACATAAAATACATAATCCTCAAAGGGATTGGCTGAAATATGCACAAAATGGCAAATTTGCAGAAATGTCGAAGTTGTTGGGTAGCTGCAACAACTCAAGAACTAGAAACAAATGGAGAAGACTGAATATTCTGCAATCAATGACAAGATTTCCTCCAATGGATCTCTAGAATGAAAGGTTGATTCTCTCACCTGAGATCTAACCCTCCAAACATGTGGAGCAAGTCTCCACTGCAAACACACTCAGAAATAACGTAGTCTAGAGAAGGGACTGTGTTGTTGGTGAAGATAAATGCTTGGCCTGATGCCAATGATCTTCAATATGCTCCTGGATCTCCTTCACTAACCTCCCAGAGGAATAGAAGCTCCCTCCTTTGACAGATGAGCCAAGGAAATGGTGTATGGTGTCCTCCACTGCAACACCCCAGCGACATTGCATTATACTTGAGCAGAAATAACACAGTATCTGAAAGGAGAAGCTTTGGCCTTAAGCCAAGAGATATGGATAATGAAGAAAAATCCTTAAAGAGGCCTCTCAAGAAGGATAAGGAATCCTAAACATGAATTCCCCGGAAATTCTTGCTAAACAGCAAAAGAATGCACAATGTCTAAATAGACATGAAACGAATAATCCAAAGCATGAGAAACATCGGTTGCCTTGTACTCCTTTTAAACAAGTGGAAGCTCTCTCTCCATGGGCCCCATCCATTAGGGTTTCCTCCACCAAATATCCTCTTCCTCACTCACACTGCGCTGCCTTCTAAAGTAAGCCACTCCTCCTATGGTAGCGCTATTGACTTGGTCAAACATGACCTAGTCTTCATGCATTTTCCCCTTTTCACACTTGAGGGTGCAAAATGAAGCTACTCTGATGATCCCTTTCACATTATGATGGATTTTATTGATGTCTTCAATAAGAATGGATTCCCTTACCCATTTATTTAGCTACTAGGTGATAAAAGAAAAATTTTAATATTCCATTTAGCCATGTGCTAAAATGGGAATATTACAATTCTCTGATCGTGGAATATGGATATATGTAATATAATTAAATGATCTTTGTAATAAACACACTCTCGGAAATAGGTGATATAAATATGAGTCTCAGACATGATATATGTTATTCAACTGAGACACCACCAATTGTGAGTCCAAGTACACTATTAGTGAACCAACACCAAGAGATATTGCTTCATATGATAGATTGACCACATCAGTATATTCTGCAACACTATTCGAAGCAGGACTAATACATATGACCCTTAAGATAAACAATTGACCGGATGGATAATAAATTATCCAAGTTGAGGAAGCTAAATTCCAGATATGTCGACTAGCACCATCGGCAAAGCCTAAATAGATCATATCAACCATAAATACCTACCAAGGTAGATCAAAAATATCAATGTCACAATGAAACTGATAGAGAGATATGTAGAAAAAATACAATATGTACAAACCAAAGAAAATGCTAGGAAGAAGCCTAGGCATAACACTTCTTAAGATAGAGCCCATTTCTGGGCTCCGCTAGCTCGTTTCCATTAAAGTAAACAAAATCATATGCTCCCTTTTTAAGGACTCTTCTAATGATGAAAGGACTGTACCATGTGGATTTAAACTTACCCGCCCCCAAGGCATCCTTTTCTTCATCATAGACCAGGAAAAGGTCGCCTTCAGAGAAAACCCTAGGTCGCACGGTCTTATCATACTGAACCTTCACTCTTTTCTTATGAGCCTTGTTAATCGTGGCTACGTCTTGATGAGTAGCATCAAGACGTTATAGATAAACAAGGTTCTCTTCAATACTTGTAGTGTCTAGAAGAAGCTCAACAACTAGCTTAAGGGAAGAAATCTCACATTCCACAGGGATTGATTCCAATCCCTAAACTAGTTGGAAAGTAGGGTAACCTATTGTAGTCGTAATTGACATTTGGTATGCCCAAAGCGCAGGATACAACATGATATGCCAATTGGATCTAGATTTATTGATCGTCCTTTGTAGAATAACCTTCAAGGATTTATTCATAGCTTCCACTTTCCCATTGGCTTGAGGATAATAAGGAGATGAATGATCCTGCCAGAAACCTAATTTTAGAGCCAACTCAGCCATCATGGAGTTCTGAAAATGACTGCCATGGTTAGTAACAATATCTTTAGGAATACCAAAGTGAGAAATGACTTGGTTGAATAGAAACAGGGCTACTGTTTCACCATCATTCGAGAAAGTAGGGATAGCCTCAGCCCACTTTGTGAAGTATTCCACTGCTACAATGATGTACTTATGACCCTTTTCCGAAGGCGGGTTACAAGTCATAAAATAGATTCCCCACTATGAATGTATTGATGGTAATAACAGGAAAGACCAGAGCTGGATGAGCATGCATATTCTGAGTATAAACTTAACATGGATGTCATTTTTTGACCGCTTCAATACAATATTTGAAAATCGAAGGCCAAAAATATCTGGCACACATAATTTTTTGGGTTATAGCAAGCCCAAATAAATGACCACCGCAAGATCCACTATGGAAATCATTCATCACAACCTCAGCTTCTTCTAGGGTTAAGTAACGTCTAAGGATTGAATCAACCCCGTGATGATATAAAGTGACATCAATGATAAGATAGCTTTTCACCAAATGACACAATTTTCTATGCTCATCCTTCGAAAAACTGAGGGGAAACTTTGAAGTATGGAGATAGATAATAATATCTCTATACCAAGGATCTTGTGAAGAAATAAGGAAAATATGTTCATCGAGGAACGATTCCTCGTAAACTATTTCATCTACACAAGGCAGCTCAAAGATTAATTCTACAAATATCAATGATTTCTTGGATTTGGCAGATAGGAACTCGAGATAAAATTCTTGTAAAATGATGATACATCTATTATGTTTTCCCCCAATCACTCACCTACTGAGAACGAATTGAAATGGATTAACAGATACCAAAACATAAGTTTTGCGAAGAAGAATGGAATGCCTAAGTCATTGGACAACATGGAATGTTGCCAAAGCTAACTTCTCAATTGGAGAATATCGTAATTCAGGACCAACCAAGCCTCTACTTTGATAATAAATTACATGATCAAAGAGAGCATCTTCCTTGGGAACCAAAACCATACCTATAGTAGATTATGTCGTGGCAAGATATAAAAGGAAATCTCTGCTATAATCCAATGGACTCAAGAAAGGAGCAGAGGTCAATGCCTTTTTCAAAGCATCAAATGAGCATTGAGAAAAGTCATCCCATAGGAATGGAATTCATTTTTTCAACAATCTCATAAATCCTTTCATAATCTCAACATATTTAACGATAAATTTCCTCAAGAAATTGGTTTTTCCTTGGAGATTCTGACGTTGAAAAATAAAAGACGGGGGAGGGAACTGAAGTATTTCCTCAACCTTGAAAGGATCTACACGAATCCCTTCTATAGACATAATGAATTCCAACAACCGAATGGATATGACGGTGAAAACACACTTATTCAGATTCAACTAGATTTTATAATGACGACATCTTTCGAAAATATTTCGAAGATGAGAAGGATGATTAATTCTCTTTTAAGAATGAGTAGCTAAATCATCCAAATAAGCTTCGATGATATGCTTGATATTGTGGAAAGCATAAGACACGGCCCACTGGAAATTAGCTCCAACATTTTTAAGACCAAAAGGCATCTTATTATATGAAAAAGTACCCCAGGGGAAAATAAAAGTAGTCTTATGTTGATCTTCAAGACGGATAGTAATCTCATTATATCTCGAGAAACCTTCCATGAAGGAGAAAATCTCCTTGCTCGCACACTCATCAATAATCTGATCAATAAATTGTGTGGGGTAATTATTTTTAGTACATTCCTTATTCAAATTTCTAAATTCGATGCACACATAGATCGTTCCTTGTTTCTTTTCCACAGGGACTAGATTCGAAACCCATTTGGTCAAAGGAACGGGGTATATGAAACGTGCCTTAAGCAGCTTCTCAACCTTAGCCTTGATGGCTGCATATTTCCTAGTATTGAACGGTTGAATCTTTTACCATATAGGCTTAGCATTCTCATAAGTCTCGATCTCATGCTCGACAATAGATGGATCAATTCCAGGAATTTCCTCATAAGACCAAGCGAACACATCATGAAACTATTTAAAGAGATAGGTATAGGTCTAAATCTCTTCAGGGGAACAGTCGGCTCCGATGAAAACATTCTCTATGAAATTGGGATCCATAGAAATGTTCACCGGAATTGTTTCCGAAATGATAGCCATATTACCTTTGGCAAAAATCTGTGTTGGAGCCAAAGGGTTTAGAATCGGGTGAATAGGACCAGTTGACACAGAGCTAGGAAATCTTGACTCAACTTCATGAAAATATGGTAGAAAATATGACCAATGATGCAAATAATCCCACATCTTTCCACGCCTCTCATTGCCTCTAGGATTGCCTCCTTAGATGGTAGAACAATATCAAGGCAGTCCAAAGAAGAAGTTGAGTTAAGTGTCCAAGCCGAAGCCACATCTCCATCCAAATCCTTCGGTGAAAGAGGAACCAGATTGGAATATGCAAAGTCAATAATAGACTGATAAGCAATTTCTGTTGCAGATATAGGATATTCCATTCCACCCACTTTCCCTTCTTCTAACGTGGTCATACAATAGAGTAAGGTCAAAGGATTAGAAAAATAATGATTTTGGAATAACTCTCTTCGAGTAGGAGCCTTGGAGGATGAAATAGCATTGATATGAATAGAAGGAGGCAGAATATCAAAGGTACCCATCAATGAGGCATACATATCGACTACTAGATTCTCTATAGGTTGGTTGGCATTCTCCACTAAGGGAATAGTAGAATTGAAGGATGTATTGGGATCTATCGGAGAATATTCTATCTGATCAATAGTGACGATTATCCCTTCATAGGGAAAACACAGGATTCGAAATAATGATGAAACAATGGCATCCATCTCATAAATCCAGTTTCTTCTCGATAGAAGGCTATAGTCCAAATTGGCATCAACTATTTCTACTTCGATATTGAAAACTTTTCCTCCAACACAAATGGGCAAAGCAGGAACGATGCCATGTTTCCTATGAGAATGACCATCAAATGCAGTCAAGAGAGTAGGTGAAGGAACAACTTGAAGAGATCTAATATCTTTCCAACATGAGATAGACATGACACATGTGGAAGCTCCTTCATCAACTAAAGTTCAAAAAATATTGATTTTTTGATACGTAGATTTGATCTGAAAATCCATATGATGAGGAAGCCTCTTCTTAATATTTGACATATCAAATGTGATCATAAGAGAGTTTTTTGGATCTATCGCCCTGATCGGAGTGAGAAGCGTACTCCTTTGTGTTGGACACGACTGGGGTACCTCCAATGCAGACATAGCACAAGGACTCTGAGCCATATATTCTACAATGGAGTATTTTTTCACTGCCTTCGTATTAGGGTTGATTTTCAAACGCTTAGCATAACCTTTAGGCATGCGAGGTATAGGTTCAATTGTGAGCCTCTCAAAGTGGAGTGGCTCGGAAGTATCAAGAGAGGCCTTAGCCTTTGAAGACTTGGATTCACCATAATCACATGATCTCGTGGCGACATCAATGTGAGCACTCATCATTTATACATTTGAAGAATTTTCCCCTTCTTGGTTGCCCACTGTTGGAGCTCCAGTATTTGCATTCACGCCAATAATAATTTTGCTTCCCTTGGGGAAAAGGGATAGTTAGGACAACTCGGGAGCTAGAGGAACTATGTTGAGCTAACAAGCACTGACTCGCCTTCAGAAACTAAAGTCCCAAGTGGAGGATCACTCTTCGATGCGTTGGCTACTACTGATTGGAAATCACTAGCAAAATTGCTCCTACACCTTCTAGAAGAAGGCTCGGCACTCGCAGGAGAAAGCCGATGAAGCCTCCTAGATCGACGAACTGATTGGTCAACCACTTTTAATTATTATGAGAACTTATATAGACTCAAAAAATTACAAGTATACGACAGTCTAGGAGCAAAGAGCACTCTCTAAAAAATGTCCCTAAGATTCAGCAATCAAGCAGCTCTCAGATATTTCTACTCCAGGTTATTAGGGGTAGACAAAAAAATACAAGAGAGTTAAAATAAGGACCTTCTGAAAATAGTTTGGGGTAATTACACCCCAGGCCTACTATCTAAGGTAACATAAAAAGTTAAGCTAACCTCCAAACAAAATCCTTTGCCGGTGGAAGTACCCAAGCTTCGCAAGGGCACCCTCCAGAAGTACTAATGTGATACAACGTATGCCTCGGGTACCACAGGTATTCACCCTCGTAGTCACCTATGTGATACCTAGGAATAAAAACTAAGGTCACTAGTTCATACTGGCATCTAGGCGAAATAGTCTTTGGTTGGGATTTGGCAAGTAGGAGAGGATGTATCTCTCTTCCCTGCTTTCACTCACCCTCGTGCTTGACTCTCTAGAGGAGACATTTCCCAGACAACTTAACGAGGTTGGGTTTTACTCATTTAATCGACTTCTAAGTTTGAAATTTTGAGTGGCATTGGAGATTTAACTCTCCACACATCTATTCCAAGGCCCTAATGACGTAGACTAGTTGATGTATCTTAATGAAAATTCAAAAATATTCTAGTTCATTTTAAATTATGTGCTTGATTTTAAGGATTGTTATTTTAAGTCACGGGTAAAATAGAGATGAAACTTGTGATGTTTTGGACGCAAATTGAAATCAATAGAAACCTGATACATGCAAATGAAACTTTTTTGTAAACAATAAATTTTCTTTTCTTTTCAAGATACACGCTCACACACTCAAAATCTAACAAAAGACTAAAAATTCTTACTATGCAACTACACTAATGCAAACTACCAATGCCAAATGCATGATTCTAAGACTAATCTAACTGAACAAGAAAATTATTTCCTCAATAGAGAGGTCTGAAAACTTGACACAAAATATATGACAAGCTCAAACAAGAACTCTCTCAACAAAAATGCCAAAAAACAACTTTATATAAGAAGTGACAATTTCAACCAAGAACTTCTCTCAACACCAAGTGAATCGAACCAAATGAAAAACTTCACACTTGCTCAAAAACAATGAAAATCCATAAAACAAAACGCAAAGAAAAGCAAAGGCAAACACAAATGTTTTTTGAGTCTTTTTCTTTTTAAGGAAACAAGAAAACTCTTTGAGAAAGCAAAAACTACCAAAAAATCAAAATGACCAAGTTGAGACAACAAGAGACCTAAAATTACTTAAGCCAACAAGATCATTTTCATGACAGGAATTAACAAACATGAATAGGTAAATAAATTTAAAAAATGACCCGAATACCAGTATAAAAACTCCAACAAAAAAAGAAACTTCAAGAAAATCAGGAAGGCTTTATCAAGATTTCCATAAATGTCCTTCTGAAGAAATCAAGAAAACCATGAAAGCCAACAAGAGAAAAGTGAAAAGTGAAGCAATAACAAGGCTAAGCATGAGAAAATTGGCACTAAATCATTGTCCTAAAATTTCAAAACAGCCAAGAACCTCAGGAAGAAGCCCTGGTTCAAAACCCAAAAGTGAAACTTCACAAAGCAAAGTAAACCCTAGGTTGACTAGGTTTTCAATCAAGAAAGAGAGAAATTGATACATAGTAGATAGAAACACTTCCCAGACACATGAAAGGTTCAACAATAGTGGCCAAGAATAGGCAAAAAGACCTTATAGGATTCCAAAAATAAAAATTTCATTTAAAACTGGTCATACGCAACTTGGTAGTGAACAACCAGCGTGCATACGCAACTGTGTACAAGGAACCCCGCATATACACATGTTTATTTGGACCAAAATGTGTATATATGCGATTGTGTAAACTAAAAAATGTGTATAAAAAGGGCAGTAAAGAAAAATTAAAAAATCCAAGCCTGATCCAAAAGATCATAACTTCTGCCTGGATGGATAAAGAACCAAAGAGACTAGAAAAGTGATCAGACCAATCAGAGAAATCAAATCCAGATAGAAACAACCCAAAATAGGAATTACATGGATGCAATCCTCAATGGAATTTCTAATTCTGTTATGGGATAAATTACCCTAGGGTCTGGGTTGAGAACCCCAACAGAGCAAGAGGCATATAATAGCAAGAAGCAAGGAAACTAATGGTCCTAACGCCTAAACTAGTAAAATTGGGAGAAGTGACCTTACCTATAGGTCCTACGTTTAAGGTTTTTCTCGTAGGGTTCAAACCCTCTACTTCTCCACGTGCTTCAAAACCTACAACTCATTCAAGAAAATCACATAGACTAGTAGTAATAGCAAGCATATTCTATATGTCAGTGGCTAGATCATATAAGCTTATAGAAAAAAAACATGAAATCATCTATAACAAGATCATAACATGTTTAAAATCATTAAATATCATGACATCGGGAACAAAACATAGCTTCTTTATTGATGTATGTAAAATATGTGTAGGAATACCACATGATTCAGCCACAACTCCAAACGAAACCATCCTCTGGATCCGTCTAGCCCAAGCCTCAATAATCTTATTCCATAAGTATACACAAGGATGTCACATAAAGGAGGTGAACATATCAAAGAGGGAAACAAGGGTTTCCTCAACCAAGGAAGTGCAGGAGCCACAGGGATAATCAGAGTTGATCAGGGACTAAAAGGCTATAGTATCAATACCTATCTCTCTCTCCCCTGAGGCCTTCCCATGAGGTGTATTTATACTTCTTCAAAACAGTTTTTTTTTTTCAGTTGGGAAATAGTTTTGCCACCAACTCTTGTAGGTAGGATTCTGGTGTAACATGTAAACCCCGCCCAAAAAATAGGGAATTTTATATTTTTTTCATATTTTAAATTATATGCGTGGGTTGGGTATAACTAAACCTGTGTCTGCACACGCTTTTGAGAGGGAAGAGTTGCGTATGGAATTCAAAATAATTTTTTTTAGGTAAAGGACTAAGTGTGAAAGGAAAGGGTTGCCCAAGGCCAATACATAGATCATCAAGTATATAGAGGTGATAAATGATGCTATAACAATCATTCCTCCTCTCGAAGCTCCCCCTCCTCACCCTCGAGGAATCTCATTCACTAAAAAAGAAGTATGATCAAGAAGGTCCATGATCTCATCCAGGGACAGACACTGATCCGTATGGTGATTTTTGGATTAATAGAATTCACAAAACAATTTATTTAAAACACTTGAATACTTCCATAAAATATGACACAAACGAGCTAGATGGCCAAAGCTTCGACATATTTCACAATAATCATTTGCAGACATACCTAGCGGACTGGGGAATGACTGGATCTAAGTATGCCCCTGATAGGGAAGGGTGGATGAGACTTGCGTAACTCCCGCAGTCTATGGTGGTGGAGGTCCCATAGGTGCACTACACAATCATGGCCTTCTTAGTCATGGGCACTTCGTAACATGGTGTCCTTCAACCTGGAAGTGGGTACACCAAACATGGGGTATTTCACAACTCGAAGGTGCCAGATATTTTAGCCTTTCTGTCAATGTAGAAATTTGATTTTGGAGACCCATAATAACAGGATTTGTCAAGGGCCCACCAACTCTGTAATATTGTGGATAACCTACCATAGCCTCTATTTATATTTATTGCTCCAATGCATCTTGAAGCGTATTAACCTTCTACTGAGAGAGAGGAATCCTAGTCATTACTAACAAAGATTTGATAAAACAACCTCTTTGATGATGAGGATCAATAGGGTAGGATAGTTTACTCATAAAATCTTTGAATTGCTGCATGCATTGCTATTTTGATTCCCCTTCCATTTGGAGGATTTCCAATACTTCCTCCAATCCCTTCTAAGTTTATTACAAATACTTAAACTCCTGAATAAATTCTTTCTTAACCAAATATATACCAGGATTCGGGTTGGCATCAATCCATTTTATGAACCACCTCAATGTCTGAAACTCAATGAGCTTGGTAGTGTTAGGGGTCTGACAGGCTCTCCAAACAGCTTCACACAAGTACCAATATTTCTCAACGTCTTCATCCCCCCCCCCTCCTGCAAACTCAGGGTATCAAGTAAAAGACCCAGCTCTGACTCCAGCCATAGTTGCTTGTGTTGTATAAAAAATTACAAACCATCGTGGATGAGGTTGAGAATAGCTAACTGAACGTGGTTGACTAACACCACTAGAAATACTTTTACCCTAAAATGATGACTAAACTTTAATAAATTTGCGTACCTTTGAAAAGATAAAATTTGGGCTGTGATATAGCACCAGGGGAAGGTCAAGGGGAGGAGGAATAATCATTTTTCTATGTTGTGGGGTGCTTCGGTTCTAGTGTTGAATCATTTTCAAATAAAGGTCGCCTCATCACAAAATGTAAATCATCATCCATCGGCGTATCATCATCAAATATTTTGGTCAATTGGATATCAGGCTAAGGCATCCAAAATCCTTCTCCCTCCTCATGCATTAGAGTAACCACTTCTAATCCCTCCATCCCACTTCCATTTCGACTTCCGTTGGTCCTTCCCATTGTGCCATAGAAAGGAATTTCTCCCTCACTCCCTCTCTGCAACTCCAGAGTCTCCATTTCCTTCTTACACTCTGTCGAACTCCTTACAACATCTCCTATGCACTGTAATTCCCTTTTTCTAGCCCTAAGTTCTTGCAATTTCCTTTCACACCACTCTTAAGCGATTCTTGCCCCCTGCAATGCTCTAAAATATCTCACCTACCACAAATATTCTTGATTCATTATAGGATTTCTTTCATCCTCCCGTAGCAACACAACATTCCTCTCCCCTAATCCATTCCCCTAGTACAAGTAGCTTAAGCTGCCATTTGACCTAGTTGAAACTCCAACAGGTGGTCTTCTACTAAAAATACCTTAATCCAAAGTGGAATTTCTTTCAGCAGCCTCCTTCGTATTCTAAATTTAAATATGGATTATGCGCAAGAGAACGATTGATGCTTTTCAGCGGCAAATTCAATAATATAGCCTTCAACAGTCACGTTAACCTAAAATTTTACGACTCTTGTCAGTTCTGTATCCAACCGATGAAGATTGACTAGATCTATCATAATCCAGTCCTTACACAACCTTTGTTGTGTTAAAATCCTCGATCTTTGATGAAACTGGGTCAACCAATTCTCTATCTTCTAGGGTAACTCGCACCAAAAGATCTCATACTGATCGCAAGCAGGTTTTTCATATAATATTTCTTCTCTGGCACAATCTAGATTAGTCTGCCTTAGTTGTGCTTGATGCAAGATAAAGCGATCCAACTCCTCATACCACCTTTTTTTGGCTAGTCTGATGGATATACCATGGCCGCATGATCTAAACCCCCTTTAAGAAAACTCAAGGTCCCAAAATTGGAACCATTTTTTGGTAGGAAAATTTGATTTAAGTTTGACCCAAGGTTCAATCGAGGGTGCCAAAAAAGAGCCTGCATAGTATAACACTTCGCCGACATTTTAATACTTTAAGCATGAAGGAGAGTCTCACTTGAGGCGATCCAGAACCTTAAAAGGATATAGGGGCTTAGATATTTAGTTATATGACTTACCCAACCATTATCTCAATCGCTCTCACTAATTCGACTCATCACATTCATTCAGGAATTAACCATATTCAAGAAATTTTAAAAGGGGCCCATAAATTACACAGACAAGTGACAAAATTCCCAGTTTTCTTATATCATTAGCAATAGAGGTCTATTACATTACATCTCATGGCATTAATATAATTGCATGCGGAATGAAAATCTAAAGACAACACATAAACAAACATTACATTGTAGTCCAAACCTTGAAACTGTATAATTCTAAACATTAACCTTTGCCTGATCTTCTGGTTCGATTTAAACCTTGCGGCATTGTCTAAACTTACTTATTATTATCTTCTGTCTTCTTTTATATCTGCACTCGCTTAATCTGATACCTCACTCGCTTGATCCATGGTTTTCCAATACCTAGGGCCATTACCTTTGTTCTTCTTTGATTGTATCAAAATCGTCTCCTAGTTCTTTGGTGCACTCCCTTATTTTTCGCCACGCGCAGTCCAAAACATTTTGCTACCGTTTTCATTTTTTCGGTGCTCTGTTTCTGGAAGTTCCATCCAAAATATCCTTTGCAACTGCTATTCCTTCAAAAACAAAGGACCCAACAATAAATATTTTGAAAATTAGAGAAAATGCAAGTATAAGATAGACAATCTAAGAGAAAGTGTGTTTCATCGTCAAACCTCCTAAGATCGCATATGTGACAAACTCTTTCATCCCATGGCATTTAAGGGATTGATAAACACCCAATTTCACTCTGAAGCTCATGGTAATTAGGCCTAATCATGGAAATGTTCGTTTTCTTCTGAACACTAGCCATGACAGAGAGATAATTTTGATTTTCGAGATTGGGGTTGATAGCATCCTCATAATATCCTAGTTTTGTTTTCCATCCAGCTCTTTATTTCCCCATAATTTCTCCTTAAATTTGGCAGTAATAATATTTTTAGTATTATCTAAATTCTTCAAGATGATCCCCTCCTTTACTCCTCAATGTTCTAGCCAAGACTAGGCATCCTTATGCCATCCTCTCTTGAGTCAAAGATGGGGGTTTTGTCTAGAGCTAGAAGTAATTTTAGGAAACATATTGGCATCCATGTTGTATAAATTTTTCATATACATAAGATACCTATTCATAACCATGTTTTCAACAGGGTAAAGGATTTATTTGATCGAGAGGATATGGTAGAGATTATTTCCTTTAATCTTTTGGTTGTAGGTTATAAATTTCATTTTTTATTTTCTCAATCTTCCTTCATGACTCTTTAGATATATTGAAACCACAAACCTCACATCCATTTAAAATGACATGAGTGATGAGAGTATCAAAGAGAATTTTTTTTTTAAATCCCCAGTCCAAAGATCTACTAAATTACCATGGTTTTCAAGCCCATAATAAGCTTTCCAGCCTCCATTTATCCTTTTCTCGATGTTATAATTCCAATTGAGCTTCTAATGAATGTTAATTCCTACTTATTTGTATGAAGGAACTTCTTTTAAGGAGTTGTTGTCATAAATGGAAGTATCATAGGTGATATTTATATATTTAAATATAATGACTTCATTTTTGTTAATATTTACAGTTATATCCATCTTGGAGCATAAATCTTGGAGTATTTTGAGTTTCTTTCCAAGATCGTAATGGTTCCTTTCTAAAAGAACGATATCAACAACATAAAGGAGAAGAGTCATGATCATACCACTGAGTGTGGTGTCAACACAACCTACATCTTCCAAATACTCTTATAGTTTATCATTGTATATGCCAAAAAGGGTATGGGATAAGGGACACCCTTGATTGACTCCAATATTTTAGTTAATTTCCTCTAAACAACCCTCAGTAGCTCTACACTTGGAAATAACATTCTCATACAACCTTGTTCAACAACCCTCAACTTGACATGAACAATTATCTCTTCTAACCTATTCCATAGCTTTATCCTAGGAATGGTATCAAAAGTTTTTCTAAGGTCAGCAAAAAAATAAAAGAGATCAATTTTATTATTGTGGCATTCCTCTAAAATTATTGCAAGAGTAAACAAGTGGACCACAGTTGGATGATATCTCCAAAACCCATCTTGTCCTTCATCTCTTTTAGCATTGATTTGATGTCAAAGGTTGATCTTCTTTTCCAAAATAAGTCAATATAGCTTCGCTAAAATGTTGCTAATCATAATGGTCATATAATTAGAGGAAAAAATTTTATCCCCTCTTAAATATATGCATTATAAGGCTTTGCAACCAAGGCTCAGATAATCATTGCTCCATTACTAACTTAAAGAGCTTGTGTATATGCAGAATGAGGATAAATTATCCCATTTTAAAAGTTTCAGCTCGGTAGCCTTCAATGTCCTTAACTTTCCCATTAGTGAGATGCTTAACCCCAGGCTCAATGTCTTCCAAAGAAAACATATAATCCTCTATAGGGGGCATTCAAAATGGTGTTCGTGGTGTTAGGAGATTCATAGAGGGAAAATAACCCCCAATTCTAAAATAAATATGAATAAGTTTTGGCATTATTAATGATAATTGTGTTAGCATTATTAATGATGATATGAATAGTTATTTAAGTTGTAGTTGTATTACCATTATTAATGATAATATAAATAGTTAATAAGGTTGTAGTTATATTGTAAAATAGTAAAATTTTATTATAGCTAAAGGAAGCTAGAATCGATAAAAGATGAAATCTTTTAGAACTATTTTCTTATACTTCTGTGTGAAGCATTCACTCTCTATTAAAGAGAAATATATGATTAAACATTATTGCAAATATTATGCTTAGTTTAATTTGATTTCTAAATTTCCTTTATTGTTTTATAAATCTAAACTTATTATTTTTTAAATATATGATGAATACCGATTCGGGGGTTTTTTAATTCAACCCCTAAAGGTCCTCGATCCTAGGACCTATGGGTTATGGACCCACAATTCTTGGCTCTTGTGTGCAAAAAAATGAGATGCTTCGTCATTTAAACCCCAATCGAGCACTTCACCTCTTTTACAAACAGTTCACCACAGGAGGTCATGGTCGAGTTTTCATTTTTCTTCGTAGTTGGTCCCGATTCGAGGAGGGTTCTGCCTCTTACAATTACTATGTAAATTATATAACAAGAATATCCTAAACAACCGTAACAGAATGAAAACCTCGTTCTCTACCAGGACACCCATTTCAATTAACCTTTTAAATAGTCCAAATTTTATTTTTAATATATCATCAATATTAAAATTAAATAGAAAATATCACCACCCATTTCAACTAACCTTTTAATTAGTCCAAAATTCATTTTTAATATATCGAAACCCTAATTCGTATAATTTTATTGGGAAATAGATAATCTTATTAAAAATTTTGAATAAGACTTACCTAACTTCCAAAATAGTAAAAAGAAAAAACACATTAATGTCAATGTCAAATCATTTCAAAAAAAATTGTGGTCCTTGAATATGACATCTTAATACACAAACATTATTATTTATTATGTAGGCCTTCTGTGTTTGTTTGTGATGGGATATTTATAAATAATAAATATAATAATTTATTTTATTATAAAATTTTATTTTATAATAAAATTTTATTCTCATAAATAATATGATAATATAAAAATGTTTTTTAATACATTCTTAAATTTAAATACAAATTAGTATAAATTCCAATATATTAATAATTACTTATGATTAATAACATTTTACTTTGTTATTAAATAATAATATTATAAATAATAAGATAATATGAAAAACTAAAATAAAACATTCATAAATTTAAATACAAATTAATGTAAATTCCAATATATTTACATTATGATGAGAAAATGTCGACTTTATAATTATTTCTTGATTTTTAAAGAAAATGGTTTTTAAAAAATAGATATTGACTTATTCTATGTGGTAGATGTTATTTTATAAGCATAATGATTAATTGGTTAAGGATTACCTTTTTATTTCTAAAGGGTTTACCATAAATAGAGAAATAAAGATGGCTTTTTCCATTAGATTAGCTTATTCTATAAGGTTGAAAACTTTTTACAAATATAATAATGGTTAATTAGTAGTTGATTAGTTAAAGATTATTTTTTTATTTTAAAATGTTTAAAAAAAAAATTAACTTGCTTCATGTGATAAAGGTCATTGATTAATTGGTTAAAGACTATCTTTTTATAGAGGTTATTGATTAATTGGTTAAAGACTCTTTTTATTTTTGAAAGGTTTAGTGGGAAATATTAATGGCTTATTTTATATGGTGAGAGAAATCCTTCTGTAAATAATTAATGATTATTTTTTTATTTTTTTAAAGTTTTTAAGAAAATAAAAAATGACTTGTTCCATGTGGTAGAGGTCATCCTATAAATATAACAATTAATGTGAACATAACCACTTTCAAACCTTTAAAAACCATATTTAGTTGTCTCAAGTGAGCTAAAGATCTCATTGACCCTAAATGCCAAAAAGATGTTTATTTAATTCCATGATCATGTGGAGTTTCATATGTTGAGGAGACTCGTGGTCTATCAAAAATAGAATCCAAGAACATTCTGCTAACATTAAAAATAATCACTACTCTGATCTTGCAAAACATTCCAATAAAACCAAACATCAAATTTGCATTGAAAAATCTCTCATCCTTGCTAAAATTGACCACTACTTCCACGGAAAATTTAGAGAAGCCTTAGAAATCAATAAGCATCCAATAAACCTCAATAAGGATGAAGGATGTATTATAAGTAAAAAATGGATTCCTACCTTAACATCTAAAACAATATCTTCCGAAACCCCCTTCCCTTAAAACTCCCATTAATTAATAACCTCCTCTATAATTTATTATTTAATATTGCTCTTTATCATACTTAACACATTATTCATAATTAAGAAAAATAGAATAATATTTTCTATATAACTAACATATTAATAACATTTAATAAATAATCTAATCATCTTCATAAAACATGATAATTAATTACATTAGATAATATAATACATAACACATTAATATAAACCTTAAAACATTTATCAATAATATAATATAAGATATTTATTAATATTAAAACCACAACATAATTATATAATCTTTAATAATTTTAAAGGTGTTTATTTAATTCCATAATCATGTGGAGTTTCATATGTTGGAGAGACTGGTTGGTCTATCAAAACTAGAATCCAAGAACATTCTGCTAACATTAAAAATAATCACTACTCTGATCTTGCAAAACATTCCAATAAAACCAAACATCAAATTTGCATTGAAAAATCTCTCATCTTTGCTAAAATTGACCACTACTTCCACAAAAAAATTAGAGAGACCTTAGAAATCAATAAATATATAATAAACCTCATAAGGATGAAGGATGAATTATAAGTAAAAATTGGATTCCTATCTTAACATCTAAAACAATATCTTCCCAAACCCCCTTCCCTTAAAAGTCTCATTAATTAATAACCTCCCCCTATATTTAATTATTTAATATTGTAATTTATCACACTTAACACATTATTCCTAATTAAGAAAAATAAATTAATATCTTTTATATAACTAACATATTAATAACATTTAATAAATAATCCAACCATCTCCATAAAACATGATAATTACCATAGATAATATAATACATAATACATTAATATAAACCTTAAAAATTTGATAATAACATAGCATAACATATTCATTAATATTAAAAACACAACATAATTATATAATCTTTAATAATTTTATTAATAAACACATTATAACACACATTTTATAATATATTAATAGAATCTTTTCTCTCGCCATTTTTTCAACCATATTTTTCCTATTTATTATCAATATTAGTTTGATTAGTTTTTCATATTTGTGCATCTTAAAGATGAACCACAGTTGTGGGTTCGAAACGTCGATAATGTAACTCCATAAATATGATAAATTCATAAAACTATATAAAACAAGATAAAAATCCAAAATAAAAAATAAAAAATAATGGTTAATTCGTTAAGATATTGATTTGTTAATTTGTTTGTTCCATGTGAAATTTGGTAGCTGAGAGTATAAACACCTCAATATACCATAATCTCTATGTTAATGGAGATACCCAAAGTTTTAGTGAAATTTTATTAATATCATGGTTGAAATATTTAATTGTATGTGAATTTGATAAACTTGCTTAATTAATCTTCATTTTTCGTTTATATATGACTTATCTTTTCCTATTGAGTATATCATGATTATTACACCAAACATATTGGTTACACACTATCAAATTCCATATGGCATATTTGTACATAAAGCATGTACTTAAATCACATTCAAATTATCCTTTTTACATTATTATTATATAATTCTAAAATTCCCAATTTTCATATTTCTTTTACCTATATTAAATATTGTTAAAATAAAGTAGATTTTGAAAATATTTATGTAACTACAAAATATTTCATCTTTTTCATCATTATATTTACTTTAATATTTTATCATATTTTCTTTAATAATTTCTACTGTAATACTTTATCATATTTTCTTTAACACTAAAATAATATTAGTATATCCAAAACATTATATATATATATAATTGGTGTATGAGACCTCTTTGTTTGTGGGATAAGGGACCTACTTCCATTCACGAGGATGCTAAGTGTATGAAGAGATACATACTCTACCACTCTCGTTTTGAACCTGTGACCTCTTAGGAGAAAACACGTGCTCTTAACCATTAGATCCTGTAATATTCCAAATTTTCCATCAGCTAATTAGAATATTAGAGTTCTTAATTTTCTTATTTTGTTAAGTAAATAAAAGGGTGGAGGGACCCATAAACCCAATAGATGAATAAAATCCACTTTTGTTGTGTGAATGTGGGTTAGTTAGGTAGTGGATCAACATTATAGAGTAGTGGAGCAGCTTATTAATGAAGAAAGAGTGGAGGTCATAGAGAAATAATGATGAAGTAATGGAGGAAGTGGTGCATTAAATGCACACATGATGGAGGAAGTGGAGAGTAATTGTAGCAGTGATGCAGATCATGGAGGACAACGTAGTCTTTATCAAGGCTAGTGGCCACATCTGCAACGCAGTTATGAGGTGGGCCAAGGCTAGGGAAGACTCACAACCATAAAAAGAAGATGAGGGCAGCAAAGGAGGGGAGTCTGTATTTTTATTGTTGAGTGTCGTAAGACATTTATTTGCACACTTAAGCTATTTAGCTAAGTCTGTTGTGTTGTTTAGCACTAAGTGCTCCTAAGCGGGAATCCCACCCTTACCCGCAGGGGACTTCGAGTGCTTACTCTGGGAAGGTTTTATTGGGCAACATTCATCATCTGAAAATCAGTTCTACTTTCCACCACTCTCATCTACACTTCCAACTATAAGAATTACGCATTCCTGAACTAGAGCTTGAGAGTTGGAAGGTTGTTCTCAGTACTTCAGCTGAGAAACCTGTGGAGGTATCAACCCTTCACACTGTGGATCCATTGCAGTCTTCCGGGAGTTTCATTTTCATATTCGGCATTAGGCCATCTATCTATTCGTATGAAACAACATTTTCTGCAGGAATTGCATAATTCTATAGTGAGGGTTTGAGGAGAAGAGGAAGTTCCAAGCAACTCAGCTTGGAATCCTGTGAGGGATTAATCCTTCACTCTGGGGATCACTTCACCAGCCTAAGATCAGCATTGTATTATCTATTAGAAGGCTACATCATCAACCCTCCTAGGCAGTGTAGTATTACCCAAGAGTTGTGCAAAGGCTTCATGTCGATGGAGGAGCTAGATCCTAAGTTTCTTAGCTTGGGATCGGGAGAAGGGACCAACCCTTCAGTTATTGAGTTGAGTGGGTGCTAGTGTAGTAGATAGATCATTATTTCAGCCCCAGATCAACAGTTGTCTCCAGGGAGTGCGTAACTCATCCAGCAGGTGTGTAGTGTGCAACCCAAAAAGTGCTTAAATTCCAAACTCAAAATTTGGCCAAACCATTTATGGGTTTTCTTGGGTTTTTTGAGTAGATTTTGTGCTTAAAATCCTAGATCTTTCTGAGCACTCCAGCAACCTCTCGCACATAGATCTTCTTCCCAACAACAACAATTTTTACTTTCTAGTGCTAGTTTTCAGTAGAGTTGTTTCAACCATATTTTGATGGCTTAAGTGCATCCCTTTTTGGGGCACTATGTATCTTCATTTGATGTTGATACATAATGATATGGAACAGTTGTTTCTGCTCATATGTATGATGTTTTGATGTATTCCAACATTTTTCTAGTTTTATATGCGTTATTCTTATTTGGAATTGTGCATATGTTATATATTCCTGTCTTTCCCATTTTGGGATATTATAGTGGTATCAGAGCATGATCTTTGGCTCAGCTTGTGAGCATTTCATGACATAAGAAGAATAAGAAGAAGAAGAAGAAAAATAAGAAGTCTTTAATGGCAGAAGGATTGAGTTTTTCCACACTTCTCTTCAGATCTATGTAGGATATAACCACGGAGATCAAAGAAATGAGAAGGGAAAGGCAAAAGGAAACCTCAAGAGGGTTTCAGAATGGAGAAGGTTTGAGCACTTCCTATCAGTAGTATAAGCAATCGGCGGTGCAGAAAATTCAACAACGCCCTACTATGCCCACTTTCCTTGCAGAAGGAAATGAATGGCATGGAGATGGAGGATATTTGGAGAATGAGACTTTGAGTGATTATCTTGCAGAGTACAAACATCAATCTAGAGCATTCAAAGAGAATATGACTTTCTAGCAATTTTGCCATATTAAAGAGATCCAGAGACCCCGCAGCAAGAATAGAAGAAAAGGAAATATGCAGGGTAGATTCTTCATGCCTACATTTGATGGGTCATCCACAAGCACGAAAAAATATTGGATGGAGAAGTTAGATGCATTCTTCTAGCTACACCAAGTAGCGGAAGCAGAGGCTGTTCAGATTTTAGCGCTACACCTTGAGGGTGAAGCAAATGACTAGTGGTTCAGCAGATTGAAACATGCAAGAGTGACTGCATATGTAGAGTTCACTCAAAGGTTGCTAGAGAGGTTTGACAGAAGAAACCCGGAGGCACATTCCATTGAGACATTTTCTAACATTTATGAGGAAGTATATGACAAGAAAAAGCAAGATGTCATCACTGATACTCCGAGAGAAGAGAAACTACCACCACCAGCTGTTGTAGAGGTACTTACATCAGTGGGAGGAGCACTTGCATCTTTGCAAGATGGCCTTGAGCATTTGACATTGAGAGTCCCAGGCATGATTCAGAAGGTGCATGAGGAATAGGAAGCAGATACGAGCGTTGGTGTAGCAATAGAGGAGCAACCATCACCATCACTAGGAGTTGGAGATGCAAATGCACCAGTTGGAGGAACTCTTGTAGCTTTGCAAGATGTTCCCAAGCATCATCTGATCCAATGTATGCAAACATTTCCACCCCATATTATTTCAGCACATCAGATTGAGATTTGTGGGGTCATGCCATCAGGGCAATTGCATGACCAAGGGTTAGAGCATATTGTTGATTTGGAGCAGCAGACTATCATTGTGCAGAGGACCCTTGACTGGTTCAAGGAGAAGATGTATAGTTATCCCAGTTTCAAATTGTTGAGTTGCACACAACACTTTGTTAGATCTAAGACTTTTGTGATCCATAATGTAGATAAATGTCTTTCGGATTAATCACATCATTAGGATTTGGTCTTCACCAAATCCTAATGATGTGATTAATCCGAAAGACATTTATCTACAACACTTTGTTTTGGAGTGTGGAGTTTCTGAGGTGGGCTTAGCATAGTCCTAATGCAGGGAAGCTATACAATAGATTTCGAGAACTGGAAGTTATTGTCGCATGAGTTGTCGTATTCTACTTACGACAAATAGATATTGGCCATTATGCATGCATTGGTCAAATTCTGGCAGTTTTTTACTGGCATTAGATTTCGGGTGAAGACCAACCACCATAGTCTTTGGCATATTTTTAAGGAGGAGCAACAACTGCAAAGGAGGCAGCGATGGTGGATCAGTACAATGCAGGCCTATGAGTTCAACATTGTGTATGGAGAGGGCCATGAGACAGCAGATGCACTATCATGGAGATCAACAGCGTTGTCACTGAGGAGGAGTCATGATTTGAGGGCCCAGTTATTATATGAGCATTCTGATGACCGCTTCACTTATGAAGCATTGGATGGGAAGATGGTAGACATCATGTAATGGATAACATCTTCCATTATCAGGACAGAGCCTTCTTGATGAGCACCTCATAGCTCAAAGAGAAGCTTCTGCATGCAACATATTTAGAACCTCATAGGTTCTACCTGGCCATTGGTGAGAGGTTCTCATGTAGAGACCTCAAGAAGGATGCACTTCGACATATCATGGAGTGCAACGATTGTCATCAGATTGTGGAGGATGGTATTGTCAACATTGATCCATTGTCGAGGTATGCACATTGCTTCGACATTTTCACACAATACATCTCTTCACCCATGACCGGATTATCTTTTCAAGATGTCTTCATGCTTTATGGTCTTCCCAAGGCCATATATAGTGATGGGGACAGTTATTGTATGAGCAGTTTTTGGCAGGAGATTCTCCCTTGGGTGGATACCGAGCTGGTGCATGATATGAGTCATCACCCACAATTGGATAGATGGATGGAGATGATGAGCAAGTGATTGGAAAGATGCTTGAAAATCTATGACACAGGGCAGCAATAAGCATGGTTGCGCTAGCTGCTCTTGGGTGAGTATGGTTACCACCCGACATTTTAGATTCGTATGTTCCATGCCTTGCACAATACTGAGGTGATGAAATAGCAAGAGGCATGGTTGTGTTAGCTACTCTTGGGAGAGTATGGCCAAGACATTGCATTTTATATACCCATTGGTATATCATTGTTTTCTACCTTGCACAATAGTGATAAGATGCAGCAGCTGGAGGCATGGTTGTGCTAGTTACTTTTGAGAGAGTTTGGTCGTCACATGACATATCACATGCCAATGGGGATGTTATTATTTAGGACTTTGGATGATACTCATATGATGTGGCAACAGGAAGCTTGGCTATGTTGGTCTGGTGTAACATTCTACATGTCAATTAGTATATCATTGCTCCATGCTTTTCATTATGATGATGTGGGGGTGGCAACAAGAGTCATTGTTGCACTGGTTACTCTTCGGAGAATATGGATTGACATCCTCCCATACCTTACATAATGATGATGTGGGATGGAAACGTGAAGCCTTGATGTGTTGGCTTCTGTTTGGAGAGTATGACCACCATACTTGGTATGATGATGAAGTGGTGTGGTAACAAGAGACATTGTTGTGGTGGCTTCTCTTGAGAGAGTATGGCTATCATACTTGGTATGATGATGGTCATGTGTTGTGGCAGCAAGAGGCATTGTTGCGGTGGCTTATATTAGGAGAGTATGGTTCGACATTTCACATGTCAATCCATATGTCTCTATTTCCTACTTTGCACAGTGTTGAGATGATGCTTAGAGCAAGCAAGGCCACCAGGGCCAAGGATTGGAGCATGGAGAGACACAACCTACTCCATGTAGCATGGGTTGGAGAGACAATTTATGAGTTGGGACTTTCCACTTGGGGAAGGAACCACTACACTTCACATATCTCATGCATAGAAGAGGCTCTTGGACAAAAAATGATTGCTACTTGGGGATTCATTGATGAGGAGAGGCATATAGCTACATAGTGGGAGGCTATTCTAGACATTTTAGAGAGGCAGCTATGGAGTTGGGCAATCATAACACATTGGAGAAGATGGGGAAACCTTCCATTTGAGAATGCCACTTGGGAGGGAGATGGATTTCTGCAACATCCACTTTTTTAGTTGCGTGAGGACAAGAAACATTTTGGCAGGGAGGATGGTAATATTCCAAATTTTCCATGAGCTAATTGGAATATTAGAGTTCTTACTTTTCTTATTTTGTTAAGTAAATAAAAGGGTGGAGGGACCCATAAACCAAATAGATAAATAAAATCCACTTCTGTTGTGTGAATGTGGGTTAGTTAGGTAGTGGATTAGCATTATGGAGTAGTGGAGCAACTTATTGATGAAGGAAGAGTGGATGTCATGGAGAAATAATGATGAAGTGATGGAGGAAGTGGTGCATTAAATGCACACATGATGGAGGAAGTTGAGAGTAATTACAATAGTGATGGAGATCATGGAGGACAACACAGTCTTTATGGAGGCTAGTGGCCACATCTGTAGTGCAGTTATGAGGTGGCCCAAGGCTAGGGAAGGCTCACAACCATAAAAGGAATATGAGGGAAGCAAGGGGGGGAGTCTGGATTTTTACTGTTAAGTGTCATAAGACATTTCTTTGCACTCTTAAGTTGTTTAGCTTAAAGTCTGATGTGCTATTTAGCACCGAGTGTTCCTGAGTGGGAATCCCACCCTTACGCACGAGGGACTTCGAGTGCCTACTCTGGGAAGGTTTTCTTGGGCAGCATTCATCATCTGGAGATCAATGCCACTTTTAGCCACTCTCATCTACACTTCCATCTACAGGAATTACGCATTCCTGAACTAGAGCTTGAGAGTTGGAAGGTTGTTCTTAGTACTTCAACTGAGAAACTTGTGGAGGGATCAACCCTTCACACTGTGGATCCATTGTAGTCTTCTGGGAGTTTCATTTTCATATCTAACATCAGGTCATCCATATATTATCCTATGCAACAACATTTCCTGCAGGAATTGCGTAATTCTGCAGTGAGGGTTTGAGGAGAAGAGGAAGTTCCAAGCAACTCAGCTTGGAATCCTGTGAGGGATTAATCCTTCATTCTGGGGATCACTACAGTAGTCCGCGATCAAAATTTTATTATCTATCAGCAGGCTACATCAGCAACCCTCCTAGGCAGCGTAGTATTACCCAACAATTGTGCATGTAGCAGCTTCATATTTAGTGGAGGAGCTAGATCCTAAGTTTCTCAGCTTGGGATCGGGAGAAGGGGCTAGCCCTTCATTTATTAAGCCAAATGGTGATATTGTAGTAGATAGATCATTATTTCAGCCCCAGATGAACAGTTGTCTCCAGGGAGTGTGTAACTCAACCAGCAGGGGTGCAGTGTGCAACCCAAAAAGGGCTGAAATTCCAAACTCAAAATTTGGCCAAACCATTTCTGAGTTTTTCTGGGTTTTTTGAGTAGAGTCCATGGTTAAAATATTGGATCTTTATGATCACTCTAGCAGCATATAGATATTCTTCCAAGCAACAATAGTTTCCAATAGCAGCAACAATTTTTACTTTCTAGTGCTAGTTTTCACTAGAGTTGTTTCAACCATCTTTGGATGGTTGAGTGCATCCCTTTTTGGAGCACTTTGTATATTCATTTGCCGTTGATACATAATGATATGGCTCAGTTGTTTCTGCTCATATGTATGATGTTTTCATATATTTCGGCATTTGTTTTATTCTTATTTGGAATTGTGCATATCTTCTATATTCTTTTCTTTCCCATTTTGGGATATTACAGATCCCCTCAAAATGTATAATAACTAACTTAGAAGTATTGATATTATATACTCGGTAAGATATTAACTAGAAATAACCTAAAATACAGAGTTTACCTCATTATAATAATTTTAAAAAAAATTATAATTTTCATATATTTAAAAGAAAAAATAAATCACCTAATAATTTTATAATTTCCAAGAAAAAAAAATTAAAAATATCATCATAGATGAAAAACCAATCTTCATACATGTTATATTAACACATGAACTGAAACTAGTAAGTTGTAAACAAAACTTTCACTAAATTAAACAAAAATTTCAACATAATTTACATAATTTAGCTGATAGCTGAATTTTGATCTTGTTTTAGACAACAAAAATTATTTTTTAAATTTGATAGTTTAAATTATCTGTTTTTTTAAGATTACTAATGATAAATATAATGTTTTTTAATTAAATAATAAAGATAATTATTATTATAAAATATAATGGTTTAGCTAATTATATTGTTTATTTTAATATTTTGAAGAAAGATTAATAACTATGAAATAGTTTACTGGATTTTGGATAGATAATGACTTGGTACCTTGTTAAATTAGGGGTTCAATTCTCCACCCCATTTCATTACAAAAAAATAATAATTGTTATTTTGGATATTAAATAAATATAGATATTACTCACCATAATTTATGCAACTTTTGGTAAGAATAAAAATGTAAATAAGTAGATTTATTAAGATCAATGCCTATCAAAATTTATGTAAGTAGTTGCAAAATATTAAGTATGAAGATTATTCATATTGTTATTTTTCTCTCAGCTTTAAAATTACATGGTGAGAATTAAGATTAATGCTTATCAAAATTTATGTAACTGGTTGCAAAAGAATTTAGGTAAGTGGTTGCAAAATATTAAGTAGGAGGATTATTCATAGTGTTAATTTCCTTTTAAGTTTAAAATTAAATGGTGAGAATTAAAATGGAGTATGGGGATTGAATGTATCTTCATAGTTTAATCTAGAAGTTCTCTTCTAATTTAAAATATACACCCAACATAGTTAATGTCCACTAGATATTATGCAAGTCCTTGCATAAATTTAGGCAGGAGTAAGAATGTCAATATGTAGATTTACCAATGTTAATGCTCACCTAAATTTATACAAGCCTTTTCACAAAATTTAGGTAGACTAATTATTGATATTGTTAATTTTCCCACAAATTTAAAATTGGATAGTGAGAATTAACACAGAGAACTAAGACCTAAATTTAAGTAGAAGGATTTTTTATGTTGTTAATTTTCCACGGTTCAATATAGTAGCTACATGCCTATTGATGTAATAAACATAATTCTTACCCACTATAATTTATGTAATTTTTTTGTATAAATTTAAGTAGAAGTAAAAATGTAAATATGAGGATTTATCAAAGCTAATGCCCACTTAAATGTATACAAGTAAGTGGTTGCACAAAATTTAAGGAGGAAGATTATTGACATTATTAATTTTCCAGTAAATTCAAAATTAGATAGTGAAAATTAAAATGGAAAACAACTATTCAATCCATGTCCACATTTCAATCATAAAGCTCTCTTCCAATTTCAAAATAAACACACCTATAAATAAAATAAAATTACCATATTAAAATTAAAAAACCAAAAATCCATCTCATTACATTACTTTAAAAATAATTCAATACTTAAATATAATTAAATGCTGAATTAACAAAAATAATAATATTTAATGTTTTTTAATTAAATAATAAAAATAATAATTATTATAAAATATAATGGTTTAGCTAATTATATTGTTTATTTTAATATTTTGAAGAAAGATTAATAACTATGAAATAGTTTACTGGATTTTGGATAGATAATGACTTGGTACCTTTTTAAATCAGGGGTTCAATTCTCCACCCCATTTCATTACAAAAAAATAATTGTTATTTTGGATATTAAATAAATATAGATATTACTCACCATAATTTATGCAACTTTTGGTAAGAATAAAAATGTAAATAAGTAGATTTATTAAGATTAATGCCTATCAAAATTTATGTAAGTAGTTGCAAAATATTAAGTATGAAGATTATTCATATTGTTATTTTTCTCTCAGCTTTAAAATTACAAGGTGAGAATTAAGATTAATGCTTATCAAAATTTATGTAACTGGTTGCAAAAGAATTTATGTAACTGGTTGCAAAATATTAAGTAGGAGGATTATTCATAATGTTAATTTTCTTTCAAGTTTAAAATTAAATGGTGAGAATTAAAATGGAGTACGGGGATTGAATGTATCTTCATAGTTTAATCTAGAAGTTCTCTTCTAATTTAAAATATACACCCAACATAGTTAATGTCCACTAGATATTATGCAAGTCTTTGCATAAATTTAGGCAGGAGTAAAAATGTCAATATGTAGATTTACCAAGGTTAATGCTCACCTAAATTTATGCAAGCCTTTTCACAAAATTTAGGTAGACTAATTATTGATATTGTTAATTTTCCCACAAATTTAAAATTGGATAGTGAGAATTAACACAGAGAACTAAGACCTAAATTTAAGTAGAAGGAATTTTTATGGTTGTTAATTTTCCACAGTTCAATATAGTAGCTACATGCCTATTGATGTAATAAACATAATTCTTACCCACCATAATTTATGTAATTTTTTGTATAAATTTAAGTAGAAGTAAAAATGTAAATATGAGGATTTATCAAGGCCAATGCCCACTTAAATATATTCAAGTAAGTGGTTGCACAAAATTTAAGAAGGAAAATTATTGACATTATTAATTTTCTAGTAAATTCAAAATTAGATAGTAAAAATTAAAATGGAAAACAACTATCAATCCATGTCCACATTTCAATCATAAAGCTCTCTTCCAATTTCAAAATAAACACACCTATAAATAAAATAAAATTACCATATTAAAATTAAAAAACCAAAAATCCATCCCATTACATTACTTTAAAAATAATTCAATACTTAAATATAATTAAATGCTGAATTAACACTGTATCAACCACAATTATTAATATAATTTTAAAAACAAATATCTTGTATTATATTGTATTCTAGACGTTATACTTTGATCACATGGATGATGGAAGCAAGGTATTCTCCACATGTACTAGAGATTTTGAAAGCAACCCCTCACCTGTTCCATTAGCCATCGCCACCCAATTGTCATGTCATTATCCGTTTTATCATGAATTCCAATGCACCCATGTTAAGTTAAACCTGACTTTTGGAATTTATGGCAAGTAAACCACTAGCTGGGGAGGAGGGTCATGGAGTGTAGTGAGGCGGAAGAAATCTGAGCGTGTGGGCTGAAAACCTTAACAGAAAGCTTATCCGGTTGTTGTTCTCTGGCTTTGTTCCTCGCCACTGTTACCACGACAATGGCACTGGTGGAACCACCACCACTTGTCCTCCTCCACCACAACAGCAACAACACTTGTACCACTTTGTTTCCCATGGTAAGTACCTTGTAAATCCTAAACCAGTGAGGCCCTGAGAGGTATTTAATTTAATTTGGGTCTACATTTTGCTTCTTCTTCTTCTTCTGTTTTTGCTTGATTGTGCTCCCCTTTTTTTTTCACAGGAGGTGACTGCTGCTGGAACTGAAACGGACCCAGGGAAGTCGGAGGGCCCTGCGGCGCAAGGGGAGGGCGAGAAGAAAGGGGAAGCCAAGGAAGAAAAAGACGCAGGGAACGGGAAAGAGGAAGCGGCGGCGCCGCCGCCGGGTGGGGAAGAAGCGGCGGAAAACGACGCTACGGGCGGAGGAGCTCCCGAAGAAAGCAACGACGGCGAGGAGGAGGATGAGGACGACGACGATGAAGTCGGCGGCGGCGGCGAAGACGACGATCAAGAAGACGAAGATCAAGAAGACGGCGTGCCTGACGATGACGACGACGAGGAGGAAGACGAGGAGGACGACGATGAGGAGGACGACGAGGGCGCCGCTCAACCGCCCGCCCCCAAGAAGTTTAAGAAGTGAAAAAAGAAGAGTAATTTTACCTGTTGTTGTAGCTCTTTGTTATCGTTAGGTTTTCACTGCATTTTACTAAGATCTCCATTAAAGCCCCGGCGGCACTTTTTCAGCTAACTCTTTAGCTTTATCAGCTGTACTTAGAAGAGAAAAATAAGAACAAACTTGTTGAGACTATTTCTGTCCATGTCTGGGAAATACCCATTTTCGAATTTTGTCGTATGATAACTTGATTGCAGAGCAAATGTCGGATTTCTGGTCTGAAAATTAGAGCTTCAAATGAGTTTTTGCTTTGTTAAAACAAAATTGCAGAAAATTAAATGGTGTAGATTTTTTTTTTTTAAGGGGAATTACATATTTTTTTGCCAAGGTTTCTGGTCAAGGTTTGGAATCATCTTCTGAAAGAAAAATAAAAACTAAATGACGAGTTGGTTATAGAGTAAATGTCAGATTTCTAGTTTGAAAATTAGAGCTTCATCTGAGTTTTTGCTATGGACTTTAAAAAAGAAAAAAGAAAATGTAAAAAATTAATTGGTTTTGATTTTTTAGAAATCTATTTTACAAGTGTTTTTTGGGCTAATATTTAGAATTAGCAAGTGTGGTTAATATTTAGAATTAGTAAATGTGCTTCATCTTAAAGACAAAAATAAATAAATAAATAACCAGTTCATTACAGACAAATGTCTAATTTCTTGTGTTTTTTTTTGCTAATATTTAGAATCAGTAAGTGTGGTTAATATTTAGAATCAGTAAATATAGTTCATCTTAAAGAAAAAAATAAGCAGTTCATTGCAGAACAAACGTCTGATTTCTTGTGTAAGAATTAGAGCTTCAAATTTCTTGTATAAGAATTAGAGCTTCAAAACTAAGCTGTGCATTAAAAAAAAAATACAAAAAGTTAAATGGTTTTGGTGAACAAATGTCTGATTTCTTGTCTAAGAATTAGAGCTTCAAATTTCTTGTATAAGAATTAAAGCTTCAAAACGAGTTTTGAAGCTGTGCATTAAAAAAAAAATACAAAAAGTTAAATGGTTTAAATGGTTTTGGTGGTTATTTTCTAGATCCATTACAGACTTCTTCTCTTCTTCTCCTTTTCTTTTTTGTTTTGCCAAGTTTGAAACCCTCAATTGTGGTTAATGGGTTAATCTCAAAGATGAAAAAAATTAAATGACCAATTTGTTGAAAATCAGACACTAAAATAGCAGGTTTTTTATTTGATTTTTTTTAATGTTACTTTAAGAGAGAAGTTGTTTTCCATAACTTAGGAATATTATATCTCTGTGACATGTTCAGACACTGAAATACCATGTTTTTCATTTGATTTTTTTAATGTTACTCTAAGAGACTAGTTGTTTCCCAGTGCTTAGGAATATTATATCTCTGTGACATGTTCATGCTGCTATTCCATTCTAGAAGAACTGTGGGACATGCTCATTACAGTGACTTCTAATCCAACTGCACCAGATTGTGAATCTAGGGATGTAGTTGGTGGGGACCTTGTGTTCCTTTTTCAAATAAAACTGATGTGATCAAACATCACTTCTTTTTCAACAACTGGGGATTTCAGTGTTTTTTCTTTTTACAACTGTAAATTTAATGCATTTGGTAAACCCCAAAGAAACCTCCGAGGGTTCATTTTTTTCCCAAGGACCACCCAGAGAGGCCGTTGTAAGAATTGATCTATGCCAATAATCAAGCAAGAAAATGCATCTTAGGCTCCGTCTTTGCATCTTCTGTGTTTTGTTTCAATTATGATGTCCCATCCTGATCTCTCTATCAGACCTTGACTTTTAAGGCAGCAGACATCATACCGTTCTTCTCATAGCTTCTGAGTCTAGCAATCCTCTATTAAAAGGCTAAGTTGTTTAATCTCTGAACATACAAAAACGTTAGGGGAACATCTTGTCAGAGAGGTGATCAAACTTTAGTCAAATCTGACAAAACTTAATGCATTTCTGGAAAGTGTTTGTAAGACAACTTTTCACCATAATAGACCTGTATGGAATGTCAAGTGTTATTTTAAACTATATGCATTTAGAAAGTTTTGACTTCAAATTTATTGTGGTATAATTTAGGTGGGTGGATTATTCATGGAATTTCAATATATGCTTTATTTACTATCAACTCAAGGAATACAGTTTTAAGTTAAAAATTGTAATGTAATGTTTTGACCAATATTTCTCAGTTATACATATCTTTCAAGTTTATTTTCAAAATATTGGAATCTAAAATGATAGATTATTTTTTTCAACTATATACATTTATAAAGAATTGATTTAAAAACTTATAAAGATTTGAGTTAAAAACTTGTAACTTAATATTTTGAATGATATTTCTCAGAAATACATAAAGTTAATTTTCAAACAATTAGGTTTACCACAAATACTAAGCAGCATGCAGTAAGTCAATGTTTGAGTTAAAGATTTGTAACTTGATATTTTGAATGATATTTCTAAGAAATACATAAAACTAATTTTCAAATGATTAGGTTTACCATATATATTAAGCAGCATGCAGTAAGTCAATGATTAGCTTATTGCTTTTTAATAGTGTCCATTCAATGAGAATAATATAGTATTTCATAAACAGAATGAAAAAGGTAGCCAGTGGATCACTGGCATATTGCATGCTTAATAGTAGGTGTACTGCATTAGCTTTGGTAGACTTGGCTTTTCAACAATAAATTAATTTTTATGTGAAAGAATAATCTCTTTTTAGTTAAAAATAAAAATGTTCTATTTTATGATAAGAATTAAAGATGTTGATACATTCTCATCTTTTCCTTTATATTAAATAAAATTTCAATTTTAACTTCCTTGCCTTTCTTATTTTCATCTTCTTCGCTATATTAAATGAAATTTCAATTTTGACTTCCTTACATCTCTTAATCTATATTCATATGTTAATAGTTATTAAATCTATTTACTTGTTTATGAATGGTTACCTATCTAAGAAATGAATCATGAGTACTTAAGCCTATTGATGTGAACTAAAAAATAAACTATAGGCTAGTTCTCCCCATTAAGATCCATTTACAAATGTTTCTATGCTTATAGATTTTCTTGCTGTCATTTCTCACCAACCTGAGGATGGCCCTAAATTCTCTCTAGTAAGCCTCTGATCATACTAGTAAATTCTCCCACTTCTCCCACTGCAAGTTCTTATCACCTTAGTAGATTCTCTAACTGTCATTGTTTATCTACTTTTGTCAACCACCAATTAAGTGGTTGTGGTAGTCTAAATATTAGAGTAAAATGTTTTGGTTTTTTTTTTAGGTTTTATTGAATACCATGTTTTTAATACAGTTTAATTTAGATGTTGTTTTTAAATACAGTTTGATTAAGTGATTTTTTGGTGATTTTTTTACTGTCAAAAAAATCAATAATAGATAAAATTATAATATTTTTTAATTTAAATTGCATTTTTAAATAATAAATAAAACTGTAATATTTTTTAATTTAAATTGCATTTTTAGACGTAAAAGTTTATTTAAATTCTAAAATGATTTAGACTTAACAATATAAAAATTTAATTTTAATTTTAAAATCCAAAAAAAAAGGATGTTTGTTGGTTTTTCTGTGGATGAGGGTTGTTGTGGTTCTCTGGTCAACAATGAATTGTCTAAAAACGTGTTTAGTGAGGAGATATTTTATGTATATACTGTTTTCGAGACAACTGTTGAAGATATTAAATGAGTATGCTCAGAGACATCTGGGCAGAGGGGACCCGGGTGTTAATGATGGTGAAGGACCACCTCACCGCATTGGATTCCTGTGCCCTGTCACTTTCACTGCCTGGGGTGATAAGAATATTCGGCATATTCTGTTTGGTTATTTTAATGGATCAGTCGTAGACTTTGACATTTTTTTTTTTAATATGACTGTAGTTTAATAATGGTCCGAATCATATTATCTTAACCACTAATGGACAATTATCACAATCGATGAAATTTAATTTTACCCTTTTTTATTTATTTCGTAGTATTTGTTGAACGTGTAGTATGGAATTGTTTTAAGAAATTTACATGTATTTTATTTTTTTTCTTATGTTGAGATCAGTAACTTTAACTAATAAAGAAGGTTGTTTATTATATAATTTCATGGTATTTGTTGAACGTGTAGTATGGAATTGTTTTAAGAAATTTATATGTATTTTTTTTTTTTTTTAATGTTGAGATCATTAACTTTGACTAATAAACAAGGTTATTGTACCTGTGGCTGGATACTAACCATCAGGTTTTTCTTGATTGTGACATTAATTCATTTTGATTAGACATATGTTTTCCAATTTTTTTTATTTTTTCCATGGTTCACTATAAGATTTATTATTGTTTATTTATTTTAATTTGAATTATCTGTTATCTAATTGGCCAAAAACTTTCACTTGTTATTGCAAAATGCCTAGATTTTATCACCATTATTTGTACTGTCATTAAAAAAAACATTCATATCTATCCTCCAGGTCCTGTACGTTATCTGGAGTTGCATTAAGCAAAATAACGAGACAATGCTGAATGTATTTTCCCCGTACGAACCACCCATTGTGGTCTATCAGATAGCACGTACATACATAGAGAGAGCCGTTTTCTTTGTATCAGTCAACATTTATGGTCTCTGACAGATTGTTATATACCTAAACTCCCGAGACTCTGTCAAATTGGTTTAACCTTCACGATATAATAATATTCCAACTCTTTTGAAATATTTACTAAACCCAATTTGCAAAATCGAACCTTTGAACTTGCTCTACCTTGATTTATAGGGAGCCCACACATTCAATGTTTAACATTAACATTTTCAAAACTGACATTTACCATTGAAACCAACGCTTGATCTTTTGGCCACATAATCAAAGTTTGATGAACGATTTTAAATGGAATAAACGCTGGGCCATACCTCATTAATTTGCGTGCATATACTCTTATATCATAGTTGGTGCGCGATATATAAAGGTAGGGTATAATGCATCGTGGGCCCGACGAGTGGTGTTGGTTTTTAAACCATTGGCAAATGCATAGATTATAATAAATCGAATGGACAAAAGAATTTATTAACCTTGTGGGACCCTCACGAATCACATCGGAGAAAATCATAACAGCGGAACATGTTAATAAAAGTCTCGATGGAGATTGCGGAGCCGATGTGTTTATGGACTGTGATTTATATGTGTTTGAAGTTCCGGCTTAAAAGGCATTAATCGCATCGGAACTTTTGCGAATGCATCAATCACATCGGAGGAAGGGCATTGCATCGGAACATTGGCAGATGCATTAATCGCAATCGGAAGCATTGAGTTGCGATTAATCGCATCGACAAATAGAAAAGAAAGGTTTATAAAGCTGTGGTGCCCGAACTTTTCAAAGGTTAGTGTTGGGGTTAGAATATGAGAGCATATTATATGTGTAGTTTGCATTGTTTTAAAGCGGACCCGATGCATATTATTCAGCGGATTTGATAAGCAGGTTTGGTGTTGGTTTTTAAACCATTGGCAAATGCATAGATTATAATAAATCAAATGGACAAAAGAATTTATTAACTTTGTGGGACCCTCACGAATCGCATCGGAGAAAATCATAACAGCACAACATGTTAATAAAAGTCCCGATGGCGATAACGGAGCCGATGTGTTTATGAACTATGATTTATATGTATTTGAAGTTCCAGCTTAGAGTGCATAGATTTAAAAAATAAAAATGAATACAGTTCGTATATGGACAGAGAGTGTAAGCAGGTAGGCTGAGGACAAAGATTAATTATGAACAGGAGATTGCATAGTTAAAAATAAAATAATAAATTTGAAAAACAAAGAATTAAATATAAAATTAAATTTATATATTTTTTAATTAATTGTGAGTAAAAAATAAAATAATAAATCTATAGTGATTTTGTTCAAACAATAAAGTAGATTGGGATATGTATTTTTTAAACTATACATAATAAAACAGGTAAAAGTATTACAAAAGAAAACTTATCAAAGTTCTCCATTGCGTGATAAAGTACAATGTATCAAATGAACGTTTTGCAACTGTGGACCCCGCTGAACGTGAAAAAACTTAAACCAAATATGGAAAATAAATTTGCGTTATAGAACTTATCGGGTCCGAGACTTGCCATTGCAATCGGCCGAAGACATAAGAACTTGCGATTTGCGATTGCAATTGGGCAAATCACATTACATCATTCAACAGTAGCAAAGAAAACATATGCCCAAATTGTTGCACGATGTGGAAATCAAAACCGCCTTATAAAACTTATCGGGTCCGAGACTTACGATTGCAATCAGTCCAAAACAAAAGAACTTGTGATTTGCGATTGCGATTGTGCCAATCACATCATTCAACAGTGGCAAAACAAATGGATGCGACGATCGCATTGCAATCTTTCACATCAACAAGACACTTAATTTTAATACAATTTGCGATTGCAATTCAAAAGTATATCAAATGTTTTATTGATTCATACCATTACAATTGGGCCATAACAAAAGAACTTGAACTTGCGATTTGCAATTGTGGCTGTGCCAATCACATCGCATCATTGAACAGTGGCAAGAAAAACATATGTGGTTGTATCATATAACTTGTGATTGCGATTCTCTTCATAAATTGCGTAGCAATTTAATCACGATATCGGTATTATTCACACTGATTCCTCGACTAAATGCAACGCCTTATTTTAGAGCTCTATGACAAAGTTCCATCCACAAAGTTAATCACAGGGATTGAACTATTCCCATACAGAAATTGATTCGACGAATGCACATGTAAAACTGGATAGATTCATTCATATATAAAATCTTGAATTTACTTACAAAGCTTTGGCCAGATCTTCGTTTATAGTAATGAGTTAGAATGTTAAATTTAAGGGTGTTGTACTGTACAACAACCCTCCCCATTTTTAAATTTTTAGAATAAATCCCATTTAAAAATAGGTCCCCTTTTTATATCCTTTCCATAAATAAAAAGATGCATATCACATTTTATTCACAAAGTTTACAAGTTTTAAAAACTTTCAGATCCGATGAGTTAAAAGACCTTTTAACATATTTTGAAGATATCAGAAAAATTTTATACTTAGAAATATGTTAAAACGAATAGTAAATCGCAATTGGAAATTCGGAAAAGTTCTTTTAAAGAGTTCTTATTGCTTTGAGAAGTTACGATGCGATCGCCGTCAATCGCAATCGCATTTGGGAATACTATTAAGTATTGCACTTTTTCTATTTATAACAATGCGATGCGATTTATCGCAATCGCTTCTCGGGAAAAAGATTAAACATTGCATTCCTCTCATTGCAAAATTCCGATGCGATTGCGCTCAATCGCAATCGCGTTTTCAGAGATAGATTATAACAGTCCACTTCATTTTAAATCTCCGATGCGATCGGGATTTGGTAAAAACGTTTTCACTCAAACAAATTGTGATGCGATCATCGCAATCGAAAAGTCGACATGAATCATATTCTATTTATCTTGCGTGCCATTGAAGACTTGCGATGTGATTGTTATTTTTCCTTTATATTTATTCATCGCATCGCAAAGGATTAAAAGTGAATTTTAACATTTATTACAAGGATTCGCCGATCTCCGATTGTACGACAATATTAATTCAAAATCAGATGGACGATCATGGGTTATTTTGTTCTCAATACGCGAATGTCACCCCTTAGAGAGCATTTAGGTTGAAAATACCGGGAGATTAAATGGTAATTAAAATCTTTGTAGCTGTTCTCATTATTGTGTTTTATTTCGGCTGAAAGCATTCATTTGAATTGCAGAACAAAAGTTCGAATCCTTTCATTCGCAGAACTAGAGAGAGTTTATCCGACTCTGCAATGTCAAAGAGAAGCAGAAATTCTAAAGCTGTTTTTGTTGCAAATGCTCCTGTGGTAAACATGCCGCCCAAGGAAAAACCAACGAAGCTCAAGCTAGTCACAGAAACCTCCTGTCAAGGACTGGGGCAGATGAAAAGGGAGAATGTATACAATTTTCTTGAAAAAGAGAAACCTAGGGTTATTGTGCCCAAAGCAAGTGTTCCTGGTGAAGAAGATTCAGATTCTGACTCTGAATCTCAACTTAGTGCATTGGAAAATTCATTTTTACACCGGGTTGCTGCCCGGGCGAATATTTTTCCCTACTATGATGTTATCAGATGGGTCATTGACAATGTGACCATTCAAAACGGGACTTTTGTTTCTGCTTCTGGATTAGTGTCCAGGTCATTTAGAGCAGAAGATATTAAAGCAATGTACCATCTTCCTAATCCACAAAAGATTTATAACAAAGAATTCCTTAAGGAATATGCTGAAGAACATCCAAACCAGGCAAAGCCAATCAAACAATGGAGGAATAACCCTGAGAAACATAAGCAAGAGGCATCAGGTATGTACTCTGTGGAGTCTCTTGCACCTCCATATTGTTATGCCGTAGCAATGATGTGTAGGTTGTTCGGAAACAACAACTCTGCTAGATTTTCTATTCAAATGGTCCCATTAATTCATTCTGCTGTTAATTCTGAAATTATGGATTGGGCTGTCATTTTTTCGGATAAGATAGCTAATCGAATTCTAGAGTATAGAAAAGATAAGAATTCAGGGAATTCTTCCCCTTTCCATTTTTGTGGTTATATCTTGGACACCCTCTGTTTCAATTCTGAGTTCCCTATGCTAGGTTGGAAATGGACTCCAAAAGAACCTATTCCTATTCATGTGTACCATAATTTCTTATGGAAAGAACATTTCAAACTTCATGTTTATAGAGTCTGCCATGGTTTTCTAATTCCAATCTACCAAACCTTTTTTGGTCATTTCCCTGCTAGACTGTCCAATAAAGCCAAGACTGATTTGTCTTCTATCGGAGATTGGTTCGGAGAAGAAAAATTCACTTATATCAAAATTTTTGGGAGTATTGTTCAGCGACATATCCTTCCCCTATATGTTCTAGATAAGCTGTTAGCTTAGGAGATTTCCTATCAACTGACAGTTGAAGGAATGTCTAGAATTTTGAAAAGCAGTAAAAAGCTTATGTGGCCTACCTTCCCTTTTAAGTGTGGTGACTATAATCTTAATAGTTTTGCTCATGCTGAGAAAGAAGTTGGTAAGATTTCTAATCTTAAGTTTTCAACAATTCCTGGAAGACAATACGACCCAAGGAAAGTGGTGCATGATTTTACTATCTCTGTTTCGATTGCCCGATTCGAGCATGAACCATACATTTTTGATGATTTATTGGTTTCCATGGATGATATATCCCAAGTGTTTGATTCAGCCAAGTCCAAGTTAAAGGCTGAGGGCTTGCATTTTTTTTTGTTGTATAGAAGCCAAAGGTTACTTAATGTGTCTCTTGATTAGTTGAGAGCTCCCATACAGGAGAAAGCATCACAACAAGCAGGAAGTACTTCTCGTAAATAAGTAGAAGGAGCTAATCTTTTTTTAGGGAAAAAGGATGACAACAGTAAAGCCGATAGTGCCAAAACAAAAACAACTTGTCCAAAAGATACACAGAAGCCTTTAGTGCAAACAGAAAAAGGGAACACTGGTATTGATGCCCAGGTACATATTGAAAAGGGAAGTACAGAAAGTAAAAACACTGAACAGGCACCCAAGAATGATGCAAGTTCTCAACTTGGAGGACAAGTAGATACTAAATTGGTTGTTTCTTCTCATTTGCTAAATCAATATCAACAATTTGCACAACAGATAGGATTGCAAAACAATCCTCAAGTTGAGGATCCCAAAGATGAGGATGTGGAAATCATTCCTGAAAACCCTACTGGAGAAATTATGCTAAAGATAGAAGAAATCCCTCCTTTAGATATATTTTGCAGCCCAAACATAGGAATGTGGTAAGAAAACAAAGGAAAAGGAGGAGAACAGATCAAGATGCTCTTTTGGCATCACAGGGGGAATTACTAAATGTTGTTTATAAAAATGCTCAGGTGCATCCATCTGAGGATCTCACCAACTTGTCTCAGTATGCTAATGCCTATAGTGCTGCCACTATAGATAAAGCTTCTGAAGTTTCACAGCTAGTAAAACAAAAGGATATGCAAATTGCTATCTTTGAAGAACATGTTGCAGGTGATCAGCAAAAGATTATTCAGTTAGAACAGTGAGTACAAGATGCAGAACTCAGAGCTAAACAACTAGAAGAGCAACTCAGCCTTGAAAAGAAAAAATTTGATGAACAAGCCTTGGGCAAACAACAACAGTTGACTCAAGAAGTAGAAAAGCTACAAAATCTTTTACAAAATGAGAGAAATTCAAAGGTTGAACAAGAAAAAATGTTCCAATCAGAAATGGACAAGTTTAAGGAGTATCCCAAGCTGGATCAATTCATTACTGAAGCTCTTGAAATCAACAAACTGCTATCTCAATAGTTAAATGAATTTTTTTTAAAGTTGACACAAATTGAGCCTTTGTGCGAAATTACATCGTCTTTGATAGATAAATAAGTCACTCTTAGGCAAGAAATTGAAGATGTTGATGATAAAATTTCTAAGTTTCTTTCATGGCAGGATACAGAGCAAGGAAGAAAAACTAACCTTCCTAGAATTGAAGAAAGACACAAGGAAATTCTATTTATGGAATGGGAACAACAGTTAATGAAATCAGAAAGAGCCACATCAAGGGCTAAAAGTTTAATGAATAATACAAGACAATTTATTAATGACAACCTATACGCTACCAATTTGATCTCAGATTGTACTCCAAGCGAGTTACCTAAAGTAAAAGAAGTTGATTCCAGGTGGAAGCAAGAGATAATCGATAAAAATAAAGAAATTGGCAAACTTCAAGGAATTTCATGGGATAATATGTGGTCTTATCTGATCAAGCCACATAGCCAACATATGGGCATCAAATTCCTTTCGAATGCTATTCAATGTATCATTCCTGAATTCTATGATGCTACATACAGTGGACAGTTATAGTAAAAAATGAGTCGGCCAACAGAAGTCCAAGATATGCTCAATGTCTGCCACCTTCATTCATCCACCTCAATCGATGATTAATGAGCCAGTCTACTACAAGCTCGCATTTTAGTTTAAGATATTTTACTTTGGATAGATTGTAGGAATAGTTTTACTTATTTTGTTTTATTGAGTACCTATTTAAACCCCTTTCATGCATTTAGAAAGGGGTCCTTAATTTGTAATATTTTTTGACTTGGAGATTACATTTTTGTACTACATTTACTTCTATATTCTTTTATAAAGGGTCACATCTGGTGATTCTGTGCGGAATTATTTTTTAAGAGTTGCATTTCTGTGCCTTGGAATTGATTTTGCATTGGAATTGTTGGATTAGAGTATCATATTTTATTTGAAAGTCTCAAGATGGATATGGTATTTCTATCTATTCACTGTTAATTTCTTTTGTCATATGATATTCTCTTTTAAATTTTCTATTGTTTATGTGTGCTTCGTTTTACAATATTTCTTTATATATATCATTTTTGAGTATATTAGAAATATTTATGTTTCATAAGTGTATGTAAATGGTATACAATGATGAATACAATATGCTAATATAACTCTGTTTAATTTCTTAAACAGAGTTATCATTATTCGTTGCTGCACATTTCAATTAAGCTATAATACATTTTTATGGTTATTGTTCAATTGAAATAATTTTAAGTTGTATTCACATATGATACGCGGGCTAGTTTTAGAATTTCTTTATCAATATTTAAATTAGATTAGCTAGTATTTTCATTTCAAGTCATTATAGAAGCGCATGAGCATTTGGGATATTGCTTTTGCTGTGAATGTTTTTCCAGTACCAGCTCCTCCAGTCAAAAATAAGTAGAATGGTTTGTCTATGTTCTTTGGTTTTTTCATTGCAATGTCTTTGAATATTGCTTGTTGTTCTTTATTAAGCATTCTCCTAATCTTGTAGTATTCTTCATTGCTAAGCATAAATGGATGTTATGTAAATTGAAAACCAATGTTAAGATGTCTTTTTTTCTCATTGCATTGGAGAAATTGCAAATATTTAGCCAACTCATACTTCTCAGTAACACTATTAGATATTTCAGGTTTTTTTATTGTATGATTAGAAGTTGCAGTGCTGCTATCAATTTTTTGAATTGCTTCTTCCAAATCACCCGATTTCTTGTTCATGCTATATGTGAACTTAGTTTCATTGTTCTTTATTGTGTTCGTATGAAACATGTATGCACTCTTCCATGTAAAGGAGTCTTGGTTTAATGCATTTTCAAATGGAACATATAGCAAAAGTTTTCCTTTGTAATAGTTTTCATAGTCAATGTGTTTTTTGTATTTAATGAATCGAATTACTTTTTATTTTTTTCCTTTTTGATATTGGTTTGCCATCTTTCCTATACTTTGATACAAATTTGGCTAAACATATATGCTTAGTAGCATTAGGCCTATTGATATAGTAATCAATTATAGAGCTGCACATAACATCTTCAGAGTTGTCAGGAATTTGTTTCAGAAGAGTAGTTGGTGTAAGTATAAATGTGCGTTCATCTATTGGTGTTGTGTTTATAAGGTTGCATTCTCTTGAACTATGATTCAATGGTAGTGATAGAGCTATGTGGACTACTTGTTGAGCTGAAATTTGTTGAAGGTTAAGCAAAGCATTGCCTGTAGACCGTATCATTTGAATAGCATCAATTTTTCTCTTTTCATGTTCTTTTCGTATGCTTTTGAATGCATTTGTCATAGATCTGTCAACTTTGGTCATATATGAAGTGAAATATGAAGCTGCAACATATGCATTTAGAACATAACCCAAAAAAATGTTTTTATCCTTGAAAAATTAGAAAGAAATTGTAAGTGATTTTTATTCTTTTTCATAGTTAGATTTTATTTGAATTATCTTAAGAAAAGTTTTCATTATCTTTAGAAATTTTTACTTACTTGAAATATAGTATTCATTTCATTTTTTCCGAGATAACTATTTCTTCCAGTGAATTGCCAATTGTTGTACAATACAACAACCCTCCCCATTTTTAAATTCTTAGAATAAATCCCATTTAAAAATAGGTCCCCTTTTTATATCTTTTCCATAAATAAAAAGATGCATATCACATTTCATTCACAAAGTTTACAAGTTTTAAAAACTTTCCGATCCAATGAGTTAAAAGAGCTTTTAACATATTTTGAACATATTAGAAAAATTTTATACTTAGAAATATGTTAAAATGAATAGTAAATCGCAATCGGAAATTCGGAAAAGTTCTTTTAAAGAGTTGTTATTGCTTTGAGAAGTTTCGATGCAATCGCGCTCAATCACAATCGCATTTTGGAATAATATTAAGTATTGCACTTTTTCTATTTATAACAATGTGATGCGATTTATCGCAATCGCGTCTCGGGAAAAATATTAAACATTGCATTTCTCTCATTGCAAAATTCCGATGTGATTGCGCTCAATCGCAATCACATTTTCAGAGATAGATTATAATAGTCCACTTCATTTTAAATCTCCGATGCGATTGGAATTTGGAAAAAAACGTTTTTACTGAAACAAATTGCGATGCGATCGTCGCAATCGGAAAATCGGCATGAATCATATTCTATTTATCTTGCACACCATTGAAGACTTGCGATGCGATTGTTATGTTGCATTTATATTTATTCATCGCATCACAAAATATCAAAAGTGAATTTTAACATTTATTACAAGGATTTGCCGATCTCCGATTGCTACGTGGCTTCTCCAGAAGTTTATCGCATACATTATAAAAATACCATTTAATACCTTGTGAGCATGTGATATACCATTACGCTTTTGTAAGATCATCACTATTGAATGGAAAATTCTGAATCAATAAACTGATTCCCGATACAAGATGCGTCATTAGCCTGGAAAATTGTTGAAAACAAATGAGTTGAATAAAGTTGAATAATTTAAATTGCCTCGATGTATTTATTTAACATTTTGCTATAAATATTTGAGATTCTATGATATAACATTACACAACAGCAGTGTATACAAGCAATAACAGAGAATGCAATTATAGAAATTTAAAATTTAAATTAAGTTATGTTCTAAATAAACTTTATCATTTTTGTATTATTATTTATTTTAATTATAACAACTTTAAAAAATTATTAAAAAAAATTAATTGTAAACAATTATTAGGATTGAAATTTATTGAAATGTTAAATAAATCTAACACAAATAATAATACTTAAAATTGTGATTTTTTAAAAATAATTTTAGTAATTGGGATTATGTTGAATAGTTATGGTGAATAATTCTTATTTTTCTAATTCAGATTCAAATTTTCGCCAATTACATGATAAACATTAATGTGTTGATGATTATTAGTTAAATTAGTTATATTTGAACTAACCTATACCATTTTCGTATATATGTAGATTAACTTCACAGTTTGACAGTTTTCGGACTCCACACCTCTGAGATATTTCAGTCATGAGTATTAATTGTACTGTGGCTAATTATATCAATTTAATGGTTTTGATATTTCTCGGGATCTTATCTCATTAAGTGTTTCGTGCCAATTTTTATGGCTCTATTAATTCTGTTCAACTTGCTATTTTAACTAATTCACTTTCCGTTTCCTGTGCATAGAAATGCATATGAGTCTGGGCAGTTCACTCTATTAGTGTTGTATGGAAGCTTGTGCATTGAAGGTTATAAACCTTTTCAATTAATATGAGATTAACAACATTCAAGTCTTACCACATTAACCTTACCTTTCAAATATGCTTTATTCTGTACGTAGTATGGTTGAAACCATAGGTAATAAAGATAAGGTTATAAGGCCATGAGTAATTATATAAATATTTTTATCGTAAGTCGAAACGAGTAAATTAAGTTATGTTTGTACTATATATTGTACACTGACGAAGGAAGCTGACCCCCGAGATACTTGACAACAGTGGTGAACTTCTCTAGACTGACCCACAGTCATATATGGCATTAATAACTACACATCAGCCACATGCCAATAAGAACATCACAAATAAAATTGTGATGCATGGACCTTTTATTACTTGTATGATTAGAAGTTGCAAATAGAACATATGGATAACAATTTAAAATTGGAATCTATCACGTTTAAAATTCTCAACCATAGATTAACTAATTATAAATATATTATAGTTCCAAAAATAAGTTTTTATTTACATTAATTATAATTTAATACTTAATAAATATATATATATATATATATATAGTAGATATTTATTTTGTTCAATTTTCCACTTCTCTTTAAATTATTTGTGCTAGTAGTTTGTTTATTTATTATTTTATATTATTATTTCTATTTATTATTTTATACTATTAAATATTGAACTGCAATTGCAAAATACTCTTAATTTATATAATTTTTATTAATGTAAATTTAGTGAATTATGATAAATAAATATAATAAATTATTTTTTAAAATAAGTTTCCACTTAAATTATTATTATCAATAATTTTTTGTATAATATTTAGGTATGATGAAGTTCTTATAAATTTAATGTGCATAATATTTATACATCTTCTATACTATATATTTTCTCTTAAAATAAATATTCAATTATATTTTTAGTTCTTGCTACTTAGTTTAATTTAATTACTAATTTATTCCGTATTGTTATTATGTAATTAGTATTGGTTAAATGTAATTAATATTTAACTTGTTTCACATCGTTGTAAAAACACAAATTAAGCTTAAAAAAGAAATTAGGCTGGGGCATTGTTTAGTCTTTATTGAATTTTGAATAGTCATTAATATATTTTTGACTTTCCTATCAAATTTGATTGAAAACGCTTTTAAGAACCATTGGATCCAGGTCATTAAATAATTTATTGAAAAAACATAAATTACAGATTTATCTTTGTCTGATTCGAGGATTACATTAAAGTAAATACATATCAAATCTACATGCTGCTACATGAAAATATTTGGTTGATTGATCCCATGCATGGCAATAAGGCTTAGACCCGATATGACTTGTTCATTAGAAATATATTCCTCCAGTTACGTCACTATGTAGGCATTGAATCTTATTACAGGGAATTAAATGGGGTAGAATAAATATTTCAATTTATTTAAAGAGAGCTAAATGATGTAGAATATGAACTCAATAGAATTTCGGTTTGTGGAGTTGTTTTAGTTTTCATCAATTTGTAATGTTATCCACATAGTTTTGACTTGCCACTCCAAATTATTGAATTTTTGTATGTGGAGTTGTTTAGTTTTCATTAAATTATAAATTAGTTATTAATATATTTTCTACTGGGTTGAAAATACTTTTAAGAAGCATTGTATCCACATCATTAAATAATTTATTAAAGAAGACAAATCACAGATTTATCTTTTCTCACTTCGAGGATTACATTAAAGTAAATCCATGTTGAATCTACATTTATCATCGCTCATTTCTTGATTGTACAAATGCTCACAACTATCCACCTATTCTGCTGTGAAAACCATCATGAAAAAATAAAACTCAAATTTCAATGTTATTAATTATACATACAATCATTATTAACAATAAGGTTTTCCGCATCGAATATGTAATTTATGATATTCATTATGAAAGTGCAGATCTGAGTTGGAGGCTCTAGTGATGTCACAGACATCCCATCTAGATCTCTTGATATCAAAAACCATTAATTCAAAATTAAATAGCATAAAATTATAGCAGTTGTACCAATTTCTACTTTGCAGTTGTTATTTTTCTTAAAGCTCTGTGAATTTTATTTCCGCTCTTTAGATTTTCTGTTCTTGACCGTCGAAATCTTTGTATTCTGCTCAACACATCTGCAAGTAGGTTTATCGTGCGACTCGACACTCTGCAAATAAGCTTTCGCAAGTCAACCTGGAACTGTGCGCCTCCGGTTGCAAGGTTTGCTAAGCATAATTTCTCTTACTCTTTCACGTAATTCCACATATTAAATTTGCTTTCTTGCTTTCAATCTGAGTGCAAAGTGGCTGATATTCTACTTGCAATTTACATATTATGGACTGTGTTTTTAAATGATAGCGGATGGAACATTGATGATTGCAATTCCATTCCAATTTGATAAAGTTGGTGCATCCTACAATTCTCGTTTCTTTTTAACAAATTTACAAAGTTCCTAGAAGTACTTCTCAAGATTATATCATACAGAGAAAACATAGAAAATAGAATTTTGTTAGGTCTCTAGCATGAGAATACCATTTGTATCAGCCTCGGAGTATTCAAAGTCATTTCGCTTGGAACGACTTTGTTTACTAAAGCCTCCGTTCATTAAAAAATGTAGATTATTATCATCATCATTTTCTGAAACAAATTCCACTTCATTTGTAGCTTCGGTATTAGCACATCAAAAACTATGTTCTTGTTTGACTTAAAAAGTTTTTGCCATAATTTTAATTTCCAAAAAGATAAAATACTATCAGTAATTTTAATTTTTTTAAAATTATTATTTAATTAAAATTTACTTGGTTGTAATTTTAATTTTTCCTAAAACTTTCAAGATTACGTCGTAATTTTACTTTTCAACAAAAATTACATCACACAGACTGTATGTTTTGAAGTTTGTTTCTATTTTTAACAAAGATTACATCGTAATTTTACTTTAAAACAAAATAATATATCTCAAAGAGTCTATGTTTTGAAGTTTGTTTCCATTGCATTATTTTATTATTTGATTGAAAATTAAAATATATATATAATTTGATATAGAATAAATTTTGTCATCCTATAAATCCTTGCCTCACTGGATTCTATACCATTTGTCTAGTTGTCAAAATGCATTGGCTCTGCATTACTTGGCTTTTTTTTTCTTTTTCTTTTTTTTTGCAATTTTAACTAACCTGGACAGTACAGTACTGCTAGGAAGACGAGTTTGAGTGAAATTTTCTAACAAAATAATATTTTGTTCTCTTAAGCTTTCGATTTTGTCAGAAAAGTTTTGATTGTGGTTCTCCAAATTCGATGTATGATCATGCTCTTGAAGTAATTCCCGAGTGATCGCTATAGTCCCGTTCTCTTAAGCTTTCGATTTTTTCAGAAAAGTTTTGATTGAGGTTCTCCAAATTTGACATATGACCATGCTCTTGAAGTAATTCCTGAGTCATCGCTACAGTCCCGTTTCTTGCATCTACAATCTGTGATAAGGTTCATAGTTTTCCAGTTCCCAATATTTAGGTATTTAGTCTGATTCTTGAAATATCATCTGAATTTCATGTTGAAATTCCTGCTCACAGAGGGTTTTACAAAATAGTGACTGCTACAAGACACATTGCACAAAATTTGATTCTATGTCTCTCAGTCCAAAAAAATAATAATACTGCTATGTAAACCTATTCTATTTCACACTCTACTCTGCTTTTTAAAATAAAAACATATGGCACTGTTACAAAGATTCTCGGGCCTTTCATATGTGGCAACACATATTACACTAAAAATAAAACTAAAGCAATACGCCCTTTCGGAGCCACCCAAAATCAAGGCTCATATTAAAAACATTGAAATGTTTTAACATTAGCTCTTATAAAAAAGTACTTTATAACAAATTTGTTATGCATATAAAACATATTAAAACCTTTGACATAAAACCTTTTCATTTTTCACCATTTTAGAAAATAGTTGGAACACAAAAAACTGGAGATAAAAAATGGAACAGTGAAAACAGAAGTAGCTAATAGAACAGATGCAAAGCCAAGAGTAGTTAAGACAGCCCCAAAAACAAAACTCTATGAAATGAATTAAAGTTCAAGCTATTTTGTGGTCATTGGTATCCTCCAAGAAATTATTGCATCTTGTGCATATTATGGAGGCAAGAAAATGCAAGCACCTCAATTGAAAGTTAGTTAGAATTAATCTTTAAACAATTGCTTCCAGAATACAAGACACCTAACAAGAGTGATCAGTTTAATTGATTGAGTAAAAGCAACACTAGGGGCAGTCAAAACAGAAGTAGTAAATAGAACAAATGCAAAGACAAGGGTAGTTTATAGGTTATGTAGTTATAGTTTACTGAGAATAGTACTTGTTACACTATAGTCTAGAGATTTATAGCAAATTAGAGTAGCTATCCAAATAGTCACATTAGTCTTATTGCTATGGACCTATGGTGGTGGTAGTCTTAGTCCAAAGCCCTAAGTTATTATTATAGGATCTTAAAGATTTCATATAGTATAAATCAAGATTGTTCTATGTCATCTATTATTCACATTATCCCGCACAAGTTACTATGTCTCAACTTCTAGTATTGCTCTTATTCTTCAGTCAGTTGATACCTTTGGATAGTTAATTTGTTGCTTTTTTCTTGATGTTTTAACAAAGTTAGGTGCCACTTGCTGCATTGAATGGAATATATAAATTTGGAACGATGGAATGTAGTGACATGCAACTTTCAAAGAGCTGCAACAACTAATAGAAGAAGAAGACCCCGCTAATATCAAAATAGACTGTAGAAACAAAGCAACAGACAAAACAAGTGTTGGATACTTTGCATGTAGACCTTGTAAGAAGTGGTTTAGTTGTAGCTTCAAATGGTGCAAATGTTGTTTTTGTATGCAGTACATCTGTTAACATGCAAAAAATAATAAGCAGTTGTCAAAGATCAACACGAAGGAAAGCAAAGAAAAAAACAAATAGTCAATACTTTAAATCTAGATGTGGTGCCCGGTCGTGTATATACGACTTCAGATGATCCAAATGTTGTTCTTGTATACACCACCATTGTTAATGTCCATAGAACAATGACTGGTTGTTAGAAATCATCATAGAATACATTTATTCGTCATTGAAATGAATATTTTGTCTTATGAAAAAAAGTGGTGTAACCACCAAATTTTCAAAATATAGCGATAGAATTAGTCCATATTATGTTGACCTATCTTGTCCAATATTTGCTACATTGACTTGCAAGTACATGCTTTGGTGCAATAAAGTTGGGACTTGCATAAGGGATGAATACTTTGTAATAACTAATTCAATTCTTGCATTCAGCTATTTGTATGAAGCATATTGTTGCCTTCAAGATGCTTTTATGCTATAGTGCATATCTAACTGTACATACATATTCGTAATTACAACTATGTTGTTTACAACAAGCAAGATTAGCTTTACTAATCAAGACACATACAATCTGTATTTCATGCTTTCTATTGTATACAAAAGTGAATTATTTCTAGAATACATAGCTTGTATGTGAGATTCATGTTTTCATAGACAATAATCAACATTGCATCTTCTTTGTTTTGCAGTGATACTTTTGAAATACAGAGAGATGCAAAATAGGAACTAGTTACTTGCAACTTTGCTTCTCTTATTTTACTGTTTTGAAATCAAAGATACAATATAATAGTAAAATTAGTATTTTGTGCTAGTAAACATTATCATAGACATATATTCAATAAAGCAAAAAATATTATAGAAGCTCTTCTCATCTTTGAGGAAAAAAAATCTAAGATACATAGTACTTGGTAAACAAATCACCATACGAATCTAAAGAATAAATACATAGAAAAAAATGGTTGAAATCATAGACATTGAAAACTATCATCCAGCAAAAAAACATCGCATAGATACTAATATTGATATCGTTTTAATGAACCATAGTCTCTTTAGACTATAGAAATTTGCATATACTCCTGGAGATTGTTTGTTCAATGCATTTGAAGTGCTTTTGCACTTTCGTTACTCGTCTATTGAACTGCGAAATGGAATAATAGACCATTTTCTCAATTGTCTACAGCAAAATGACACAGAGGCAAAAGAATCATACCAATATGAACTAGATCCTGTCATGTTATATCAACCTCATGGAATTCACGATGTTGACACATATGTAGAAATTTGAATAATTGTTCAATTATTCACCGAGATTATCCTGATCACACACTATTTGTTCTTCATGCATAATACATAACCTCTTCTACCATTGATCATTAGAGGAAATATAAACAATCGCATGCGCACATTAAAACCATAAACAATCACACATATAAACACAGTATTTATGGGAAAGCTTAAAGCTGAAAACCCCCAACTATCTATATATTATAATCATAGAGATCATGTAACAATCATAGTACAAACTCCTCACAAGCTCTCAGCACTATCTCCAATTGTTACACACTACACAAGCTCAGATCATACACATCACACGCTCCAATCTGCTCCACCTGTAAGCCAGCCTCTACTGCATAATCCAATATGGATAATCATGAGATCCAAGTTCGAATCCCACCAAGATGTACTGCGCAATCCTCATTGGCTTCTCCATGAAGTGTGGTGCAAAAACTCATGCACCAGTATAGTCACAACTGATAGTCACACTTACCCTTTCACCTACCTCTCCACTGATCTCCACTGAAACTGTCCATGCACTGAGTTAACTGATGTATTATTTAGTTGATTAATTAGTGAATTAATTAATAATTAATTCACACCACTCTCACTAGTGTATCAATCAGTTAGACTAGATACAACTAGCTCAACTATGTTTAACTCGGTTAAACTGAACACAACTCCATTAACTCCTCAATCAACTCCACCAATTCTGTCACCTGAGTTCTAACTGAAGTCAACATGCAATACCTCCACTTAGACCCTAGGAATAGCGTAATTCCTTCTGTCAGTTGCATGTGCCACATTCGTGACTTGAACTGAAGTGCTGCAAGAGGATAAGATAATGTTTATAGTCCAAATATTATTAAGGGCTAATAATATTTGACATATCTATTTTTAGACTAGCAATCTAAAAATAGATTCCGCCCAGTATGTCTAAAAATAGAAGTCCATCTATTTTTCCCAACTTGACCAACCATCCACAAATAGCATCCTGCAACTCATAGAACATGATCCATATGTCTAAAAATAGACTTTGCGCCAAAAATAGCCTGCGGGCCCACTTAGTGAAGGAAACTTCATTTCACTAAGCTCCATCATCTTGTTGCATTTTCAACACTCCCTCTCAACAAGATATGGATTATCTGCAACCCCTATCCTGCCTCTGTGGTATTCGAATTTTCTCCTGGTGAGCGCCTTCGTCAAGATATCAGCATCCTGATCCTCCGTAGGAATGTATGAAAGTAACATGATCCTCCGCTGCACACAATCTATGATATGATGATATCGGATGTCAATGTGTTTGGATCTATCATGAAAAACTAGATTAACTGAGAGTTTGATGCAACTATGGTTATCACAATAAATCATGGTAGGATCCAAGTGTGAAATGAACAACCCGAACAAGATCTTCCTCATCCATATAGCCTCGCATGCAGCCAAACTTGCTGCCATATACTCGGCCTCTGCTGAACTGAGTGCCACGGATCTCTGCTTCTTGCTGTACCAAGAAACTGCTGTCGACCCGATACTGAAAATCACTCCAGATGTGCTCTTTCTGTCCGTTGGGCTCCCTGCCTAATCTGCATCCGTGAAGCCACATAGCCTCACCTCATCCTCCTATCTGTACCACAATCCATATCCAGGTAAACTCAAAACCCCCTTACGCAATACATGCTTTCTTCTAGAAGGCTTGGTTGGCTTAACCACAAGCTTGTGAAAATTTGGTTAACGACATAGCATATCAAAAGTTGTGTATTGACCCGGATACATAAGTGACCCCACCAGCGCTCGATAAACGGTGGCATCCACTACCTCCGCTGAAGTAGCATCCTCCTTCCTCCAACCTCCAGGAAGAGGAGTATCAACAGGCTTGCAGCCATGCATGTTGAACTTATCCAGTATCTCCCGGGCATACTTACCCTGAGAAACAAACAATCCATCACTGCACTGCCAAATTTCCAATCCCAGGAAATAATGAAGGAGGCCCAAGTCCTTCATCTCAAACTCTTTAGCAAGATCCTCCTTGCATGAGAGTATCAACAGCTCATCACCTGTCAAAATCAAATCATCTACATAAAGTACAATGATCAGCAACTTACCCTCCACCACAATCTGGTATAGGTTCGAATCCACCTCACTCTTGGAGAATCCAAGTCCGGTGAAATAACTGTCTATCCGTGTGTACCAAGCACGAGGTGCTTGTTTCAACCCATACAACACTCTCTTGAGCTTGCACACATGCGACTCGCTGCTGAAGATCTTGAAACCTTCGAGCTGCTCTATGTACACCTCCTCCTCAATGACCCCGTTGAGGAACACATTCTTCACATCCATCTGATGAATGTGCCACCCCATCTGCACTGAGAGAGAAAGAATCGTCCGTATGGAAGAATACCTTGCGACAGGTGCAAAGTTCTCCTCATAATCGATCCCCTCTATCTGTGAAAAGCCTTGGGCAACAAATCTTGCCTTATACTTCTCCACACTCCCGTCAGCTGCCTGCTTCACTTTGTAGATCCATCTCGAACCCACCACTGATTTCCCCTCTGGCCTCGGGACAATCTCCCATGCACTGTTTCTGACAATCAAATCATACTCTTCCACCATGGCATCTACCCATGCGAGGTCCTCCACAGCTTCCTCGAAAGAGGATGGCTCCGTCATGATACACTTGCTCACAAGAGCCATGTATCCGGTGTATGTCTGCCGTCGGTGATTGTCTGCATGCAGCATTTGTCTTTGTAGTTAGTCCTACAACCTTCTGCATCTTGAACGATCCTTTCCGGCTCTGTGATGTACACGCCTAATGGTTGGTACTGCATGGTGGTCTCTTCCACTCCATGAACCTACTCTTGTGGTTGATCCACATCCTGAGGCTCATCCTTAGGAACTAATAGCTCCTCATCTGCATGCAAGTGTGGCTCCCTCTCAAACGAACACTTCATGGCTTTCTCCTCCTAAAATTTGATATCCCGTCGCACAACAGTCTTGCGACTGTCTGGAAAATACACACGATAGTTGTGGGGCGTATCAGTGTACCCCACAAATATCCCAACCTCTGCAGTCGGCTCCAGCTTCTTCCTGGCATCCTTAGTCACATGAATGTAAACAGGTGAACCAAAAATCCTCAAATGGGAAATATCAGGCCTCTTACCAGAAAACGCCTCCTCGAGTGTACTCATGCCAAGTATCCTGTGAGGACAACGGTTCTGCACATATACTGCAGTATTGCATGCCTCCGCCCACAAGTGTATGGGTAGGCCCTGATCATGCAACATTGCCCGTGCAGCACCCACGATCGTTCTGTTCTTTCGCTCAGCAACCCCGTTCTGCTGTGGGTTATGAGGTGCGATGAGCTCTCTTCCAATTCCTTCTACGCTGCAAAATTCCTTGAATTCGCTAGAGATGAATTCACCACCATTGTCGCTCCTAAGAGCCTTCACCTGCTTCCCTGATTCTTTCTCAACCAGTGCTTTGAACTCACAGAACTTTGAGTATGTCTCGCTCTTCTTTTGCATGAAGAAGATCCAACACTTCCCAGAAAAATCATCAACAAAGATCACATAGTACCTGTGCTTTGCTGTCGAAGCTACTGAGAAAGGTCCACACACGTATGTGTGAATTCTCTCAAGGATCGTCGTGGCACGACTATCCTTCTCGCGAAAGGTGGCTTTCACAAATTTTCCCAAGGTACATCACTTTTGATCGGCTCGCAAGAGTACCCAGCAAAATGTTAAAAATCTCTTGCGGTATCTTTAACTCCATGGTAGGTGGTAATCTCGGTGTCACAGCTACAAACATATCCCGACTCACCACACTCATGCTCCTTGCACCTCATTCTTGTGTAGCCATCTACCTGCAATTGATAAAGGTTCTTAACACAAACCCTTATCCTCCGGGTCTCACCAGTTGCCTTACTGCGCAGGAAATCCTTTCCCTCGCTAAAGACAACATCATATCCCTTGTCTTCTAACATCGCCACAGAGATAAGATTCTTCTTCAATCCTGGAACATGCATCACTTCCTTCAATACGAAGGTTTTACCAGACTCCCTCTCAAAGGAAATGGTACCGATACCGGTCGCACTGTATCTACCATCATCGCCCATCTCGATGTGCACTCCAAGATCTTTCTCATCCATATCAGTAAACAAATCTCGATCTCCTGTCATGTGAAAAGACGCACCACTGTCCAGAAACCACACTGATCCCGCCACACTTGAGACCAAGCATGAGATCAGTGAAAAATACAGCTCAAACTACGAGGCTAAGGCCTATCCAGCTTCAGATCCAACAACCTACTTATTTTTCTTCTTCTGCAGACAATTTGTGGCATAATGTCTGTGTTGGTGACAGTGAAAGCACTTCACCTTGGACATGTTCTGCTTCTTGCCTTTCACACCAGACTAAGAAGTTTTCTTGCTCTTCCCCTTCTTTGCTTTGGAAGCCAAAGCACAATTCTCTTCATCAGATGCCTTTGATGAAGATCCGTCTCTGGTATTCCACATTATCTCCTCTTACACAAGATTCGACCTAAGTCGCTCCCATTCTGGCAATTTCTCCCGACCATTGACAGAATCCTGATAGGAATGCCAACTCTTCGGAAGCCCAAGGAGAGCCAAGCTCACCAAGTCCTCATCATCTACAATCACCCCCACACTTCCCAGCTCATCCCTGCATTGGGTGAACTTCGTGAGGTACTTGGGCATACTGTCGCCTTTCTCCATCTTTATGTTTCTGAATTTATCCTTGAGCGCCAACTTCCTCTGGTCGCTCTTGCTTTGGAATAAATCTATCAAGGCTTTCCACATCAAGTATGGAGAAGCCTTACCATGCAGGCTGGATACTATGTGATCCTTCACGCCCTCCAACAGAATCCTTCAACACTTTGCTGTCTTCTTTTTCCAAGCTTCAACTACGGCAGCATCGGTAGAAGTAGGCTTTGGGACTTCTGCATCTATGAACTCCTTCAACCCATTGTCATCTAACAATGCCTCCATCCTATCCTTCCATGCAATATAATTCGAGCTGCCCTCAAGGGAATACTCCAATCACAATCCATTGAAAGACATCTCAACTTTGACACCAAGAAAACACTGCTGCAAATTCGAATTCCACCAGCACAAAACTCAACCGCTTCAATGTTTTGCAATTGCTCCAATGATCAATATCGCTCTGATACCATGTAGAAATTTGAATAACTGTTTAATTATTCACCAATATTATCCTTATCACACACTATTTGTTCTTCATGCATAATACATAACCTCTTCTACCATTGATCATTAATTGCAGAAATATAAACAATCACATGCTCACATTAAAAACATAAACAATCACACATATAAACACAGTATTTATGGGAAAGCTTAAAGCTGAAAACCCCCAACTATCTGTATATTATAATCATAGAGATCATGTAACAATCATATTACAAACTCCTCACAAGCTCTCAGCACTATCTCCAATTGTTACACACTACACAAGCTCAGATCATACACATCACATGCTCCAATCTGCTCCACCTGTAAGCCAACCTCTACTACGCAATCCAATATGGATAATCATGAGATCCAAGTTCGAATCCCACCAAGATGTACTGCGCAATCCTCATTGGCTTCTCCATGAAGTGTGGTGAAAAAACTCATGCACCAGTATAGTCACAACTAATAGTCACACTTACCCTTTCACCTACCTCTCCACTGATCTCCACTGAAACTGTCCATGCACTGAGTTAACTGATGTATTCTTTAGTTGATTAATTAGTGAATTAATTAATAATTAATTCACACCACTCTCACTAGTGTATCAATCAGTTAGACTAGATACAACTATCTAAACTATGTTTAACTCAGTTAAACTGAACACAACTCCATTAACTCCTCAATCAACTCCACCAAACTCTGTCACCTGAGTTCTAACTGAAGTCAACATGCAATAGCTCCACTTAGACCCTAGGAATAGCATAATTCCTTCTGTCAGTTGCATGTGCCACATCCGTGACACGAACTGAAGTGCTGCAAGAGGATAAGATAATGTTTATAGTCCAAATATTATTAAGGGCTAATAATATTTGACATATCTATTTTTAGACTAGCAATCTAAAAATAGATTCTGCCCAGTATGTCTAAAAATATAAGTCCATCTATTTTTCCCGACTTGACCAACCATCCACAAATAGCATCCTGCAACTCATAGAACATGATCCATATGTCTAAAAATAGACATAGTCTAAAAATAGACTTTGCGCCAAAAATAGCCTGCGGACCCACTTAGTGAAGGCGACTTCATTTCACTAAGCTCCATCATCTTGTTGCATTCTCAACAACATACCTTCGTAGAATGCATTTTTCTGCATCTAATAGAAATTTCCAATCTGAAAGAGGCCTATGGGGAGACACATTTTGCATACAGTGGCTATCAAAGTGGTTGAACATACCAATTGGAGTCTGGTCGCTAACAATGAAAACAAGGTATTTTTTCTTCAACCACAATCTAGACACAATTCCACTAAAATTTTTGTTTCATGATACAGATCCCATTAGTGGACATTTTGAACCCCTATTATACAAAATATTATGTAGATGTAACTTTGTACCAAATTATTTGTTGTCACCTCTTTGCAAATATCTTGAAAACCATTATGAATCCGTTGTTCATGAAACACAAATTCATGGATTGCATATAGCAAAAACAACTATGTCGAAATGTGCTAATAGCATGTTTAGTGCAATATGTCATTTAATAGCACCTGAATTTGATGAAAAATCTTTGAGACTCTACATTATCCAATATTTTTGCAATGCACTAATGGCTAGGAGCAATGATGCATTAAATTGTATAGAAAAACATTTAACAACTGAAACTATACAAAGTCAAACAATGGTTGCAGGCTGGCAACAATACCTAACTAATATGACAATGCCATATGAAAAAGGAGGAGTTGAGGGAACATCATTTTGCTTCCAATGGACATCGATCATGTTCAATGTAAACATACAAATATGGTCATTTACCAGTAAAACCATTGTGAATTACTACAAAACAAAAACAAATTTCAACCAAACGTACAACATATTATCATTTGAAACAAGTACATCACACATTCATTATGAACCATTACTATCAAATCAAAATACAAATTGGCACAATCTGCAACATAGAATAGCACAAATGCTTGAAAACACCAACAATAGAATAAACTTGCACAAATTGAAACAAACGTTACGTACAAATGACCCAAATAAAATTGGACAAAATAGAAATAAAATAGCAAATAAAAATTGTTCATCACAAAAAAGTACTCCCATAGAAATTTACAAACGACAAATTGAAGACACATGAAAAACCAAATGTCCAATATGTAACACATTGCAATTTCAAAAGAACGTCTCAAGCATTGGACTTGAATTAGAAAAAATGTACATAAACATATCTGGAAAACAGAAGACATTGCATTTAAATATCATTTGTAGATCTTGCAAAACAGCACTTGCGAAAGCAAAGTTGCCTAGCTTTGCAACACCTGAACAAATAAGACGTAACAAGCCATTGCAAACTGTAACAAGACTTTCAGAGCTTGAGGAAAGACTTGTTGCATTGAGAATTCCATTTGCACAAATAAGACAATGTGGGAAGAAGCGATCACAAATGGGCTTAACTGGTTCAATAATCAATGTACCTGTCCAGATGGACATTGTCTAAAAAGTATTGCCACAATCCATAAACAATACAATCACAATTGCTATTACATTAAAACGGCGACTAGAATACAAGAATGCATATCAAACAGGAAAAGTGCGTGTGCATATTTTCATGAGAGCACTTAAAGAACTATGTTCTCAAAATTTGTATAAAATTGAAAACATTTCCATTAATAGCAATTGGAATCATATACTTGAATTGGAAAATAAAGGTAATAAATCCGATGATGACAACATTGATAGCAAAAGTGAAACTGATAGCATTTCAGAAAGTGAAAGGCCAACTGAAACCTTGGTACATGGATTCATAGCTTCACAATGAATTCATGATTTACAGGACAAGATTATTGAAATAGCACCAGCTGAGGGACAATGACCACTTGGAATATTCAAAGACAAACATGCAGAAGAAATGAGTTTCCCAACACTATTCTTTGGAAATCCACGTGACGATGATATACTACAAAGATTTCGTTACCAAGAAATAGTAAAATGGGAACTAATGCATTGTAGTGGTCACTTTTCCTATCACATCACAAATTTGTTCTTCAAGACAATGTGAATACTAATTGAAAAGGTCATATCATGCATCTCAATACGAATAAGAAAAGGAGAGTTACAAGGAAGAAAGTTGTTAGCAAAATATGCTAAGTACAATCCCAACTTAGAAAAGTTACTAAAAAGTCATATTGGATACATATATTTCAAACACATAAGAATTTCTCCTGATTACCATCAACAAATGCAGAAACATATATTTGCAATGATACGACAATTAGGTCCTCCAACTTTCTTTGTTACATTTACAAGTGCAGAGCATCTTTGGACACCACTAGTACAAACACTTACTAAATTACATAGCAATAGAAATAAAGAGAAACACATTGAAACAATTGAGGAATGCAACATTGATTATCTTGTCAGGAAGGACCCAGTAACATGTACACGTTACTATAGACATAAGACAAATGCATTGAAGCAATTGATCTATCAAGATATCACATTTTTTGGAAAAATATTAGATTACTACTTTGTAACTGAGTTCCAAAATAGAGGTAGTGCACATGAACATGCTCTTATATGGATAGAAAATGCTCCAGTATATGGAATTAATACTAACTTAGAAATTGAAAACTTCTTGGATAACTATATAACTTGTAGCACAAATCACCTTGATCCAGAACTCGCAAAGATACATGAACATCATCATACCAAAAGCTATAAAAAACGAAAAGCATCACAGTGTAGATACAAATTTCCAATGCTACCAATGAAAAGAACAAGGATTCTTGAGCCAATTACTTCGGTACATGGCTCAATAAATGAATTTTTTTTTTCCTTGCAAAGCACCTTAGAGCAAAAAAACTATGAAAAATCAACCAGTCATGAAGATTTCTTAGATGAATTCCAGTTAACAGAAACTGATTACTTCGAATTAATACAAAGTACATTAACACAGCCAATGGTATTCTTGCAACGAAAACCATCAGAAATATGGAATAATAGCTTTGCATACAATATGCCACACCTATGGAATGCAAATACAAATGCTCAATATGTTCTAAATGCATATGTTGTAGCTTCATATTGCACTTCATATATGACCAAAGTTGATAGATCTATGACAAATGCATTCAAAAGGATACGAAAAGAACATGAAAACAACAAAATTGATGCTATTCAAATGATACGGTCTCTAGGCAATGCTTTGCTTAACCTCCAACAAATTTCAGCTCAACAAGAAATCCACATAGCTCTATCACTATCATTGAATCATAGTCCAAGAGAATGCAACTTTATAAGCACAGCACCAATAGACGAACACACATTTATACTTAAACCAACTACTCTTCTGAAACAAATTCCTGACAACTCTGAAGATGTTATGTGCAGTTCTATAATTTATTACTGTATCAATAGGCCTAATGCTATTAAGCATATATGTTTAGCCGAATTTGTATCAAAGTATAGGAAAGATGGCAGACCAATATCAAAAAGAAAAAAAGAAAAATTAATTCGATTCATCAAATACAAAAAACACATTGACTATGAAAACTATTACAGAGAAAAACTTTTGCTATATGTTTCATTTAAAAACAATGAAAATGCACTAAAGCAAGACTCCTCTACATGGAAGAGTGCATACATGTTGCATAAGAACGCAATAAAGAACAATGAAACTAAGTTCACATATAACATGAACAAGAAATGGGGTGATTTGGAAGAAGCAATTCAAAAATTGATAGCAACACTGCAACTTCCAATCATACAATAAAAAACCTCGGAATATCTAATGATGTTACTGAGAAGTATGACTTGGTTAAAGATTTTCAATTTCTTCAATGCAATGAGAAAAAAAGACATCTTAACATTGGTTTTCAATTTACAGAACATCCATTTATGCTTAGCAATGAAGAATACTACAAGATTAGGAGAATGCTTAATAAAGAATAACAAGCAATACTCAAAGACATTGCAATGAAAAAATGAAAGAACATAGACAAACCATTCTACTTATTTTTGACTGGAGGAGCTGGTACTGGAAAAACATTCATAGCAAAAGCAATATTCCAAATGCTCATGCGCATCTACAATGAACATTACAATACAGATCCTTTGAAACCAAAAGGTTTGATATTAGCATATACAGGTAAAGCTGCGTATAATGCAAGTGGAGTTACAATTCATTCTGCATTGCTAATGCCTTTCAACAAATCTAGTTTTATTCCACTTAGCAACGATGTATTAGACAACTTAACACAACTGTATGAAGAATTAAGGGTTGTTCTCATTGATGAAGTATCTATAATTGGAAGTTGTTTTCTATATCAAATTGATGATCGACTAAGAAACATTAAGCACAATCAAACAAAATACTTTGGAAACATTGATATCATATTTTGTGGCGACTTGTACCAAGCACAACCTATACAAGATTCACTAATATTTTAACAACCTACAATAAGAAGGCAACCAATAACATATGACTTTTGGAAAGAACATGTAAAGTACTATGAATTGCACATTGCAATGTGTCAAACAAATGAAAAATTCATTAGAATTTTGAATAGGATGCGTTTAAATAATCAAACAAAAGATGATTTGAATTACCTAAATAGACATTGTATTCAAAATGCTCCTAATGATCCTACTTTCCCCTATCTATTTTTTAGGAATAAAGATGTAGCATTACATAACAAGAAAATGTTGTCTATTATTCCTGGTGATGAAATCGTAATTAATGCAATTGATTACGAAGAAGAAAACCATGGGCACATACCATCTCATGCACAAATAGCAACATTGCCTTCACAAATTGTCCTAAAACTTAACATGCTAGTTGAAATATATGCAGGAAACTATGACTTACAATATGGTCTAGTCAACGGTGCAGATGGTATCATTAAAGCATATGTAAAATTAGACAACTTTGATGTAATATGGATCAAATTCTATGATGAACGTGTTGGCCATCAACAAGCACATAAATTTTCTTTTCTATATAGCAGAGAAATTTCTAGTGATTGGACTCCCATACTGCGCACAACAAAGCCAGTTTCTGTATTAGCAAAAACAAGCAACTTGAAAATCAGAAAAAAATTCCCAATCCAACTAGCATGTGCACGTACAATACACAGATCACAAGGCTTGACACTAGAAAATCTTGCATTTGATCCTTTAGGAATACGACACCATGGATTAGTATATACAGCTCTTTCTCGTGTGAGAAACATAGAATCATTGTATTTGCTTAGTCCACTTAAGAAACAAAACTTCCGAATTCAACACAAAATTTCTGTTGAAATGGAACGTTTACACAGAAACGCAAAGTGGCAACTAGACTATAACTATTCATTATTAGAAACAAAAGCATACATTTCAATTCTTTCTCTAAACACTCGCAGTTTAAAAATACATATTGATGATTTGTTAAATGACTATGATCTAATGCAATCTGACATCCTATGTTTACAAGAAACACATTTGAATAATTCAATGCTTCTAAAAAGACTTGAAACATTCAATTGCATATCAAATCATAGTAAACATGGTTTGCTAATTTGTATTAAAAAGCATATAAAGATCTTGAACCATATTCATTTGGAAGAAAAAAACATTGAAGCTACACTAGCAAATATGCTTCTTCATGACATGGATATTATAGTTGTGAATGTCTATGTTGCACCATATCCAACATTGAACAACACATTGGATCTTCTTTCAAAAGCATTATGCAAAATACATTCAAATCAAACAATAGCAATTGTCGGTGATTTCAACATCAATATGCTTGAAAGCAACAACAAAACAAACAAACTAAGTTCATATATCCACAATTACAACCTTCATTTTCTTTTAGAGACAAATAACAATCAACAATTATCAATCATTGATCACATATGGTCAAACATAACTTGTAGCTATAAGACTTTCAGGTTAGATACATATTGGAGCGACCATGATACTATTTTTCTTATCATTGAAGACAAAAATGCAACACAAACACGGTGCAAATGAAAGTAGTCTAATGCTTTTTTATAGTCAACAGTATCAGATTTGCATACTCAAGTCCTTATTATACAAATGAAATCAATAGTGAATATTATTACCAAACATACCTTTAATTTGTTTCTAAAAAAAGTCTTTGAAAGTTGCATAATATCCTTTTAACTACTACGACTTTGACTTCTAATTGTATCTCTTATAGATTACTATAGCTTTCTACAATGAGTCAAATAGGCAAAGACAAGTCACAAAAAGAAATAAATAGATCCAAGTTTGCTTACTACACTAAACTTACTTACCCTTCAATGCATATGTATAGAGATATCTCTATGTTTAACTGTTTATTTCTTTCTACAAAAATATTTCAAGACCTATTCTTATATTACTAGTGCTGACTTCTATAGCACTGTTCTTCATATAAAATTATACTATGCATCAATAATTTATTTCTAAAGAATCACAGAATTCATTTTAATTCTTGAATTTGTCTTCCAACCCATTGTAATATTTACATGCACAAATGAGACACGCCCCATTGCAAATTGCAAACTATATATAACCACTTTGAAGTTATCTAACAATAAACACCACAGAATATTGAATCTTATTCTCTACAGTATTTTAGCACTACGACACAATTTTCTTTCCTTTTCATCATCTTAATAATGTTCCATGCTTAAACTTGACAATCATCACCAATTGCTTATTTACATCAGAACTGTTACATGCATAATTCTCTGAATCCCAGTCTTCTTGTTCTTCTTTTCTTGTCAACCCTTAATTCCTTTTCCTCACCCTTCCTCTAGAAACTTGTCAAGCTTTCTATTCACCTTACATTTGAACCCTTTTTCACTAAGATCTCCTCGAATTTCCCATGTTGCTTCTTCTCAACTTCTAAATTGCAATAAAGATAATATCAAATACAAATTAAATTGCTTCCAAAATTATAACTCTATTTCAGTTACATCAAACTAAATTATTTCATAATCCATATGCATCTTAATTCACATTGTGCAATTTCAACAAAATGTTTCCAGTCTCATCATTATTTCTCTTAATATCCCTATTATCTTTGAAATTTTATCTATACCTTTTTTTTTTTGGTTTCTTTTGTCCTATGGTGTTTCTATGTTATTTTTTCGTTGGGTAGTACAACAAGCTCAAATGACATATATATTGATCAACATATTGATTGTCTAAAATGCCAACTACCGATAATAAGTAACAACATTGGAAAGTGAGCTTGATCAAGAAACACATCCAAATTTGCTTATAACACCCAACTTACTCTTTTATTTTTATTTTTAGTTATTAAAATTTACTAAAGACTTCGTGATTGCGTTCAAGCGCACCATTCACTGACGTTGCATCTTTTTCATCTTGCAGTTCTGGACAACAAGCTAGAATAGACAAAGAACAACAAATATCAAGTGCAACTGAATCAGACAAGTAAGTAAACTTGAAACAAATTCTTATACATGCCATTGACATAGCATTCATATTTATCACCAATATATTTTACTTCTAATTGTTTCTTTTGCCACATCAACATCATTAATACACAGATCGAAAGCAACATATTTAGTTCCAGTTACCATTGAAGAACTAAACATTCGCAAAAATGGAAAAATGTTCAATGGAGATGTTATGGTTATCTATAGCACATATCTTGATAAAGTCCACAAAGCACGACAAATACTACGTGCAAATTTGACAGATGCTGACGGAATCATGAAAATCACATTGTCCATACCAACTTAGCTTATTGAACAACATGGACAAAAAATATCACCAGGAAAAGCAATATCTATTACAAATTTTAAAGTTCTTCCCAAAACAAATTATGACCATGGTGATTGTGATTGGATTCTGCTACTAACTGAACTAATTACCGTACATAACATACCAACAATTTGCAAAGAATACAAATTCATTCCAGATACAACAGTAAAACAACTTACAAAAAATACAGAAACATATCCAATTGGAACGATTGCAGCAGTTGTCACAGCTGCACAGAAAGTTGGTTTCCAATATACATTGCAAATTAAAGATGGAAATTTCGATGACAATAGAGCAACGGTAACATAAATTACTTTGCAATGTTTTTATATTGCTAGTTCCATCCTACATTTCAATTCAGTTTCAAAAAAAAAAAAAAAACTTTCTGTGTTCTTTTGCAGTTGCAGTTATTTGAAACATTTGCACCGCTCTATGATGAAATTGAACAAGAATTGCAAAAAGGCCATCTTCCAATTATGTTATTCAAAAACATAACAAATAGGAAAGAACTAATGGACAGAACACTTCAAACAACGCAAGCTACATTCATCACAAAATTGAATGCAGAAGTAGCAGAAGAACTCAGGAAATTGAACCCTCCAACATTCTCTGTAAGTACAAATGAAACAGTACCTCTACTACTCAATATGAAATTGTTTCTTCATCTGTTTCTATTTTTACATATACTACTTGTCCTCCTCTATGAACAGATAAAAGGAACATTGAAAATTGCAAGCATTTACTCTACGCCATTTGAACCAGTTTGTGTTGAATGCAATTCACCAATACCAGCCTCTACAATCATAGAGGAGAATACAGTTGATTGCCTAAAGTGCAATAAAAATTCGTCCTTTTCCTATTCACAATGTATTAATTGCATAATCAAGTCCAACAACACCAATTTGCAATGTTGTATCCGAAGCAAATTCCTCTTGAAACAGTTACTTCCCAACCTAGCGCATATGTCTTTTCAAGACTATGTTAAAAGGAAACAAGCAACAATGTATATGCTACGTGATTTCAAAATCAATGGTACATTTACAATCAACGAAGACAACGAGATCCAATCTATTGACAGCAACAGAAGCCCTGCCAAGGCTAGGTATACTTATAATTACTCTTCATATTTCAACAAAAAATCAGATATATGCAATTTAAATTATGCTATCCAAAATAGCAAGATTTGTACTAATTTTTCCCTTTTCTTTGCAGCACCAGCACTTCTTCAAACATTGGCTACAACATAATCATATAGTAATCCAGAAATCAGTGCAAAGTTCTTCTCAATTTTTGTACAAGATTGTACTAATTATACTTATAGTGTTTCTTCTACCTATTCACAGATACTTTCAGACTTAATATATGTTAGGAATAGTTTTAGTTATTTTTTTTTATTGAGTACCTATTTAAACCCCTTTCGTGCATTTAGAAAGGGGTCCTTAATTTGTAATATTTTTTGACTTGGAGATTACATTTTTGTACCACATTTACTTCTATATTCTTTTATAAAGGGTCACATCTGGTGATTCTGTGCGGAATTATTTTTTAAGAGTTGCATTTATGTACCTTGGAATTGATTTTGCATTGGAATTGCTGGATTAGAGTATCAGATTTCATTTGAAAGTCTCAAGATGGATACGTTATTTCTATCTATTCACTGCTAATTTCTTTTGTCATATGATATTCTCTTTTAAATTTGATATTGCTTATGTGTGCTTCGTTTTACAATATTTATTTATATATATAAATGTTATAAATCTATTTAAAAATTTCCTGGAAAAAATATTTGTGCAGACATGATCCCTGGACTACTTCCAGTCTTCTGTCTTGTTGTTTATTGGTTTTGCAAAAATCATAATTGACATCTGGAACATTAATTCATCTCTGTAAAAGAGGGAGAGGCACTAAGATTATTTGTCCATATGATGTGCACTACAAGTAGCCACCTCTAAAAACGAAGCAACAACATTAATTTTTCATATATTCTTATGTATCAACTTTGAACATCATCTCTCAATTTGGGCAATATTGTTATCGTAACAAAAACAATAAATCGCCATTTCTAAGTTTATGCTTCCTTAGCTTATAAGTTCATATTTTTTTTTGCAGATTGCTATATTCACTGTTAATAGAAATGCACCAAATTCTATGTCTAAACACTGTACTAAGACTAAAGTTAGTCTTATCTTCCCTTCTCTTCGCCTTTGTTATAATTTGCTTTACAATATGATTCTTCTTCACCTGCACTTTACAGCTGAAAACTTATATATTAAGCATTATTGGGTCATTGATATTTACTTTTTTAAGTTCTTTTTCTACATTAATATTCGAACACTCCAGTCTTAGCTTTTGATAAGTATTTGTTTAAGAATTTTCACTAAATCTTCAATTCCATGAGATAATATATATAATCAATAAACTATGCACGTACAGTGCAGATGCCACAAATGGTTTGAACAGTATTTCAAGCCAATAATACAAGTCTCCTTAAATAGTAGAATTCTGGTTTTTGTCTTTGTTGTATTTAATTTTTTTGTATTTGGCAAACTTACTCTGCACTAATTTCTTGAACTGGCAACTTAAATATACCTATGATTTTTTAATATCTCAATCAAACGACTTCATATGAAGCTTAGCCACATAACTGTTCATGCTTTTTCCAGTTCTGCCTTTCCTCCAATCTTTTCTTCTTCGCCTAGATGACCGCGAGGACACATCACAGATATCGCTCAACAAGCAAGCTTTCTGTCTCAACCGATATTGCTCCAATAACTAGAGGGTTCAACGCAGGTTCAAACATATCCAACAATCAACTACTCGTATCATTTGAGTTCTTGATAATACAAATTGACTGGATTTTCCATATCTAATACATTGGCTGAACATGATCAGAGATTTGGGTGACTCTTTTAGCCACACTGACATTTTCATGTCTACAGGAAGAAAAACTCTGTGGCTAATCGACTGTCAAAGCTAGGAGTTGAGAAATATTTTGGCATCATGTACTACCACATGCATAGGGTTCTATTCTACTTCACTGAATATGACTTTGGTTTACATCATACTTCTGGTCTCTGTTATTGGTCCATTGTGGTATACTAGTGCTCCACTTTTTTTTGCTCTTTTGATAATTTATGATCGTTGGTGCTCTACTTATATTGAAATTTCACTATGACTCTGGTACTTTGCGTGCCTACATGCACATATGCCTTCTGAACAATATTAGTTTCTTTTTGTGTATGGGATGGGTTCCTTCTATTTTTTTGGGTATATCTCTACATGTATGTAGCTTATGTTAATATAGAATCTTTATATATATATATATATGAATATGATTAATTTCCTGGCCTGGTACATTATGTCAAAATCAGTGCTCAGGCATGTAGTGACTCTTTGATTTGGTAAATAGTTGAGATTTTACAGTATTATTTGCTGTGATTGTTTTCGAATTCAATGGAGAAACATGTGAGAAATGTAAAATTAGATGGTACGGGACAACATAATTTACCTTTTGTTTGAACCAGAATTTTTTCGTTAAAACTCTTCTTAATATGTCACCTTTATCCAATCCGACAGGGCATTATTTTCTGATTGTAGATCAAAATGTTATGAATTTTTTATTTTAAGTCCCTACTGATGACACTGCTACTTTCTTTTCATTTTTGGCTGTTTCCAATAGTCACTTTATGTTATGGAATTTTTGAAATCTGCTCTTTATAATAACTAGCAAATTCAGTTATTTCTGAAATCTACTCTGACATTGTCTGACTAATTGAATTATTTTTACATCTGCTCTTACAATAAGTAACTGACTAATTGAGTCATTACTACAGTACAAAACTTGTAACATATGCAGGATAGAACTTCGAAATTCATTTTAATACAATTCACATTTAAAAAAATATTAATTATAACCTTAGAGGGATTTTTGAATTGAATTATTATATAAATATAATATATATTTTCAAATTTATTTAATCTTATATTTTTTTAAACTTATACATCACAATTATTTTTTAATGGAAATGATGAGTAACGCTGAGAAAAAAATTTGACCACGCTTGATCATGACTGTATTTTGATGTCAGGCTCACTACAAAATAATGAAAAAAACAATACACACTATGTTTTTTTTTTGTTTTAAAAAAAATAAACGGTAAAAAAAAATTACATACCGTCTTTCGCACTCTGCTTTGCTTTCAAAATAAAAACATTACACTGTCTATTACAATATCCTTTCGGCCTTCTTACTTTATATATGCTGCACATATTAAAACATAAAAAAAAAACTATATGAAATGAAACTAAACTAAAATTTGTGGGACCTATTACAAATGCGCTTTGTATATATTTAAAATAATATAACAAAACAAACATTGTAAAACCTTTTGTCGCGTGATAAAAACATTAAAAAATTTCATTTGCGCATATACCACCGGACATGAAAAGAGATTAAATTCGCGTCATAAATTGCATTGGGTCCGAAACATAATATTACAAAGAAGCCAATACAAAAAGTTTCGATGCCGATTGAAACGAGAACCCGTGATCAACTATTAACTGCACCATATAACATAGATCGGGTCCGGACTTATAGCATAACAAATGGTTCAAATAAAAAACTTCAATGCCGATTGTTAATCGGACCCGAGTTCAACTTTTAGCTGCGGCCTATAATATGCATCCGGTTCGGTTCCTTTCACTATCCAATTGGGCTACAAACAAAACGCTCCCAATACGTTTCAACTTGCGATACAATATGACAATGCGGTGTGGTCTTGTGGACCCGCGGACCTTGGCTTAAGTAGAGGGAGATTGTTATATGAAATAACATGCGATGAACTCATCGCATCGGGCCATAACAAAAAGCTGTGGATTATATGAATTACTTCTGATTGTGATGAACGCATCAGAGCCTCCATCATCAACAAGACACTGTACTTGTAGACACAATACAACACAATATTTTTTTAATTAAATTGAAAATAAAAAAAATTATAACTATTATTTCTTAAAAATTGAATTAAAAATAAAAAAATTGTAAAATAAATTCCACCTTTTATTTTATTTTAGTACTAAAAATATTATTAGTACTAAGTTAGAAATACAAATATTATTAGTACTAATTTATAAAAACCGATCATTGATAAGCAGATCAACCAGCTTTTCCAGATAATTGCTACATTACGCACATGTTTCCAATTCCTCAATTGTGCCTAAGTATATATCTGATTACTTAGACTCACAAGCCTTTTCCTTGTATTAGGTGGAATTGGATTAACACAATACCTCAATTTAGCATTTACTAAAAAAACCTAAATTGATTAGATTGTAAATATTAACACTTTAAACTAAACTAAGCAGCAACTTTATTAGAAAGCAAATCCTCAGAAACATGTTGAAACTCAAATTACAACATTTCTATATTTACATTAAGCAACAGGTAGTAGCTACTCTGTCATACTTATATTGATGCCAAAAACAAGCTAAGCATATGTAGCAGATCTAATCTACACATCAAATGCATATGCTCATAGGTCATCCTAGTAATTATCAATTGGTTACCATCATCAACACAAAATTTGTTTTACTATAATTTAGATAGATGTAAACTACTACTATATAGCGCATAAATTCTTATTTTTTACTTTAATTTAGCTATATTTAAACTAAACTAAGCAACAACTCTATTACAAAGAAAATCCTCATAGACATCCTTTAATTCAAATGGAAACATTTAGCAAATCCTCATAGACATGCTCAAACTCAAATTGCAACAATTATTTCTAATTTAATTTAACTATACTTTATCACAAAACAAATCTTCATAAACATCCTCAAACTCAAATTGCAACATTTCTATAATTACATTAAGCAGCATGTAATAGCCGTAATAGCTATCCATAGACATTTTCCAACATCACATTGCAACATTACTATATTTAAACTAAGCGGCAAGTAGTCGCTACTTTGTAGCCTTGTTTATTATATAATTAGATATTTTTTTCCATGTTTTATAAAGTGGCTATTTAAATGGGACTTTGTTTTTAGACATTTAATAATATTGATATATTATATAGAGTTTGTTGATATTTAGTCAAATGTTTTTTATTTCAACTTAAGGTGGATGAAGACTTGTTGATTTCATTTTTTTAATTGACTCTCTAGACTGATTCTCAATGATTCTCAAAAGAATATGTTCAGCATATGCTTCCTCAGAACTTGAATCAATAGTTGTAGTGTGTTAGAGAGTTTGTTATGTTGCAATGACTTTTAATAAATTTAAAAAATTTGATGTCCAAAGGGCCACAATTTTTTAGGGATTTTCAAAGCATACATAATTTTAGAAAAGCTTCCTTATTAAGTGCTTGGTTGTAAATGATAGAAACTCTTCAACATTTTTTTTTTATCAAGACTTGAGATTCTTAAGACTTAATGAAAATCAAAGTTAATAATAATATTTTTGTTGCAATAGTTTTTTTGTTATATATATATATATATATATATATCTATCTATCTATCTATCTATATATATATATATATATATATATATATATATATATATATATCAATGGTAGATACAAATGAAGTCTTCGGCTATATCAACCACATTAATATTTGTAATGTGGCTATATTAGTTTTTTAATAAGTGTTATTTTGTTGTTAGGTAGTTATGGTATACATGATAGTATCCCACATTATAAAATGCATATAGTTTTGGTTGGATAAACCATATTCCAATAACTATATAATGGCTGATCTTTTTGTTCAACACTAAATATACTTAAAATTATGTGTTAGCATCCCAATTGGATGTTTGCTTGTCAATAATATTATATACATAATAATTTTTATAAATGGATGGTTAATAACACATTCCCTATATTAAACGTTGTGTTGCTTTGGAGGCCACTTTTGGGTGTAAGTTTGATTTTTGAATTTATAGCATTCTTACTCTAGATCTTCAAGGTGATGCGATAAAATCCTCCATAGGTTTGGGGTGTTGGGATTTATCACCCGCTTTCTCATAATAAAATGGGATTGCATTTAGGGTGTATGTCCTCTAGCATCCTCTCTCACATTTGTACCTATTGAGGACTTGTAACATCCCCAACCCCCAAAATAGGGTGTAACATGGCTTTGAAGTGAAAGCCTTTAGCATCCCTCCCCATTCTCATACTAGCATGGCTTTGGGGTTTAAACCTTAGAATTATGACTCACTTTCATACAAAAATGGATTTGAGATGCAAATCCTTGAGTTCTTATGAAAACATCCTCCCTAGAATTGAGTTGAAAGGAACCATTATCGTGAGGAGTAAGTCCCCATGGAATGAAGTACATCTTGAGGGTGTTCACTACCCTCGACCCAAACTAATGGCCACCATGCATGGCCTTTGAGGGCATATAATGAAATATTGATTGTTGTAATGAAGTATTTACCCCCACCCTAGCAACCCCCCTCATTTCCATACTAACATGACTTTGGGGTGAAAATCCTTGAGATGATGTAATAACATGTTGCCAAGATTTGGAGTGTAGGAAGCCATCCCTCATCAAGTGCAAGTCTACTTGGAACAAAGAACCCTTTAAGGATTGTAACACCCCAACACCCAAAGTACCCCTTGAGGACTTTTGACACCCCAACACCTAATAAAAAATTGGGAATGGACTTTCAACATCTAGAATGAAGTGTTGACCACTATGAAAAAGTATTTACCCGCACCTTCCCAACCCTTATTGTAACGAATTTTTATCCCCAACTAATGATGTGTCTTCATTAACTAATGGAAGAGGAACTAAGCATGATTGACTTAGAAGAAATCACTTTTGTATTAAAGTGACTTTAGGGTGCAAGTCCCCTCCCTCACTCGGGTACTAACATGGGGTGTAAGCCTTTGGTGTGGTCCCTCAATCACTTCAGTGTTATCATTACCAATACATAAGGCTCATATCTTGTGGGCCATATTTGAATTGTGGTCAACATCTATGATTGAATCTCATTCCACATTGATATTTTTATTCCTCATCCCCTAAGATGGGATGTTAGGGAAGGGAATGGTGACAATGACCACCTAGCATGAGGAGAAGAGGACAACGTTTGATGGGATGGAGCATCATATCATCAAGGTACTAATTGATTGTTTTGGGAACTCCATCATTTATGATAATCTCTAATTGTTATAGTGAGTTATGTTAACTAGTATCAAGTGCAAGTTATATTAAATAGTACCTTGGATATCAAAGCAAACCATGGAGACAACGCTCCAACAAACACCATTACTTGTCATGATGAGAGAATGAGAACCAATTTCTTATCATAAGTTGATGGAGAGTGAATATGCCACTAGAGGTATAGGTGATTGGCATTCATTTGGAAATTCGATATTGCAAGTGGTTTGCAAGTGATGAGCAAGGGCTCCTAACAATGCCAATGATTACAATAAACCATAGTTGGTTATGAAATTTCATATATGGGGAAGAACAAAGAAGTCCAGACGAAGTGTAAGGGCACACCTTACAATGGTAAGGTAGGATGAAAACAAGAGAATGCTCTGCTAGGAGGAAAATGGTTTCTAAAACAGAGGTTGTTGCTGCCTCTGACCATACACATATTAAAACCCTGCAAAAAGGAAAGTAGAACCTAAGGAAAATAGGGTAAGGATGAGGAGATTGAGGAGCTTATTCCAAATATAGAAGTAGAATGTCAAAATGAATTTAATAAATGGATGTCTATTGACTTATAAAGGAACTGATTGCTTGTAGAACTGAAGCATGAAGAGAATTTTGGGATGATGTTGCATTATAGAAATTGGATCAACTAGGTGATAAGTATTATGCAATGATCATAATCATCTAGAGTTGAAACACTAGAAGTAATGAGACAAAAGAGGATGTATGATAACAATAAAGGTAGAGGAGGTTGAGATAGTAAAATTTGAGGAAAAAAAACCCACTGTAAGAGGTGACAAGCACTCTAACAACACTAAAATAATGTGGACACAAAATCAAAGCACTAATTATCAAATTTATTCTAAGGCTTATGCCTCGTTATCTTTTATCTTTGTTAATAATTTTAATTTAAACTTAAATAAATTTAAATTTAAATCAAAATTATAAAAAATTAAACTCTAAATTATACTTTACATTTTTCCACTAAATTATATTTTAAAACAAACGAACCAAAAAAACAACTACTCTCATTCCTCATCTTCCTAGACCTATGTAAACCCAATAATGGTATCGATCAATAGATATTAAGGAATCTCAGTCAATACATATTAGTGAATCTTCTAGTAAATGAGAGCCTGTGGATTCATGTCACGACGATGATGTAAGAGTGTCTCATGTACAATGATGATTATAATTAACGGAATGAAAAACTAATATGCAATTAAAACAAAATGGTGTAATACCATACCCGCAACAACTATAATAATATAAACTAACAATTGCACCAGATGTTGCAAAGGAAATGTCATAAGGCATAAATTCAATTGTGAGATATATAAGATCACTAAATATAAAAATTAGTAAACAAAATGTCATTAAAAGTTAGAATATAAATATAAATCACTTACATTATTCCAAATTTACAAATTCTATAACCTTTCCAACATAGATTTCCTCTCAATCTTCAAAAATTCTCTTTCAAATTCCGATAACAAATATTTAATAAAAAAGGTGCTCTTTTTCAATATTGAATTGTCTCCCTTGATCAAAATCTTATAGTCTTTTCAAACTTTCTCTTAAGGTGATTATATTTTCCTTTGCTTGTCCTTGCTTCACTTCTTTCGGCCATTTGGACTGGTTTGTGATAGAGGAGGTTTATATTCAAAGTTTTTTTTTTCTTTTCGAAAATGACAAATTCAAAATTTACCATTGGATAAACTACTTTTGGGAATTTGGACTGGTTTGTGATAAAGGAGGTTTATATTCAATTTTTTTTTTCCAAAAATGACAAATTCAAAATTTACCATTGGATGAACTAGTTTAAAGTAGATCTACGAAATAGATATATCAATAAAGATAGTCAGTGACATAACAAATTTACATTGTTTGATAGGAGAGAAGTGGATCTTTTGTCGAGCATTGATTAAATAATTATTTTATCTAACATAACAAATTTAATTCACTATTTAGAGATACCATGGTGAAATCTTATGGTATCATCCACAAGATTTCCTTTATTCAACATGATATTCTGCATGAATTGGAGATGTATTTGACCAAGAAGGGGCCTATAAATAAATTCAAAAGGATTTTTACACCTTAGACAACAAAATCTATTTCGAGAAAAGAGGAAAAAGGCTGTGAAGTGTACATTTTATGTTGAGATTGTTTCCTTCCACATAGGTTTGGTGCATATTTCTTTCTCTTCTCATAGTCATTTCTGACCAATTTTCAATATTTAACTCTCACTTGATCAAAAGATTCTAGTCTTTTACATTCTACCTGCATATAATTCGATCATGTAAATGCACATAAATTCAACATGTACCCATTTCATATGTGAATACTTTTATGGTATTTATTTCCCCTAATTGTGAAAAATTACTCCAAGTTATAACTCAAGCTTGTGTACCTATTAAATAATTTTATGTTAATTTCGATACAACCATATTATATGCAATTTTACTAAGGAAGTAATTTAAAACTTAAGTGGAAATTTCTAGTCTTCCTCTAATATCCATTTTCCCTAACATTGCCAAATTTCTATCATTTACACCTCAAGCTCTTTTTCCCTCCCAGATTATTCTTACCCATAAAATGTGTTGGGTTTGTGTTATATTCTTTCCATGATTTTAGGTGGGCGGACCTGCCTATGGTTTTGTGCATGGGTTTGCACATGGTTTTGGGCATGATGGTTTTTGGCTCATGGTATTTTTGTAGATTTGGTCAAGGAACTATGGCAATGTTCTAATATAGGGTTAATGGATTGGGGTTTATGAATGCTTCGACATATATATATATATGTGTTGTAACACTAAAAGGAATATAATGAAAAATCAGGTTGGTAGTCCTGGTTTGGGATCCAGGGGAAAATCTCTATGTATATCTGTTTTATTTTTATTCTCTCGCTATTGTTTATTTTTGGTTTTTAAGAATTCCTTTGTAGATAATTTTTGTACAGGGTTAAAACCTACATTTGGTATCAGAGTTGTTTCAACTTCAAGGGGACACCTTTGTTGCTGAGGGGTTTTTTGCTCGGGCCTGTGGTAGACCTCGTTCAGTGGGAGATCTGCGGGATCAATTCTTGTGGTGAAAGAAGATGGCGAGCAGTGGAAAGATATAGATCAAGAAATCTAATGGTCATAGTTTTGAGTTGTGGAAGCTCAAGATGGAGGATCTGCTAGTGGATAAAGATCAGTGGACCGTGGTAGATCTAGGTACTAAAACAACGACAATGTCAGATGAAGACTGGGCGAAGTTGGATCGGAAGGAAAGGAGCACAATACGGTTGCGTATCTCAAATTCGGTATTGTTGACTGTATCTGGGGAAGCTATGAAAAAGACTTTGTGGATCAAGTTTGGGAATTTGTACCAATCTAAGTCTCTGGTGAATAAATTTTTCCTGCAGAAAAAAGTTGTATAACTGGAGGATGAAGGATGGAGACTCGGTGGCAGAGCATCTAAATGCCTTCAATACTATGGTAAGTTAGTTTTCATCTGTTGATATTAAAATCTCAGATGAAGATAAGTGCATCAATTTTTTGTGTTCTTTACCAGATTCGTGGGATAGTTTGGTTATTGCAATAGGTAGCAATACAACTACCTTGAATTTTGATGAAATTATCTCAACCTTGTTATTGGAGGAAATAAGACGGAAAAATATGGAGGGCCATAATGGATATTACTTATCTATACGAGGAAGGTCCCAAACAGAAACAAAAATAAGTTTTTGAGTGGGAGATCTAAATCTCCAGGAAAGCCTGTAAATGTGTGCTAGAAATGTAGAAAGGAATGGCACTTCAAAAAGGACTACAGATCTAAAGCTCCTGAGAAAGGAAAGGGAACTGATGATGCTCCTTCTATAGAGGAAAAAACCACCTTAGATGAAGGTGGAGATGTGTATTTGGATTCTTATTCAAATACACATGTAGATCATGAGGCATGGTTGATTGACTCAGGTGCATCCTTTCACTTCACTCCCTATAGGGAGTGGTTCTGCGAGTATGAGAAGTATGATGATGGTGTTGTCTTCTTAGGGGATGATAGGAGGGCCAGAAACGCCAGACGTGGAAAATTCAAGTTGAAGCTATAAGGTGGAAGGATTAGAACACTTCCTAGTGTTCTGCATATTCTTGCATTAGCCAGAAATATGATTTGTGTAAGCAAGATGGATGATGCAGGTATAAAAACAGTGTGCAAGAAAGATACCTACAAGATGGTTCGGGGAGCACTAGTATTAATGTAGGGAGTTCGGATTGGAACTCTGTACAAGCTTCTGAGTAGCATTGTTATTGTTGGGTGCAACAGTTCTATGGTTACTGAAAGTGGAGTGGAAATCCTAGCGGTCTCTAAAGAAAGGACCATGCTATGGCATCAAAGGCTTGGACATATTGGACGGAAGGGCCTTCAGATATTGCATGGTAATGGTATGGTAGAAGGTATGTCTAATTTCTCTCTGGATTTCGATTTTTGTGAACATTGTGTATATGGGAAGTATAATCGAGTGAGTTTTCCTTCTGGTGCTAAGAGGGCGAACAATATATTAGAGCTTGTGCACAATGATGTGTTTGGACCTATGTCGGTTCCATCACTGGGTAAGTATTTTTACTATGTTTCATTTATATATGAATTCACAAGGAATACATGGATATATTTCTTGAGGAAGAAATCTAAAGTCTTTGACAGATTTAAATAATTGAAGGCTTTGGTGGAAAATCAGACAGAGAAGAATATAAAAGGTGTTGAGGATAGATAATGGTGGAGAGTTCTTCAAGAAGGAATTTGAAGAGTTCTGTAAGAAGTGTGGTATAGCACGACATAATACTACTCCATACACACCTTAGAAAAAAATAGTTGCAGAAAGAATGAAAAAAATGTTGATGGAAAAGGTAAGAAACATGCTCAGTGGTACCAGGTTAGGACAGGAATTCTGGGTAGAGGTAGTGGAGACTGCATGTTACCTGGTAAATAAATCACCTTCATCAACGTTGGAGGATAAGAATCCACATGAGGTGTGCACTGGGAAGAAATCCTCTCTTTCACATTCGAGGGTATTTGGATGTGCTGCATATGTACATGTTCCGAAGCAAAAAAGGACCAAGTTGGATAATAAATTTGAAAGGTGCATCTTTATTGGGTATAAGGATGGTTTAAAAGGTTACACGGTTTAGAACCCAGAAAAAAATAGGGTTGTGTACAACCAATATGTGAAGTTTAGAGAGGTGAAAGATGTTGTTAAACATAAGTCCTACTGAAGGAACCTGAGAAGATAGAGTTTGAGCTAAAGGAGGAAGAATCGAACTCTAAAATAGAACAATATTCAAAAGAGGAAGAGCCACAAACTCCAAATGTGAGAAGACCAACTCGAGAAAGAAGGCAGCCAAAAAGTTATAGTCCATTTTCTTTCTGTCTAAATTTTTCTTTAACTATCATTGATGATGATCCAAGAAATGTCAGGGAGGCAGTGGATTTAGAGGATGGAAAACTATGGAAGGAGGCCATGGTTAATGAAATGACATATTTGCACAAAAATGAGGGATGGGATCTAATGGAGTTGCCGACTAGAAGGAAGCCCATTGGGAGAAAAAGAGTGTTTAAGAAGAAGAAGAATGCAGATGGCAAGGTGGAGAAATATAAAGCTCAGTTGGTAACAAAAGGTTATTCCCACGTGCCAAGAATTGATTTTGGTGATATTTTTTCTCTTGTTTCCAAGGTTACTTCTATTAGATTACTTTTATCTGTTGCTGTTGCATTTGATTTTGAGGTAGAACAGATGGATGTGAAGACACAATTTCTTCATGGGGATCTAGAAGAGAAGATCTACATGAAGCAACCTAAAGGTTTTGCAATGAAGGGTAAGAAAGAACTAGTATGCATGTTAAAAAAGTCTCTATATGGGTTAAAATAGTCACTGAGGATGTGGTATCAAAAATATGATGCCTATATATGGGGACTTGGCTTCACCAGAAGCAAAGAGGATCATTGTGTGTATTTCAAATTAATTGGTGACCGTGTTATTTATTTGTTCTTGTATGTGGATGATGTGTTGCTGGTTGGAAATGACAAAGAAATTATCCAGGATTTGAAGACCCAATTGTTCTCCAAATTAGACATGAAGGATCTTGTGTTGCAAACTGTATTTTGGGCATGGAAATTAAGAGATATCAGGCAAAGAGGAAGCTCTGGTTAATCCAAAGGAAGTATTTCGAGGCAATATTGTAGAGGTTCAATACGAAGGATAGTAAACTGGTGAAGGCTCCTATTCGTGTATGTGTAAAGATATCTGTTGAAAAATGTCCCAAGACAGAAGAAGAAGAGGAGGATATGTCCCGTGTTTCATATGCAAGTGCAATGGGTAGCCTGATGTATGCAATGGACTGTACTAGACCAGGCTTGTACATGTTGTGGGAGTATTGAGCAGGTTTGTGCCAAAACTAGGGAAGGAGCATTAGACAAAAGTGAAGTGGGTTTTCATATATTTGCGTGGCACTAGTGATTATGGTTTGTGCTGCCAAGGAAGACCAGGACTGGACAAATTTTTGGACATCTGTGGCTTTGTTGATGTAGACTAGCCTGGATATCTGGACCAAAGAAGATCTACAAGTGGGTATGTGTTTAGCCTATTTGGAGTGTAATCAATTGGATGAGTAAAAGATATTATGTAGTGGCTCTTTCAACTATAGAGGTAGAATACATGGAAGCCACTCATGCAAGCAAGGAATTAGTTTGCTTGTAAATATTGTGTTCAAGTATGGGGTTGGAGTGGAAAGTTATAAGGATAGACTGTGATAGCCAAAGTGAAATTTTATTGGCTAAGAAACCTGCTTATCATTCAAAGACAAAGCACATTTATGTTTAGTATCACTTTGTGAGATATATGGCCAAGGATAAAAAGGTGTTGCTAGTAAAGGTGGACACTTTGAAGAATTTGCAGATGCATTGATGAAGTTTGTAAGCACTCAGAAGTTCTCTTGGTGTAGAGAAAAAATAGGGTGTTGCAGGGCTAGAATAATGACTAAGCTCTCCTGTGGAAATAAAACAACAAGTTGGAGAATGTTGGGTGTGTGTTATATCCTTTCCATGATCAGAAGCAGGTGCGAAGTGGGGGATCACAACCCCCCTTTGCTTGCGGCAGGGGGTTGGTAGTACCGCCCCTACATAGGGTTCGGGGTAGCACCCCAGGAAATTTTTTTGGACCATGTTTTAGGTGGGTGGAACCGCTTATGGTTTTGTGCATGGGTTTGCACATGGTTTTGGGCATGATGGTTTTCAGCTCATGGTATTTTTGTACATCTAGTCAAGGAACTATGGTTATGTTCTAATCTAGGGTTAATGGATTAGGGTTTATGAATGCTTCGACATGTATATATATGTGTTGTAACACTAAAAGAAATATAATGAAAAAACAAGCTGGTTGTCCAGGTTTGGGATGTAGGGGAAAATATTTGTGTATATCTGTTTTATATTTTATGCTCTCACTATTGTTTATTTTCTGTTTTTAAGAATTCATTTGTTGATAATTTATGTATAGGATGAAAACCTACAAAATGATTCTAAGTTAATTTGGTCACAACTATATTATATGAAATCTTTCTGAGAGCATAATTTATAACTTAGGTGGTAGGAAATAAGCTACTATGTAGCACTTATTTATAGTTGTTGTAAAGACCAATGAAGATTTCCATCCTTTATTAATAATTTCTCAATGCTAGAGCTACAATGAATCTTGTGATGAAGGTCAAATATAAGATATTATAAAAACCTTTATCTCGTCTTATATCACCTTATATAAACCACCTCTCAACGACTTCATGAATAGCTCAAGTAATAATTGGGAAAGTATTGAAACAAAAGTGAAATGTTATAGTGGAGCATCAGTTATTTAGAAAACAATGGTGACATCTTGTCCGTTCATAAGGAAATGATTGACATGAATATATGTAAGAGGAAACAGAGGCTTGGAAAAACTATTAAACTTACAAACTCTAATAGATGTTGAAAAAAATTCTAACAAACTTGGAGTTTTATCACCTAGCAAATATGACAGATTCTTTTTAACTTCAATATGGAAAAAATGATATAGATGAATTTGCTGAAGAATACTATAATCACACTGAGAGCTAAAAACACAATACAATAAAAGTGAAGGATGAAGAGGAGGTTGTAATAAATATTTGTATATATACAATGAAATTAAAATACAAAAGGTAAATGTAAAGGAATAATTTGAAAAAGGAGAAATAATGGGTTTGCAAATTTACATATATGTATATAAGTTAACTTTTTTTAAAAACAAAGTCTACTTTGTCAAAAAAGATAAAAAAAATAAAAATCTTATGCTAGCAAAAATATTTTGGCGTCTTATTTAAAATCATTATAAAAAATATTTTGGAATTGACCAAGGAAATATATTCTATAAAAATCAAAAGAAAAATCAAAATATCATTTATTCCAATTAATATGAGGACAATTATTTTTATGAATAAGGCATTGCAAACTTACTATTACACGTCAATCTAGAAAACTAGTGATTAAATTATATTTCAAGCTAGAAAAAATTTATTCCCATCTAAACAGTTCATAAATGCTGGACACCTAATCCTTAAGGGTTGGTGTGGAAGGAGAATAATCAACGGAAGTCCAAGCGACCACTTGGAATATGAAACCAAGGGTCACCAAACTTGTATAAATGTATATCATGGTGCATAATAGACGTACTCTCATTCTTATCTCTCACATAATGTGTTCACTTCCATGTATATGCCTGACATGGATCAGAGCAAGCAAGACCTGAACGTTTTTAAACATGTTAGCTTTGCCTTCTTCCTAAATCTAGTCAGCTCTACATCTTCCATCTCTTCTAATCTTATTTCATATATTTGCTATACAATTCTGGCGTGGTTGTTGTAACCCCACATAATTGTTGGACAAAGTATCAGAGGTTTTCATAATCCTAAATACTCCCACTTAGTGCTCCAGCCCCTCGGTGCTCGTCCATCTCTACTCCATCGAGCATTATAAAATATAACACTCCACTGCACATCATTCTCAGCCCTCGGCTCTGGTTTATCATTTGCTTGCCTGGTGGTCACTCGTTTGCATCTCAGTTGCAGTCCTCCTCACACTAGTCTTACTGAATTATCTGTCATATGTCCTGAATAAATCAAGCATACTCGCCCCACCAAACCAACCCTCCATACGCTTGACTGACAACATTCAACACCGTGACAACATTCATCCAGTGCTCCTCGGCCCTCTCTGGGACACTGTGCCCTCGGTCCTCTTCCTAATCTCTCTGGATTCAAGTGTATAGTCCACCACTTCATACCAGTCAAATTGCATAAATAGCCATCCATTGACACAACTCCCTCAACATCACTCTTGTCTAATCCCTCTACTCAGTCATCGATGCTCTCAGCTTTACCTAGATTATCAGAGTTTCTTGTCCTATGCATAGTCAACCATGACTCTTTCTCGTGAAATACTAGGGACCTACTTTCATAGAAAAAATTGTTGCATGAGTGAGGGCCTCCAGGCACATTAAATTTACTGGCGTGATAATAATGCAAACATATTTAAAGTGGTGTGACGAGGCTCGAAGGGGAAGATTCACATAGGTGATTATGCTGGAAATATTTCCTTTGTAATGCACTATTAGCTCCCTGTAATTTTCAAGATTGGCAAAGTCAAACTGAAGACACAACACTGTTTCAACCACTTTGGGATCCTAGGATCTAGCCCTCCTGAATCCGGAGAGGGATCTCTCCAATAAGTGTAAAGATGGATTTATCTTTAACGCTTTTATGATATGATATTAGGCTAGTTATTAAGAACGAGGGTTTTGTTTGTTTTGGATGGTTGAGCATGATTATTAGTTGAGTGGAAAGTCCTAAATGGGAAAAGTTTCAAAGGTGTGAAGTTGCAAGCAATCAGAACAATATTTGGCTAAAAAGATAGATATAACGCTGGTTTTAGTCCATTGGGCTATGGATTCATAATAGGGCTTTAATTGTGCAACAATTCAAAAGTGGTCCAAGGGGAAAGTCATCTATATCACAAGATCTTTGAGATTAAATGATGGAATGGAAACAATAAAAGTGTTAGAGGGGTGGAAACAGATAATAATTTCAAATAGGATTTATAGTCTGTCCAAACAAGAAAAGCCTTTTAAGCAACTGTTTAAAACCAACCAAAGGGCAGGGCTCACCATAATCCTCTTTGGACAAGCTCGTATTAAAGATAACTCAAGAGACAAAAAATCCAGTTCCGCATAATTACTTTTAGAAAGGATGAAAAAACACATAAGAGAAATAAAATGCAACTTAAGATCAGATAAGATACTTTTAAATCTAGTCTGCTTTCGGCATACACATAGGGAAACTTTCATATTTTACCTTTGGAGAAAGAAGCTAGAAAACAGGGCACACCATCACTTTTCTAGTCCAACTTTACTGAGAAAATAATGAAAATAACATTCAAGAAAAACTTTTAAAGCAAACAGTAGGACGAGGGAATGCCAACATTCCTAATTGCTTAAACTGTATTGAATCATTCTGAAATAAACAAATTGGAGGAAAACATTGAGATAAAGCTTATCAGTCAGAGAAGGGTACTGTAAACAATAAGTCCTAACTCTATGCTTGCTGTTCTTTATAAGAGAATAATGGACAATTTGACATACATGAAAGGAAAAACAATAACAAAGAAAGAAGCACTTCACCAGTGATATAGACTAGAATCCCAAGAAACAACTTATATATTGATGTCAATCCAGTTACAATCTTCAAGTCCAATGTTTTAGTTCAGCAATCATCTTCACTTCTTAGCCTAACTTATTTGATCACAAACAGAGCTTCAAGAGCCTTTGAACACTATTTACAAGTAGAAGTTTCGAGCACAAGTATATTTCAAAGTTCAGCAACCAACATTGTTTCATCTCCTACAGAAGTATTTATAGAAGAAATGAGGAGATGGGATGGGATAAAAGATCTCCGAGGTTCAATTAATACATATTAATACTTCTCAGCCTTTGAGGGGCTTGATGGAGAAGTTTATAGATGTTTCTTCTGTATTAATTGCTTTACATAAGAATTAAGCTCGGTGGGGAGCTTTTGTTGACTTTAAGGCTCTGTGTCATATTTTCAATTACTCTGTTTGGCTTGGAATAATTGTTCGGCTTTATTGAGGAAAATATCCTCTATTCTAGTCATTGCTCGGGCTTTGTTTGAATGTTGTGAGGCTACAGGTGGCATTAGGTAGTTGAGAGAAATCAATTAGCCTCTGATGTGGCAGTGGAGGCTTTCTGGGTCTGATAGATATTTTTTATTTTCTTTAAACATGGTTAATTTGATTTGATTCAGTGTGTTTAGGCTTAATTTGGCCTAATTCTGTCTTTCTATTCTTTAACTATGTTTAATTTAGTGGATTAGGCTTTTGATTTTCGATTTTAGCCATAATCCATCCAAACTGTGTAAACCAGCTTTAATTCTTCATTTCTGTTTTGGTTAGGTCTTTCAACACTGATACTCTTTTCTTGTTTAATTTCACTGTGTCTTGTTGATGTGCAGGTGCGACAGGGTCTTTATAGAGTTGCCAATGTTCATGAGACACCAGCGAATGTGGTGTTGCCACCCTGTGGAATAATCTCTTTGATACACAAAATCCTGGAGGATCATCATCCCCGGCTTTCATTTTCTTTTAAAATCATTCGAAAAACATTTAAAACCTGCATAAACCATAAAATAGTTATGAAATCCTGCGTATTTGGTAAAACTACTTTGGAGGTTTCGGTCTGGAGCATAGCTTTTGGATGACAACATCCAACGGTGGAGATTGTTCGCGGGGGTCAGAGGAGGTGGTTTTAATCTGAGCTGTTGGATCAAAGATCGGACGGCTAAGATCAGATCTGTAGGGAGGTAGGACCCATAGGGATTGGGCCTGTCGGGGTTAATATGGGCCGTTGGATGAATGAAATGGATGGCTCAGATTGATCTTAGAGGTTAACGAAATAAATACAAAGGTGGGGAATGGGTTAATAAGGGCCGTTGATCTGCAGAGTTCAACGACTGAGATTTGGCCAAAAATAATTACACAACAGGGTATATGATTTTTAACCAAAGTCGGGAGGAAAGATCTGGACCGTCTGATTTGGACACGTGGACAACCCAGATGCAATCAGAGCTCTGTGATCGGAGGAGGCAAAGGTTGAATGGGCACTAGTGTGATTGGCTGTGAGCCATCGATTTGCAGATCAGATTGACGGTGGAGGATGAATCGAAGGAGGCCAATCGGGGGTGGTGTAATAAAATATATAATGCGCCAATGGAAATATCCGATGCGAGATAGCGCAGGCCATTGATTGGTCGCAAATCAACGGTGGAAAAGAGCTCCGACCAATGAACGACGAGCTTAGTGCAAAACATAAAAACACATTTTTTATGAAATACAAAGGTTTTTATTGCATCGGGTGGGTATTTATAAGAGGCTTGGCGCCCAATTGCGGGGCCTATGGATATATGAAGAGGTTAAAGGAACTGGGGTTAAAACATATAAAGGGCCAATTGGAATCGGGATGATGGAGTGGGCTTTTCAATCTACCCATTAGAAATCTCCAATGCGAGAGTGTATGGACCGTTGATCAGGGAGAGATCAACGGTTCTTTCATTTAAAAACATGAACCGGCGCGTTTAGTGCAAAACATAGGAAAATGGGTTTTTGTGAATTTATAAAGGGGAAAATTGATTGGGAATGTTTTATTCACAAAGTTTTAGCGCCCGATTGCAGGCTCTGTGGTTATATGAAGCGGCAATGGGGTTGGGGGTTTATATACAAAGGGCCAATCGCATCGGAGGCTTTAACATAGCAAATAAACCTGCGCACTCCAATTGTTTTGATGCGATAAGCGCCCGATGAGTTTAGCGCTTGGTTCTAGTGCTAGGGCACATGTGGGGAAGTTGTTAGGACTTAGCCCAAAGGGGCTTAAGCCTATAGTCAAAAAATTTATTTTTTATGAAAATTTTCAAGGTTTTTGATGGATTTGGGGGTTTCGGTAAGGTTCAAAAGTGAGTTTCAAACCTTACAAAAGGATTTTTATGAAGGGGAAAGGGGAAATAAATGAAAAATAGATGAATTTGATGGGGAATAAAGGGGTAAAATGGAGGTTAATTTGAAGTGAGAAGAGGGTTAAAATGAGGGAAAAATGGGGATTTTTTTGCACCAGTCTTTTCTTCATGAAATTAGCAGAATTTCTGAATTTAAAAGGGAAACATTAGTGAAGCTTTAAACAGAGGGCATGATGTCTTCATAAGACTTCAAGAGATAACAATTTTTTGCAATAAAAGTTGTTTCTTGAAGGATTCAAAAATGATTTAGCCACCATTTGATATGAGAAATTTTATAGGTGGCTAACAGTGGCTCCACATGGGGATGGTGCCTTCTTGAAGGCATCAAGAACTTCAAACTTGCATTCTCTAGGGGGCTGATCAGTGCCTCATCCATTGGGCTGCAACTTTCTTTACTTGGATGATCTTCTTTTGCTCTGAAAATATTAGCAGCCATGAAAAACAATGGATCTTCGTCAACACAAGCTTTCTTACCTACCCAATCCTACTGATCTAACATTTTTTCTTCCTTAGAGTGCACTTGGATTGGAAAACTATTTACAAACATTTTATTCTTTTGAAAGCAAAAAATATAATCTATTTCTACTTCTTATTTCTCCATGAACTCATATTAAACAGTTGATTCCATAAGTTTCTCTACCTAATCTACTATCTGTTAGGACTAAACAGTCTAACAGATTTTTATTCTCTAACTTCTAAAATAGAAATTTAAAAGCATACAAGTCAGGATTGAACAGTCTAACTTGTTGCTGATCTATGGCATAAAAAACAAGCTGCACATAGATATTATTTTGCAGAAAATTAAATCAAAATGGAAGGCTTAAGATCTGAAAGTTTTTAAGCACGACCTTCTCTTTTCTTTAGCTCTGTTTTTTATTTCTGTTTGAGCTGTCTTTTCCTTGTTCTCTGGTTCAGATGTTGAGTTTATTAGAACCAGTCTACTTCTGTCTTTGACTCACGGTTTTAAACAGATTGGAGTCATTCTTTCTTTTGAAAACTAAGGTTCAGATTTTGAGCTGTTTGAACCTTTAATTTCTAGCGTAATCTACCTAACTGATAAGCCAAGATTAAGCTGTTTGGAAAATCGAATTTACTAACCTATCAGCAATAAGTTGAAAACTAATTAGTCATGATTAGGCTGTATGACTAACTAGAAGTGTATTTTTCAAGAGTGGCATTTAAGCTTGCACACTTTCAGACTTTTTTCTCTTTTTTGGTATGGGGCTATACCTTTCTTGTTTTTACAATCTGCCCTCTTTTCTTTCTTTTACTGTTTTTTTATTTTTTATTTTTCTTCGGAGACAAAAATCAACAACTATCTAACTGCTCAAAACTAAGCTTTATTGACATTCCTATCTAACCTATTCTAACTTGGAGTATTTACATCCTTATATGATACAAAAATGCCAATGTAGCTAGTTAAGTAATGTCATAAAGAATAAGAAACTGTGGCTATTTTTCATAGGAATCCATAGTACATTTTGAAGATAAATCTTCAAAACCAAGGCTATCACAGAAGGTGATAGATTTTCAGGTCTCTGGCTCTTGCAAAGGATCCATGTTTGATAATTTGGGCCAGTTGGGACTTCCACACACTTTTCCAAACGATCAACAAAGAAAGATGAATATTTTCTTCTTTTTGGTCTTCCATATCTGGTAGATTGTCTACTTCCAAGACTTCAGCTTTGAGGACTGCTTTGTCGGTATGTGGCTTGGAAGTATCATCATTCTTAACCTGCAAAACAACAAGCAGTGAAATTTCTTCTTTCTTTAAAAATATGCTTGTTTCTGATATAAATTCAGGTTCTTTAACTGATAAATTGACATTAGTGATGGGAGAAGTTTCTTCTTGAAAAGATAGTATATCCTCAGTAGGATAGTCTTCTATTTGTTTTTCTCCCTCATCTTCTTTGCCATCTGAACTAGAGGATTCATCATATTTGGCAGTGTTGTCCTCTTGTAGCCCTGGTATGCTTGGATTCAGTGGATTAAACTCTGTGAAGAGGTTATTATATTCTTGAGCAAGGGTGTCTTCAAAGGTTACTTCCTTTTGAATAGAAGGCTCCTTTTGCTCAAAAATTTCTTTATTGCTCTTCTCTTCACCCTTTGAGTTGAAAGACCTTTGATTCCCAATTATGTGAAAGCTATTGGTGATGGATTGAAATGGGTGATTTCTGCTTTCAATTTGACGATGGTGAAACTCATAACACCAATCGAACACTGGTTGCCCTGCGTGATTAGTTTCTGATTGAAACTCATCATCAACATCAGACTGATTAAAATTTTGAAAATTATTAGAATAAGCAATTTCATCAGTCAAACATATTGGGTCATCAATTTTCTCTTCTTTTAGTTTATCTACAAGTTCGTTGTGTGTATCAAGACAACAAGATGGAGTAGGTAGATGAGCAGAAGCGTTTAGTTCAAATGAAGGTTTAGAGGCTGGCATTCTATTCAATACTAGATCAATCTCTTCCTCTATCAAGAGAGGAGGAGTTTTCTTTTTGCTTGGAACAGAGATACAACAGTCCTCCTGCTCTTGTGTTGGCTGATTTTGAGGCTGGAGGTCTTCTTGAGCCTCTTTTAAGGGATATTGAGTAGTGCTTGCAGGGAGACTTTGAGGATTTTCTATTGTTTCCTGATCTTTTTGTATTTCAAAAAATTCCTCATGATTGTTATGATGCTCAGTTTGCACATAGGGTTCATGAGTTATTTTCTCTTCATTATCAGGATGCCACTTATGTTGTATAATCTGAAATGAGTCATAACACAAAGGAAGGGTTTCGATATGTGTTGGTACTCCCTCCATTTCAGGTTTTGTGTTTTCCAAATGGCTACTTGTTTCCTCGAAGTACTGCTCACTATTAGTTTTTGCATTTTGGTCATGAAGATCTCTTATCAGCATAGTACAAGACATAGGAAGGCAATCAAGAATTTCTTGACCGCCTTCTTTATTTCTTTCTTTATAAGTTTTCTCATCATCTTCTATAAGGTGTTGATCATAATACATATCTTGGTCACTGTCTTGATCTTGAGGTGATTGGGCTAGTGTTTGATCAAGGAAAAGCATAGCTTGCTCTAGATCATTGATATTCATATTTGCCATCAACCTATCCATTCTCTTCCCAAGCATATGCATCATCTTTTCCATCATGATTAGAAATTTTTCTTGATGGTTTTTACTATAATCTTTTTTATCATACATGTCTTGTAGTGGTAGAGTTTGCGTTTGCTTAGGGAAAGACATATGTTGCTTTGGATCACCAACATTTAAATTAGCCATAAACCTATCCACCCTTCTTCCAAGCATGTACATCAATTTTTCCATCATGACCATATGTTTTTCTGGGCCTATATCTAAATCCATGTTTGTAAATCAGAAAAGAGGTCACTGTGTCTGTTCAATTAGTTCAAGGTATTCTACCAGTGGAGTCATTTGGTATTTTGGGAGTTTTTAGAGTGTGAAGTCGCCAGGTGGAGGTTTTTAGCTCTTTTGGGAGGTAAAATGTTTTATGGTCCACCACCATGTACCAATCTAAAGAGATTATGGGGTTCTGAGTCTTAAGAGTATTTAAGATGAAACTGACTCAAAGAGTTCCCCAGTGGAGTCGCCAGAAATGTTAGTTGCTGGTGGCTCAACTGGCTGATATAGCAAATATTCTTTGAAACAAATTTCGGATATCTTATGATTACCTTAAAATGAAAATGACTCAAAATCCCCAGTGGAGTCACCAAAAATGTTAGTTGCTGGTGGCTCAACTAGCTAACAGAACAATTGTCATTAAATCAGGGGTTACCTCGAGTTTTAAGGTGTACTTAGAATTTCACAACTCAGAAAATCCCCAGTGGAGTCGCCATAAATGTTAGCTCCCTATAATTTGCAATATTGGCAAAGTCAAACTACAGAGACAACACTGTTTCAACCACTTTGGGATCCTAGGATCTAGCCCTCCTAAATCTGGAGAGGGATCTCTCCAATAAGTGTAAAGATGGATTTATCTTTAAGGCTTTTATGATATGATATTAGGCTAGTTATTAAGAACAAGGGTTTTGTCTATTTTGGATGTTTGAGCATGATTATTAGTTGAGTGGAAAGTCCTAAATGGGAAAATGTTCAAAGGTGTGAAGTTGCAAGCAATCAGAACAAGCTTTGGCTAAAAAGATAGATATAACGCTGATTGTTAGTCCATTGGGCTATGGAGTCATAATAGGGCTTTAATTGTGCAACAATTCAAGAGTGGTCCAAGAGGAAAGTCATCTATTTCACAAGATATTTGAGATTAAAGGATGGAATGGAAACAATAAAAGTGTTAGAGGGGTGGAAACAGATAATAATTTCAACTAGGATTTATAGTCTGTCCAAACAAGAAAAGCCTTTTAAGCAACTGTTTAAAACCAACCAAAGGGCAGGGCTCACCATAATCCTCTTTGGACAAGCTCATATTAAAGATAACTCAAGAGACAAAAAATCCAGTAATCTGCATAATTAATTTCAGAAAGGATGAAAAAACACATAAGAGAAACAAAATGCAACTTAAGATCAGATAAGATACTTTTAAATTTAGTTTTCTTTCAGCATACACTTAGGGAAACTTTCATATTTTACCTTTGGAGAAAGAAGCTAGAAAATAGGGCACACCATCACTTTTCTAGTCCAACTTTACTGACCAAATATTGAAAATAACGTTCAAGAACAATGTTTAAAGAAAACAGTAGGACGAGGGAACGCCAGCATTCCTAACTGCTTAAACTATATTGAATCATTCTTAAATAAACAAATTGGAGGAAAACATTGAGATAAAGCTTATCAGTCAGAGAAGGGTACTATAAACAGTAAGTCCTAACTCTATGCTTGCTGTTCTTTATTAGAGAATAATGGACAATTTGACATACATGAAAGGAAAAACAATAACAAAGAAAGAAGCACTTCACCAGTGATATATACCAGGATCCCAAGAAACAGCTTGTATATTGATGTCAATCCAGTTACAATCATCAAGTCCAATGTTTCAGTTCAACAATCATCTTCACTTCTCAGCCTAACTTATTTGATCACAAACAGAGCTTCAAGAGCCTTTGAACACTATTTACAAGTAGATGTTTCATGCACAAGTATGTTTCAAAGTTCAGCAACCAACATTGTTTCATCTCCTATAGAAGTATTTATAGAAGAAACGAGGAGATGGGATGGGATAAAAGATCTCCAAGGTTCAATTAATATAGATTAATACTTCTCAGCCTTTGAGGTGCTCGATGGAGAAGTTTACATATATTTATTCTATATTAATTGCTTTACATTAAGAATTAAGCTCGGTGGGGAGATTTTGTTGACTTTAAGGCTCTGTGTCATCTTTGCAATAACTCTGTTTGGCTTGGAATAACTATTCGGCTGTATTGAGGAAAATATCCTCTGTTCTAGTCATTACTCGGCCTCTGTTTGAATGCTGTGAAGCTAAAAGTGGCATTAGGTAGTTGAGAGGAATCAATTAGCCTCTGATGTGGCAGTGGAGGCTTTCTGGGTCTGATAGATATTTTTGTTTTTCTTTAAACATGGTTAATTTGATTTGATTCTATGTGTTTAGTCTTAATTTAGCCTAATTCTATTTTTCAGTTCTTTAACTATGTTTAATTTAGTGGATTAGGCTTTTGATTTTCGATTTTAGCCGTAATCCATCCAGACTGTGTAAACCAACTTTAATTCTTCATTTCTGGTTTGGTTAGGTCATTCAACACTAATACTCTTTTCTTGTTTAATTTCACTGTGTCTTGTTGATGTGCAGGTACGACAGGGGCTTTATAGAGCTACCAGCGTTCATGAGACACCGACGAATGTGTCGTTTCCACCTTGTGGAATAATCTCTTTGATACACAAAAGCCTAGAGGATCGTCATCCTCGACTTTCATTTTCTTTTAAAATCATTCGAAAAACATTTAAAACCTGCATAAACCATAAAATAGTTATAAAATCCTGCGTATTTGGTAAAACTGCTTTGGAGGTTTCGGTCTAGAGCATAGCCGTTGGATGACAATATCCAATGGTGGAGATTGTTCGCGGGGTTCAGAGGAGGCGGTTTTAATCTAAGTCGTTGGATCAAAGATCAGATGGCTGAGATTAGATCTGGAGGGAGGCAAGATGCACAGGGGTTGGGCCTATTGGGGTTAATATGGGCCATTGGATGAATGAAATGGACGGCTCATATTGATCTTAGAGGTTAACGAAATAAATACAAAGGCAGGGAATGGGTTAAGAAGGGCAGTTGATCTGCAGAGATCAACGACTGAGATTTGGCCAAAAAACATTACACAGCAGGGTATATGATTTTTAACCAAAGTCGGGAGGAAAGATCTGGACCGTCTGATCTAGACACGTGGATGGCTCAGATGCAATCGGAGCTCCGTGATTGGAGGAGGAAAAGGTTGAATGGGCGCTGGTGCGATTGGCTGTGAGCCGTCGATCTGCAGATCAGATCGACAGTGGAGGATGAATTGAAGGAGACCAATCGGGGGTGGTGCAATAAAATATATAACGTGCCAATGGAAATATCTGATGCGAGATAGCGCGGGCCATTGATTGGTCGCAAATCAATGGTGGAAAAGAGCTCCGACCAATGAACGACGGGCTTAGTGCAAAACATAAAAAACATATTTTTTATGAAATACAAAGGTTTTTATTGCGTCGGGCAGGTATTTATAAGAGGCTTGGTGCCCGATTGCAGGGCCTATGGATATATGAAGAGGTTAAAGGAACCGGGGTTAAAACATATAAAGGGCCAATTGAAATCGGGATGATGGAGTGGGCTTTTGAATCTACCCATTAGAAATCTCCGATGCGAGAGTGTATGGACCATTGATCGGGAAGAGATCAACTGCTCTTTCATTTAAAAACATGAACCGGCACGTTTACTGCAAAACATAGGAAAATGGGTTTTTGTGAATTTACAAAGGGAAAAATTGATCAGGAATGTTTTATTCACAAATTTTTAGTGCCCGATTGCGGGCTCTGCGGTTATATGAAGCGGCAATGGGGTTGGGGGTTTATATACAAAGGGCCAATCACATCGGATGCTTTAACATAGAAAATAAACCTGCGCACTCTGATTGTTCTGATGTGATAAGCGCCCGATGAGTTTAGCACTTGGTTCTAGTGCTAGGGCACATGTGGGGAAGTGGTTAGGACTTAGCCCAAAGGGGCTTAAGCCTATAGTCAAAAAACTTATTTTTTATGAAATTTTTCAAGGTTTTTGATGGATTTGGGGGTTTCGGTAAGGTTCAAAAGTGAGTTTCAAACCTTACAAAAGGATTTTTACGAAGGGGAAAGGGGAAATAAATGAAAAATAGAGGAATTTTATGGGGAATAAAGGGGTAAAAATGGAGGTTAATTTGAAGTGAGAAGAGGGTTTAAATGAGGGAAAAATGGGGATTTTTTTACAGCAGTCTTTTCTTCATGAAATCAGCAGAATTTCTGAATTTAAAAGGGAAATAGTAGTGAAGGTTTAAACAGAGGGCATGATGTCTTCGTAAGACTTCGAGAGATAAAAATGTTTTGCAATAAAACTTTTTTCTTGAAGGCTTCAAAAATGATTTAGCCACCATTTGATATGACAAATTTTATAGGTGGCTAACATGCACCACACCAAGGAATAGTGTTGCACTGCAACAAGGATGAGTGTGATGTGCCATGCCATAGAAGGATGTATTAAGGAGAATCCGTTGCGTCCAAGTCCAGTGGCAATTGAAGACGAAGTTCCGAGACAGTGTCGAGAGGTGTATTACAGTTCTCATACACTGGTTCAAAGTAGAGCTCATGCAATAATTAATTCTCTTATTCGAAGACTCGTTACTTTGTGTTGATGACCATTGATCAAAGTTTATATGTGTGTTGGTCTTGGCTATTTGTTGCATAATGAACTACTGCTCATGTACATATCTATGTCTGCCCCGATTATTTGCGAACAACGAGATCATTGAGGTTTTTTCTTTTGATTCTGCTGATGGGATTTATGATTATACATGGTTTGAAGCTAATGAAATTTTAGATGTTTCAACCAGTGGTGATGGCAGTGTTAAAATTTGGTATATAGAACTTGTAGAAAATCGTATCCGAAGCTTGGAAGAGCACGCACATGAAGTTTACTCTGTTGATTGGAATTTTATTAGAAATGAATATTTTTTAAGTGCATCCTGAGATGATACTATTAGAATTTGGATGATTGACAAGCCTAAGTCCATGATTTTTTTCAAAGAACACACTTATGGTATATATGTAGTAGTTTGGAATCCAAGAAATACAAATGTTTTCACCTCTACCTCAGGCGATTTCACTGTGAGGATTTGGGATGTGAGAGAACCAAATGCAACTATCGTAATTCTAGCTCATGAAAATGATATTCTTTCTTGTTATTGGAACAAGTATAATGATTGTATGCTGGTGATGGGGGCATTGTATAAACTAATTAAAGTATGGGATATTAGGATCAAGACTCCAATGATAGTTTTGGAAGGTTCACAAATTAGAAGCCTTTGGGAATGGTGATTGTTCCAATTATGTATGTTATTTGAATACACTTAGTGCCGAAGTTTTGTTGAGGGTTGTTTTTTTGGGTATTACATATCACTTTTGGGTATTGAAAGTGCTACTCAAGCTTTTGAATAGATTTAGTAGTGTGCATCGTAACAATAGTTTTAGAATTTGAAGAAGTCTTCTCAACCAAGCCTATGAAAAGGAGAGTTGCTTCAATACTCTTTTGTTGTAAGTGTGTTGGGTATGTGTTATATTCTTTCCACGACTAGCCCCATGTGTTGTACGTTGTGTCGGGCGCAGCAGGGGGGTCACAGGGGGGGCGACAGCCCCCCCTGTCAGGGTCCGGGGCAGCACCTTGGTGAAATTTTTTTTGGTATGCGGTCCCACTCATATGCGGACCCACCCATGTTTTGTTCATGAGTTTGCACATGGTTTTGGGGTACGATGGTTTTCGGCCCCTGGTATTTTGTAGATCCGGTCAAGGGAACTATGGTTATGTTCTAATCCAGGGTGAATGGATTGGGGTTTATGTATGCTTCGGCATGTATATATATATATGTGTGTTGTAACACTAAAAGGAATATAATGAAAAAAAATCAAGCTGGTCGTCCCAATTTGGGATCCAGGGGAAAATCTCTGTGTTTATCTGTTTTATGTTTTATGCTCTCGCTATTGTTTATTCTCTGTTATAAGATTCATGTGTAGATAATTTCTGTTCAGGATTAAAACCTACATTTGGTATCAGAGTTGTTTCAGCTTCAAGGGGATGCCTTTGCTGCTAAGGGTTTTTTTCTTGGGCCTGAGGTAGACTCTATTCAGTGGGAGATCTACGGAATCGATTCTTGCGGTGAAAGAAGATGGCGAGCGGTGGAAAGATAGAGATCGAGAAATTTAATGGTCAGAGTTTTGAGTTGTGGAAGCTCAAGATGGAGGATCTGCTGGTGGATAAATATCAGTGGATCGCGGTAGATCTAGGTTATAAACCAACAGAAATGTTAGATGAAAACTGGAAGAAACTGGATCGGAAGGCTAAGAGCACAATACGGTTGTGTGTCTCAGATTCAGTATTGTTGAATGTATCTGGGGAAGCTACGACGAAGAATTTATGGGAAAAACTTGGGACTTTGTACCAATCTAAGTCTCTGGTGAATAATTTGTTCCTGCGGAAAAATATGTATAACCTGAGGATGAAGGATAGAGACTCGATGACAAAGCATCTGAACGCCTTCAATACTGTGGTAAGTCAGCTGTCATTTGTTGATATTAAAATCTCAGATGAAGATAATTTCATCAGTTTTCTGTGTTCTCTACCAGACTCATGGGACAGTCTGGTTATTGCAATAGGTAGCAATACAACTACTTTGAATTTTGATGACATTGTCTCAGCCTTGCTGTCGGAGGAAATGAGATAGAAAAATATGGAGGATCAAAATGGAGATGCCTTATCTGTACGAGGAAGGTCCCAAAACATAAACAAGAATAAGGTTTAGAGTGGGAGATCTAAATCTAGAGGGATATCTAAATCTCCTGGAAATTTTGTAAAGGTATGCTAGAAATGCGGAAAGGAAGGGAACTACAAAAAGGAGTGCAAATCTAAAGCTACTGAGAAAGGAAAGGGATCTGATGATGCTCCTTCTGCAGAGGCAAAAACCACCTCGGATGAAGGTGGGGATGTGTATTTGGCTTCTTCCTCAAATACACATGTAGATCGTGAGTCATGGTTGATTGAATCAGGTGCATCCTTTCACTTCACTCCCCATAGGGAGTGGTTCTGCAAGTATGAGAAATATGATGGTGATGTCTTCCTAGGGGATGATAGGAAGGCCAGAATCGTCAGACGTGGAAAGGTCAAGCTGAAGCTACAAGGTGGAAGGATTAGAAAACTTCTTGGTGTTCTGCATATTCTTGCATTGGCCAGAAATATGATTTTTGTAAGCAAGATGGATGATGCAGGTGTAAAAACAGTGTTCGAGAAAAATGCCTGCAAGATGGTTCGGGGAGCACTGGTATTAATGCGGGGAGTTCGGACTAGAACTCTATACAAGCTACAAGGTAGCACCATTATTGATGGGTGTAACAGTTATGTGGTTCTTGAAAGTGGAGCAGAAAGCCTAGCTATCTCTGGAGAAAATACCATGCTATGGCATCAAAGGCTTGGACATATTGGAGAGAAGGGCCTTCAGATACTACATAGAAATGGTATGGTAGAAGGTATGTCTAATTTCTCTCTGGATTTCGATTTCTGTGAACATTGTGTATATGGGAAGCAAAATCGAGTGAGTTTTCCTTCTAGTGCTAAGAGGGTGAACGAGATATTATAGCTTGTGCACAGTGATGTGTTTGGACCTGTGTCGGCTCCATCACTGGGTAAGCCTATGTACTATGTTTCATTCATAGATGACTTCTCAAGGAATACATGGATATATTTCTTGAGGAAGAAATCTAAAGTCTTTGACAGATTTAAAGAATTTAAGGCTCTGGTGGAAAACTAGACAAAGAAGAAGATAAAGGCATTGAGGAAAGATAATGGTGGGGAGTTTTGCAAGAAGGAATTTGAAGAGTTCTGTAAGAAGTGTGGTATAGCACGGCATAAGACTACTCCATACACACCTCAACAAAATGGAGTTGCAGAAAGAATGAACAGAATGCTGATGGAAAAGGCAAGAAGCATGCTCAGTGCTACCGGGTTAGGACAATAATTCTGGGCAGAGGCAGTGGAGACTGCATGTTACTTAGTTAATAGATCACCTTTGTCAACGTTGGAGGATAAGACTCCACATGAGGTATGGACTGGTAAGAAACCCTCTCTTTCACATCTAAGGGTATTTGGATGTGATGCATATGTACATGTTCCAAAGGAGAAAAAGGACTAAGTTGGATAATAAATCTAAAAGGTGCATCTTTATTGGGTATAAGGATGGTTTAAAAGGTTACAAGCTTTGGAACCAAGAAACAAGGAAAGTTGTGTAGAATCGAGATGTGGTGTTTATATAGGTGAAAGATGTTGTTAAACATGAATTCATACCAAAGGAACCTGATAAGATAGAGTTTGAGCCAAAGGAGGATGAATCAAACTCTACAACATAACAAGATTCAGAAGAGGAAGAGCCACAAACTCCAGTTGTGAGAAGATCAATTTGAGAAAGAAGGCAGCCAGAAAGGTATAGTCCATCTCTTTGCTATAAAAATTTTTCTTTAACTATCACTGATGATGATCCCGTATCCAGGAGTGCGTAGGATTCAGAGGATGGAAAACTCTAGAAGGAGGCCTGGTTGATGAAATGGCATCCTTGCACAAAAATGAGGCATGGGATCTAGTGGAGTTGCCGGCTGGAAGGAAGCCCATCGGGAGAAAATGGGTGTTTAAGAAGAAGATGAATGTAGAAGGAAAGGTGGAGAAATACAAAGCTAAGTTGGTAGCAAAAGGTTATTCCCAGGTGCTGAGAATTGATTTTGGTGATATTGTTTCTCCTGTTGCCAAGGTTACTTCTATTAGATTACTTTTATCTGTTGCTGCTGCATTTCATTTTGAGATAGAACAGATGGATGTGAAGACAACATTTCTTCACGGGGATCTAGAAGAGGAGATCTACATGAAGCAACCTGAAGGCTTTATGGTGAAGGGTAAGAAAGAACTAGTATGCAGGTTGAAGAAGTCTCTGTATGGGTTAAAACAGTCACCAAGGATGTGGTATCGGAAATTTGATACCTATATACGGGGACTTGGCTTCACCAGAAGCAAGGAGGATCACTGTGTTTATTTTAAATTAATTGGTGACCGTGTTATTTATTTAGTCTTGTATGTGGATGATATGTTGTTGATTGGAAATGACAAAGAAATTATCCAAGATTTGAAGACCCAACTGTTCTCCAAATTCGACATGAAGGATCTTGGTGCTGCAAACTATATTTTGGGCATGGAAATTAAGAGAGATCGGGCAAATAGGAAGCTCTGGTTAAACCAAAGGAAGTATGTCGAGACTATATTGCAGAGGTTCAATATGCAGGATAGTAAACCGGTGAAAGTTCCTATTCCTGTAGGTGTAAAGTTGTCTGCTGAACAATGTCCCAAGACACAAGAAGAAGAGGAGAATATATCCCGTGTTCCATATGCAAGTGTAGTGGGTAGCCTGATGTATGCAATGGTCTGTACTAGACCAGACATTGCACATGCAGTGGGAGTATTGAGCAGGTTTATGTAAAACCCAGGGAAGGAGCATTGGACGGCAGTGAAGCGGGTTTTCAGATATTTACGTGGCACTAGTGATTATGGCCTGTGCTACCAGGGAAGACCAGAATTGGAAAGAATGTTGGACATTCGTGGTTTTTTTGATGCAAATTGGGCTCGAGATTTGGACCAAAGAAGATCTACTAGTGGGTATGTGTTTAGCCTATTTGGAGGTGCAGTCAGTTGGATGAGTAAAAGATAGTCTGTAGTGGTTCTTTCAGCTACAGAGGTAGAATACATAGCAGCCACTCATGCAAGCAAGGAAGTAGTTTGGTTGCAGAGATTGTGTCCAAGTATGGGGTTGGTACAACAAGCTATAAGGATAGACTATGATAGCCAAAGTGCAATTTTCTTGGCTAACAACCCTGCTTATCATTAAAAAACAAAGCACATTGATGTTCAATATCACTTTGTTAGAGATATGGTTGAAGTTAAAAGGGTGTTGCTAGTAAAGGTGGAGACTTTTAAGAATGTTACAGATGCATTGAAAAATTCTGTAAGCACTCAGAAGTTCTCTTGGTGTAGAGAAACAATGGGTGTTGAAGAATTGGCCCAATGACTAAGCTCTCCTATGGCCCCTTGTGGTGTTAGCCACCCATATTTTTCTATCATATCAGCTGGTGGATAAATGATTTTTGCAGCCTTCAAGAAACAAAATTTAGTCCTAAAATTGTTTTTGCTTGAAGTCTTTTTGATGGATCCATAGCTTCTGGTTAATCTTCATAGTTGTTTCCCTCTTCAAAACCTCTGATATCCTGCAAAAATCCAAAGCCTAATACTACTGCAGCCTCTTTTTCCCCTCCCTTGCTTCCGAGCTAACCTCATTCTCTATTTTTCCCTTTCACCCATGAAAACCCCACATTTCCATGTTTTTCCCCTATCCCTTCATAAATTTCATTTCCCAAGGTTAAAAACCCACTTTTTAACCTTATCGGAACTTTAATTCCTTTGGAAAATCATTGAAAAAACCATGAAAAATACATAATTCTTATGTAAAAGGTTTTTTAGCCCCTGCGAGCTAAGCTCCTCCCCCTTTTCGTCCATAAGCCCGAGCACTAGAACTGTGCTCGAAGCCAAAAGGGTGCTTATCCTTTCATATTAAATTTCTCCGCCAAAAACAATAAAAACCTTTGTAAAATCATGATTTTTGGGTTTTTATTCGTTTTCCAGAGTTTCCGCCCGTACAGCGATGGAGCAATCTCAGCCGTCGATCTGCTCTGCAGATCCGACGGAGTGGAGCGTGACTTGCCCGTGGCCCCCACTCCCCGCGTTGTTTTCCGAAATCCCACCAGTTTCATTCCGCACCACTCTTCGCCGGATGGTGGTTTTCTCCCGTCGGCCAGCGATTCCATACATTGGCCGACACGTGTCCTCGGCACTGTTTCAAAACCGCCGTGCGACCGAAATATTTCATGCATTAAATATCGTACTAGAGCCACCCAGCGAAAATCACCTCCGCCGTCCGATCTGACTCCCCTCATCCGACGGTTGTCGATCGCCGAAGATGGCCGAATTTTAACCAAAATGCCCACACGTTAACCGAGCCATCGCGCGGCCAAAAGTAAATCTCCGCCGTCGATATTTTTCCGTTGCCCGGTCAACGACTTTTCCTCTGACCTTCCGTTGTCCGATCCCGACCGTCGATCATTGCGCGATCGACGGCTCAGATTCATCCTTCTCCATTGATCGCTCCGTTCAATCTTGACCGTCGATCTCTGCAGAGCGACAATCCAGACTTAATCTCCTTCTGACCTATTCCACGATCACCCAGATTTGATCCTGGCCGTTGGATGATGCCATCCGACGGCCCACGCTCCTCCACACAGTCCCTGATGCAGATTGACCTATACGCAGGATTATATAACGTTTTTTCGTGTTTTTTGCAGGTTTAAATGTATTTTGTGTCATTTCCAAGGAAGATTCGACGACTGAGGGTGACGACCCTCCCTTGTTCGATTCCTTCGAGAAAATCATCCACAGGGTTTAAAATCACGTTATATTGGTGTTTTCATAGGCATTGATGCCTTACATACCCTGCGCAGCCCTGCACAACAGAAAAACCATGAAGATCAATGCAGAGAAAGAGTATCAGATGTTGAAGACCAAAAATGAACCAGAACAGCAGATTAGTGGACAGATTTGTGGGGATTAAGGCTAAGACAACTATCAAATGCCTAATCCTTGGATCTAAAACACAGATTAAAGGAAAACCTAAAGTGTTTCATCAGGAAACCCTTCACCGCCATAGATGGAAGCAAATTGATTCTTCCCAGCAACTAAAGCGCCACTTGTGCCTCAAAGTATTCAAATCAGGAGCCGAATTTATTGAGCAGGATCAGATATTGTGCCTCTGTGCAGCCGAAGAGTTATTTATCGCCAAGGATTTAATGATAGAATGTCGGCAAAGTAACCCGAGCATCACACAAAGCCTCAAAGGTCAACAAAGCTCCCACCGAGCTAAAAACATAAGTGTAAATCAGTTAATACCGTGGAAACACCTGTACAGTTTCTTCGTTGAACCCCTCAAAAGGCCAAGAAGACATCAATGCCTGTATTAATTGTAATTGAGATATTTTTTAGATCTCACCTCCTCATATTTCTATATATACCACAACAGAGATGAGTGAAGGGTTGGTTGGTTGTTGGTTGTTGTTTGATCACAAGTTGTAACATTGAAACTCTCGTAAATAAATATACAAGTCTGTTGAAGTTGAAAAACAAATTGAAGTCTTGGATGTCTTGATGATGCTGTTGCATCCCTGTTCCTGAGAAGGCTCTATCATCGGATTCATGAGCTTGGTTGTTGGTGAAGTATTCTAACTGTTTAATGTTTTCTCCTATTTTCATTATGTTTCATAATCTCTTACTACAGTAGGCTGAAATTTTTAGGCTAATAAATGACTCCTGGAAGCACCTTAGACCTGTTCACCCTTCATTGTTTTATGTTTTCTTCTGCTGAAGTATTTTAGAGGCTTTAAACCTTCTCTTTAGTCTTCATGCTTGTTTATTTCCTTAATAGCTCAAATAGTTGGTTTCAACATGATTTATGGTTCTCCCTGCTTGTTTGCCATCACTTGAAAGCTGTTATTGAAGTCTCCCTTTGAAGTACCATTGTCTTAAGTTAATCAAAGAGGTCAGTTTTGATCTTACCCTTTTGTTCCCTCTTCTATGAATGCAGCTATCAGTGAATCTTTTATGTTTTCTAAGTCCTTTAAAATAAAATATTTGAGGAAATAGGGAGTTCCCCGAATCTTAGATTTCATTTTAAAATTTTTCTTGAAGTCATTATTTGCTTAAAAAATGTTTGTGGAATTTATGGTTAACCCTGTCTATCAAATATCTCTTTATTGTTAAGTTATGTTTTCAAGTTGCCTTTGTTGAGAATTAAGTTTCTCTTTCCAAAACATTAATGTCCATCTCATTCCAAAACAAAGGATCCTGTGGCCAAGTTAGATTTTCCCTTTGATATCCCATATCCCTTGAAGAGTTTGTCATGACCTTATTTTGACTCCATTTCCCAATGAACCAGATATTTCCTCTTTCTGTCTATCTTTCCTAGACCTTTCATATTCTGCTGTATCAACAAACAAACATGCGCCAATAACTAGGTCTAAAATCCATAACCAAAGCAAACAAGATAAACCTTTGCAAACAAATATTTGAGAGATCCCTCTCTGAGAACAGGAGGAATAGATCCTGGAACTCTAAAGATTGGTTCTGATGTTGCCTTGTCTTTTGATTTGCCAAACTATCAAAACACAGGATACCAACATGTGGAATGAAAACAACAAGTGGGAGAATGTTGGGTATGTGTTATATTCTTTCCATGACTACCCCCACGCACTGTACGTTGCACCGGGCGCAGCAGGGGGGTCACAGGGGGGGCGGCAGCCCCCCCTGTCAGGGTCTGGGGTAGCACCTCGGTGAATTTTTTTTTGGTATGCTGTCCCACTCATATGCGGACCCACCCATGTTTTGTTCATGAGTTTGCACATGGTTTTGGGGTACGATGGTTTTCAGCCCCTGGTATTTTGTAGATCCGGTCAAGGGAACTACGGTTATGTTCTAATCCAGGGTGAATGGATTGGGGTTTATGTATGCTTCGGCATGTATATATATGTGTTGTAACACTAAAAGGAATATAATGAAAAAAAAATCAAGCTGGTCGTCCCAATTTGGGATCCAGGGGAAAATCTCTGTGTTTATCTGTTTTATGTTTTATGCTCTCGCTATTGTTTATTTTCTGTTATAAGATTCGTTTGTAGATAATTTATGTCCAGGGTTAAAACCTACAAAGTGAATATTCATTTATTAAAAAAAAATGGTTGATGGAATATTAAAATTACTAAATAATATGATATTTTCTACTATTGAGGACATAATCCCCATTTTTAGGCTGATGTTGAATCCCCTTAGCAATCAGGTATTGTTAAAATCAATGACATTGAGATTTAGTCCCATCACGTGTTCAATGCAAGAGCAGATTTGTATGCAGAAGAAAACATTCAGCTTACACTTCCCAAGTCAATCATTAGACCTTGGGAAGAGCTTGTTAGCAACAAGCACAAAGTTAATCTGGATATGACAAGTATGTGTCCTTTCATATTCTAGACTATTCCAATCCCATTCAGTTTCAGAGTGTAGGATTTATTTATGACAGTTCACCTTCAGCTGTTCCGGTTTTCGCTCCTCCTCCACAACAACATATTGTGAAATTCCAACACTGTGATCTAGTTGGTAATATGAAAGATCATTGCTTTGATCTTAATCCATGTGAGCACTGTCATAAAACCATTCATTATACACACATATGCTTCAGAAACGAGCCTCTTGCAAGAACAAAGATTCATCTTGGATGAATCGCTTCTTGGAAATGGGCATCAACAACCAAGAATATGTTTCAGTCATATTGTTACACCAATTTTTGGTCATCTAACCTGTTAATATTATGTTACTATTAGATGGACTAAAGTACACGATGTAAGACCAATTTTACCACAGTAAAATTACTTTCACTATGAGAAATAACTTAATAACCCATAGTTTATTAAGTTGTTTATGGTCTAAATAGGAAATCCCATGAGGAATAATTAAATAAATCCTTATTTGTTTGATTTTCCTCTAGGGATAATTAACTAAACCACTATTTAATTAATATTTTGGGTCATATTTAACCCAAACTAGGAAAATTAATTAGATAAATCATTATTTATCTTATTATTTTCTAGGAATAATTATTTAAATCATTATTTAATAATATTCCTTGTTAAATTTGACTAAATCATTTATAAATAATTGAACAAATCATTATTTATTTAATTATCCTTAACCACATTCTTAAAATAATAAACAAATAATTTATTTATTTATTTATTATTTCTATATAAAGGGATTTGACCAAATTTAAATTCCTTTTCCCTCCAATAAAAAATAATAAAATATTCCATAAAATTTGGATCTAGATTTGGTTAATAATATTTTATTTATGCACAAATCTCTAGGCTAACTCAATATTTTGTTATAAAGAGAAATATTTTCCATTCATTCACTACCTTTTGTTGCCTTGAGATCACCTCCTGATCTATACTTTTGGTCTGACTTTGATCCTCCATCATTGTCACGTTTTTCTACTTTTTCTTGTGAGCTCCCTTTTGAGTTCCATTTTTGTCTGGGTTTTCTGCACCATCAAGAGAGAGAGATCTTGGATCTGAAGCACTGAGGACATACAAGAACCCATATCATTGAGGGGGACTAGTAACATCTTTCTATTTTCCCTTCCCAGGTGTCATAATATAAAAATGCTTTATAAATTCTTGTCTTGTCCATTGGATGTATGGAGAAAACTCTTGCTTATTTTTGTTGTTGAATGTCTTTAACTGCATAGATTTGGATTTTTGTAGCATTTATTCTAATCACCTACTATAGATATAAGGAAATTGAAATCCACATTTGATGTTAGGGTTGTTTGTTATGCATAGCTAAAGTGAGTTTTTTTCGTGCACTTGCGATTAGAATTCACACTAATCACTAGCGAATCCACAAGGGTTTTATTTATGACCGCTGTCATTTTTCAGATCCCTATGTAACCAGTTGCTTCATTCCATAGGGTTTTTCTTTATATTCTTATTTTTCATTCATTTATGTTGCTTTTAAGCTTTTTAACCCTAAAACAGTAAAAATTATAGCCTTCGTCTATTTCTGGGCCTTTTGCGCAGGGAACAGTTATCAACCGTAGCAGAGATGTCACTTTTCTCTGAAACCTGCTCCTGAGACAGCCATAAGTGAAAGTCACACTTTTTGGCCCAAAACCTATGACCTCAGCTCTCAGGTAGCGGATAACTACCCAAAAACTGTGACCTCGGCGGAAAACAGGTCAGAACTTGTGACCTGTACCTTTTTGGCCGGGGATTTTTTCTATGATTTTTTAGGGTTTGTCTGGGGCACTGCTCAGGTTTTTATGACCTCTATATTTTACCCGTCCTAGACCTGTACTTGCTTAGTTTTACTTTTCTAAGTAAGAACCAAGCCCCCTAGGGCTTCATTACGCTTGCACCTTTTTAGGAAGAGTTTAACTGAAGTAGGTCTTCTAAGATTTTAGTGTTTTTTCAACCATTTTTTTCGATCTGAACCTGCACATTTAGATCCATTTCATATTGGTTATTTTTCCATCCAAAAAACCTATTTTTAGTTTTATTTGTTCCTGTTTTAGGGTCCCCTCCGTTTCCTTTTAGGTTGTAGCCTTTCGCCACCTATTTTTGGCATTTTCCCCTTTGGTCTCTTGTTGTTTTCTTCACCTCTTTCCAATAGATCTGACCTTTATATCCCCGTCGCTATTGAACTTAGATCCATTGGCCATTTTTTATGTTTTGAGTAGATTTCACCCACCCATAGACTAGTTGTTAGGAAGCCCTCCTCCTTGGGTTTAAATTTATGCATATTTAGCTATTTATTTTACTGTTGCTTTCAGTTTATTTACAGTTATACAACATATTTTTTTTTCTATACACATGTCTGGGCTTAGTTAAAATTAACACACTTATCACACACACACACACCTAAAGCGAAGAGTGCTTGGTTTACACCGCCAAGCCAAGACTTAAACATTGTAATCAATTGATCTGCACCTCCCTGCCCTTGTTTAACTCTCTTCCTGATTGGGTTCTGTGTTTCTTTTCCATCATTGCGCCCCCAAGGCACTTATCCCAAAAAATCCAAGGCCTTCATCTTAAGTTTCCGTTAGGAATACTTACCCCACTGTGTAGGGTTCGAGTTCGTCCTTCATCGAGTTTCCATTCCAACTCTGATTCTGGTTCATCGAGTTCCCCTTCTGTTTCTATCTTCGGTACTCCTCCACGTTTCACCCTCATCATGTATGGTTCAAGACCTAACATTGGTGGTGGCTCCAACCCTAATGCTGGAAATGCTACTAGTGGTGCCACAATAGTAACTATTCTAGCTGCTCCCTTGCTCCCTTACATGGTAAGCCTAAGCCTTCCCGATTTCAGCCAGTTTATTAATGACCCCATACACCATGATCCAAGTTGGCCTGCTATGCCAACCAAGCCTCCTTCAGACATCCCTAAGTTTGAAATAAATTCTGGAGAGGATCCTACCAACCATGTTCGTTCTTTCCACATGTGGTGTTCGTCTAACTCTATCACTGATGACTTTATTTGTCTTTGGTTATTCCAGCGTACACTTACTGGAGAAGCTTACAAGTGGTATGTTGACCAGGCCGCTGCCTCTCATACTACTGTTGTGACTCTTGCAAAGGCATTTCTGTCCTACTTCTAGCTTCCACTTCGCTATGACATCGGTATCACACTCTTGACCACTTTCCTCCAGACTTCTATCACCCGCGTATCTGACTATGTCCAAGAATGGCGTAGAAGGAAAAGCCTATGTCGAGCCCCTATTTTCGAAGACCGTGTCTACATGGACTGGTTTCTCAGATCCCTTTTTCCCTCTGTTGGTAAAGATGTCGCATCTCACTTTCCTCAGACTAAGGAAGAATCCCTCCAAATTGCGTTGAAATGTAACTTGATCTACGCACAATATGGTTATGTTTATACTGTCTTACCTGATATCCGTAGACCTCTTGACCTAACTCTTGACCACTTTTCGCCAAATTTCTTCCACCCACCTATCTGACCATGTCCAAGAATGGCGCAGAAGGAAAAGCCTATGTCAAGCCCCTGTTTTCAAAGACCGTGTCTACATGGACTGGTTTTTCAAATCCCTTTTTCCCTCTATTGGTAAAGATATGGCATCTCAATTTCCTCAGAATGAGGAAGAAGCCCTCCAAATTATGTTGAAATATAACTTGATATATGCACAATCTGGTTATGTTTATACCATCTTACCTGATCTCCCTAGACCTCATGGTGCCAACACATCGGGGGCATCTCATGCCACCGATAGTATCGTTGGATCTCTTTCACATCCATAAACTCATCCTCCTATGGGTTATGGTTTCCCTCATGGAGGGGCCAGCTCCTCCAACACTTTTCCCCCTCCCCGCAACATGTATCCAGGACACGACATGCATCACGCCTTTGCCCAACCACATCTTCTGATGCTAGGGCCTGCTTTTTCCCAACCTGTTTACCCCATTGTTGTTCAACCTATTTACTATTTGTATCACAACCTGATGCTCTAGCTCCTCCATCACAAGCACCTCCGCCTCCCATGCCTTCTCAAGCTCCGCAGCAACAACCACCCCCCCAGGGTTAAGCGTATGCGCAGCAGAGTGCGACTAATCCTCCCACTTCCAAAAATAAGAGGAAAGGAAACCAAAAAATACCCCCTCTAGGTAATCCAGGAAAAAATCCCCAAGGGAATATATCTGACACTGCAACCCAACAACAGTGCGCTCAGCCCAAGCAGGATAGGCCTTTTCGCACGAATAAGACTTTTTCTTGTTATGGTGTCCATGGTCACTATACCCATGATTGTCCCCTTTTACCTCATATGTGTCAAATGTGGGAAGCTCAAGAAAAATCTCGAGGATAGCAAGCCTCTTCTTTGGTTCCTCCTAATGCTACGCTTATCCAACCGGCTGTGCTTACCAATCCTTTCCCTCAGCAAGGATATGTGGCTGCCCAAACCCCTAAAATTCAGGCGGCCACTCAACCTACCCCATATGGTACCTCTTATTACTAGATCCTCATAATGAAATTTTACCAGGCCAATATCGCTGATCCCAACCTTCAGAATCAGTCGCGCTAGTACACCAAGCCCCTTGCTACGTCCACAACTGATCTCGTGTCTTCAGGTCCCATAGAGAAAAATTTCAACACCCAATGGTCCTTTATAGATCCCTCAGCCTAAGGTAGAGGTACATACCAAGATCCCCAAAGGACTATTACGCCGAAACACTACTTCCAGTAAAGCCGCCCACACCTACAGTATAGTTGATGACTTGGCGCAATCCCCTTCCGCCATGTCAATGCTGGAAGTCCTCCAATCGTGCCCTTCACAACAAAAAGATCTAATAACTACTATGGGAATTGTGTATCATTCAGATGATCGTTTTATTGTATTCTATGTTGACAAGTCAGAGCATCCCCCCCTTCCTGCATCTGTCGCCTTCCAAATACCTATGAAGATCCAGAATTCTAATGTCTCCCGATGTATCATTGAAGAAGGGGCATCCACCTGTGTGATGTCCGCTTCTGTTTTGAAACCAATCGGATCCCCTGAATTAGCCCCTTCCATTATCACCCTCTGTGTGTGGGATGGCCACTCTTCCCAACCCCTTGGCATGTTTCACAATTTTCCTATTACTCTTGTAGGAAAAAATTTTTGTGTTGACATTGTAGTCATTGATGCTCCCTTAGACTACAACATTCTATTGCGTCGTAGCTACACTTACGCAATTTTTGTTGTCCCATATGTTGTTCAACGTAAGATGTGCTTTCCTAATGATGGAAATATCATGACAATCGATTAGCTAACATATTACGAACCAAAGTCCTAGACCTCTCCAAATTCCATTATTTCTTCAGTGGCCAATAAATAAGCAGTTGAACCTTTGACCAGTGTCTCACCTGGAGTCTATAAAGATACCTCTTTTCTTGGTTCATTCCTTGGTCTCCCCCCTCCTATCTCTGACCCTAGCTCATCGAATGTCTGCATGATGCAATCGTCTCGGTCTGACCTCAAACGGTCCGGTTCAACTAGCCAGCAGCCCCACCCTTTGCAACCTGCTCCTAGTACTTCGACTCAGCCTTTAGGACCTCATCCTCAAGGCCCTCCATATGTAGTGTTAGTCATCCATAATTTTTACTATCTGTAGATTACTATAGATTGGTTCTAGATTTATAAAAACAAAATTCCTGAATATTGTGAGTTTTAGAAATCTCACTACCTTCATTATCCTTAGAGCGATTTCTCACTATTCTACTATTTTGTCACTCCATGGTCAACCTACCACTTCTAAAAACCCCTCACGGGCTTACGCCACTCATATTCATCCTATTTTCCCACCTATAACCTCATCACTCTATTTTTTCTTTACCCATAACTCCATTTTCCACCTAGGGTTTCCTACAAGCTTAACTCACGCCCATGATCCCCAAGTCCCTCAAGCATTGATGGTCCCTAAACTATCTTTGTAGAATCTTTAGATGAATCAAGTATATTGGATTTTGGATCTTCAATACACCACTTTTTCAATACTCTGTTTTTTCACTTGAAAATTCCAAACCAATTTTCAGTCAAAGAGAGGTCAAAGAATCCTCACTAGGTCAATTAGGGTTTCATGTTTTTCAAGGTCATCATCTCCAAAAAGACTACCATTCATCTTCAAAATTCTGCACATAAGGTAATCGGCTATCTTGAAACTTTTGTAGAATTAATAAGAGGCCAACCAGCAGAAGAAATTGGTAAGGTAAGAGATCTGCTACTCAATGATGGCATCTTGCAGCAAGGGAGACATGAAAACTAGGGTTTTTGAAGGCATTTTTCTTGGTTTCACAACCTCCATGATTAAATCATCCACAAGGCTTGTATATTGATGCTTTTACACCTCCTCATATCCTTAATATACCTTCACAAACACTCCCCATCACTCCTATCCCTCAAAATCATCATTTTTTTTACAAAGCCTAGTCTATTGACACAATTTGACACCTTTTTGAGACTAGGCCTGTGTTTTGACCTTTTGGACCCCTTCCCCTCACTCAATTATTGAAATTCCACTTTCCCCTACTCCCTAACATCTATCCCTATCCCCCAAAATTTCCCCAAGAATTTAGACAACCCTTAACCCCTTCATTCACCTCCCTCTGCAAAGCGGTCCTAAATCCCCTACATCAAACCCTAATTTCCTCTTCCAACTAAGCTCGGGTTTGGTATGAAAAGGAGGCACAAGAGAAAATGATTCTTTTGATAGATCATGTCAGCAAGAATAAGTCTATAACAAACTCATAAATATCATGCCTCCATCATTTTACAAGAATTCATTCCAAGGGCCAAGTCATTTGCCACACCTAGGGCCAGTTTTGCTTAAAAATATGTTTCTGACCAAACCGAGATGAATTTGGAAAAAGTGAGAGAGGTTTTTGTCCATCATAGGGGCAAGAAGAAAAATTGCCTTCAGTTTTTACATAGGTGTCCCAGGAGAATTTCTGCACTGCTGGCGTGACCTTGGGAAAATGAGGTTTTCTCATAGTTGGAGTGTCCAAATGACTTTTGTGATGAGTAAAAAGACAAATATACTTGAAGATATTTCCAATGAGATATCATGAGCTAAATTTGGAATTGAGGAAGGCATCCAAAAGTGGTTTGCACTAGCACTCTGCATTTATGCACCATCATTCAAGACTTTTTGACCAGTCTTGGGAAAATCAACTTTTGACTGCGAAAATCAACTTCCAACAGAACAAAAATTATATATTTGGACAGTAGACTCCACCATCTTTCCAACGAGCTATCACGAGCCCAATTCCAACACCAGGAAGGCCTCCAAATACTCTCTAAAAATTTGCATTACGCACAGACACATTAGAGTGCCTACAAATTGCCTGTTACACTCCTGGGTCACTGTTATGCACCTGGCTCTTAGGGTTATGCACAGGAGGGGTGGTTGAAGTGTTAAATAAAACTGTGTTATGCACCCAGGACCCAGTGTTATGCACTTGGTCCAGTGTTATGCATAGACAGCCTGTCACCCAATTTGCTCAAAAAGGCCCAAAAACTCAAAATTCTTGCCTCCAAAGCTACAGCTTCAGTCAAAAGAGGTTGATAATTCTCTTCCTCACCTTGCAAGAAATATTTTCATAAACAAGGAAGACATTCATAACTCAGAATGACCAAACCCAAATCTCCATGAAAGATCAATTTGTTAAACTCCTAGGATAGGGTTTGCCAACTTGAGAGGTTATCATAGGTTGTAAAGACATTCATGAATAGCAAACTTTCTTCCAAACTCCAGAGCCCTCCTTGACTTTTCACCTTGCCCCCATTTGCCAAGGTTTTCCCTCACATCACTCATTTTCCCTCCCAAACTGAAAATTCCTCACCAAAGCTCAAGCTCCTTTTATCTTGAAACCACCTCCATGTCCAAAGAAGAAATTAGTAGGTTAGATGCAAAGTTAAAAGAAGAACAAGAGGCTAAAAATAGCTCTAATAAGGAGTAAAAAAATGAAAATGAAGAGGAAAAGGACAGTGAGGCTGAAGCAAGGTTAGAAGAAGAAGGAATTGATCAAGGCCATAACAAAAATGACAAGATCAATGGTGAATAAAGAAGCTAAAGGGATAATCATGACTGTCATGACACAAATCAACTTATAAATGATCAAGAAATTCAAAATGATATTGCAGGAAATTGACCAAAAGAGTGCCTTATTGAAGGATAGAGCCAAAGAGGAGCAAGAGAAGAAAGTGATCATCAGTTTGAAAGCCTGAGTGAGAAAAAGATAAAAGTGGGACAAAAGTTATGAGTTTGAGCACTAATGAAGATGATGGCAGTAGCCATGAAGTACAAAAAAACAACAACAAAGATAAAGAAGATAGTAGGGCATAAACAGAGTATGATGAAGAATACCAAGAAGGTAATGAGGAAGCAGATGAACATGGCAGCCTTGAAAGGAAAGACAGTAATGAATTTGAGCAAATGCAGAGATAGGGTTGACAAAAATAAATCACTCCCAAGTATAGAAAAGAGTTTTTAAATGAAGATCAAGATGAAAGCAAAAGGATAGTGAAGAAAGTGCAGCAAGTAACTAAAAAAGAAGACCAAAGTGACAATGAAGAAATTAGTGAAGAGGCATTGAAATTTGAGCACTCAAAGAAGGTAAAGACAAAGAAAAACTTAAATAAATGGCTCGATATTTTCCATAGGCTTCTCAAACCTCTTGAGGGACCTCTCCACCAATTTTGAGTCAATTTGGACAAAATTCTATTTTTTCCAAATTTTGACCCTTAGGAGCACAAAACCCTAGGTGTTACGGAAAAAATTGGTGCATCTTCAGCTCTCCAAGTTTAAATTTTTGGGTTTTTCACATCACCAACAGTCTACCCACAAAATTTCAGATCAATTGAAGCATTTTTTCCCCCTCAAAAGGTCAAAAAACACCTCAAATTTGACCTTTCTGCCTCTTTTTCAGAGCAGGTGTTACGCACAGAGCAGCGTTGGGAGATTTAATTTTTGAGTAGGAAAATGGAATCCATTAAGAAAAAATCAAGTATTTTTGGAAATTATACTCATCAATATCTCCAACGAGCCATCACGGGGCCAAATCCAATTTCGGGAAGGGGTCCAAAACTCAGCTACAACAGACCCTATTTTCTACTGAAAAGGTGTTACGCACAGGAGCAGCCTTTTGCCAAAAAAGTCAACAAAACACATAGATTTATGGCAAAGGATTTTTTTAATATTTTCTTGGAAAAATCACTCTTGATTTGATTAGGGATTTATGTTTTGGTTTTTTTCATTTATTTTCTTATCAACTATGTGTCTTGGGCCTTGCATGGTCATTAAGCACATTTATGGCATTTATGATTAGATTAGGGTTTCTGGAAGCCTCTTAGGGATTCCCACCTCCTCAACTACTCCATAAATAGAGCCTGAGGCTCTCATGTGTTAGGATTTTGATAGCTTATGCTGAGGCAATACATAGTCTCTTAGAGCCTTTGATGAGAATTTGATGTCTTGGAGCTCATGCATGCCTTGATTTGTTTACTAATGGTGGAGGACTGTTTGCAAGATTCATAGGCTTGGTAGATGGTGAATTTTTCTCTTGTTTATGCTTTCTAGTTTTCCATTATGTTTTTCATCTTGCTCTATTGCAGTAGGAAAAATAATTTAGATTAAGAAATGTTTTCTAATGGCACCTTAAGTCTGTTTGTCCTTCACTACCTCAATGTTTTCTTCTGCTGAGATATGTTATGGAATCCATTTCTTGATCTCTAAGAAGTTCATAGCTTGTTCATTTCTTGAATTGTTTATATCATTTAGTGTCAAGTATGATTTATGGCTAGCTCTGCATATAGTGACCACTGAAATACTCTGTCCTTGGAATCACCTCTTTAAAGCAGCTTTGCCTAGGTTTTTCAAAGAAGTCTGTTTGAATCATGCTCTTTGCCTTTATTTAGCTAAAATTGTTTCAAGGAAACTTCATAGCTGTAACTTTAGATGTTAGGATTTTATCTCCTTCTATGGTTATAGCTACTTGTGCATCTTAAATGTTTTTCTGCTCTTGATGATGAAATCTATGAAATTTAAATAAGTTTCTTGCCTTTCTATGTTTCATCTAAATTTTTGTTTTGGTTGATTATCTACTTTTAGTCTAAAATCAAATGGATTAGGTTTTGCTTATGCCTTTGATTCTCTTGCTATGCTCATAAATATTCTAACTCTCTCAGTTTACAAGTACATAAAGGATTTAGTTTTTTCCCTTTATTAGCTTATTGTTCTCAAGCTTAATGTTCACCTCATGATCCTTCACAACCTTAAAAGATCCACCAACCAAGTTAAAATTTCCCTGCAAATGCTCTTGAAACCATTGATGAAATTATCATGACCTTGTTAGACTCCATTGCCCAATGACTTAAAAATATTCCTTGTTTTCTATCTAAATCTATCGGAGCATCATACCCAACCAAAAATAATCAAAATACCCTGCACTTAACATCTAGCCTAAAATCAACCCAAATCAGCAAACAAGTTCACATCTTTGCACCTACTAGAGAGATCCCTCTCAGAATACAGGAAGGCTAGGTCCTTGGATTCCAAAGCTTGTTTTGATGTTACCCCTTTCCATTTGTATCTCAATCAATCTAGCAAATTATGGGGAGCTAACATAATGGTGATCACAGTGGGACTTTCTGAGTTAGTGACAATCTCAGTATTCCTTAGGAATTCAGAAGCCCTTGTCAAAACAATATCCTATTATTTCTAGCCAGCTCATCACCATCACTAACATAATGGCGATCATGGTGGGACTTCTGAGTACATAGTTGCCTAAATACCTCTTAAGACTCTTTAGACCCTTAGTTTGACTTAGAAAATCTAGTGAATCTGCCACCTCATCACCACACTAACATAATGGCGATCACGGTGAGACGTTTTGAGTTAGTGACAAACTAAGTATTCCTTAGATCTTAGAAAACTCACAAACATCCTTATTTTTGTATTTAGTTGTTGATGGTGGACAACAAGAAACAGTAAACATCATCCACCTGGTGACTCCACTGGTCTTCAGTAGCCCTGTTGACCCCACTAGTTCGCATAAAATCCCATGGGAATGCATTAACCAATCCAAATCATGCTGATGGTGGATAGAAACATTGAAACCTTCCACCTGGTGACTCCACAAATATCAATAGACCTAAAGACTCCACTGGTAGAGAACTCTAAGACTGGTTGAAAAGATTTAGTGACCCTTTCTGATTTACAAACATGGATCCAAGGATACAAAGGAGATATGCTCCAATGAATAGAGATCACATCCCTGGGTTCCCACACAAATTGCCTCAGATAGATGGGGACAAAAACCTCCCTAGGTTTCAAGATGAAAAGTTTGATGATCCTTTGTTACACCTCATCAAGTTTCATATCCATGTATGGGGGTTAAAAGCTAAATGGCATGAGGACTGCCTTATGAAGATTTTCATGCTAACATTAGAAGGGAAGGCAAGGGAATGGTATGAGAGTTTAAGACCTGGTAGCTTGTTTTCCTTAAAATATATACACAAGGCATTTTATGAGCATTATAAACAAAATTCCCCATCTTTATCATTGCTGAAAATTGTTGTGATCAATATCAGGATATCATATAGTACCTTATATATAGTGATGAAGATTTGGAAAATTTTCATCATGAAGACCTCTTAACATCCATTCATGAATTTGATTCTCAAGATAACTATCATGACAACCTAGATGAGTTAGTTGAGGAAGAAATCAATCAAGGCATAGAAGAAAACCCACAAGATCTCTCTGAAGGCACAAGTGATGATTCACCATCTCTTCTAGGTGAGGCTCAAGAAAACATTCAGCCTCAAAATCAGCCTTCACAAGAAAAAGAGAAATGTTGTACTTCCATCCAAAGAAAGAGAAAAATTCCTCCTATTTTGACTCAAGAGGAAATAAATCAAATGCTAAACATTCAACCAGCCTCTAAACCTTCATATGAACAAAATTTTTTTATTTTTTCTCCTACTAATTCCATCTACCATAAATTGGAAAGTGAATTTGTAGATCAATTCAAAGAAGAAAAAACTGATAAACCAATATGTTTGATTGGTGACACTACTTATTTTGATGATTTTCCAAAGTTTGGTCAATTTGATGATGATATTCTCCAAATAGAAACTAACCTTGCAGAGAAATTAGTAATTGGTTAGTGGGAGGAAGATCTTTTTCATCAACTTCAAAAAATTAATAAGCCAATTCATGCCATCTATGCCACTGATGAGGGAAGCCTTGAAAGTTTAGAAGTAAGTGAAGGATCTCTGACCCTTTGTTCTACTTCATATCATCCCATCAGAAATAACTTTCATGTGATTGGGAATCAACAGACTTTCAGTTTTGATGTTGAAATTGGAGAAGAAAAAGAACTTCTTAAGCAAGTTGTAAGTGAAAAACCTTTTCCTGAAATGGTTGATGAAATAATTTGGGACACAGAATCCTCTTCAGCTTCAGATTTTCAGCCACCAAGTCCCATTGAATTTCAAATTGTAAATGAAGGCTTGGAAATTTACAATCACATAAGAGTTGTTGCACTTCTTTCTCAAGAAGATCTGTTGCCAAAGAGTGCTCTTGCTCATCAATATGATGGCCTTCACATAGATTTCAGTCCACTCTATCGAAGCACATCAGGTTTGTTAGAGGACAACATTGCCACATATGATGAATCTACTAGTTTATATGATCATGAGGAAGAAGTGGAGTTTCTTTCCCAAAAGAGTACCAAGCATAGCCAAGTGGAAGAAAGAGTAGTCCTGAATGGAGCTTATGTCTCAAAACCTCTAGATTAGGTATTATTCCAAGATCCATTTGTTGTCTTCCTTGAGAAATCTAAAGGAGGAGTGTGTTCTACCAAGAACAGTTTGTTGCAAAGTGTGAGAAAAATTTTAGGCACTATTGTTCAAAAACAAGTAAGGTGGAAGTGGCATTTTTATTTCTTCAGCACTCTCAAAGAGTTGAAACAAAATCCCTCATGGAATCATCTGCTTGATTGGCTGTGTTGGAAAAGAGATTTCACCAAATGAATGTATATTATGTATAGGCTATATTAGGATAGATAGATAGATATGAAAAATAAGCTCAGCCTTGTGAGCATCTTTTTAGTTCTAGATTGTTTGGAAAAAATTAAAAAAAAACAAAAAAACAAAGAAAGGTAGAAAAAGGGGGCATATTTGAAAAGTGGTACAGCCCCATCCCCAAAAAATAGTGACGCTGAAAGTGTGCAAGCCTAAATTCCACTACTTATGCCAAAAATGATTGTTCAGTCATCTAGCCTAATCATGGCTAAACATGTTTTCAATTTATTTTCGATAAGTTAGTGGAAGAGAGCTTGTCAAATCATTCAAACTTGACTTGTAAAAAAGGGATAGATTAGGGAATGAAAGATACTGGTTCCACATGCTCAAAACAGAACCAAAGAGGAAGATGAGGATGCATAACAAATGATAGATCCCAGCCCTTATCTTTCTATTTTTACTTTTATGCAAAATAATGTTTGTGTGCAGCTTTTTCTTATGCCATAACTCATGGTAAGTCAAATTGCCTAATCCTGATTTAAACCATGCTTTCAATTTCATGTTTATAGCTTAGAGAATGAAGTTTGTCAAACAACTTAATCTTGACAAATGATTAGACTAGGTAGAGAATAAGAGATTTCATTAGCCTAATTTGAAGTCTTGGAAGAAATGAGGGTACAATTAGATAGTTTTATTTGTGTTTTCAAAAATAAAAATGTCGAGGGTTTGCAAATCCAAGTGCACCGAAGTGAAGAAAAATGTTAGGACAAGTAATATGGGTAGGTAGGAAAGATATTGAAGCAAACATGTATTTTCAGATTGTGAGATCATAGCTTCAAAAGAACATCAACAAATGAAGAAAGAAAGATCTCCAAAGTGCAAGTAAGGCACTGATCTTCAAAGCTCAGAGATCTGAACTCTGAGGTTCTGGACACCTCCCGAAAAGGAGTTGCCCTCTCCAAGTGGAGCCACTGTTAGTCATCCATAATTTTTACTATCTATAGATGACTATAGATTGGTTCTATATTTTTAAAAACAAAATTCCTGAATATTGTGAGTTTTAGAAATCTCACTGCCTTCATTATCCTTAGAGTGATTTCTCACTATTCTAGTATTTTGTCACTCCATGGTCAACCTAACACTTCTAAAAACCCCTCATGGGTTTATGCCACTCATATTCATCCTATTTTCCCACCTATAACCTCATCACTCTGTTTTTGTCTTGCCCATAACTCCATTTGCCACCTAGGGTTTCCTACAAGCTTAACTCACGCCCATGATCCCCAAGTCCGTCAAGCATTGATGGTCCCTAAACTATCTTTGTAGACTCTGTTGAGTCTCAAATCTGCATCTTTTCCATACATCTTCCTAGACCTTTTTCATCCACCTGAACCTTCCAAGTTGTCAATATCATTGTATATTAATTGCAAAAGAGCATCTAACATGGTTTTTAATTATATTTTTTGTGTCTGCTGTTTGATTTAGATTTTTCTCATTTAGCTGCGGAATCTTGCCACTTTCCGCAACTGCTGCAACTTTCCGCAGCCATTTTGTGAAACTCTATGTTACAGGTGTCTTCAGGAAAAACAAGCCACATGGGCAAGTCAGAAATGATGTGAACATGGATCATGTCTTATTGGCTCAAGCAAATTCATCTAGGGAGGCTGTAGTCAAAGGTGGCCAAATGGAAGTCAATCGTAGAGTTCCACGGTGACAGGACTCTGTTTCATGTCACGTGGAGATCTATATGGTCGTTTCTGAATTGCGGAAGACAAATCAACATCTGTACATGGCCCCATAGCCGAATTCAAACATCCACTCCTCATAGATTTACTCTCCAACGCGGCCATGATCCTAGATCTTTGGACGTAATGGTTTACGTGTTCTCCATCAGCATAAACTTCAGGGAATTAGTTATATTTCCTTTGTTATAAATAACGCGTTTGCATACGCATATTAGATTAGTCTCTGTTAGTCTCCATTAGCTTCAGATAGCTCTATAATGTAATTACGTTGCCACTGTGCCGTAATATCACCTTTCTGTTATGACTGCATTTTAATATAAGAAGACTCTGTTTCCAAACGTAATTTGTACTTGAATATTGTTTCCAAGGCTGGTGTAGAGGGTGCCTGCACTCGCCAAGGTTCTGTGCATTATTTTATAGTTCTTGTTTTATTTCTTTAAAGCTCGTTGTGCCATAATCCATTCACATGTTTATACATTGCATCTTTCATGGTATATATGCTTCATTTCTGTTTATAATCTTTCATGCTTTCCATTTTACTTCTGTCTTTCATGTTTTATGTTATTGTTAACTGATCAGTGTTCTTGTTTCAGGTTATAAATAGGCAGCCCGGGCATTTGCATAACTTTTTGACTAATGACATGGAATTAATATTTTTTTGCTGCTAATTTGCTTTTCTTAGTTTCTTTCTAATTTCAGTACTGCTTTGTTTATTTCAGTTTTGCTCATTTTCTTCAGTAGTTAGATTTAGATATATTAAATTTCTCATAACATCTTCAGTTGCCTCCGAAAGCCACAGCTGGACTGATGGTGAGGGATTGAATTATGGATGTGTAGTTTGATATTAGTTTCCTTTTTGCAAGTTAGATATATTAAATTGCTCATAACATCTTCAGTTGCCTCCGAAAGCCACAGCTGGACTGATGGTGAGGGATTGAATTATGGATGTGTAGTTTGATATTAGTTTTCTTTCTGCAAGTTAGATATATTAAATTGCTCATAAAATCTTCAGTTGCCTCTGAAAGCCACAGCTGGACTGATGGTGAGGGATTGAATTATGAATGTGTAGTTTGATATTAGTTTACTTTCTGCAAGTTAGATATCAGGTTACTCAAGTTGTTTATGGTTACCTCCGAAAATCATAGCTGGACTAATGATGAGGGATCAGAAGATAATTTGATGTAATTTGATTTAGATTTACTTTGTTGCAACTTTTGGGTTTCTTTCAGCATAGTTTCTTTTATGTTTGAATAGCAGCAAGAATAATGAGTTTCATGATCAGTAGTTTATTGTTTGTTTGATTAGAGTAGTGATACAATTTTATTTTCTTTGAAGAATTAATTTTGTCATTGTGTGTTTTTAAAATTCTCTTGAAGTTTGGAAAATCATTAGAAAGACATTGTTGTCTTGAATATTTGTCTCCATACTTTTCTTTTAGAATTTCACAAAAAAATCCAAAAACGACAAAAAAGTAAGAGATAGGTTATCTTGCACATATAGTGCGCCACACTTCGTCAGCTTATGAATCCCGGATTGACAAATTAAATGCAGCAATTTAGGACACACTAAATTGACCAAACATTTTGGCGCCGTTGCCGGGGAAGTGTAAATAGGTAGCCAATTTCTTAAAAAAAAAAAAAACACAAAATCATAAAAGAAGGGAAAACTTGATAACTTCTTGAAGTATGCTCTCCTCTTGCACCTAGTGTGATCTGGAGGATCAGAAAAGAGAGTTATTGGTTCGGTAATTTCTTAAGTATGCTCTCTTCTTGCACCTAGTGTGACCTGGAAGATCAGAAAGAGAATTATTAGCCCAACTTTTAAAAAATAAAAAAATAAAAAATGACATGCATAGAGCAAGAGATTCTAGGGGAAGGTTTATAGCTAAAGCCAAGAGTTCGATTTTCACAACTCCATCTTCTTCAAGGCATAGACAAGAATCACCACCATCTGCCCCTAGCCTTAAGATTTTTGGAATTCAAGGAGCAGCTGAATTAGAGGATTCTCCTATACCACCTACTAAATCTCATTTAGAAAAGGAAGAGACTCTCTCTCATCCTCCCTTGATAGAAGAACTAGAAGACTTTAAGGACTCTAAAGAAACTATCATGGCAGAGGAAATAATAGATGGATTTGGAGGTAGAGGTAGAAGAGGAGGAAACAATGGAGACAACAATGGTGAAGGAAATAATGAAAGAAATAGGGAAGGAGACAACTTGTTTGGATTCCCTATAGTTGATGAGGAAACTCATACAACAATGAAAAATATCTCACCATCTGTCCTCCCTAACTTTTATGGATTGCAAAGTGAGGATCCTGAAACATTTCTTTTTGAGTTTGAAGTCGTGTGCCGAACCTATGACTATATGGAAGACTCTCAAAAACTCAAACTGTTTCCTTCAACATTGAAGGGAGGTGCTTTGAAATGGTTCATGGGATTAGCCACTCAATCTATTAGGACTTGGAATGATATGAAACAAACATTTTTGGATAGATACTTGGACTATTGTATGCCCACCAATCACAAGGATGAGGTATTCAAAATGATGCAAAAAGAAGATGAAATTTGGAAGACTTGCTTGAAAGATTTCAATACAACTTGAAAAGAGCAAAGATGAGAAACTTAGATGATGAAACCTTGAAAGCCCTCATATTAAAAGCCATTAGAGATGAATGGATAGATATTTTAAACATGATGGGGAAAGGAGACATTTCTCAACTTCCACTTTGTGACATAACAAAACTATGTGTCCATCTCTCAAGAGGAAAATCTAAAACGAGAAAAGGGCCTAGGGATCCTTCTCATATTAGGGTTAACAAATCTGCAATTGGATCAGTAAGTAGGGCAGAGATTGGTAATATGCTTGATGAATTCAAAACTGATATCTTAGGGAGCCTTAGTGAACAACTAGACACCCTTAAAATCCAAAACAAGCAGAAAGCAGAAATAGATGCTTTAGCTATCTTTTGTCCGAAATGTGGGAAGAAACATGCTTTAAGGGAATGTCCCTTGGATGCAAAAGTTGTAGAAACATGTATGATTTGCTCAGAGAATCATGAGATCAAGGATTGTCCTTCAATTCCTGGACTCAAAGCTGTCTTTCAAGAAGACCCAAATTCGGTAGAATCTCTCTGTTTTGTTGCAAGAAGACCTTGGCAGGGACAACAAACTCAAGGGTTTAACAACCCTATGAATCTTCAAACCCCACCAAATTGGAATCCTTGGCAACAACCTTGGCCCCAACATCAAAATCCATATCAGCCATGGGTACAAGGGATGAAAAATCCTTATGGGAGATTTGCTCAATTTTATCAATATCCTCCATCTTTTCAAAATCAACAAGCTCCACAACTTCCAAACCCAAATCTACAAATTTCATTACCATTTCCACAACAACAACCTTCTCAACAAAATTCAAATCCTCAACTTATGCTCCCATACCAACAAAAGACAAATCAACTTCCAGCTCAGCCATTGCCAAATCCTAATAATAAAAATCCTCAGAACACTTACATGGTAGAAGGAAAACAATTTCCTACCTATATGATTGTTCCTCTCAATGATGTACAACTCAGATCTGGTAGAGTTTTAGAAAAACCTTCTATAGATATTCAAGAGCAAGATACCTCTGAGGAGGATTCTCTTCAAGTCAATAAGGGTTCTGAGGAAGCATCTCTTCAAAATTCAAGCATTCAAAAAGAAAAATAAAATTTAACCCTCACAACTCCTATAGTTGAGCAACCTGCATCTTTATCTACACCTCCTTTTCCTGAAAGACTACAAATTGACAAGGGGGTGGAAAAAAAAATCTGGTTGCCTAACTATGATTTTCTAGATGAATTGAAGAATGTTTGTATCAAGATTCCCTTGCTACAAGCCATTTGAGAGATTCCTATTCTAGCAAAAACCATAAAGGAGTTGAGTTTCAAAAGACTAGGAAGGAAACTAAAAGACACAAGAAGAATCCACCTGGTAGGAAAGATTGCAGATATTATGATGGGAAAAATTACCATGCAGAAGTATGTAGATCCAGGAAGTCCAATTGTCAAGACACATATAAATGGGATAAAAATTCCAAACACATTGATTGACTTAGGGGCTGCTATCAACATTATGAGTAGATAGACTATGGACCAGCTAAAACTTCCTAACCTTCTTTTTACACCTACTTTACTGCAACTTGCAGATCGATCAATTATTAAACCAGATGGTGTATTAGAAGATATTTCGGTCTCCTTAGATTCTTGGGAATATCCAGTAGATTTTATGATTTTGACTCCCAAGAGTAATCTAGGAGGGCATCCACTTATCTTAGGAAGACCTTGGCTAGCCACAGCTGATGCTTTTATTAGTTGTAGATTTGGGGATATGTACATTTCTAATGGTAATTCGACAAAGAAATTCAATTTGTATCCTCCAACAAAAGTAATTACAGAAGTAGGAGACAATGAATGGGTCGATGATGAGGACATTATACAACTTGTCTTTACCATTTCGGAAATTAGTGAGGATAGTCAAATTATGAACACATTAGAAAATTTTGAGATATCTTCAGAATATGACCCCACACAATTTCAGTTGGAATCTGACATAGAATATTTATCATCAAGACAAATGTATCTTTACTCTATGGAAGAGTTTGGTAGTTCTACTATTGAGATTTTTCTAGGAAAAACATTGAATATCAACAAACATTTGGAAAAGTCACAACAAGAAGAACTAACCAAAATCTTGCAAAAACATTCTACTGCATTTGCATGGGAGTATATTGACATGAAAGGAATTGATCCTAAGACTTGCATCCATCATATCTATATTGAGGAAAATAGTAGACCAATCAGACAACCTCAAAGAAGGATGAATCCAAATCTTAGGGAGATAGTGAAAGAAGGGCTCCAAAAACTACTCAATGTAAACTTCATTTATCCAATTTCAGATAGCCGATGGGTTTCTCCTCTGGTTATAGTATCTAAAAAGAATGGTAAATGGAGGGTATGCATTGATTACAGGGAATTGAACAAAGCAACTTTAAAGGATCACTTTCCTTTGCCTTTTATTGATCAAGTATTAGATACATTAGCAGGTATAAAGTACTTTTCATTTTTGGATGGTTTTAGTGGCTATAATCAAATTCAGGTAGCACCTGAAGATCAAGATAAAACCACATTTGCTTGTCCATGGGGAACTTTTGCCTACCGAGTACTTCCTTTTGGGTTATGTAATGCACCTGCAACATTCCAAAGAGCAGTACTAGGAATTTTTTCTGATCTAATCCATGATTGTGTAGAGGTTTATATGGATGATTTTACAGTTTATGGTAGTTCATTTGAAGAGGCATTAGAAAATTTGGAAAAAGTTCTTATAAGATGTAAAGAAACAAACCTTTCATTAAGCCATGAAAAATGCTTTATGATGTTTACTGAAGGGATTGTTTTGGGGCATCATATTTCAAGAGATGGGATTAAGGTTGATAGATCAAAAGTTGAAGTCATCTCCAAGTTACCTATTCCAAATTGTCAAAGAGATGTTAGAAGTTTTCTAGGATTTACTTGTTACTATAGAAGATTTATAGAAAACTTCACTAAAATAGCATCTCCACTCTTCAAATTGCTTACAAAAGACTGTGAATTTAAATGGGATCCTGATTGTCAATCAGCCTTTGAAACTTTGAAAACAAGAATATCTGAAGCACCTATCCTGAGAGGACCAAATTGGAAACTCCCTTTCCATATTTCTACGGATGCTTCAGATACAGCTCTAGGAGCTGTGTTGGGTCAAAAAGATTTAGTTCCTTATGCCATTTATTATACCAGTAAAAATTTGACTCCCACAGAGTTGAATTATACCGTGCCTAAAAAAGAGTTTTTAGCTGTTGTTCATGCAATTAATAAGTTTAGAAATTACATAACAGGCTATGAAACTTTTATTCATATTGACCATTCTGCAATTAGATATTTAATGAATAAACCTGTTACTAATGGCAGAATGACAAGATGGCTCTTACTTTTGCAAGAATTCAATATTACTGTGTTAGATAGACCAGGAAAACAGAATACAGTAGTTGATTTCTTGTCTAGAATTCAGAATACTAAAGAAGATTCTCCTGTAGAGGATAAGTTTCCTGATGAATACTTGTTTGCAGTAACTATTAAGACTACTTGGTATGCAGATATTGCTAACTATTTGGTTACAGGGAAACTACCTTCACATTTATTTCCAAGTGAAAAACGAAAAATTATTCAGGAGAGTTCAAAATATTCATGGATTTCTAACGAATTGTTTAAAACAGGGCCAGATCTTGTGATCAGAAGATGTGTCAGGGAAGATGAAATGCCCGATATTCTTAAGGCATGTCATGATGAACCATGCGGCGGACACTTTGCAGACAAAAGGACGGCCTATAAAATCCTCTCTTTAGGATATTATTGGCCTTCCTTCTTCAAAGATGCAAAACAATATGTCAAAAGGTGTGACAGCTGCCAAAGAGTAGGGAAACCTACCCTTTCAAATGAAATGCCATTGCAAACACAGGTACTCATTGAACCCTTTGAAAAATGGGCCTTAGATTTCATTGGACCTATTAATCCACCATCTAAGCAAAAGAAGTATATATTGGTTTGTACTGATTATGTTACTAAATGGGTAGAAGCCAAAGCATTAGTATCTGCTACTGAAAATTCAGTTGTTCATTTTCTTTATGAGGATATTTTTACTCGTTTTGGTGTTCCAAGAGAAATTGTGACAGATCAGGGGAGCCAATTCACATCCAATTTGGTGGAGAAGTTGATGGAAGAATACAAAATCAAGCACAGAAGATCTACTCCTTACCATCCACAAGCAAATGGTCAAGTGGAGTTCACAAACAAAGTTCTTGAAAGTATCATCACCAAAACTGTTCATCTACATAGAAGAGATTGGGCAGAAAGGCTTCCAGAAGCCTTGTGGGCCTACAGAACTACATGGAGGAATACAACAGGACATTCTCCCTATGAACTTGTTTATGGGAAAGAAGTTTTGCTCCCCATTGAGTTCCAAGTCAAGACCTTCAAGATAGCAGTTCAGTTGGGGATGGACTTATCAGAAGCCCAAAAGCATAGAATGGAGCAGTTGAATGAGCTAGATGAGATCAAACAAGAGGCAATTCTAAGAACTGATCTAGTTCAATATCAAAGAGCTAAATGGCATGAAAAGTACATCAAAGAGAAGAAGTTTCAAGAAGGAGATTGGGCATTGTTATTTGATTCTAAGTTTAAAGATTTTCAAGGAAAATTTCAGACTCATTGGCTTGGGCCATATGAGATTGACAAGATCTTTAGCAATGGAGCGGTAAGAATCAAGACCATTGATGAGTTTCAAACTCCTCTTATTCTGAATGGCCACAGATTGAAAGTTTATCATAAGCCACTCTCAAAAGAGGATTTTGTCAAAGTGTTTCAAGAGAATTCTGCAATCAGGCTGGTACAGAAGAATTCTTCTTCTCCACCAGCCTAGCTTTTGTTCTTTTCAATTAAATTAAAAAAAAAAAAGAAAAAAAAAAAAGAAAAAAAAAAAAATTGTATAAGCCTGAAAACCAATCACTGATTGGCAGTCTTATACAGAAAATATAGGGTGAAAATCAGGAACACCTAACACTCTATATTTTCCAAAAAAAAAATCTCTCTTTCATTTTACAAGTTTTGTGACCATCCACTCCATTCCATTCCACTTCATCCCACTTCATTTTCACTCCACTTCATTCCATTTCACTTCATTTTATTCCATTTCATCAATTAAATTCTTTTTCATGACCATTTCCATCTGGTCATTTGTCATCCGTTCATGTTCATTCATCCAAATAATAGCCATGTCAGTTTCCGCAGCTGACATCTGTTTCCGCAGCTGACACCAGTTTCCGCAGCCAGAAGCAGATTCCGCAACTACAACTCTGTTTTCAAAAGAATGTACAGCCAGATGTTATTTCCATAATCATGAAATTAAATGCAGGTGAGAGGACCAAAAATAAAGACATGGAGCATTCAAGATACCAATGAAGAGCAACTAATTGAAGACCAAGGAAATAGGCAAAGATTCCAAGGTATGAGTAAAATTCATTTCAAATAGCATTGAAAACACATTTTTATATAGTTCTAAACCATAAGCTTCATCCATTATGTGCAATGATTATATTGACAAATTCCGTAACCCTTTCACGATCTCCATATGATCCTCCCGCATTCATTCTCAAACGGTTCCATAATTAAACCCCCGATCTTCACTCATACTCTGATATTCCACCGGTGACAATGAGACGTAGTTGATTTGACCACGGACTCTTACAATCGCATAAATCCATAGCCGTTCTTTAAACATGCTCACATTTATTTTGCAGCCACCAAATTTCAAAACACTGTCGGATGTGTTATACTCCTCCTATTGTTCTGTTAATCTCACAGCCGTATCTCTGTCGTGCTCACGAAACCCCTCTCTGTTCTATCTCACTCCATTTCGTTCTCTATTACGCTACAGCCTGTATATCCACTCTTTGATATCTACCTACAATCATTGTGCTCATCTCCGTGCACTCAGCCGTTCTATTTCCATTGAACCCTCACGCAGGCAAATTTTTGAAGAGCAGAAAGAAGAATGGGTAAATTGCTAAGAGCAGAACCAGAAGGACCTAAGTTCATGGAGGGATATCCGCAAGTAAGGGATATATTGAAGAAAGAAAAGTGGCTGCGGTTTATCCAAAAGTTTAGAGGTTATCATAAAGAAATGACAAAAGCATTTGCAAGGTCGTTCAATGGCCTAGAAGTAGAGATTGGAGACCTTAAGTTTGCAGTGAACGAGGCATCTATAGCAACTTCCACGAAACTTCTTTAAGAGGGTGAGCGTTGGTTTAAAAATAAAAGCATTAGTGATGAAGCTTGGAGAACAATCTTACGAAACCAAGGTATGGACATAACTATTTTTAAAAGAGGAATTCCTGTTCATGCATTGAAAAAGGAATGGGCTACATTGCTACTAGTTGTTCAAAAATTCATTACCTGTGAAGGCCGTTTTGGGTCCATGTATATGTACCATAATAGGTTGCTGATGAATTTTATAGTTAATCAAACTCTCAATCTCCCATATTTTCTATTAAATAGTTTGAAGAAGATGTCTATGACTGTTCAGAAACATTTAGGGGATGTAGAACCACATATATATCACCACGGTCTTGTAAAAATTTTGATTGAAAAAGAGTTGAAGGAGAAGAGGACACATGGGAACAATTTTTGATTAGAAATTTCTTTGAGGAACCTCAGGAAATTCCCGAAGGTAGCACAAAAAGAAGGAGTAGGAGAAAAAGAATAAATGATGAAACTCAAATTACTCCTACTCAAGAAATTCCTGAAGGTAGCACATCAAGAAGGAGTAGGAGAAAAATAACAAATGATGAAATTCAAAATACTCCTACTAATAAAATTGAAAGAACTGATAGGGAAGAGAGACTGTCAAAGAGGAAGAAGAGAGAAACCAAGGGTAAAAAGCCAATAACATCAAAAGAGAGAAAAAGTATTGAGGCTATACATCAAACCCCTTCTTCCGAAGAAGAAGATCATCAAGTGCTATCTGAAATATTAGTTTATCTTAAAAAACAATCATCTATGGCCAAGAAGACAGAGAAAGGAAAACAAAAGCAAAAGGACAGTGGTCCACAGCGTGTGAGAAGAAGTTCCAGACTTAAGGGGAAATTGAGGAAAACGCAAATGAAGGGACCCCATTTCATTGATTTGGGAGAAGAAACATCTGAACAATCCCCAGCTGACCATAGTCCATCTCACTCTCAGTCAGTTAGTGAACCTGGTTCATTTCATTCTCAGTCAGACATTGAGAAAAGTCCATCCTATTCACAGCCAAATGTTGATGTGAGCCCTTCTCAGCCAGATTTTGAGGACAACTCTCCTTCATGGCATTTTGGGGACAGCCCAATAAAAATGACACCTAATATAGATCCCAAGCAGCAAGAAGTATATGATTATATAGAATCTTTGGAAAAAGCAGCTACAGGTCCCAGTACTTCGTCCATTCAGCCTCACACAGTACAAGATGATTTAGTCCAATCACTGAAACAGGAAGTCTTTGAGCTAGAGCTTTTAAATAGACACATAAAAAATGAAAATGAGACATTGAAGGAACAAAGTAAATTGGACAAAATCATTCATGATAATACCATGCTACATCTGGGAATATGGCAGAAGAAGAACAAGAAATTGAAAAAGAAATGCCAGAAGTTAAGCAGAGCACTGGTTAATATCAAATTTAGATGCTTAATGAAGAAGCCCAGGATGTTAGCAGCACCAAGGAAGAAGAGGAGAGGATTGGATGTACTGGCTGAAGTTTCAAGGCATATGAACTGAAGAAGGATTATCAAAATTTTGGTTGCATGAGGACATGCAACACCTTCACAGTGGGGGTATGTTGAGTCTCAAATCTGCATCTTTTCCATACATCTTCCTAGACCTTTTTCATCCACCTGAACCTTCCAAGTTGTCAATATCATTGTATATTAATTGAAAAAGAGCATCTAACATGGTTTTTAATTATATTTTTTGTGTCTGCTGTTTGATTTATATTTTGCTCATTTAGCTGCGGAATCTTGCCACTTTCCGCAGCTGCTGCAACTTTCCGCAGCCATTTTGTGAAACTCTATGTTACAGGTGTCTTCAGGGGAAACGAGCCACATGGGCAAGTCAGAAATGATGTGGACATGGATCGTGTCCTATTGGCTCAAGAAAATTCATCTAGGGAGGCTGCAGTCAAAGGTGGCCAAATGGAAGTCAACCGTAGAGTTCCACGGTGACAAGACTCTGTTTCGTGTCACGTGGAGATCTATTTGGCCGTTTCTGAATTGCAGAAGACAAATCTGTTAGCCCCCCTGTGAAATTTTTGACAAGCAATTAGGGGGCTAATTTGTTGCTGAGTCTTCAAGGAATGCATTTCCCCTAAAAATACAGCCCCCTTGAAGTCCCTTTGTGCCCTTCATCCTTGATGGTTTCCCTTCTGCTGAGTCCCCTTTCAAAACCCTCTCTATTGGTGAAGAAATGCCCAAAGGCCCCTTTTTTCCTCTTATTTATTCTCCCCATCTTCCCCTTCTATTTTCCTCTTTACCCCTCAAAATCCCCCCAAATCCCCTTTAAATTTCTCCCATACCCCTTGTTTTCCCTTCTTTCCCCTCTATTTCTCTATCGTTCCCCTCTTTCACCGTTAAAATCCATAAAAAGGGGGCCAAAACCCATATCCCGACCTTATTATAAGGCCCGGCCCCTTTCCCGCTAGCTCCTTAACCACTTCCCCACATGTGACCCCGCGCCGGGACCAAGCGCCTAAGTCCCAGGCGCTAATCGCAATCAGAAGTCAGCGGGAGGCAAAACCCTTTGTAAACAGCAAAAGCCCAGATGCGATACGTTTTTAACGATAAATCGGCCGGCCTGTTCCGCACCATTGATCTTGGGTCCAGATCAACGGCTGAGCGCTAATCGCAAAGTTCCCCCGATCGCAATCGCAAGTCGCATCGGCGCCGCCCCGATTGAGGCCTTCCGATTTGATCCGGACCGTCCATCTCCCATCTGATCCGACGGTCAGCGCGTAATCGCACCTGCCCCTCCGATGGTCCTCCCCACCGTCGATCTGCCCCGCGATTTGACGGCCCTCCGCAGATCGCAAGTCCCTCTGTTCCCCCTCCGATTGCATGCCCCGATTAAATCTCCAGCGTCCATTCTTCCGCGATCTGACGGTCTTACGCCAATCGCAAGTCCCCCTGATTCCCCGATCGCAAGCCTTTCCTCCCGGCATCCGATTGAATCTCAGCCGTCCGTTCCTCCCACAGATCGATGGCTGAGCGCTAATCGCATGCTCCCCGTCAATCGCAATCGCAAGTCACAGCGGTACCGCCCCGATTGAAACCTTCCGATGCAATCCTGACCGCCCATTCTCCCTGCGATCCAACGGTCATCGCTCCATCGCACCTGCCCCTCCGATTGTTGTCCCAACCGTTGATCTATCGGTTGATCCTACGGTCAGCGCTCAATCGCAATCTCCCCTCCGATCGCAATCGCAGGACCTTCCGTTTGCCTCCCGATTGCATCTGGGCCGTTCATTCTGTTTCACGATCAACTATCCTGCGCCAATCGCTCCATCGCAATCGCAACTCTCAGCGTCTGACCTCCGATTGATCGCAAGCCCTTGCGATTGCGATCCTCCGATTGTATCGTGACCATCCGTTCCCTCCATGATCTGACGGTTCTCGCTTGTTCGCCCTCCGCCACGTTGGGTCCCACTCTCACATTCCTTTCCATTATATTTCATGTGTTTTGCATGTTACGCCCATTTCATGTATTGTCCCGCCGCTCGATCTACACCGTTGATCTTTGTCCCCAGACCTAAATCTAACGGTCTGCGCTGCATATTATCCCCGAACCCTATTAATCATAAGTTCTCACCGTTTCATTGCATGTTGTTAGCATTATAGTAAAACCACCATTTCTCCACCGCGTTGCATTCTTTCCATTTTTTCTCCGCTGTTCCGCCACCATTCCTCCGCCTCCATGGCATTTCTCCACCACTGCCCGGGCCCTGTGATAAGTTTATTTCATCATGCAGGTAGTGCAAAGAGGCCATTTCAGCCGGCCAGCGAAGCAGCAGAAGCAAGATTTGAGAAGGATTCGAGCCTGTAATTGAAGATTAATGTTTTAATCATACAGTCAAAGGATGAAGGCACTGTTTGAAGACCAATGAACGCACCAGCAAGTCATGATTGCGCCACCTAAAAGCAGAGCGCGTTTACTCCAGAAAGTACACCTCCCTACAGCGCCTTCTTGCCTTCTCGAGCCCTGAGATAATTAAATACACTGACTGAAGCCCATTTCAGACAGTTCGACAGCATTAAAGAAGCATGGAAGGCCATGCAGACTTCCATCCAGTTCGTTCATTTCAACAGGGCAGAACAGCAGATCGCAGACCCCAAACGCAGACAAAGGTAGTATCAGGGTTTCCGTCAGCAAAGTGTTTTTCGTCCAGGACAAGGCATCCATACTATTTTTATTATGCAGAATGTCCCTGAAGGATTTTTCCATCAAACTACAGCTCAAAGACAATCAGGCATTTATGAGACAGACCCGCCTAGTAGTTTATCCTATCCCCGAATTCAAATCACCTGGAGTACAACGACCCCAAAATGTCAAGATCAAATCCGAGGCAGATCGTTCTCTTACCAAAAAGATGAGCGAATTGAATATGCAGCATTCTCAACCAGGATGGGCCTCGGCCCTGCATTCATCATTATTCTTAAATGTAACATTTAATGAGCACCTACCTCCTGAGTCGATCTGAGGATCATCCTTTGTTATAAAAGCACAGCAAGAACATTGTAAAGGGGTTGGTTGTTGTTGGTTCTATCAGCGAACTGCAAGCATTTTGTCCCGAGCCAAGTTTCCTGTGTAACAGTTGTATGATAGGCTGAGAAATATGATGTATTCAGGCTGAATGTAAAAGCTTTGGGCAGTGATGTACCCGATTGGTGTAGTGTTTAACATGATAAGCAATTTTCATTGGATCCTGATCTACAGCAGTTGGTGATGTTCTTCTTATCTCTGTGTTTATTTCCATTTCATTTCATGTTCTTCTGACTGACATCTGAATGCATGATATAAGATTTACCCTTGTTAGGTACCTGATATCCCAGCTCTCTCAGTCTTGAATGTTTTCTGCTCATATGTGTGTCTGAATATTGTTTTTAATTGACTAAACCAGTGTAGTGGATGATTATTGCCTACTCTCTGATGTGCAAGTTGGTAAAATCAGTATTCAGATGTTTTTGTTAAGATTTAATTGAAAGAGGTTAGGAACATTGAGAGGTGTAAAGCCTGTCGCTGCCTCTTCATAACCTTCCCTTCCATATAAACCTTTTCAAGATCCCTTGTGTTGCCTATGGTTTTGTCCAAGCAGGCCTGGAGTTAAATGACCTCTGGCCTGATCTATAGACAGAATCAGATGGCTTTCCATCTTTCATCCTCATCACTTAGTGTTCCATCCCACCAATCAGTCTTTGAGATCCAAATGCTCTAGATGACTAGCCCAATTGAAGCTTACATATTGAACATAAGTAAATCCTTTCTTGACTCCATTGCCCAATGGCCTTGATGTTCCCTGAGTTATCTACCTTTGCCTAGCTTCCTTCTTTACCCATCCTTGTCTTATGATGAAACCTTCCTTCCTGATTCTCAACAACCAAACTCAAACAATCAAACCAACAACCTAGAGCCTATAACTAGCCTAAACCATAATTTAGAACTTCAAGGACATATATCCTTTGATAATCATAGAGAGATCCCTCTCTGGACCTAGGAGGGCTAGATCCTAAGGTCTGAAAGTGGTTCTATGTTGTCTCATCTTTTGGTCTCTGTCAACCTGGCCAAAACATGGGAACCCCAACATAATGGTGACTCCGCTGGGGAATCTGAGTACTTCTCATTTCAAACAACCTCAGAAACTTAGAACTCTGGTTAGGTTGACGGTAAGTCACACCTTTGACGGTGAGCACCGTGGTGGACAGTGTTCCCTAGAACCATCCTAAACCCTCCACCTGGCGACTCCATTGTTCCTAAACGTTAAAGACTCCACTGGTGATCAGTAGGCCTGCTGATTATCTTGGTTTCACATCAGACTCCACTGGGAGACCAGTCCCAAAGCATAATGAAGACTCCACAGGGAGGCCAGTTCCCAAGACAACATTAACCACAGTAGAAATAACAAGTAGGGCTAAGTTGCTTGGCTTATAAACAGCACTCTAGCTCACAGAACCATTCATACAAGAGCTTTCCCTGATCCAAACCCACCTGAAACAGTTGATAATCCTGAGAAAATCCTTAAAAGAACACCTGTGAGTAGGAGATCAACTATTTCCAGCAACATTCATAGAGCCAATTCTACACCAGAAGATCTTGCAGCTCTATTAGACCCTTTCTTCGACCTAGACCTCCAAAACAGATTACCTAGAACCAGGTCATTCAGTGTTTCAGACCAGCCAGACACTAGGGACAGCGAAACCCCTCCTTCCACACCACCTGATCTCCACTTTCTCCAAAACTCGGGGCTTTCTCACCCTAGGTCTGCTCAACAGACTTCGGCTGGTCCTACCATCCCTGTCATCCAACTACCAGCTGCTGAAGCCAATCCTATACCTCATCAGAACATCATCATGACAGCCTGGTATGCACCTCTAGTTTTACCCCAGCCTTTACTGCCCTTACCAAATGATTATCAATCTAAAATCCCACATTTCCCTGCTAAAGAGCCTACAACAGCACAAAAACATGTGGATAAAATGGAGGACTCTTTTGATTATATGGAAATTGATGATGAAACAATTAAAATGAGAATTTTCGCGCAAAGCTTGGGAGGTGAAGTTAAGAAGTGGTTTAAAAGCCTACCTGCTGGTAGTATCCAAGATCTCCCTGCGTTATACCAGACTTTCATCAAAAAATGGGAAACCAGAGCAAACCCTCGCCAGCTCCTAGCAGAATACATGTCCCTTAAGAGAAACGTAGGGGAAAGTGTTCATGATTACACCACCAGATTCAACAGTATTTACAACGCTCTTCCCCCACACATGAAACCCCCACAAGGTATGGCCTTAGCAAAATATCCTGATGGATTTGATGCTGACATGGCCTATGAACTGAGGGATAAAGAATATACCACGTTGGAGGATATGCAGAAAGGGGCAGTAAACATAGAAGCAAATCTGATTGAGAAAAGTGCCAAACTGAGAGCTGAAAAGAGAGTAACATACAAGGATGACACTATAGCCTCCACTTCAGATCCAAGGGTTGACCTATTGTCTAAGAATGTGGATAAGCTATGCCAAGTGGTCGAAAAGATGGCTATCACTCAGAACAGGAACCAAAATCAAAACCAAAACCAGAACTTAGAAGAAACAACAACACTCCCAAAAGGCAGAAAGAGGCAGATCAGCAAGTCGTTCCCCCTTTCCAAAACTTCCTTGATGAGGATGAGGGAATCATAGAAGAGTCTGAAGGGAATGTGATAAACATGTTCGAAACAGAGGACTCAATCCTGAACTGTGATTCAGAAGAGGACCAACTTTCAACCTCTTATGGGGAGGAGGAATGGTTTGAATCTGAGGATTACAGGTTGGGATTCGAGAATGCCATGTTACAGGTCAGAGAACAATATGAGCTCAGGAGTAAAAGGAACCAAGACTCTTCCAAACCTAAAACTCCTGAAGTAACTATCAAAAAGAGGCCTGAGAAATCTTCTAAAGCCACTGCTATGAACAATAAATCAACAACGGAGAATTCTGAGAGAAACCAACAGAAAGACAGCCAAAACAATGAAAAACAAAGTCAAACAACCAGTAGCACTAGCACCTCAGCAAGTGCTCCTGACACAACTGTGCCTACGCATGTACATAATGAGAAATCGCAAACTGATTCAGCCACTAAGGTGGCTGCAAACAAAACAGAGTTGAGCACTTCCAAAAGCCAATCCATTTTCAGTTTAGAAAGTGAGATTGCAAAAATCAAAATCTCTGTACCATTATCTGAGCTGGCCTCTCAGGATGTATATAAAGGCCAGATTTTGAAAGCATTAAATCTGAGTATGAATAATGACACTGTAAATTTGAGTGATGATCAGCCTGCCCTATTATTCGGTCCCAAGATTGAGGGGAAATTTTAGGAAGGGGTAGTTCCACCTTTTTATATCAGTCTTAACATTCATGACAAGATCCTCCATAATGCCATGCATGAATCCGGTGCATCACACAACCTAATGCCTAAGGTAGTCATGGAGAGGCTAGGCCTAGAAATTACGAGACCTTACAAAGACTTATACTCTTTTGACTCTAGTAGAGTAAAATGCCTAGGCCTCATAAAGACTTATGTGTGAGCCTAACTCAGATTCCTGCGAAATGTATGGTCATGGATGTAGTGGTGGCAGACGTGCCGCCCAAGTATGGCATGTTATTATCTAGATCATGGGGAGCCAAGCTGCAAGGCACCATGCAGATGGATGGCTCATATGCCACTATCCCTATATTTGGCCAATCAAGAAGACTGTATAGAGAATCCCAAATGAAATTTCTGGTCAGCAGCCCCGAGAAACCTGAAAATTCACCATTGTATTCTGTACATACCAATCTTGACTCCTTTATTTTTTGTAATGATGAATCCTTAGAAGAGCCAGAGTCCCAGAATAGGCATACGAATGAGAACACCGAGCCTATGGACCTCCATATAATGGCCACTCTGGAAGAATATGATCAGGAAAACCATGGGCAGCACACTGAAAATGAAAAGGAAACCAGCAACGAAGCCTGTAGGATTTGTGGTGGACCGCTCACTCCAAGCGAAACAGAAACATAGCAAGAACAACAAGCTAACCACCTCCATGACATCCACGGCCTCTATGAACAACGAGATAGTTTGCAACCTAGTACATACCTCCCAACTCAACCTAATAGCGAACCCAGCTGTGAGGGAGGAAGTGAAGTGGAAGTAAACAAAGAACCCTTGTGGGAAATGAACTTTGATGGATCCTGTACTAGACAAAGTGCTGGAGCAGGAGTGTGGCTGCGTAACACCGAAAACGACCACGCGGAGAGCCACGCTGTCAATCTGCGTTTCAAATGCACGAATAACATCGCGGAATATGAGGCTCTGATCTTGGGTTTAAATCTGTTGAAAAAATTAGGAGCCCGTAGAATAGTCGTGAGAGGAGACTCCGAGTTAGTAATCAAACAGATGAGTGGTGAGTATTCGGCAAAACACCGCAGGCTTAGGGCATACAAGAACGATACTCTAGATTTGTTGAAAACATTCATTGAATATGATTTAGTATACATTCCTAGGGGTCAAAACGCTATTGCAAATGGACTAGCCTGCCTGGCTAGCTCTTATCCTAAGGCCCCAGTTGACCAACAAATCATCATTCAGACTAAATTCAGGCCTGCAGTGCCGGACAATGAAAAATACTGGCAGGTCTTTGAAGGAGACAAACAGATTGAAGATTTCCTGATGGGAAGAAATGAGTTTGAATTTTCTGATTCAGACTCAAAATCCGATGACAGCTGCCCAAGTGAGGATTCTACAGATGAACTAGAAACGCCTTATAGTATAGAAATAAATTCTTTTTCTGAAGGAACTGGAGATTCAGCCGTAAAACGTGAAAACGCAGATAGAGAAGAAATGGAGGTGCTGCAAGCCAAAGACAAGAACGTACCAAGAGGCTTAGCACCCTTAGAGGATCTTTTTGATTTCGATGATGTTGCAAAGAAACCCACAATAGAACATGCAGAATCGGATGTAGAAGAATGTAACGTAGGCACTGAAGACAAACCCAAAATGATAAAGCTGGCTAAGTCTATACCTGCAGACATGAAGAAAAGATACATTGATCTATTTAAGGAATTCATTGATGTGTTTGCATGGAGCTATGAAGACTTAAAGGCCTATGACACCAACATCATACAACATAAGATACCACTGAAGGAAAATCAGAAACCTTTCCGACAAAAACTCCGTAGAATTAATCCAAAACAATTGCCTGCAGTAGAAAAGGAAATTAAGAAGATGTATGAGGCAGGCATTATAGTCCCGGTAAGGTTTTCTGATTGGGTGTCAAACTTAGTGGTTGTAAGAAAGAAAACGGGGGAGATTAGACTTTGCATAGACTTCAGAAACCTTAACAGAGCTTCCTTGAAAGATAACTACCCTTTGCCTAGAATGGAGCATATCCTACAGAAGGTAGTGGGTTCTAAAAGAATCTCCCTGCTTGACAGTTTTTCTGGATACAACCAAGTTCTGGTACTCCCAGAAGATCAACTCAAAACAGCCTTCACCACTCCATGGGGCACCTTCATGTATGTGAAAATGCCTTTTGGATTGATGAATGCTGGAGCTACCTTCCAGAGGGCAATGGATATTGCTTTCTCAGATGAGATTGGACACTTCATAGTTATCTACTTGGATGACTTAACTGTCTTTTCTAAAATAGAAGAAGAACACTTAAAACATCTGAGGAAAGTTTTTGAAAAATGTAGAAGGTATGGTCTGTCCCTGAATCCTAAGAAGACTGTTTTTGGGCTGCAAGAGGGTAAACTTCTGGGCCACATTATATCTGAGAAAGGGATTAGGATAGACCCCCAGAGAGTTGAGGGAATACTTCAAATCACACATCCAAGAAACATCAAGGAGCTACAGTCTTTCGTTGGGAAGATCAATTTCCTTAGAAGATTTATCCCCAATATTGTCGAGCATCTTAGGAAAATGACTGAAATGCTAAAGAAAGATGCAGGAATCAAGTGGACTGTTGAAACCAAAAAATATTTTGAGTCAGTAAAACTTGCGCTCACCCAAGCCCCTGTCCTTATCAGCCCTGACTTCTCAAAAGATTTTCTGATCTTTTCATTTGCCTCCCCACACACAATAGCTGCAGTTTTGCTGCAGAAAAATTCGGAAGGTAAGGAACAGCCTATAGCCTTCTTCAATAAAGCCTTAAGAGATGCACCCTTAAAGTACAACATTATGGAAAAGCAGGCCTATGCCCTGATTAAGGCCTTAAAAGACTTTAGGGTGTACATTCTGCATTCTCACACCGTTGCCTATGTGCCAAATACAGTGGTCAAAGATATCTTGTCCCAAGACCCAGATGGGAAAAGGGGCAAATGGATTGCCACGATTTTGGAATATGACATTGAAATCAAACCCACTAGGCTGATCAAAGGTCAAGGCCTGGCCCAATTGATGGCTGAAACTAATCTACAGGCCCTTGATATCAACATGATAAACGCCCTGGATGAGCAGGAAGGATTGCCCCATCCAGCTGTTGAGGAGCAGTTTCAGAACTCTCCTTGGTACATTGATATCCTGTACGTGCTCACACACCTCAATGCCCCTCCGGAACTGCCCAAAACAAAGGCCAGATTCATAAAACTCAAAGCTAGAAATTACTACATCTTGAATGAGAGTCTATATTGGAAAAATCCAAATGGCCTTTTACTGAAATGTTTGTCTGAAACAGAAGCCGAAAAGATCAAACAAGAATTCCATGCTGGGGAGTGTGGAGGCCACCTGAGTTGGAAGACCACTGCAAATAAGATACTCAGGGCTGGTTACTATTGGCCTACACTTTTCAGTGATGTCCATAAAATGATCCTAACCTGCCACAAATGCCAAATTTTTGAAGGCAAAAGAAAGCTCCTTCCCCTCCCTCTGCAACCTATCACCATAGAAGGACCTTTCATGCAATGGGGCTTAGACTTCATTGGAGAAATCCACCCCTCTTCTTCTGGGCAACACAAATGGATCTTGACTGCTACTGATTACTTCACTAAGTGGATAGAAGCCATACCCACTAGGAATGCCACTGATTCTGTGATCATTAGATTCCTAGAAGACTTCATCCTGTCTCGGTTTGGCTGCCCAAGGAAAATAATCACTGACAATGCTGCTGCTTTCGGATCCAAAAGAATGATTGATTTCTGTCACAGGTACGAAATTACGCTTGGACATTCAACTGCCTATTACCCCCAGGGTAATGGCCTAGCTGAATCATCAAATAAAAGCCTGGTTACAATCATTAAGAAGCTGCTGGAAGAAAACAAAAGGTCTTGGCATAAAAATTTGATACATGCCCTATGGGCAGACAGGCTCACTACAAAGAATTCTATTGGCACATCACCCTTCCAGCTGGTTTACGGGACAGAAGCAGTTTTCCCTACTAGCCTTGGGATACCAGTAGTAAAGCTTATTCAAGAGGTCCAATCAGAAGAAGACAGCATGATAAGGAGAATTAATGAAACAATCCATCTCCAGCAAACAAGGGAGCAATTTTATGACAGAGCTATCAGAGTGCAGGAAAACATGAAGAGATAGTTTGACAAAAGAACCAAAGCAGCAAATTTCAAAGTTGGGGACAAGGTCCTGAAGTGGGATTCAAGAATAGAGGATAAAGGCAAACATGGCAAGTTCGACAGCTTGTGGCAGGGCCCGTTCATCATTCAAGCCACTGTGGGTCCTAATGCGTTTTTCTTGCAAGAACTTGATGGTACAGAGCTGTTCGGGGGTCCTGTCAATGGCAGGATGCTCAAACACTATTTCTGCTAATTCTCCATTTCCATGTTTCATTTCCATTGTATATACCGTTGCAAATTTTCATTTTCAGCAAAAGTGAAGAAAATGTTCCAAAAGAAAAAAAGGATGAAAAGGGAGGTTCAGACATGCTCAAAACATGAACCTCTGAGGCAAAAATATTGGCTTTAGTAAACTCAAAATCTGAGCCAAAAGGGAGCAAGAATAGCTGGTCCTAACAAGCTCAAAATCTGGATCAGCAGTAAAGGAACATCCAGCTCTAAGATCAGAGCTGGAGCAAAGGATAGAAGCGACTCAAACATGCTCAAAACCTGAGTCACAAGAAAGAAGAAGGATGTTTCACAGTTGCGGAATTCCATGCCTTCACAGTTTTGTTTTCTTCAAATTTCTGCCCAGCAAGTTAGACTGTCTAATCCTGGCTTGGCTGTGTTTAAATTTCCTGTCTTAGAATGTAGGTGAAGAAACCTGTTGAACAGTTTAATCTCAACAGGTAATAGTATAGGTAGAGAAGCAGATGAGGCCAACAGTCTAATCTGGCCTCATGGAGAAATAAGGGTAGAATTAGAATAGGTTTGTTTTTGTTCTGCAAAATAAATGTAAAGGGTCTGCTAATTCAAACGCACCCATGGGGAAGATTGTTAGAACTCTAGTTTCGGTAGGTAGATTGGTTGGGAAAATGTTTCTGCTGATTGGATGTCTTCATGGTTTGTGGCAGCAGATCAAAGAAAGATATGGATGGTTCAAGCATTAGGCACCTGGCCTACACCAAGAGATCATCTTCTGGTTTCTTGGCTCCTTCAAGAAGAAGCCATCCCCATGTGGAGCCACTGTTAGCCCCCCTGTGAAATTTTTGACAAGCCAATTAGGGGGCTAATTTGTTGCTGAGTCTTCAAGGAATGCATTTCCCCTGAAAATACAGCCCCGTTGAAGTCCCTTTGTGCCCTTCATCCTTGATGGTTTCCCTTCTGCTGAGTCCCCTTTCAAAACCCTCTCTATTGGTGAAGAAATGCCCAAAGGCCCCTTTTTTCCTCTTATTTATACTCCCCATCTTCCCCTTCTATTTTCCTCTTTACCCCTCAAAATCCCCCCAAATCCCCTTTAAATTTCTCCCATACCCCTTGTTTTCCCTTCTTTCCCCTCTATTTCTCTATCGTTCCCCTCTTTCATCGTTAAAATCCATAAAAAGGGGGCCAAAACCCATATCCCGACCTTATTATAAGGCCCGACCCCTTTCCCGCTAGCTCCTTAACCACTTCCCCACATGTGACCCCGCGCCGGGACCAAGCGCCTAAGTCCCAGGCGCTAATCGCAATCGGAAGTCAGCGGGAGGCAAAACCCTTTGTAAACAGCAAAAGCCCCGATGCGATACGTTTTTAACGATAAATCGGCCAGCCTGTTCCGCACCGTTGATCTTGGGTCCAGATCAACGGCTGAGCGCTAATCGCAAAGTTCCCCCGATCGCAATCGCAAGTCGCATCAGCGCCGCCCCGATTGAGGCCTTCCGATTTGATCCGGACCGTTCATCTCCCATCTGATCCGACGGTCAACGCGTAATCGCACCTGCCCCTCTGATGGTCCTCCCCACCGTCGATCTGCCCCGCGATCCGACGGCCCTCCGCAGATCGCAAGTCCTTCTGTTCCCCCTCCGATTGCGTGCCCCGATTAAATCTCCACCGTCCATTCTTCCGCGATCTGACGGTCTTACGCCAATCGCAAGTCCCCCCGATTCCCCGATCGCAAGCCTTTCCTCCCGGCCTCCGATTGAATCTCAGCCGTCCGTTCCTCCCACAGATCGATGGCTGAGCGCTAATCGCATGCTCCCCGTCAATCGCAATCGCAAGTCGCAGCGGTACCGCCCCGATTGAAACCTTCCGATGCAATCCTGACCGCCCATTCTCCCTGCGATCCAACGGTCATCGCTCCATCGCACCTGCCCCTCCGATTGTTGTCCCAACCGTTGATCTATCGGTTGATCCTACGGTCAGCGCTCAATCGCAATCTCCCCTCCGATCGCAATCGCAAGACCTTCCGTTTGCCTCCCGATTGCATCTGGGCCGTCCATTCTATTTCACGATCAACTGTCCTGCGCCAATCGCTCCATCGCAATCGCAACTCTCAGCGTCTGACCTCCGATTGATCGCAAGCCCTTGCGATTGCGATCCTCCGATTGTATCGTGACCGTCCGTTCCCTCCATGATCTGACGATTCTCGCTTGTTTGCCCTCCGCCACGTTGGGTCCCACTCTCACATTCATTTCCGTTATATTTCATGTGTTTTGCATGTTACGCCCATTTCATGTATTGTCCCGCCGCTCGATCTACACCGTTGATCTTTGTCCCCAGACCTAAATCTAACGGTCTGCGCTGCATATTATCCCCGAACCCTATTAATCATAAGTTCTCACCGTTTCATTGCATGTTGTTAGCATTATAGTAAAACCACCATTTCTCCACCGCGTTACATTCTTTCCATTTTTTCTTCGCTGTTCCGCCACCATTCCTCCGCCTCCATGGCATTTCTCCACCACTGCCCGGGCCCTGTGATAAGTTTATTTCATCATGCAGGTAGTGCAAAGAGGCCATTTCAGCCGGCCAGCGAAGCAGCAGAAGCAAGATTTGAGAAGGATTCGAGCCTGTAATTGAAGATTAATGTTTTAATCATACAGTCAAAGGATTAAGGCACTGTTTGAAGACCAATGAACGCACCAGCAAGTCATGATTGCGCCACCTAAAAGCAGAGCGCGTTTACTCCAGAAAGTACACCTCCCTACAACGCCTTCTTGCCTTCTCGAGCCCTGAGATAATTAAATACACTGACTGAAGCCCATTTCAGACAGTCCGGCAGCATTAAAGAAGCATGGAAGGCCATGCAGACTTCCATCCAGTTCGTTCATTTCAACAGGGTAGAACAACAGATCGCAGACCCCAAACGCAGACAAAGGTAGTATCAGGGTTTCCGTCAGCAAAGTGTTTTTCGTCCAAGACAAGGCATCCATACTGTTTTTATTATGCAGAATGTCCCTGAAGGATTTTTCCATCAAACTACAGCTCAAAGACAATCATGCATTTATGAGACAGACCCGCCTAGTAGTTTATCCTATCCCCGAATTCAAATCACCTGGAGTACAACGACCCCAAAATGTCAAGATCAAATCCGAGGTAGATCGTTCTCTTACCAAAAAGATGAGCGAATTGAATATGCAGCATTCTCAACCAGGATGGGCCTCGGCCCTGCATTCATCATTATTCTTAAATGTAACATTTAATGAGCACCTACCTCCTGAGTCGATCTGAGGATCATCCTTTGTTATAAAAGCACAGCAAGAACATTGTAAAGGGGTTGGTTGTTGTTGGTTCTATCAGCGAACTGTAAGCATTTTGTCCCGAGCCAAGTTTCATGTGTAACAGTTGTATGATAGGCTGAGAAATATGATGTATTCAGGCTGAATGTAAAAGCTTTGGGCAGTGATGTACCTGATTGGTGTAGTGTTTAACATGATAAGCAATTTTCATTGGATCCTGATCTACAGTAGTTGGTGATGTTCTTCTTATCTCTGTGTTTATTTCCATTTCATTTCATGTTCTTCTGACTGACATCTGAATGCATGATATAAGATTTACCCTTGTTAGGTACCTTATATCCCAGCTCTCTCAGTCTTGAATGTTTTCTGCTCATATGTGTGTCCGAATATTGTATTTAATTGACTAAACCAGTGTAGTGGATGATTATTGCCTACTCTCTGATGTGCAAGTTGGTAAAATCAGTATTCAGATGTTTTTGTTAAGATTTAACTGAAAGAGGTTAGGAACATTGGGAGGTGTAAAGCCTGTCGCTGCCTCTTCATAACCTTCCCTTCCATATAAACCTTTTCAAGATCCCTTGTGTTGCCTATGGTTTTGTCCAAGCAGGCCTGGAGTTAAATGACCTCTGGCCTGATCTATAGACAGAATCAGATGGCTTTCCATCTTTCATCCTCATCACTTAGTGTTCCATCCCACCAATCAGTCTTTGAGATCCAAATTCTCTAGATGACTAGCCCAATTAAAGCTTACATATTGAACATAAGTAAATCCTTTCTTGACTCCATTTCCCAATGGCCTTGATGTTCCCTGAGTTATCTACCTTTGCCTAGCTTCCTTCTTTACCCATCCTTGTCTTATGATGAAACCTTCCTTCCTGATTCTCAACAACCAAACTCAAACAATCAAACCAACAACCTAGAGCCTATAACTAGCCTAAAACCATAATTTAGAACTTCAAGGACATATATCCTTTGATAATCATAGAGAGATCCCTCTCTGGACCTAGGAGGGCTAGATCCTAAGGTCTGAAAGTGGTTCTATGTTGTCTCATCTTTTGGTCTCTGTCAACCTGGCCAAAACATGGGAACCCCAACAAAATCAACATCTGTACATGGCCCCATAGCTGAATTCAAACATCCACTCCTCATAGATTTATTCTCCAACGCGGCCATGATCCTAGATCTTTGGACGTAATGGTTTACGTGTTCTCCATCAGCATAAACTTCAGGGAATTAGTTATATTTTCTTTGTTATAAATAACGCGTTTGCATACGCATATTAGATTAGTCTCTGTTAGTCTCCATTAGCTTCAGATAGCTCTGTAATGTAATTACGTTGCCATTGTGCCGTAATATCACCTTTCTGTTATGACTGCATTTTAATATGAGAAGACTCTGTTTCCAAACGTAATTCGTACTTGAAGATTGTTGCCAAGGCTGGTGTAGAGGGCCCCTGCACTCGCCAAGGTTCTGTGCATTATTGTATAGTTTTTGTTTTATTTCTTTAAATCTCATTGTGCCATAATCCATTCACATGTTTATACATTGCATCTTTCATGGTATATATGCTTCATTTCTGTTTATAATCTTTCATGCTTTCCATTTTACTTCTGTCTTTCATGTTTTATGTTATTGTTAACTGATCAGTGTTCTTGTTTCAGGTTATAAATAGGCAGCTCGGGCATTTGCATAACTTTTTGACTAATGACATGGAATTAATATTGTTTTGCTGCTAATTTGCTTTTCTTAGTTTCTGTCTAATTTCAGTACTGCTTTGTTTATTTCAGTTTTTCTCATTTGCTTCAGTAGTTAGATTTAGATATATTAAATTGCTCATAACATCTTCAGTTGCCTCCGAAATCCACAGCTGGATTGATGGTGAGGGATTGAATTATGGATGTGTAGTTTGATATTAGTTTCCTTTCTGCAAGTTAGATATATTAAATTGCTCATAACATCTTCAGTTGTCTCCGAAAGCCACAGCTGGACTGATGGTGAGGGATTGAATTATGGATGTGTAGTTTGATATTAGTTTCCTTTCTGCAAGTTAGAAATATTAAATTGTGCATGACATCTTCAGTTACCTCCGAAAGCCACAGCTGGACTGATGGTGAGGGATTGAATTATGAATGTGTGGTTTGATATTAGTTTACTTTCCGCAAGTTAGATATCAGTTACTCAAGTTGTTTATGGTTACTTCCGAAAATCATAGCTGGACTAATGATGAGGGATCAGAAGACAAGTTGATGTAATTTGATTTAGATTTACTTTGTTGCAACTTTTGGATTTCTTTCAACATAGTTTCTTTTATGTTTGAATAGCAGCAAGAATAATGAGTTTCATGATCAGTAGTTTATTGTTTGTTTGATTAGAGTAGTGATGCAATTTCATTTTCTTTGAAGAATTAATTTTGTCATTGTGTGTTTTTAAAATTCTCTTGAAGTTTGGAAAATCATTAGAAAGACATTGTTGTCTTGAATATTTGTCTCCATACTTTTCTTTTAGAATTTCACAAAAAAATCCAAAAACGACAAAAAATTAAGAGATAGGTTATCTTGCACATATAGTGCGCCACACTTCGTCAGCTTACAAATCCCGGATTGACAAATTAAATGCAGCAATTTAGGACACACTAAATTGACCAAACAAACTTATTAGATGAATCAAGTATATTGGATTTTGGATCTTCAATACACCACTTTTTCAATACTCTGTTTTTTCACTTGAAGATTCCAAACCAATTTTCAGTCAAAGAGAGGTCAAAGAATCCTCACTAGGTCAATTAGGGTTTCATTTTTTTCAAGGTCATCATCTCCAAAAAGACTACCATTCAGCTTCAAAAGTCTACACATAAGGTAATGGGCTATCTTGACACTTTTTTAGATGTAATAAGAGGCCAACCAACAGAAGAACTTGGTAAGGTAAGAGGTCTGCTACTCAATGATGGCATCTTGCAGCAAGGGAGACATGAAAACTAGGGTTTTTGAAGGCATTTTTCTTGGTTTCATGACCTCCATGATTAAATCATCCACAAGGATTGTATATTGATGCTATTACACCTCCTCCTATCCTTAATATACATTCACAAACACTCCCCATCACTCGTATCCCTCAAAATCATCATTTTTTTTACAAAGCCTAGTCTGTTGCCACAATTGACACCTTTTTGAGACTAGGCCTTTGTTTTGACCTTTTGAACCCCTTCCCCTCACTCAATTCTTGAAATTACACTTTACCCTAATCCCTAACATCTATCCCTATCCCCAAAAATTTCCCCAAGAATTTAGACAACCCTTAACCCCTTCATTCCCCTCCCTCTCCAAAGCGGTCCTAAATCCCCTACATCAAACCCTAATTTCCTCTTCCAACTAAGCTATGGTTTGGTATGAAAAGGAGGCACAAGAGAAAAGGATTCATTTGATAGATCATGTCAGAAATAATAATTCTATAAGAGCTCATAAACATCATGCCTCCATCATTTCCCAAGAATTCATTCCAAGGGCCAAGTCATTTGCCACACCTAGGGTCAGTTTTTCTTAAAAATATGTTTCTGACCAAACCGAGATGAATTTGGCAAAAGTGAGAGAGGTTTTTGTCCATCATAGGGACAAGAAGAAAAAACTCCTTTATTTTTTACACAGGTATCATGGTTTTGAATAAATATAAAAAAAACAGGTGCCCTAGGATAATTTCTTCATGACTGGCGTGACCTTGGGAAAATGAGGTTTTTGCACAGCTGGAGTGTCCAAATGAATTTCTTGATGAGTCAAAAGACAAATACACTTTATGAGCTTTCCAATGAGCTATCATGAGCTCAATTGGGAATTGAGGAAGGCATCCAAAAGCAGTCTGCACCAACACTCTGCATTTCTGCCACAACATTCAGGACTTTTTGACCAATCCTGGGAAAATAAACTCCAAACAGAAAAAAAATTGTAAATTTGGAAAGTAGACTCAACCCGATTTCCAATGAGCTATCACAGGCCCAATTCCGACACCAGGAAGGCCTCCAAATGCCCTCTGAAAATTGGAATTACGCGCAGACACATCAGAGCGCCTACAAACTGTTTGTTATGCTCCTGGGTCATTGTTACGCACCTGGCTCTCAGTGTTACACACAGGAGGGGTGGTTGTAGTGTTAAATAACACTTTGTTATGCACCCAGGACCCAGTGTTACACACCTGGGCCAATGTTACGCACAGACAACCTATCACCCAATTTTCTCAAAAAGGCCCAAAAAATCAAAATTCTTGCCTCCAAAGCTACAGCTTCAGTCAAAAGAGGTTGATAATTCTCTTCCTCAGCTTGCAAGAAATATTTTCATAAACAAGCAAGACATTCAAAACTCAAAATGAACAAACCCAAATCTCCATGAAAGATCAATTTGTTAAACTCCTAGGACAGGGTTTTCCAACTTGAGAGGTTATCATAGGTTGTAAAGACATTCATGAATAAAAAACTTGCTTCCAAACTCTGGAACCCTCCTTGACTTTTCACCTTGCCCCCATTTGCCAAGGTTTTCCCTCACATCACTCATTTTCCCTCCCAAACAAGAAAGTCCTCACCAAAGCTCAAGCTCCTTTTATCTTGAAAACACCACCATGTCCAAAGAAGAAATCAGTAGGTTAGATGCAAAGTTAAAAGAAAAACAAGAGGCTGAAAATAGCTCTAATGAGGAGTAAACAAATGAAAATGAACAGGGAAAGGATAGTGAGGCTGAAGCAGGGTTAGAAGAAGAAGGCATTAATCAAGGCCATAGCACAAATGACAAGATCAATGGTGAACAAAGTAGCTAAAGGGATAATCATGACTGACATGACACAAATCAACTTATAAATGATCAAGAAATTCAAAATGATAGTGTAGGAAATTGACCAAAAGAGTGCCTTATTGAAGGATAGAGCCAAAGAGGAGCAAGAGAAGAAAGTGATGATCAGTTTGAAAGCTTGAGTGAGCAGAAGATAAAAGTGGGACAAAAGTTATGAGTTTGAGCACTAATGAAGATGATGGCAGTAGCCATGAAGTACAAACAAACAACAACAAAGATAAAGAAGAAAGTAGGGCAGAAACAGAGTATGATGAAGAATACCAAGAAGGTAATGAGAAAGTGGATGAACATGGCAGCCTTGAAACGAAAGACAGTGATGAATTTGAGCAAAGACAGTGATAGGGTTGACAACAATAAATCACTCCCAAGTATCGAAAAGAGTTTTTAAATGAAGATCAAGATGAAAGCAAAAGGATAGTGAAGAAAGTGCAGCAAGTAACTCAAAAATAAGACCAAAGTGATAATGAAGAAATCAATGAAGGGGCATTGAAATTTGAGCACTCAAAGAGGTAAAGACCAAGAAAAAATTAAAGAAATTTCTCGATATTTTCCATAGGCTTCTCAAACCTAATGAGGGACCTCTCCACCAATTTTGTGGCAATTTGGACAAAATTTTGTTTTTTCCAAATTTTGACCCCTAGGAGCGCAGCACCCTAGGTGGTACGGACAACATTGGTGCATCTTCAGCTCTCCAAGTTTACATTTTTGGGTTTTTCACATCACCAAAATTCTACCCACAAAATTTCAAATCAATTGAAGCATTTTGAGGTAAAAAAATACCTCAAATTTGACCTTTCTGCCTCTTTTTCAGAGCAGTTGTTACGCACAGAGAAATGTTAGGAGATTTACCTTTTTAGCAGGTAAATGGCATCCATTCAGCACAAATCAAGTATTTTTGGAAAATAGACTCATCAAGCTTTCCAATGAGCCATCACAAGGCCAAATCCAATGCCAGGAAGGGGTCCAAAACTCAGCTACAACAGACCCTATTTTATGCTGAAAAGGTGTTACGCACATGAGCAGCCTTTTGCCAAAAAAGTAAACAAAACACACGGATTGATGGCAAAGGAGTTTTTGAATATTTTCTTGGAAAAATCACTCCTGATTTGATTGGGGAGTTATGTTTTGGTGTTTTTAATTTATTTTCTTATCAACTATGTGTCTTGGGCCTTGCATGGTCATTAAGCACATTTATGGCATTTATGATTAGATTAGGGTTTTTGGAAGCCTCTTAGGGCTTCCCACCTCCTCATCTACTCCATAAATCGAGCCTGAGGCTCTCATGTATTAGGGGGATTTTGATAGCTTATGTTGAAGCAATACATATTCTCTTGGAGCCTTTGATGAGAATTTGATGTCGTGGAGCTCATGCATGCCTTGATTTGTTTACTAATGGTGGAGGATTGTTTGTAGGATCCATAGGCCTAGTTGATGGTGAAGCTTTCTCTTGTTTATATTTTCTAGTTTTCCATTATGTTTTCCATCTTTCTCTGTTGTAGTAAAACAAATAATTTAGATTAATAAATGTTTTCTAATGGCACGTTAAGTCTGTTTGTCCTTCACTACCTCAATGTTTTCTTCTGCTGAGATATGTTAGGGAATCCATTTCTTGATCTCTAAGAAGTTCTTACCTTGTTCATTTCTTGAATTGTTTAGATCATTTAGTGTAAAGTATGATTTATGGCTAGCCCTGCATATTGTGGCCATTGAAATACTCTGTCCTTGGAATCACCTCTTTAAAGCAGCTTTGCCTAGGTTTGTCAAAGAAGTCTGTTTGAATCATGCTCTTTGCCTTAGCTAAAATTGTTTCAAGGAAACTTCATAGTTGTAACTTTAGATGTTAGGATTTTATCTCCTTCTATGGTTATAGCTACTTGTGCATCTTAAATGTTTTTCTGCTCTTGATGATGAAATCTATGAAAGTTAAATAAGTTTCTTGCCTTTCTATGTTTCATCTAATTGTTTGTCTTGGTTGATTATCTGCTTTAAGTCTGAAATCAAATGGATTAGGTTTTGATTATGCCTTTAATTCTCTTTCTATGCTCATAAATATTCTAACTCTCTCAGTTTACAAGTACATAAAGGATTCAATTTTTTCCCTTTATTAGCTTATTGTTCTCAAGCTTAATGTTCACCTCATGATCCTTCACAACCTTAAAAGATCCACCAACCAAGTTAAAATTTCCCTGCAAATGCTCTTGAAACCATTGATGAACTTATCATGACCTTGTTACACTACATTGCCCAATGACTTAACAATCTTCCTTGTTTTCTATCTAAATATATCTGAGCATCATACCCAACCAAAAATAATCAAAATACCCTACACTTAACATCTAGCCTAAAATCAACCCAAATCAGCAAACAAGTTCACATATTTGCACCTTCTAGAGAGATCCCTCTCCGAATCCAGGAAGGCCAGGTCCTTGGATTCCAAAGCTTGGTTTGATGTTACCCCTGTCCATTTGTATCTCAATAAATCTAGCAAATTTCGGGGATCTAACATGTAGCTAGTGTCCATGATTCTATTTATCCTCCCAGAATGGTTCCCCCTAACCTTAAACATCTGGGAGTTGTTCTGCCTAGCCATTACCCCTTCGGTTAGATACTGTTTCTCAATCCCCCTCCTGGAGTATTTTCGGTACTTTTTATGGCTACCTTGACCCTTACCAACATGGCCCTGGGGATCCAAGTCTGGTACATTGATCCCCCATCCAATACCCCACCTGGTCAGCTCAAACCTTACACTTCTTTGACCCCGATGCAACTAGTCGCCATGACCCCTCCCTTTGCTTTTGTGCCTCAGCCACCTCAACAGGAACCTACTCTTGTTGCGAAAGCCTCAGGTGAGGGGGGAAAAGCCCACAAAAAGGCACCTAAGGACAAGGATGCGCAGACAACTCTTGCTCCTCCTAAGCCTCCAAAGCGTACACCCCCATGTGCTTTGTGTGATGTTGACGATCATGCCACCCATCATTGTCTTGAATTGCCTCATATCAATACCATGATCAACATTGTGTTTCCCAAGTCTGATGTCCCAGAAGTCCATGTTACTTTACCGAATTCAACCAAGAAACTCAATAATGTGCACAAAAACCACCCTTGTGCTTTTTCTGATCTCCATGGCCACTATACTCACCTCTGTCCTTACATCGCAGGCTACCGCACCTCCTTGGAAGTGGTTTACCAATACAAGGCCGAGTGCGACAAGTCCGCCTCTCCCTTACTTGCGTGTTGTGCTTTGGAACAACCAGAGGACACATCCACTCCCATTGAAATTCCCCCCCCAATGTCGATATGATAGAGACTTCATCCACTATCCTCTACCTGTCATCATCTATGAAATCCACGATGGAAGAAGCCTCTGGGGCATCCCCTTCTATTTATTTTGACCTCCCTTCAGTGATCACCTTGGGCTCAACATCGGTGGATCCTTTATCTACTTGTTCTTATGTCACCCTCCGCGACGATGTGGATGTGAACCTAATTTCTTGTGATGATGAGTTAGGTAGCTTCGCCGTGTCATGTGGTCATCCTTCCACCAGTCACCCCATCTTCTACTGCGATGACGACATTATGGAAGCTTTTACGACCCTTGACTTTATCTATCCTACCCATAATAAAAATGGCACCATCCATGTCTATGGTCACTTTCGCAACCTAAGCACAAGTTGTCCCCAAGAAAGTTCCCCCACACCATCCACTATTCAATGTGCGGGGTGTAGAAATTCTACCCATCGTATTCCCTCTAGTAGTGCTTGTTTTATTTCTGCCTTGTGTCTAGGTTGTCAGCATTGTTCATAATCCTCTCATATGTTTCCTTGTGGCACATTTCATATGGATCACTTATCCACACCATATATCGGCTATGCTGATGGTGCAAGTCACTACTCCTGGAATCTAGCCTTGGCAGCATGGGTCATTTTCACCCCCTTGCATTTGCTTTCCCTCTTTAACGACGTATGCATTGGTGCTGCCACCAATAAATAGGATGAATATGATGCAATGATAGGTTTTTTAGCCTATGCCCTTGACCATCACATCCTTCACCTTCATGTTCGTTTATATTCTTTGTTGCTTGTCATGCAATTGAATGGTGTTTATCATGTGCATAATCCTGTCCTTTTTAGAAGATATTTACGAGTGAAGCTCTTAATGCGTGAATTTGAAACCATTACATTCAGTCATGTACCTAGAGCCCAAAATCACAATGTAGATATCATTGCAAAAAATATTTTAGATTGGCATTTATCACACGCATTTAACACAAGACAATAACCATAAACGATAAAATGATGCATATCCATAATATTTGTTGTTCAAAATGTTTTGGAGTCCATTAACTATGATACATATGACATGCCCATAGCATGTTACAAAAAACCAAAATTAGGGCACTTCATGACCCTACATCTAATAACTATCTGGAGGGTCTAGGGCCAATGGCTCGGCTCCTGCAGCCCGTAGATCACGCATCCCCTATCTGTCCATCACCATGCACCACATGACTCCTCACCACTGTGAGGGAAGACCAATACATGGCTCTATGCACTGGTCATCAAGGTCCTGCCAGTCGCGATCAGAAACTCCAGTCAGAAGCCTCTCACATCTATGAAGGATATCCTCCAGGAGGGCCACAACATATTCATTTTGCATTCCCCTCGATCCACTAGGTCTCGTAGCTCCTGACACTATGGGCTGTCCAATATATCCGGCTGATTTCACTGATGTTATATCTACATACACAAAGTTAATGAATCAGTACCATATACAATATTCTGAAACTTTAAAATGCACCATAAAAGATAAGAAACTTTTCACTTACCGTCTGACCCCCATGCTCGACTAGGCGGAAGTGGCAAGTCTAGGTCCCCATGATAGTTCATCCCACTATAGGAATAATTGTTTATGTATAATGGAATCTAATCCCAATGCACAAAAAAATCAGGTGGGAACATCCGTCTGACTACCCCTCCTCCTCCTCTACACAGCAGCCACCCTAGCGGTGCATCCTGGGCTCTCGCGGGCCCCCATCCTGGATCTGTATACGAGGGTGAAGTGTCAGGATCTTCTCAAAGAAGAGAGAGAAAAGCACTATGCCATATGCACAGTCATGGTTCACCTACCGCTTGTACAGTGAAAGCTGTCGTTTCAATGACGACAACATCATTTGGGCCCACCCATAGTAGGTCCCAATCAATACTCACTCAACCAACATCATCTGACCCCAAGTAATGTGGTGGAGCACCTAGTTTCCTAGGATCTGCAATATCGCTACAGTCATAGCACGATTCTCTAGCCTCTCTAGATCTTTGATTGGTATCTACATGCCTTTCACATGGACACTCGGTCAACAATGGTGCTCTACAAACGCCATAATGTTCCTCCCTCGTGGTAACACTGGCTGTGTGTTTCCAACCATCCCCAGTGGCGAGAAATCAGTCAGGAAATAGATATCCTGAGCTATCAGCTCGATCTGGTGCCCCTGCACTATAAATATCTCATGATTCAGGTCCCAATAACTAACTATTCAGGCCAACAAGGGCTATCCTACCCTCATCAATAGGTTCTCCACAAATTTAAGGATCCTAAACCTGGCAAATGCGACACAGACTGAATGATCCTCTCGGATCTCAGAATGTAATGTGTCTAGGTCTCTCTCTCTCCAGTTGATCCTCAACTCTGCCATACCTACATAAAACCATCATGTTTGTCAATGTACAGAAAGGAAAGACTGTCTCATAACCAAAAATCCCAACTCTCAGCCAAAAAACACCACTAAAACCCCTCTCTCTAACAGGTCGCACTTGTCAGGCCATTTATTGGGGCAGGTCATAGTTTTCTGCCCAATACCTGCTACCCAGGTCATAGAAAAGGCCCCAAAAAGTGTGACCCGGTCGTGAAGGAGATCAGGGGTCTGTTCCTAAGCTCTGGGTGCCTAATCTGAAACTTTAATCCACTGAATCGAAAGAGTATGGTTAGGCCTCTTACCTGCAAATGACGGATATTGATTCCAATGGCTGGTTTGTCCGCTAAGATCGCTGCAAGGTTTAGGGCCTCTTCTCCTCTCTACATTCACCACAACTGCACTTGCAAATGAATCAAATTGGAGGGAAAATGCCTTATTAAAAGAGAAACCCCATATTTTTCTTTCGTCAATTACGACCAAATCATAGCTCGATTTGAGAAACCATCAGCACCGTTGGAAATCTCTCATCGAGCACTCAAATGGGTATCCTTTCTTTTTTGGGAATCTGATACTTCACCCGGAAGCCTTTTTCCAAGAAGGGTCACTTCACCGCTTCTCAAAATCAAATTTCTTCACTTGCGACACTTGTACTTGGGGCACCACTTTGCCTTCATACTTGTTGACGCTTATGTCAATTTTCGTCGTGAGTAACCATCTTGTACTCATGCTTTTATGGTTCCCACTAGGTCTCTTCTGTGTGGTAGCATCATTGAGTTGCCCTTGTTTAGAGCATCTGAGTTGAGTCATCATCGCATCCATGGAGTCTGTCCTGAGTTCCCTTTATTTCTTGTCACAGTCTTCCATCCTTCATTGCAGCTTTGTACCTCTCTCATGTCGCACATTTTGGCCCCCAATCATATTGTCCCCTATCCCCTTTAGAGTCGAGTCAGTAGTTTCCAGGTCATCCATGCCCTTTATGCTCTAACAAGGGAAGTCGTCAACTCGCTACTCAGTACCCCCCATTCCACCATCATCCCTGGTGTCAGTCTATAATTCGCTCTACTATTATCCCTCGTTCCTTAGTTGAGGATCCCTTATTGCCTCACCTATGGCAGACCTCCTTCTATTGACATTAGCTTATTCATTCTAGAAGATAGGTCTAGAGGGCGGTGTACCTTGGTTCCAGCTTCCACTCTTGTTTGGTGCCTCGGATCAGGAAAAGCAAACCTTTATTTTCCTTTGACTTGATTTTTTATCATTTCCAGCTACTTATGGCATGATCGAGATCCATATACTTGATGGTTTAGTGATATAGTAGATTGTGCCAGTGATTCCTAGGTGTGTGTGAGATGTTTCAAACCTCATGAGGGGGTGGCCCTTCAAGTAGTCCCCCACATACCGAGATGACCTCTTTTACTATAGCCTTGGATGCAGCTCCATAGATTTGATGGTTCAGGCCTCAGCCGCTTGTAGCGCCTTTTTAGTTTGCATGTATCATTCACATTTTTAGAGCCCTTTGTTGTTTTACAGGGCCTATTTGGTTGTACTTATATCTCATGTACTCAAATATTATTGTATAAGTCCTGGTTGTTGTCCCAGGCACAGTATGTTTGTGAGATCCATTATCATGTTTTTCTCTGGCCCATGTTTATGCCAGCATGTACTATATAGTTCAGTCCCATGTTTGTTGGACACACCATTATTCTTTGTACTGTGTCATCTTAGCGGGCATAGGTATGCCTTCCCCGCCTCATTTGAGAACAAGTACCCACTCATAAAAGAGACTTGTCACAACTATAAGTCTCGCCTCCTCAGGGTCTTGTCCTCTGTCGCTTCAGTCTGCCTTATATTTCTCTCTCTCTGACTCCCCTTGGTGTCTAGTGATTGTGTTCTTACAACGTACTTCGATCATATGATTAGCTCCTAACGATCGCACATTGGGGGGAAATCTGTTCCACCAATTTTTGGTCATTTAACTTATTACTATTAGATGGACTAAATTACACCATGTAAGACCAATTTTACCATAGTAAAATTTCTTTCACCAGGAGAAATAACTTAATAACCCATAGTTTATTAAGTTGTTTCTGGTCTAAATAGGAAACCCCAAGAGGAATAATTAAATAAATCCTTATTTGTTTGATTTTCCTCTAGGGATAATTAACTAAACCACTATCTAATTAATATTCCTGGTCATATTTAACCCAAAAAAGGAAAATTAATTAGATAAATCATTATTTATCTTATTATTTTCTAGGAATAATTATTTATTTAATTATCACTTAACAACATTCTTAAAATAATAAATAAATCATTTATTTATTTATTATTTCTAAATAAATGGATTTGACCAAATTTAAATTCCTTTTCCCTTCAACAAAAAATAATAAAATATTCCATAAAAGTTGGATCTAGATTTGGCTAATAATATTTTAACTATGCACCAATATCTAGACTAACTCAATATTTTGTTATAAATAGAAGAGTTTTCCATTCATTCACTACCTTTTTTTGCCTTGAGATCACCTCTTGATGTATACTTTTGGTCTGGCTTTGATCCTCCATCATTGTTATATTTCTCTACTTTTGCTTGTGAGCTCCCTTTTGAGTTCCATTTTTGTCTGGGTTTTCTACAACATCAAGAGAGAGAGATCTTGGATCTGAAGCACTGAGGACATACAAGAACCCATCCCATTGAGGGGGACTGGTAACATCTTTCTATGTTCCCTTCCCAGGTGTCATAATATAAAAATTATTTATAAATTCTTGTCTTGTCCATTGGATATATGGAGCAAAATCTTGCTTTTTTTTTTTTTAATGTCTTTAACTACATAGATTTGGATTTTTGTAGCATTTATTTTGATCATCTACTACAGATCTAAGGAAATTGACAACCACATTTGATGTTAGAGCTTTTTGTTATGCACAGCTAAAGTGAGATTTTTTCGTATGCTTGCAATTACAATTCACACTAACACATATGTCAGAATTTTATCTTTAGTATTATAAAGTCTTGCAGTTAATTTTTCTCCATCATCTCACCTTGTATCTGAGAGGGGGGGAAATGATGGTCATCTACAAGCTTCAAAGCAACATCAAGCATGATTGAGCCATAACCTACCATACGAGATTCAAATTTGTAGCCAAAGACATATATTCCCATGATCATGCCATTGGTTGGTGGTCAACCTTAAACCATCTATGCGAGGTTAAGCTTCTCTCTCTTCAAATAATGTGGGATGCTTCCTCTAGCAGAACACTTCATCTTCTTGCTATTTTTGTAGGAGTTCTAGGAATTTCATTAAGCATTCAAGAGTTGGTGGTTATCCTTAAACCACTGCAGGTTGAGACCTCCCTTTTCAGGTTGAGGTTCTCCATTTTTATGTTGGTTGCAGACCTCTCTTTTCTAGGTTGAAGGTCTCCATTTTCAAAGAATTAAGGAGCACTTCCTCTAGCAGAAGACCTCAACTTCTTGCCAATTTTGGAAGAGTTCCGGGAACCGCACTAAGAATTCCAGTGTTTGTGGTCATCGTTAAACCACCTCCTTATACCTACATCTCAGAGAGCACATTCAACCTAGTGCTACCATTTTGTATTACATGTCTCTTCTTGGACTCATACATACCCCTTCAGATTAAGGGGGGGAGTGTTGGACACCTAATCATTAAGGGTTGGTGTGGGAGGTGAATAGTCAATGGGAGTCCTAACGACCACTTGGAATATGAAACCAATGGTCACCAGACTTGTATAAATTTATATCATGGTGAATAATAGACATACTCTCATGCTTATCTCTCACATATTGTGTTCACTTCCATGTATATGTCTGACAATAAAAACCACTTCTCATTATGAATGAATTTAAAAATAATTAAAAATCACGAGATCAATAATTAACATCAATTTAGATATTGGTGAATCAAGATTTTGGATTTTAAGGATGTCTAAATGTATAGGAGCCCAGGAAAATATTAATTCTTAATTAGAATCATTTTATTTCCTTTAAAAATTTGTTGTGGATTAATGGAATAATGATAAAGCTGAATTTTTTACTTTTCATTTCATTCTTATATCATCCTTAAATAAAAGTATCTAAAATCTCTAGGTAATACAAATTCCAAAATGATAATGGCAAATGTAAGGAACAAAATAAATTTTTTCTTACTAGTTCCTACTCTCAAATATGTAGAAATTATACAACAAGCATGTATATCATGGATTCAATCTGATCTAATAATTTACTAAATTTAACTACTAAATTGCTTCTACAAATCAATTGCAGAATTAAAAACACAATCGCCAAGCACATGAAGCAAAGAAAAATCAATCAAACCACAACACAGATAATTTCCTTGGGAAAGCTTGCTGCTCAAAACCCCACTTTCTTCTATTGTATATTCAGCATGGATCATGAAATAATTACATACAAAAATATTCTCACAAGAGCCCTCCAGTACTCAGCTAATTGTCTCACACTGTCATCCAGAAACTGACCAATACTTAGCCAATTTACTGCCTCTAGAAAGCTTGCCTTACTTGCGCAATCCCTGATGAATGAAATCCAAAAATGATAGGAATTATGGCCTTCCTTGACTGCACAAGTATCACGGGCACTCCAATTGGTGTTTGGTTTCATGTGTGCAACCCAATAATACTACAACTGATAGTCAACTTCCCTTTCACCTAGATCTCAACTAAGTCTCCACTAGATCTGACATGCATGTAGCTAATAATAGTAAATACTCAGTTGCATGTGAGATCACTGATTGTGAATTAATTTAATATTTAATTCACTTGATCTCTCACTAGTGTATATTCAAATACAACTAGCACCACTGAGTTTAACTCACTTAACTGAGTTGAAATAATTACAACCTGCATTAACTAATGCACCACTACACTTCAAACTTTGTTACAACTAGAATTACTCTAGATGCCTCACCAACTACCTCTAACTCGAAATCCACTGCTAACTGAGTTTATCACTCTCAATTAAATATTTCAATTCATCATTGAGAATAGATTACAATTTATTCTCCATCTTAATTAAGGGATAACTAAAAATAGACATGCACCCAAAAATAACATTGCGGGCCCCACCCTAATGTAGGTGCTTAATGCACCAGGCGTGGGTGCTGAAATTTTCTTGTTCAATCTCAACACTCCCTCTCAACAAGAAAGGGATTATCCCTCACCCCGATCTTGTCTCTATGGTATTTGAATTTCCCCTGGTGAGCGCCTTCGTCAAAATATATTATTTCTGATATTCCATGGTAATGTACTGAAGTAACATTATCCTTCTCCGCACACAATCTCTAAGATGATGGTACCATATATATATATATATATATATATATATATATATATATATATATATATATATATATATATATATATATATGCTTGGACCTATCATGAAACACATGATTAATTGAGAGCTTAATATAACCCCGATTATCACAATGAATCACTTTCAGATCCATCTGAGAACCAAAAAAACCAACCAAGATCTTTCTCATCCATATAGCCTCACATGCAGCTTGACTTGCTGCCATGTATTCCACTTCCGCTGAACTGAGTGCCACAGATCATTGTTTCCTACTATACCAGGAAACTGTTGTTGATCCTATGCTAAAGATCCCTCCTGATGTGTTTTTTTTATCTAATGGACTGCCCGCCCAATCTGCATTCGTGAAGCCTTGAATCTTCACTCTTTCCATATGTACCATAGACCATACTCTAATGTGCCCCTTGTTAGCCATCTATAAAAATTTTTATATCTAATGATGGCTAAATGAGTCTTCAAATTTCCAAAAACAACCTTTTATGAGAAAATATTGTGAGTTTTAGAAATCTCACTGCTTTCATTATCTTAAGCCTACATCTTTCACTAAAAATCTTCATCTCAATCCTCCAAGTTACCCTGCTAATACAAAAGAAATTGATTTCAGGCTATTTCCATCATTTCATAACTCTTTCCCATTTTCACTCATTTTCACCTATCCTAACAGTCATCTATTCCTCTAAAAAACCCCTTTTTCCCTTCATTAAATTCTTCATTTCCCTTAAAAAGCCTCTAAAACTTATAAAAACCCCTTTATTTGGTTTAAATTCCTCTTTCTAAACCTTTCAGAACCTCTAAAAAGCTTAAAAACCCACTTTAAAGGCATGTTTTCTGCCCATTGTGAACATATAAGACCTTAAGCCCTCTCCGGTTTTAAGCGCCTTAGCCCCTTTCTCCTTCATAAAATCGCCTCTTCCGCTCCACTTAAGCTCCCTTCCTTTATTATTTCAAACTCCGCACCTTTATTTTCCTCTAAACCGATCCTAGCCGTTGATCTCACCAACCCAACGACAATCGGGCCTTCCTCCTTTCTATTCTCATTCCCCGAACTCCTTTACTTGTTCATCAACCGAAGTAATCTCCATCGTCGATCTCAATTGATCCAATGGTAATCATATATCCCCCTCATTCTCCACTCATCCGATCGTTCTTCCATCCACTCACTCTCCAAATAGATCTTGACCATAGATCCTCTAGATCTGACGGCCATCGAGATCCCAAAGTTTTAAACCTCACCCAATAGCCTTTCCACTACCTGACCAAGGTGCTAACCTCATCACTAGCCCCACCTGTCCTCCTCCTTTCCCCCTCTATCGCACATATTCCCTGATCGTGCCTAACCTTCATCGTTGATCTAGCTGCCCCAGATCCAATTGTCTACAATCAATATTGCGCCCGATTTTCCCAAATGGGTTAATGCCCCATTTCCATGCGAAATGGGTTGTTTTCCTAGGGACAGGTGTCACTCCGTGAGTGGTATCACGTTGGTTTAGGAAAAAACCACTTATCGCTCGACCTCTGCACGAAAACCACCCAATTTCACACGAAACCGCCCTTCCACCATTTCACACCAAACTTCAAAATTTCATCCTTTTCCCTGGTTCCATTCGTTGAACCTCTCCTCTGTGTATGTCCCTCCCTCCACAAGTGCTCCATCGCCTCCCCGAACCTCTGAAAGTAGTTGAATCCAAAAATGTAGGTTTTAGTTAATGTTTTTGTTTATGGTTGCAGGTTTAATGGCGGGCGAACTAAGAATGCCCTCCCACATTCATATAAGTGGCTACAGTCTCTAGATGACGATCCATGAGACCGAAAAAACAAATAAATGAGATTCAGGGTTTAATTCCAAGGTTTTATCGATGCTTCATGACCATTGATGCAATCATGAAACCCTCCAGCATGCAAATGAACCCTACATACAAAAAATCAAAGGGATATTAGTAAAATATGAAGAGCGAAGATTAAATATTTAACCAGAGATAAAGGATAAAGATTAAAGTTTAAGGACAAAGATTAAAAGTTGAAATAGTCAGAAAAAGAAAAAGGACAACAAGGGTGATTAAAAAGGCCAAATGCAGAATCAAGCCTTAAACAGAGTTTAAAGCATTAAACAGGAAAGAGTAGCCCAAAGCATGCTTCGAATGCCAAATTAAGGAAGCAGTTACTTCAATAAAAGGCTAAATGCCACCTACTAAGCCTAAGTTTCCTCAAAGACATACAGAAGTTATTATAGTCAGAGATATTTTCAAAGAAGCAGCTCAGAAGTTATTACAAGCCTACCATTTAAGCCTAAAAGTCAACAAATGCAACTAAGTTGTTCAAAAGTTAAAGTAATATTCATTATGCAGAGTTAGGCCCTTAAATACATTTTTGCCTTGGGCCTTGCATGGTCTCAAAGGTCAAAAACATTTACTCTGTCATAAATGAACATTTAAAGACCCCTTCTTTCACCCCACCTCCTCATTTATCTATAAATACTGTATGAGGAACTCATTGTAAGGGCTTGGATTATTATTGAGTGTTGGGTTGTCGTTGATTGTTGTTGAAGAGCTGCTGAATAGTTAAATAATAATAGGCTGGATAGACAAGTTTTGAACTGTAAAGACCTGTTGGACTTGGAGTATGTAACTGGTTTGAAAATCAATAAAAAAAGCTAATTCACAGGATCTTGGTCTATATTAATGGTGATGTTTTTCCTCTCTGTATTTGTCTTTTCTTATGTTTTACATGCTGTCCATTTTCTCTGATAAGAAATAGAAAATTTAGATTAGGATTTACTATCAAAGTACCCTATTTTTGTTTGAAAGCTTTATCTTTATGTTTTCTTTTGCTAAGGTCTGATTGGAGGATTTTTAATTGCCCTCTAGTTTTATCTAGCTTGTTGTTTTAAAAATGATTCAATAGAGTATAACCAGGGAGAAATGTTGGTAAGCCTATGTCTATCTAAGTACAACTTGAGATATTGTTTTTAAATATCTTCTTCAAATTTTGCTAAGTAGAGTCTAAACCAGGGAAGTCTATGGTATGCCCTGTCCTCTGGTCTGCCTTCAAAAGTTGCTTTGAAATATCCCTTGAGAGTATGCAAAAATTAGGTTAGATTATTTCTATTTGAGATTAGGTTGTTCTCTTTGTTATCTTATATGTTTTATTTTTTCTGAAAGTAATCTTAGGATTACTGGATTGTTGTCTTAAAATTTTTCTTTAATAAGAGTTTTCCCAAAGAAGTCTATGGTTTGCCCAGTCCTTTGGCTTTCTTCAAACAGTTACTTTGAAAGGCTTTTCTTTTTTAGTGGAGCTAGGAGATTCTTAATTGACTATAGCTTTGCCTCTTTCACAACACTTTAATGTTCCATTCCAAAACTTAATCTAAAATGATCCTTTAATCTAGATGACTTGCCCTATGGAAGCCCTTGAAGAATTTTTGTACAATTAAATCCTTTTATGACTCCATAACCCAATGGATTAATACTATCTCATGACCTATCTGTCCAGATGAAACATTCTTTCAATCTAATCTCCCCTTCACCCTTCAAATCACCTTCTCATTCGATAATACCCAACCAAAATAAACAAGTTCTCAAGATCTTCATAACTAGCCTAATATCATAAACAAAGTTCAAAGATATATCTTTTGAAAACATTTATATAGAGAGATCCCTCTCTGAATCCAGGAAGGCTAGGTCCTAGGATTCCAAAGTGGTTCTGATGTGGCCCCTGCAGTGTTTATTCTTGCCATTCTTGTAAATCACAGAGAGCCAACATAGTGGCGACCATACTGGAGAAGTATTACTGAGTAATAGATAACTTCACAACTCAGAAAACCTTATTCTTAAAATAAATCAAGTGTTTGCCAAGAGTGGTTCTTGATTGTTGATGGTGGACAACAACCAGTCCTAGAAAACAAGTAAAAACCTTCCACCTGGTGACTCCACTAGTTTTTAGTAGGCCTGTTGACCCCATTGGTGGTCCAAAGACTCCACTGGGAAACTTATTTTATCATTAGAACATCACAAAAACCTAGTTAAGAAAACTTTGTGGATTAAGTTTTCTTACACAGATGAGTTTTCCTTTAAAAGACTGTCTTATTTGTCTAACTTTTCTTATCTTTGGGTCTAAATCCTGGCTTCCAAAATAATCCATACTAGAGCCTATCCTGACCAAATCCTCCTGAAATAGTTGACAATCCTGAAAGCATCCTTAGGAAGTCTCCTACACAACTGTTATCAGACCAATCCACAGAGCAAACTCTGTCCCTGAAAACCTTACAGCTCTGCGAGATACCCAAGTTGACTTATCCTATAATAGAAAATTATCTAGAACCAAGTCATTAAGTGGTATAGATCAGATAGACTTTGAGCCTGAAAATTTCACAGCACACTAGCAGTAGAGAAGCCTCCCCATCCACTCCTCCTGATATCCATTTCTTTCACAGTTTTGGCTTCTCTCATCCTAAATCTGCTCAACAGTACTTAGCTGGTCCTATTATTTCTGTTGCACTCACCCACACATCCACAGTTCAAGCCACTTCAGTTCATCATCAACCTCATGTCACAAATCCCCCGCTTGTAAACCCCCCATTGCTTCCTCAACTACATATCATGGCAACATGGTATGCTCCCTTAGTCCTTCCTTTTCCTTTGGCCATTCTACCACAAGATTATCAGTCCAAAATTCCATTATATGATGCTAGTAGTTCCACTACTGATCAACAACATGTGCACAAAATGAATGACTACTTTGACAAACAAGAAATAGATGATGAAACTATGAAACTTAGAATGTTTTCTCAAAGCTTAGGGGGAGAAGAAAGAAAATGGTTTAAAGGCTTAACCCATAATAGTATCAATGGCCTCCCTGCTTTTAATCAATTATTTTTAAACAAATGGGAAGTCAAGAAGAACCCTCTCCAAATTCTATTTGAATATGAGAACATTAAAAGTAATGCTGGAGAAGGAGTACAAGAGTACTGCACTAGATTTAATAGTGTGTACAATGCCCTACCTATCCATATGAAACCACCACAAGGCCTAGCTTTAACGAAATTTCCTGATGGGTTTGACCTGAAATGGCCTACCAATTGAGAGAAAGAGAACCCTTCACCTTAGAAGATATGTAGAGGGGAGCAGTAAGTGTAGAGGCAAATCTGCTTGCCAAAAGAGCTAGGATGAAAAGTGAGAAAAGGGTGACATATAGAGATGAGGCTGCACCTTCCACATCTGACACAAAACTTGATAATTTAGTGAAAAATATGGAAAGTATGATGGAAAGGATGAATGTAAATGAGAGAGCTTATCCTAGAGAAAATCAAACAGCTCCTCAAAACAGGAACCAAGCCCAAAATCAAAATCATAATTTTAGGAGAAACCCTCCTCAAATGAGACAAAGAGGTCCTGATAAGCAGATCAAACCTCCCTTTCAATAAAAATATGTTGATGAGGAGGAAGGAATAGTAGAGGAAGTAGAGGAAAATCACATGAATATGTTGGGAGCAAATGATGAGGATATTGTTTTTCTCACTAGGAAAGAACAAGTCATATATACACCTTATGAAGAAGAGAGCCTAGAGTCTGTAGAATACCAACAAGGCTTTGAAAATGCCATAATAGAAGTACATAAAAGATATGACTTAAGGAGTAAAAAGAACCAAGAAACTCCCAAGAAAAATACCTCTGAAATCTCTGCAAAAAACAACCCTGTAAACACTCCCAAAAATACAACAGAAAACCATAAAACAATGGCTGAAAATTCTGATAAAAGCAAAGGAAAAAGCACTCAAATTCTTAGCAAACATAGTGGTGACTCTAGCAGCACTAGCACCTCAGCTAATGCTCCTAATAAAACCATTTTAAATGTTGTTCATAATAAAAACCAACAAGCTAATTTTGCTGAGAAAACAGTGACTAAAAAGGTTGAATTAAACATTCCCAAAAATCAGACTCCTTTTAGCATAGAGAGTGAAATTACCAAAATTAAAATCTCCATTCCTCTCACTGAATTAGTCACACAAGATGTATATAGATATCAAATTTTAAGAGCTTTGAACATAGGAGACAACAATGATTTTATCAATCTGAATGATGATAAACTGGAGCTCCTATTTGGACCAAAAATTGGAGGGAAATTTCAAGAAGGAGGTGTTCCTCCATTTTATGTCAATCTCAACATCCATGATAACATTTTGCACAATGCCATGCTTGATTCAGGAGCATCACACAACCTCATTCCCAAAGTGATAATGGAAAGATTAGGCCTTGAGGTAACTAGGCCATACAAATATTTATACTCATTTGACTCCAGCAGAGTTAAATGCCTAGGCCTAATCAAAGATCTATGTGTAAACTTAGCACAAATACCAGCCAAAAGCTTAGTGATGGAAATTGTAGTGGCTGATATACCTGCCAAGTATGGCATGCTCCTTTCAAGATCTTGGGGTGATAAAATTCAAGGCACTATGCAAATGGATATGACTTATGCCACCATCCCTGTCTTCAGTCAACCTAGAAGACTTTATAGGGAAACCCACATGAAATATATGGTGAGTAGTCCAGAGAGACCAGATAACTCCCATCTTTATTCTATACATACAGACCTTGACTCATTCATTCTTTACAATGATGAAATTCCTAATGAACAAGGGTTAGAAGATGGAAGATCAACCAACATAGTGGCAGCCATAGAAGAAGATGAAAAGAAGGAGGAACTACATAAACAGTTTGCTAATTTAGAAAATTGCAGCAAACATAAGGAAGATCCTAGGCAACAAATCAATCACCAACATAGTGCTTTCCATGAGAAACAAATAGAAAATCCTCAATGCAATGAAAACCATGAGGAACAAGTTAAAAATAAACATAGTGGAGACCCTAAAGAAAAACACAGTGGTAGCTATGAAAAACAAACCAAAGAGGACATAAATGAAATTAATGAAAAATCTGAAGTTGGTCCTCTTTGGAGTATGAGTTTTGATAGGTCTTGTAGCAAGACTGGTGCAGGAGTAGGCAAATGGGTGCATAACACAGAGAATAACCATGCTGAAGGCCATTCATACAGACTAAATTTCCAATTCATTAATAACATAATAGAGTATGAAGCACTCCTCTTAGGACTACATTTACTAAAGAAATTAGGAGCCAAGAGGATAACTGTCCATGGAGATTCAGAACTGATAATTAGGCAAGTAAATGGAGAATACATTGCCAAACATCCAAGACTAAGAGCCTATAGAGATGATGCCATGGATCTCTTGAAGTCATTTGTAGAGTTTAAACTCACCTTTGTCCCTAGAAATCAAAATATTCTTGCCAATGGTTTAGCCTTTGCTGCTAGTACATGTCTAAAACCTTATGAAAGCAAACAATATTCAATCCAAGTCAAATATAGATCAACAATCCCTGATAATGAAAAATACTGGTAGGTTTTTGAAGGAGATAAACAAATAGAAGACTTCCTGCAGTCCATAAATGAATTTGAAGTGTGAAATTCAGACTCAGAGTATGAACAAGACTACCCTAGTGAGGAACAATCTTACAAAGAAGAACCTCCCAATACTGCTGATATAAATTTGTTAACCAAAGGATTTAAAAATAAGATAGAGATATGCACTGGTTTAGAAAAAGAAGATCTAGAAGTGCTGCAGTCTAACACTGAAAAATTGCCAAAGGGACTAGTGCCTCCGGAGGAATTGTTTGACTTTAATGATGTTGCCAAAAAACCAAAAATAGAGCCCACTGAAACTGATGTTTAAGAATGTAATATAGGCGGTGAAGAAAGGCCTAAAATGATCAAATTATCCAAAACACTGCCATCTCACATTAAATTGAAATATCTTGAGCTGTTTAGAGAATTTTCTGATGTATTTGCTTGGAGTTATGACAATTTAAAATCATATGATACTGAGATAATCCAGCATAAGATACCCCTAAAAGAAAATCAGAAACCTTTTAGACAAAAACTACATAGAATAAACCCTATGCAATTACCCCTGGTTGAGAAAGAAATCAAAAAAATGTATGATTATGGAATTATAGTCCCTGTGAGACACTCAGAATGGGTACTATCCAATCTGGTACCTGTAAGGAAGAAAACAGGAGAAATAAGGCTTTCTATAGACTTCAGAAACTTAAACAAGGCCTCATTAAAAGACAACTATCCCTTGCCCAAAATGGATCATGTCTTACAAAGGGTAGTAGGTTCAAAAAAAATTTCTTTGCTAGATGGCTTCTTAGGATACAACCAAGTATTGGTACACCCTGATGATCAACTTAAAATAGATTTTACCTCACCTTGGGGCACTTTCATGTATGTGAAAATGCCTTTTGGTTTAATGAATGCTGGTGCGACATTCTAGAGAGCCATGGATATTTATTTCTCAAAAGAAATAGGTTACTTCATTGTGATTTGCTTAGATAACATAACAGTCTATTCCAAAACAGATGAAGAACACTTAATACACCTAAGAAAAGTCTTTGAGAATTGCAGAAAATATGGTTTATCCTTAAATCCCAAGAAAACATTGTTTGGTCTCCAAGAAGGTAAACTTCTAGGCCATATCATATCTGAAGAGGGGATAAAGATAGACCCAAAGAGGATTGAAGGTATATTTAAAATCAATCATCTTGGAAATATCAAAGAACTTCAATCTTTCATTGGGAAGATTAATTTCTTGAGAAGGTTCATACCCAACCTAGCTAAACTCCTTAGAAATATTACAAACATGCTAAAAAGAGAAACAGGAGTTAAATGGACCTTAGAAGCAAAGAAATCCTTTGAACTTGTAAAACAAGCACTCACCCAAACACCAGTTCTTATTAGTCCTAATTTTACCAAAGACTTCTTCATTTTCTCCTTTGCATTAGAACACACAGTAGCTACTATCCTACTATAGAAAAACATAACGGGACAAGAGCAGCCTATTGCATTTTTTAGCAAGGCATTAAGAGATGCACCTTTGAAATACAACATAATGGAAAAACAGGCTTTTGCCTTAGTCAAAGCCTTAAAAGATTTTAGAGTTTACATTTTACACTCACACATCATTGCATTTGTGCCTCATTCAGTGGTGAAAGATATTTTGACACAAGATCCTGATGGCAAAAGAGGAAAGTGGATTGCTGTAATATTAGAATATGATTTAGAAATTAAGCCCACTAAGCTCATCAAAGGTCAAGGACTAGCAAAACTAATGGCTGAAACCAACCTACAAGCACTTGATATAAACATGTTTAATGCATTAGATGAACAGGAGGAGTTGGAAACTCCACTTATTGAAGATCATTTTGTGTATTCATCTTGGTATGCTGATATTTTGTATGTGCTTCTCAATCTTAATGTCCCTCCTAGTTTGTCTAAAACAAAGGCAAGGTTTCTGAAGTTGAAAGCTATTAATTACTACATTTTGGATAAATGTTTATATTGGAAAAATGCTAGTGGATTATTTCTTAAATGTTTGCCTGAGAATGATGCAGATAAGATCAAGCATGAGTTACATGAAGGAGAATGTGGAGGTCACCACTATCGGAAAACTAATGTCAAAAAAATCCTTAGAGTTGGTTATTATTGGCCCACCCTCTTTCAAGATGTCCATAAAATGATATTTGCTTGTCACAAATGTTAATTCTTTGAAGGCAAAATAAAATTTCTACCCTTACCTCTGCATCCAATCATTGTTGAAGCTCCTTTTCAACAGTGGGGTCTAGACTTCATTGGGGAAATCCATCCTGCTTCATATTCCCAACACAAATGGATCCTCACAGCAACAGATTACTTCACCAAATGGATAGAGGCCATCCCTTCTAGGAATGCCACAGATTCAGTCATCATTAAATTCCTTGAAGACCATATCCTATCTAGATTTGGCTGCCATAGGAAGATTATCACTGACAATGTTGCTGCCTTTGGGTCCAAAAATACGGTTGATTTTTGCCACAAATATCAGATTACATTGCGTCATTCCACAGCTTATTACCCTCAAGGTAATGGGTTGGCAGAATCCTCAAACAAAAGTATGGTAAATATCATCAAGAAGTTGTTGGAAGAAAATAAAAAATCATGGCACAACAAGCTAGTACATGCACTTTGGGCAGACAGATTGACCACTAAAAAGTCAATTGGAATGTCCCCTTATCAACTAGTTTATGGAGCAGATGCAATATTTCCAACCAGTTTAGGAGTGCCAGTCATAAAGTTGATCCAAGAAATACAATCTGAAGAAGATGATATGATAAGAAGAATTGATCAGACTGTTTAGTTGCAGCAAACCAGAGAGGAAGTCTACAATAGAGCACAACAAGTACAAGAAAACATTAAGAAGCTGTTTGATAAAAGAACAAAGGAAAATGAATCTAACTTTGGTGACAAGGTACTAAAGTGGGATTCTAGGAGAGAAGATAAGGGAAAACATGGAGAGTTTGAAAATTTATGGAAAGGCCCTTATCTCATTCAGTATGCTATAGGTAATAATGCATTCTTCCTTCAGGAGATGGATGGAACATAACTTTTTGAAGGTCCTGTCAAAGGCAGGATGCTCAAACATTATTATTGTTGATTTTAGTTCAAATATTTGACCATTGTAAATAACATTTCTTAAAGAAAATACTTGGAAAAATGAAACAAAAAATAAAAAATAAAAAGAGAAAAGAGAGCAGAAAAAGAAAAGGTACAACCCCATACCAAAAAAGAGGAAAATTTTAAAGTGTGAAAATTCAAATGCCACTACTCTGAAAGAAGAAATGTTATTCAGTCATACAGCCTAATCATGAGTGAATAAGTTTAAATTTATTGCTGATAGGTTAGTGAATGAATATCTTCCAAACAGTGTAAACTTGGCTTATCAGTAGAATAGATTAGAAGAAAAGAGAAATGGTTCTAAAAAGATCAAAATTTGAACCAAAGGAAGAAACAAGGATGCTTATCAATAGCTAGATAGAAGTCTAATATTGACAGATAGCTAGAATAGGTAGAGAAATAGTGAGTTCGTTAGTATAATCTAAACTCTAGATGATATAAGGATAGAAGTAGATAGTTCTCCTGCTTAAAAAAAAAAAGAAAAAAGAAAATTGATATTACAAGGGTTTGCAAGTCTAAATGCACCCACTTAAGACAAAATGTCAGGAAAATATGTTGTTGTAGCCGCTACAACACCACCCAAAATTTTGGGTATATTTAAAATTTCGGGTCCCCCTCTGCACGCTTAGTCATTGAGGTCTTTCACTGAACCTGTAGTCAGTGACATCCCAATGACCTATCCCCAACTCCTCATGAGTTTTCTCGCCATCATGATCAGATGTTGTTGTTGCAATCACGCCATGTGTGAAGGATCACCATGCATACATTCGAATGGATACTTGTGTATATTTACATTAAAGAGCGCTTGCATCATGGATTGTCTAGGCACTTTGTTTTAGCACTTCGCCGAGCTCATAGTCTAATATTTATTATTTGGGGGGCACCGTTCTCTAAAAGGTAACTGTAAACTAATTATTGTTATAATGTTACATGCAGGCGATCCCACAGATGATATACCAAAGAATATCACCATCGCGTTGGGAGGAAGAGATTGGAACCCAACTAACAAGAGCATAGTGGTTAGGGAAGTTGTCAATCACGAGGAAGAAGACTCTCTTACAAGAATACAAACAAAGTGGCAAAGCTAATGTTTTCTTGGACATGCAGTCTGGGGAAAATGATGATGCTCTTGAAGATGCAGATAAGGCTATCATTAGATTCTAGAGTGAGCGACAGTCACGGATGCTTAAGAAGGACAAATAAACTTTATCAGATGGAGAAGATGACATTCTTACTCATCATGGTGTTGCTCTATCAACTCTTGACAACCTTGAGGATGAGATTGTTTGAAGATGAAAATGATGATGACACAATTACCAGGAAGCTGCATTTTGGTGTGGGTGCTGATCAAGAAACAATCCCAATGCTGCTATTTTAGAAGGAGACAAAATGAGCATAAATTCAAAAGGGAATTTTTGGAGATCCTGCACAATACCATCTAAATGTAGATGGGTGCACGCAAAGGAACATATTTCACCACTCCGACAAGTCTAGCCCGAAGTATAGCTCAGGCGAACAAAGTGAACTCAAAAGATTTACATAGAGAATGACAATCTCATTCAAGGCGTTGGCACACCTTTGGGAAACAACATCTCTTAACCCTGAGCTACATGGTGGGCGCAAATATATGGACCAAGGTTTTGGTTTTAAATATTATGTAATTAAACCAAGGCAAAAAATCATATGGTTTCAAAACCATAAGAGATCGCGGAGCAAAACTATGTGAAAACATTATAAGTGGGCGCACGTTCAATGGACCAAGGTTACGTTGTATTTTTAAGACAAGGTGTAAACATATGGTTTTAAAGCCATATAAGAACACGGATCAGAACTATATGAAAATGCATTATGTGGACTTAAACATTTCTATGGCGGAGTTTCAACCTATGGAGTGGATATATAATAGTCAAAGTTTATGTTTAAAATATGGAGCAAAATATTTTAACAAACCTACAATGGCAACATTGTAATATGGTGCGTTGATAGTCAAAAACTGTATGGATGAGTTTCAAACGTGTCTATCTCAAAGTCTGCATGGCAACCATTGTATCAAGATCGCGCGTTTCTAGTAAGTGTATAAGGATATCAAGTTGAAATGGAATTCGAATAATTTATGTGTTACAACTGAAGTCATGGACTGAAAAGCCAGTGCCATAAAAGGCATGCTTCGTTTGACACTAAAAGAGCTATTTTCTAAGGGACAGATAAAATCCATTTTCTGTAAGCCCCGACGACAATATTTCGGGAGACAATCACTCTTCAAATCTGCTACTAATAACCTGCGCTGGTCCCCTTTAGAAAGGTGTTATCATTTCATATTCATTGGAAGCTGAATTTTCGATAATGCCACTACTGACCACGTCGAGCTGTCTTCACAGAGCTCAATTTTAGATAATTCCTAAGGCATTTGCTTTTACTTTTTCCAAAGGCACTGAAGAACCGGATCTCGCATTGCACGTATATTTATTCAAGACTGTTTGCAGTGTGTTCAATTGCAGGCCCGTGAGGGAAAGATAAGCTCACCATGGAAGAAATGGGTTCACGGAAAGAGAAATATTTTGATTTATTCTAAATCCACCGAAATAATTAAGAATCCTCCACATGCGTAGTAAGCACAGTTGACCTGCAAGTTATCTCTATGAGACAACCTCTGAGACAGTGAGGTCACGCACAGCATCAACATGTATGCAAAGATCCACGTGGCATAGATCCCTAAACAATTTCGTTGCATGCATACACACACGTGTAGAGACTTTTCGACTCAAAGGAGAAGAAACCGCATATAATTAGCCTTGCACAACGACAGATCTAGTTTTTTGGAGGTGGGATTGAAGTGCACGACCAAAAAAGGGTATTCAAGACTGCATGCTCTTGTTGTAATGCATATTGAATTGTAGTTGGATGAAGACCACCTGTAGCCGATCGAAGAGATAGACAAGACCACAGAGCAGCAAAGGGAAATAATCTACTCGTTCGACGTTGTGTTGAGATGGATTATAATTATCATACAGCTTATCGTTGTTAACATGATCTTGTTAAGAGCGCGTAGCATGATTTTCTGCTTGGCCTCACCATCATCTGGAGGTTTCAATAGTTCACGACACATAGAAGAGTGGTAAAATGACCACGATGTTGTTTCTTAGCCCTGGCATGATAATGCAATAAACTGCCATGAATGTACACACTGTGAGTGCAATGATGGTTAGCACCCTGCGTTTGAAGTTGACATGATGACCAAGGAGCATCAAAAGCCGCGTGCCCCTGTATGGTCAAGAGGTCCATCCTCTGTTCAGAATACTGCGCTGGATTTTGCCAGAGTTTTACAGACCAGAACGAGAGACATCATGCTACGTCTCAGCGCGACATAATTTTTTTTTACTTTTCTCTCATTTCATGCTATCGGCATAGGTTGATGCTCAATACAGAAGCCATGATACACTCGAATCGGGGTTTGGAGAGCGAACACACTACATAATAAAGCATGGAGTTTGATCGGGATAGTGGCTGTAGCTACACAGCTTCCATCGATCACGTCCTCCTCCATTAACTCATCGCTAAACCAGATTGCAGGAGCCATAGCTCAACAAAGTGGAGAAATGTTGCCTCTAGCCTTTTGCGACTAGTCGCTAGGTCACAGAGCACATGGAATTGATGAAAGTGCGACCTGCATGAATATGTGACTGTGCGACCACAGGGAGGTCACAGTCTTGCCCAGTTTGCTAGGTCGCAAATCATGCTAAATGAATGAGAGGTGCGACCTACATAAAGTTGTGACTGTGAGACCATTGAGAGGTCGCATTCCAACCCAAGTCACGGGGTCGCAATAGTTGCTACTAGCTAGGAGATGCGACCTTACTCGCAGTGCGATTATGCGACCTCTCTGAGGTCGCAAGGTCGCTGATTGTGCGTCCACTAGAGGCTGCGACCCATGAAAGATATGCACAATCGTTCATATATCGCCTACAGAACAGGACTATACAGGGGTCCAAGCTAATCATTAAAATCCCTTGATGTTATTTTTCAATATGCTCCTTATGCATCTGCGTTTTCTTTTTATTGTATCTTTATTTTTTCTTCAACATGCATAAACATATTTATGTGGGTGAGGCTAATGGCTAATCTAATATTCTTACATGCAGGTAACATGAGGAGATTATGATGATGACCCAGACAAGGAAGTTTGTCGCTTACCCAGAAAATGTTGGTTCATGTGGCAGGAGCTAAGACTATCTGTAGAAGGGATAAAACCCCAGGTCGCAGATTTCTTCAGGCTGCCAGGTCTCGGAGTCGTGTTCCATGCGAAACGCTCAACTACGTGACCCAGCGACTGGGTCGCAGGTCGCAAGTTTATGAAGGTCGCAAGTTGCACATCTGCCGAGGTCGCAGGAAGCATATTTGCCGAGGTCGCAGGTCGCATATTGTATGAGGTCGCAAGTTGCTGATCTGCCCGAAGTCGCAGAGGTTTCCAGGTCGCTAAGTTGCATCTCCTATTAAATGTCCGATGGTGCGACCCAGCGACCCAGTGACTAGGTCATAAGGTCATCAAACCCAGTCAGGTCGAAGGTCACAACAGTGGCTCAGGTCGCAAGGTCGCAGAATAGACTGGGTCGCAAGGAAGCCCAACAGTCGGGAAAGTGAAAATTCGGGGAGCCCAAAGGGAAAGCTTTGCTCTATAAATACTGCCTTCGAGACCTTGTAAAAGGATCTTTTGTTTGGGACTCGAGCTGAGTGTATTGTATTACCAGAGGATTATACATTTAAGCATGAATACAAGCATTTTGAAAAATCCCTTTCTAGATCTGGTGTTGTCATATGTATGAGCGCTATTGAGTATTATGTTTTCAGTTTCTGAACGTCTTTAGATTAAGGGAACTGTATCTTTAATTCATATCACAATTGCATAACAGTTTGCTGAGTATGTTAATGGTGGTTGAGTTCATTTCAATTTCTTAACGAACGCTAATGGATTTGTTTATTAGCATTTGTGTTACCATTTAAAAATTTTAGGAAGTGAAGGGTGTTCTTGCCATGAGGAATTGTTTCCTTTGTGGTCAGAACATTTTACAAGCATGACCCTAATGAAGTGTTGTTAACAACACTTCCTTTGGTCTTCATGCTTTATTATTTCCTCTTGCTACTCATAGTGTTATCTGTACATTTAATGCATCAATCATTTGTCTTGTATCATTTGATTAGGTGTGTATCCACTATTTTATAGAGTATAAGCGAGACCCAAAGAAAGGAGAAATTAGTGGTAGTCGGACCCACACCCCAGACAAGATCCCTATTCCAAATGGTTCAAGGTCTAATTGGGACCTTTTACTAGGGAGATCCCCTGCTATTGGCCAGACAGATTTTCTCGTCAACAAAATTGGTACTAGAAGGAGGGCCAGAAGACAAGATGAGCCCTTAGAGCATGCAGTTAATCTCATATCTGTAATGGCTCATTCCCAAATCATTCTTCCGAGATGTTTGTCGGAGTTTTATGAGCCTCGATGTCTCATCCTTGATGAAACTATGTATCACTTGTCCCAGTTAAAATTCGATGGTGAAAATGGAGTATCCATAACCCAACACCTTTCAGATTTTTGTGACTTTGGTGAGTACTACGAAATTGAAAATGAAGGTTTGATATGTTTGATTTTCTTCCTCACCCTCGAAGGTTGCGCTAAGCAATGGTGCCGCACATTGCCAAAAGCTTCCATCCATTCGTTTGAACAACTCGCCAGTGAATTACAACGAGATTTTCATAGGTACAATTTTCAAAGTGTATTGATAAAGCTAAATGACATCAGAATGGAACATCAGGAACCTCTTGATGAATTTTCTATCAGATTTGTTCATTATTTTTTTGAGTTCCCTGAAAAGGATGTCGATTGGGAGTTGTTAAGTGAACAGTTTAGCTATGTGATTCTCGTTTCCCTTGAAAAATTTCAGTTAGTAACCCAGCCTGAGCCTAGTGTTCCCTATGACAACCCGCAAGTCAATGGCTTTTCAGACTTTAGATCTTTCACGCACCATGTCGAATCAAAGTTTGAAAATCACAGTGGCTTATTATCTCTCCCGGTTCATGAAACCTACCTCGAGCCCACTCAATGTCTCCCTGGACACAGTCCTAAATCTGATTCGCATACTGATTACGAATGAACTCCTATCCCGGATGAAGTCGATTCCCTTACAGGGCCTGCCAGGTCATTGTTTTCTCTGAATAACACGGATGCACGTGTTGGAAAGCCTTGTATGGTTAACGCCCCTGCGACTCAATATGTTCGTTCATTATTCCCTGATTTATTTCACGACCCCGCCACACCAGTAATTTCTTCGAGACATTCAAAATTTCCTTATACTGGTACTGGCAACAATCATAAGCACACAGAGGGTGTTTCACAATCACAGTTCAAAATCGATGAATCTTTTAGATCTGATCTTTCTCACTCGAAATCTTTAGACAGCCATAGGAGCGATTTCCTGTCTGGGCAACTTCAAGATGTCCTCTTTATTGATCCTTCCCAGTCCATAACTCCCGGGAAGCCCAAAATGCCAGGTACTCAGCTTAATCAAATCAATGGTTATAGTGATCCTTGCTTATCTGAAAACATACTCAATCATACCGCTGAGGACTATCACTCGCGTCTCTTTGCCGACCTCATGGAGACACCAGAATTCGATGAGTCACTTTGGGAAGATTCAAGTACCCATCAGAAAATCGAAGCGCTTCAGCTTCTGCCGACCATTTTTGAAATGATGATCCCCAAGTACCATGCTCCTCCCAGCATAACTATGTCGAATTCACCCCACCCTCACAAATCTAGAGAATCAGATACATCGAATTATCAATCTGTCAGTGTGCCAACATTTGACCAAATTGATACAAAGCCCACTGAAATTTTGCAACCCACCACAATCCATGTTCACATCCATTCGCCTGTTTACCTCGCCCAACCATAAAATTTGGGCAACCCCCTGCTCGAAGATCCGGGGTTTGATCCTCACACCCTTGACCAAACCTAAGAGCAACCCCAAACTAGGGTTTTCAAAACTAGGGTTTCTGCACTCAGATGCGCAAGCATTTATAATTCGCCTGGCACATGCTTATTGTTTCCATTCCATAAAATTGATGGTCCTCAACACCATGATGAGATTTCCGGTCAACTCGACCAACCCTATTCGGTGGATGTGCCTACAAATAGGAAATGGCTTACCCAGCGCCCATCAGGCCCAGGATTGTGCATGAATGATTATATGTCATTTATAAATGTTGAGTTTCAAGAACATCTTGCTGTGTATCAAGATGAGAGTGGGATTCAGCTTGCACAATCTATTCTGGCATGTTCTTTGGTAAGTATCTATGATCGTCTTGCCATTGCCCCTGCTCCTCAGGTAAGTTTTGTTGTTATTGCAATTTTTTGGATACTAGCTTTGATCCTGATCATTGTTGTCGTTGCAGGATGTGAACTAATGCGGTGGCTGCACTAGAAAACTGATTTTACATAACACGGTCACCTCATGGGTTAAACTAGGGTTTAGGTGTAGGCTAGCTAGAACCTGTTAATAAAATTTTTAGTTCAAAGTTAATTAGGTTTACTTGCCAAATTTTTACTTCATGATTAAAAAGTGTGTGTACTATTTTTGCTTACGATTAATATCCTAGGCATGATCTTGTTACAATTGTTTTGCACTCATTTATTTTCAGTTTTCTTGTTGCTGCATAAATAATTACTTCTTGTATCGCGCCTCTTTTCCACCTACAACTGGTTGATCATTCTCGCACATGGCGTTGCATTGCATCTTGAGCCTTGCCTATTACATTGTGTCGTGCACTATTTTCCTCACATCAGTTTCGTATATTGTTGATATAGCTTTGAAAATATTCCACATATCGCCAATCACTGCATGAGCCCTCATTGAAACTCTACCATCTTGCGGATTTGTTCTGCTCCGATTGCTGAAACAGTAACCCCATTGTTTTGCGTGAGGTTGCGGTGGCTATCTCAAGAGGCAGCTTTCTCTTAGGACCAGTCATCGAAGTCGCTGCGTATGATTCTAAACTTATTTAGCCAGGGAGATATGAGCCAGTTGCTTATGGGAGACCTAATGAGTTTGAGTGGCCCATACCCGTAGCCTAAGCCTTGTGCCCAACATAGTCTTGGACATCTTAATGATCTGTTTTGCACACTTTGCCTATTGTGGTAGATGAGATGTGAAGGTTTGGCACTAGGGCAAACCCAAATTAGGATATCTTTCAGTTTCTGTAAAATAAGAAACAACCTCTCTTGCTTGTAAAATAAGTCGAGATCCCTCATCCGCCCATGAAAAATAAGTGCCACGAGCACATGAAAATAAGTGCTGCAAGCACATCAAACAAATAAGGGTAAAGGATCGATAAAGGCTTCCTGCGCAGAGATGTAATGCAACGACTTCGCCAGGGTATTGACCAGGTTCACTGGCAGCGGAGCAACATTTGTGATTTCTTGAAGTGACTCTACCGAGGTACTGTCCAGGCCTGCTGGCAGAGGAGCAACACTGGAAACTTATTTTAAAAAAATCCTGAGAATAATAAACCCACTGCCTTGCTCTTCACATTACCAACAGGCTACTGGCGTCTGTGAGCTTTTTCTTGGATGTGTTTCTAATTAGTGAGACCTAACTGAGGCACAAGGATTAGGAATACCTGTAAAGGGCCAAAATAATACAAAGGGTACCTGCAGAACTTGTTCAATATTCCCTTTCATCACTATCTGGACTCAGAATATTGTTGTGATATTGACAGAGATGTTGGATTCTACCAGTAGTTCACCTTTTGTTGTAGCCGCTACAACACCACCCAAAATTTTGGGTATATTTAAAATTTCGGGTCCCCCTCTGCACGCTTAGTCGTTAAGGTCTTTCACCAAACTTGCAGTCAGTGACATCCCAGCGACCTATCCCCAACCCCTCATGAGTTTTCTCGCCATCATGATCAGATGTTGTTGTTGCAATCATGCCATGTGCGAAGGATCGCCATGCATACATTCGAATGGATACTTGTGTGTATTTACATTAAAGAGCGCTTGCATCATGGATTGTCCAGGCACTCTGTTTTAGCACTTCGCCGAGCTCATAGTCTAATATTTATTATTTGGGGGGCACTGTTCTCTAAAAGGTAACTGTAAACTAATTAGTGTTATAATGTTACATGCAGGTGATCCCACAGATGATATACCAAAGAATATCGCCATCGCGTTGGGAGGAAGAGATTGGAACCCAACTAACAAGAGCATAGTGGTTAGGGAAGTTGTCAATCATGAGGAAGAAGACTCTCTTACAATAATACAAACAAAGTGGCAAAGCTAATGTTTTCTTGGACATGCGGTCTGGGGAAAATGATGACGCTCTTGAAGATGCAGATAAGGCTATCATTAGATTCCAGAGTGAGCGACGGTCACGGATGCTTAAGAAAGACAAATAAACTTTATCAGATGGAGAAGATGACATTCTTACTCATCATGGTGTTTTTCTATCAACTCTTGACAACCTTGAGGATGAGATTGTTTGAAGATGAAAATGATGATGACACAATTACCAGGAAGCTGCATTTTGGTGTGGGTGTTGATCAAGAAACAATCCCAATGCTGCTATTTTAGAAGGAGACAAAATGAGCATAAATTAAAAAGGGACGTTTTGGAGATCCTGAACAATACCATCTAAATGTCGATGGGTGCACGCAAAGGAACATATTTCACCACTTCGACAAGTCTAGCCCGAAGTATAGCTCGGGTGAAAAAAGTGGACTCAAAATATTTACATAGAGAATGACAATCTCATTCAAGGCGTTGGCACACCTTTGGGAAACAATATATCTTAACCCCGAGCTACATGGCAGGCGCAAATATATGGACCAAGGTTTTGGTTTTAAATATTATGTAATTAAACCAAGGCAAAAAATCATATGGTTTCAAAACCATAAGAGATCGCGGAGCAAAACTATGTGAAATAATTTTAAGTGGGCACACGTTCAATGGACCAAGGTTACGTTGTATTTTTAAGACAAGGTGCAAACATATGGTTTCAAAGTGACATAAGAACACAGATCAGAACTATATGAAAATGCATTACGTGGACTTAAACATTTCTATGGCGAAGTTTCAACCTATGGAGTGGATATATAATAGTCAAATTTTATGTTTAAAATATGGAGCAAAATATTTTAACAAACCTACAATGGCAACATTGTAATATGGTGCGTTGATAGTCAAAAACTACATGGATGAGTTTTCAACGTGTCTATCTCAAAGTCTGCATGGCAACCGTCGTATCAGTGCCTCGCGTTTCTAGTAAGTGTATCAGGATATCATGTTGAAATGGAATTCGAATAATTTATGTGTTACAACTGAAGTCATGGACCAAAAATCCAGCGCCATAAAAGGCATGCTTCGTTTGACACTGAAAGAGATATTTTCTAAGGGACAGATAAAATCTGTTTTCTGTAAGTCCCAACGGCGATATGCCAGGAGACAATCACTCTTCAAATATGCTATTAATAACCTGTGCTGGTCCCCTTTAGAAAGGATTTATCGTTTCATATTCGTTGGAAGCTGAATTTTCGATAATGCCACTACTGACCACGTCGAGCTGTCTTCATAGAGCTCAATTTTCGATAATTCCTAAGGCGTTTGCTTTTACTCTGTCCAAAGGCACTGAAAAACCGGATCTCGCATTCCACATAGATTTATTCGAGACTGCTTGCAGTGCCTTCAATTGCAGGCCCATGAGGGAAAGATAAGCTCACCACGGAAGAAATGGGTTCACGGAAAGAGAAATCTTTTGATTTATTCTAAATCCACCGAAATAATTAAGAATCCTCCGCATGTGTAGTAAGCACAATTGACCTGCAAGTTATCTCTATGAGACAACCTCCGAGATAGTGAGGTCACGCGCAGCATCATCATGCATGCAAAGACCCATGTGGCATAGAGCCCTAAACAATTTCACTGCAGGCATACATTCACGTGTAGAGACTTTTCGACTCAGAGGAGAAGAAACCACATATAATTAGCCTTGCACAACGACAGATCTGGTTTTTTGGAGGTGGGATCAAAGTGCACGACCAAAAAAGGGTATTGAGACTGCATGCTCTTGTTATAATGCGTGTTGAATTGTAGTCGGATGAAGACCACTTGTAGCCGATCAAAGAGACAGACAAGACCACAGAGCAGCAAAGGGAAATAATCTACCCGTTCGACGTTGTGTTGAGATGGATTATAATTCTCATATAGCTTATTGTTGTTAACAAGATCTTGGTAAGAGTGTGTAGCATGGTTTTCTGCTTGGCCTCGCCATCATCTGGAGGTTTCAATAGTTCACGACACATAGAAGAGTGGTAAAATGACCATGACATTGTTTCTCAGCCCTGGCATGATAATGCAATAAACTACCACGAATGTACACACCGTGAGTGCAACGATCGTTAGCACCCTACGTTTGAAGTTGACGGGATGACTAAGGAGCATCAAAAGTTGCACGCCCTTGTATGGTCAAGAGATCCATCCTCTGTTCAGAATACTGCGCCGGATTTTGTCGGAGTTTTGCAGACCAGAATGATAGACATCATGCTACGTCTTAGCGTGATATGAAAGTTTTTTTTCTTTTCTCTCATTGCATGCTATCAGCATAGGTTGATGCTCAATACAGAAGCCATGATACACCCGAATCGGGGTTTGGAGAGAGAGCACACTGCATAATGAAGCATGGAGTTTGATCGGGATAGTGGTTATAGCTACGCAGCTTATATCGATCATGTCCTCCTCCATTAACTCATCGCTAAACCAGATTTCAGGAACCATAGCTCAAAAAAGTGGAGAAATTTTGCCTCTATCCTTTTGCGACCAGTCGCTAGGTCGCAGAGCACATGGAATTGATGAAAGTGCAACCTGCATGAATATGTGACTGTGCGACCACAGGGAGGTCACAGTCTTGCCCAGGTTGCTAGGTCTCAAATCATGCTAAATGAATGAGAGGTGCAACCTACATAAAGTTGTGACTGTGAGACCATTGAGAGGTCGCATTCCAACCCAAGTCGCGGGGTCGCAATAGTTGCTACTAGCTAGGCGATGCGACCTTACTCGCAGTGCGATTATGAGACCTCTCTGAGGTCGCAAGGTCGCTGATTGTGAGTCCACTAGAGGCTGCGACCCATGAAAGATATGCACAATCGTTCATATATCACCTACAGAACAAGACTATACAGGGGTCCAAGCTAATCGTTAAAATCCCTTGATGTTATTTGTCAATATGCTCCTTATGCATCTGCGTTTTCTTTTTATTGTATCTTTATTTTTTCTTCAACATGCATAAACATATTTATGTGGGTGAGGCTAATGGCTAATCTAATATGCTTACATGCAGGTAACATGAGGAGATTATGATGATGACCCAGACAAGGAAGTTTGTCGCTTACCCAGAAAATGCTGGTTCATGTGGCGGGAGCTAAGACTATCTGTAGAAGGGATAAAACCCCAGGTCGCAGATTTCTTCAGGTCGCCAAGTCGTGGAGTCATGTTCCATGCCAAACGCTCGACTACGCGACCCAGCGACCCAACGACTGGGTCGTAGGTCGCAAGTTTATGAAGGTCGCAGTTCGCACATTTGCTGAGGTCACAGGTCACATATTTGCCGAGGTCACATGTCACATATTGCACGAGGTTGCAAGTCATTGATTTGCCCGAAGTCGCAGAGGTCGCCAGGTCGCTAAGTCGCATCCCCTATTAAATGTCCGACGACACGACCCAGCGACCCAGCGACTAGGTCGCAAGGTCACAAAACCCAGTCAGGTCACAAGTCGTAACAGTGGCTCAGGTCGCAAGGTCGCAGAACAGACTGGGTCGCAAGGAAGCCCAACAGTCGGGAAAGTGAAAAGTCAGGGAGCCCAAAGGGCAAGCTTTGCTCTATAAATACTGCCTTTGGGAACTTGTAAAAGGATATTTTGTTTGGGACTCGAGCTGAGTGTATTGTATTACCAGAGGATTATACATTTAAGCATGAATACAAGAATTTTGAAAAATCCCTTTGTGGATCTGGTGTTGTCATATGTATGAGCACTATTGAGTATTATGTTTTCAGTTTCTGAACGTCTTTAGATTAAGGGAACTGTATCTTTAATTCATATCACAATTGCATAACAGTTTGTTGAGTATGTTAATGGTGGTTGAGTTCATTTCAATTTCTTAATGAACGCTGATGGCTTTGTTTATTAGCATTTGTGTTACCATTTAAAACTTTTAGGAAGTGAAGTGTGTTCTTGCCATGAGGAATTGTTTCCTTTGTGGTCAGGACAGTTTACAAGCATGACCCTAATGAAGTGTTGTTAACAATACTTCCTTCGGTATTCATGCTTTATTATTTCCTCTTCCTACTGATAGTGTTATCTGTACATTTAATGCATCAATCATATGTCTTGTATCATTTGATTAGGTGTGTATCCATTGTTTTATAGAGTTTAAGCGAGACCTAAAGAAAGGAGAAATTAGTGGTAGCCGGACCCACACCCCAGACGGGATCCCTATTCCAAACGGTTCAAGGTCTAATTGGGACCTTTTATTGGGGAGATCCCTTGCTGTTGGCCAGACAGATTTTCCCGTCAACAGTTGTGTAGGTAGAAGTTTGGGTTCAAGACTAATCATGTTGTGATCCAGATGTTGAAATACCTTCAAGCAGAAAAATCATCAAGTCAAAAGAGGATTGTTAAGGTGAAAAACAAGGCACTGGTCTACTTTTCAAAGATTTATTTTTTAAGGTTCTTGAAACCTCCAAGGAGCTGCCCTCCCCAAGTGGAGCCACTGTTAGCCATGTATAAATTTTTTTATATCTAATGATGGCTAAATGAGTCTTTAGATTTCCAAAAACAACCTTTTATGAGAAAAGCTTGTGAGTTTTAGAAATCTCACTTCTTTCATTATCTTAAGCCTACATCTTTCACTAAAAATCTTCTTCTCAATCCTCCAAGTTACCTTGCTGATACAAAAGAAACTGATTTCAGGCTATTTCCATCGTTTCATAACTCTTTCCCATTTTCACTCATTTTCACCTATCCTAACAGTCATCTATTCCTCTAAAAAACCCCTTTTTCCCTTCATTAAATTCTTCATTTCCCTTAAAAAACCTCTAAACCTTATAAAAACCCCTTTATTTGGTTTAAATTCCTCTTTCTAAACCTTTTGGAGCCTCTAAAAAGCTTAAAAACCCACTTTAAAGGCCTATTTTCTGCCCATTGTGAACATATAAAACCTTAAGCCCTCTTCTGCTTTAAGCGCCTTAACCCTTTTCTCCTTCATAAAACCACCTCTTTTGCTCCACTTAAGCTCCCTTCCTTTTTTATTTCAAACTCCGCGCCTTTATTTTCCTCTAAACCAATCCTAGCCATTGATCTCACCAATCTAATGGAAATCGGGCCTTCCTCCTTTCTATTCTCATTCCCCGAACTCCTTTACTCGTTCATCGCCCGAAGTAATCTCCACCGTTGATCTCAATTGATCCAACAGTAATCATATATCTCCCTTATTCTCCACTCATCCGATCATTCATCCATCCACTCACTCTCCAAATAGATCTTAACCGTAGATCCTCCATATTTGACAGACATCGTGATCCCAAAGTTTTAAACCCCGCCCAATAGCCTTTTCACTACCTGACCAAGGTGCTAACCTCATCATCGGCCCCACTTGTCCTCCTCCTTACCCCCTCTACCACGCATATTCCCTGATCGTGCCTAACCTTCATCGTTGATTTGGCTCCCCCAGATCCAACAGTCCGCAATCATTATCGCGCACGATTTGCCCAAATGGGTTAATGCCCCATTTACACGTGAAATGCGTGCTTTTCCCAGGGACAGGTGTCACTCCCTGAGTGGTATCACATCCGTTTGGGCAAAAACCACTTACCAATTGACCTCCGCGCGAAAACCACTTGGTTTCACATGAAACCGCCCTTCCACCATTTCGTGCCAAACTTCAAAATTTCATCCTTTCCCCTAGTTCCATCCATGGAACCTCTCCTCTGCGTATGTCCCTCCCTCCGCAAGTGCTCCATCACCTCCCCGAGCCTCTGAAAGCAGTTAAATCCAAAAATGCAGGTTTTATTTAATGTTTTTTTTTATGGTTGCAGGCTTAATAGTAGGCGAACTAAGAAGGCCATCCCACATTCATAAAAGTGGCTACAGTCTCTGGATGACGATCCATGAGACTGGATAAACAAAGAAAAGGGATTCAGGGTGTAATTCCAAGGTTTTATCGATGCTTCATGACCATCGATTGAATCATGAAACCCTCCAGCGTGCAAAGGAACCCTGTATACAGAAAATCAAAGGAAGATCAGTAAAAGATGAAGAGCGAAGATTAAATATTTAATCATAGATAAAGGATAAAGAATAAAGTTTAATGAAAAAGATTAAAAGTTGAAATAGTCAGCAAAATAAAAAGGACAACAAGGGTGATTAAAAAGGCCAAATGCAGAATCAAGCCTTAAACAGAGTTTAAAGCATTAAACAGGAAAGAGTAGCCCAAAGCATGCTTCGAATGCCAAATTAAGGAAGCAGTTACTTCAATAAAAGGATAAATGCCACCTACTAAGCCTAAGTTTCCTCAAAGACATACAGAAGTTATTATAGTCAGAGATATTTTCAAAGAAGCAACTCAGAATTTATTACAAGCCTACAATTTAAGCCTAAAAGTCAACAAATGCAATTGAGTTGTTCAAAAGTTAAAGTAATATTCATTATGCAGAGTTAGGCACTTAAATAAATTTTTGCCTTGGGCCTTGCATGGTCTCAAAGGTCATGTTGGGGTCCCGTGATTTGGCTGATTGGCAAGCCAAATGACAAAGGCAACATCAGAACCAAGATTTAGAGCTCTAAGATCTAGCCCTCCTAGTCTGAGAGAGGGATCTCTCAATTGTTTTCACAGATATGTCTTGTTTGCTTTTAAGGGTTGATTTTAGGCTAGTTATTAAGTGAAAGTTTGTTTGTTTTGTTGGTTGGACATAGATGATCTAGGCAACATAGACAGAGTTGGGAATTCTATAAGCCATTGGGCAATGGAGTCAAGTGGTAGTCATAGCAGGTTTGATTGATGAATATGGGGTACCAAAGGGAAAATCTAACTTGGTCAATGGATCTGTTGGGTTTTGCAGGTGGGATGAAATGAACATCAAGGACTTAGAATGAAAAGTAAAACTAAGGGCAATTAAGGATCCTTAATTATCTATACTTCTCAACAAAGGGACTTAAAACATTATCTAAACATAAAGATGCATTTGATAGACAGGGCTAACCATGAATTCCACAAACCACACTTCGGCAAATGATAATTTCAAGACAGACTTTTCTAATGAAATATAGAAGGCGAGGAACGCTCTATTTCTTCTAAATATTTCACTAGCAAGAATTTAGAAAACATATAAAATTCACAAATAACTGCATTCATAGAAGAGGGAACACCTAAAAATCTAAGACTGCAATTATAAAGACCTTCAAAGAAATTATCTCATCAAGAATAGAGGGTATGATCAAAACATACCTCTCTGGTAGACTACAGATAATGGTACTTTGAAAGGAAACTTCAAAAACAATCTTCAAGTGGCAACAAGCAAGCAGGGAAAACCATAAATCATTCTTGAGGCAAAATGTATGAACTATTTCAGAAATAAACAAGCATAAGGGTTCAAGAGAGCGATTAAGACTACTCAATAATACCTCAGCAGATGAAAACATAAAGAAAGTGAAGAGCAAACAGGTCTAAGGTGCTTCTAGGAGACATTTCTTAGCCTAAAATTTTTACTCTACTGTAAGTATAGAATGATGGAACAAAATGGAAAACAAGAAACAAAAATCACTGTTAGAGAGTACTTCAACACAACCAGGCTCAGGGATCTAATGATCTAGCCTCCTTCATTAATAAACAAGCCAATCCATCCACAAACTTCAATACATCAATTTATTTTCACTTCTGCCAGTCTATGTATTACTTCAAAGAGTTCACCAAATGCCTACAACCAACCCCGAACAAAGGTGGAACTCATTTTAGGGTTCAAAATGTTATTAATTACAGAGTAAATGCATTCCTAGCCTTGAAAACTATGCAAGGCCTAAGGTAGGAATGAGTTTCACTACTTCTCTGTTTAACAACTCTGTCTTTACTTCCTAAGGATAAAGTAGGTGAAAAGAGTGGCTTTTAAGGCTTTCTCATGTCTTAAAATAACTGTTCTGACATTCAAAAGATGTTCTGTCAGTGTGATAACTGTCAAAGTGTCTTTGTAGGTGAAAGGCAAGCTACAGGTGGCTTCAGATATTTCGATGAATTAACTGCTTTGTCCTGATGTGCTCGGGGCTCCCTGCATTTGATCCGGATTTATACAGGAACGCAACAGAATACACATATAACCATAAATACAGAGATGCAGCGGAAATAACACTTCATTTCATTAATATCAAAGAACTGAAATTTTCTTACAAACAGAATGGAAACAAGACTAGCTAGGGCGCTGGTAGCTATCTCTGAGAAGAGATGTGGCGGCTACATGCCTCTAAACTCAGTTACAATGAGGCTCGAGGGCCTATTTATTATTGAGAAACCATGTAGAACCCTAAACATCCAAAAACCTAACCCTAGGAGATGAAGCGCCAAAACTATGGGCCCCGTTTGGGTAAATTGGTGTTTCAACTTCCCAGGGACGTAACTTTGGCATACTATCTCCGTTTGACGCACATGATACATCATTAGAAAGCTCTATCCGAGGAATACAAATTTTTCCATGAATATCATTCCAAAACAAAATGATATTCGCTAGAGGTGCGATGCCCAAAAAACGTCGTTTGGGGCCTCAAAGCGGCCCGAAAGTTCGGGACCCAAAAAATTGTAAAAATAGTAAGTTATGCACTGAAAAGCGAAAGAGACAATGGTGGGGGCCCAAGTGGAATAGGTGGGTGGTCGCCAATATCCACAGATCATTCCTCCCCCTTAGGAAGCAATGGTCCCCATTGCGTTAAGTTCCTCCATGAGATGAGGAAATTTCTGCCCGATCATGGTCCCTGGTGAACCACTTTCCTTGGTGCGGGGAGTTGGCGGCTTTGACAACCCGATACAGTTGGATCTTATGTTGGCGAGTGTTCTTGATTTTCATGTCCATGATACAATCTGTGGTGGCCTGTTCCATGCAGTCTGGGTTTAACTATTTTGGTGTGAGTTGTTCTGCAATGTCCGAGGTGTCCAGTAGAGGTGGGAAGTAAGGACAAAGGCGATCCACATTGAAGACTGGGTGCAGACCAAGGAATGGAGGAATACTAAGCTCAAAGGCATTGTTCCCTACAACCTTGGTGACGGTGTACGGCCCATATCGGATCGGGCGAAGCTTGTGGTGGGGTCCAGTAAGGCGCTCCTTCTGTAAATGTAGCTATACTTTGTCGCCCACCTGGAAGTTGTGTGGCACCCGTTGTTGATCATGGCGCTGCTTGTACTTCGCATTGGCTCTGTCCAATATATCATGAACCTATTGGTAGATGTGTTGAATGTGCTCGATGAAGCTACTTTCTTTGTCAACTTCAGACTGGACATGAGCTGAATCAGCCTGAGCAGCTGCAAATGGCATGGCTACGTCAGTGGGACATAGTGGCTAATATCCCAAGCCCACCTGAAAGAGGCTATGGCCAATTGAATTGTGGAGAGCCCTGTTATAACTATGTTGTACAGAGGGTAGGCTCTTGTCCCATGTGCGTGGATGCTTTGAATTTTATATACGCAGAATGTGTACAATCATTCTGTTGACGACCTCTGTCTGGCCATCTGTTTGGGGATGGAAAGTTGTGGACTTGGTGAGCTTTGTGTGCAACATTGACCAAAGGCTGGACCAAAATGTGCTGAGGAACCTGCTATCTCGATCTGATATGATAGACTGTGGGATCCCAAAGTACACCCATACTCGTTCAAAGAAGAGTTTAGCAGTGGCTTCTGTTGTGATATTCTTCTTACAGGCCGCCATAATGGCCATCTTTGATAATCTGTCAACGACCACGAAAACATAGTCATTTCCATTCTTAGTAGAAGGCAGGCCCGACATGTAATCCATGGAGATGGATTCCCAAGGTCGACTAGGGGTAGGTAGTGGAGTATATAGGCCTTGCTTCTTGATGGTCGGTTTGGAAATGGCACGGCCGGTCACGGGATCTAATGTGCTTCTTCACATCCTTTCGAAGATACGGCCAATAGAAATACTTGTAGTATTGCTAAGTTTTCGACCCCAAAATGCCTAGTATTTCGGCGTAGTGTGCTTCCCATATCATATTGGCACGCTCGCTTGAAGGAACACAAAGGTGTCCCAGGGTGACATAAAAGAGCATCTTGGAGGTGAAAATTTGGAACTTGCGTGCCCCCCAAGAGTGCCTTGTAAGTGTGGCCGAATTCTGTGTCCCTCTCATAGAGAAGCGGCCAATCAGAAGTCTCGTGCCCACAAGATTTGAGCACGGTGCTGAGTGCCACGATCGGTGGTCGGTTGAGGCAGTCTGCAACATTATTGTTGCTACCCTTCTTGTACTTTATTTTCAAATAAAACTGTTGCAGATATGTGGACCACTTTTGATGGCGATCATTCTGCAACTTCCCTTGTGTCGATATGAACTGAAGGGGCCGGTGGTCTATGTGGATGATTGTTTCCTTCCCCAAAATTTAATGCTTCCATTGTCGACAGGCTTGCACAATGGAATACATTTCTTTGTCATAGGTGGGATACTTGCGAACTATCTCAGACAATGTCTCACTGTGAAATGCCACTGGATGTCCCTGTTGAGTAAGAACTGCCCCAATAGCATAGTCAAAGGCATTTGTCTCGATCTCAAATGGCTGTTGCAAGTCTTGTAAAGTGAGCACTAGGGCAGAATAGATGTGATTTTTCAATTTTGTGAATGCCTTCTATTGAGGTTCCGACCAAAAGAATTTTGCTCTTGCTCCTCCCTTGGTGACTTGACTCAAGGGCCAAGTGATATGAGAGAATCCCAACACAAATCTACGGTAGAAATTAGCAAGACCCAGAAAGCTGCGAAGCTCTGTTATAGTGGTTGGGTTGGCCAATCTCGAATGACTTGGATCTTGGCTGGATCCACATGCACCCCCCTTTCATCAATAATGTATCCCAGATATTGAACCTGGGTCATGCCAAACATGCACTTCTCCAAATTGGCACACAACTTGTGTTGCCGCAGTGTTTGGAGGACTTGTCGGATGTGGTGAAGGTGCTCTTCCCAAGTCTTGCTAAAGATCAGAATGTCATCCAAGTACACCACTACAAATGAGTTGGTGAATGGCCGCAATATGTCGTCCATCATCCTCATGAAGGTTGCGGGAGCATTCGTCAACCCGAAAGGCATGACCAGCCATTCGAAAAGGCCTTCCTTGGCTTTGAAGGCAGTCTTCCACACATCGGAGGGTTCAATTGGTACCTGGTGATACCCAGACTTCAGGTCGATCTTGCTGAAATATTTTGCACCTTTGAGTTGGTCGAGAAGGTCATCAATCCGTGGGATTGGGTACCTATTCCGGACAGTGATCTTGTTCAGCGCCCGATAGTCAATACAGAGTCTCCACGTCCCATCCTTCTTCTGTACCAACACGATCGGACTCCCACAGGGCGATGAACTTGGTCTGATGTGACCTTTCTGCAACAGCTCCTGAATCTGCCTCTTGATTTCATCATTCTCCAGAACAGAGCGCCGATAGATCGATCCATTGGGTAGCGGCGCACCTGGGGTCAGATCAATCGGGTGCTTGACCTGACAGTGCAGAGGAACCCTTGTGGGTGAGGTGAAGATGTCCCCGTACTCCTCCACAACCTTATCCATTTGTTGTTGTCGTGCAGAGGGGCCCTGTCTGGAGGTCGTGGCCACAGTCTTCTTCTTGCCCTGGGGGCGGATCATCAGAAAAACGAATTTCCTGGTTTGGGAAATGAGCTTACTACATTTTTTTGCAGTAACCAAAGAGATAGTCATAGGAGGTGGTACCTCTGGTATCCTGTACAACTTATTTCCCAAAGTAATAATAACAGCACGAGGTCGAGACTCATACACAGCATGACGCTTCCACAAGTATGGTTGTCCTAACAATACATCAGAAACATCAATAGGAGCAACGTCACATAATACCTCATCCGTGAAGGGCTTGATGCTATAGGGAAGGCGACACTGCCGGCTGACGCGGAGATCTCGTCCTTGGTGAAGCCACCCGATGGTGTATGGATGTGGGTGAGCTGTGGTCGGCAAGCCCAACCGCTTCACGGCGTCTGCTGAAATGAGGTTCTTTTGGCCCCCATTGTCGACAATGAACTGTACAGGGGAGCCCTTTACCCACATCTGGGAGTGGAAGAGACGTTCCTCCTCCTCTGGATCTTCCGGTTCCTCCTTCTGGACCTTTGTAGTGGCAACAGTGGCGTTGGGCTCCGCATCAATAATCTGTTTCCCTTTTTCATTCCTCTTTTCAGGTTCTGATTCGGAGTCGGAGCATGCATCTGACTCAGAAGCCCTCATCTCGGCCACTAGCGACTGCTTGGCCCGACACTCACTTGTGTTGTGAGTGGAGCTCTTATGGAACTCACACCACTTTCCCATGTCCTTCTTTGGCTTTACGGTGTTGTTCTTGTCTTGTGGCTTTGATGGGTTTTCTTTAGCCGCCATGCTCTGTCCTTTGTTTTGCGGTTTGGAAGCACCTTTTCCTTGCTTTTGATTCGCAGATCCAAAGTCTCGCTTCTTCTGTTTGAATTTCTGCTCAATCTTGGCAGCATACCGGTATGCCGTACCAAGCGAGGAGATGTCGAGGAACTCCATTTCCTCCTGAATGTATCTATGCAGACAGCTACGATACTTTAGCACCAGATGTTTCTCTGAATCTTTGATACCCAACTTTGTGCGCAGGGTATGGAACAGATTCGTCAGCTCATGCACATCTTGATCCCTTTGTTGTCGCGGCGTGGTCCATTGTATGTACTTGTCCTCATAGCTCCCCACGGGATAGTACTGTTCCTTGACGGCGTCTCGGAAAGAATTCCAAGTTGGTACGGCCGAGAACAGAGAGGGTTCTATCTGGTCCTTGTTCTCACAGTAGGTTTCCCACCAATCCTTAACATGGGGGGTAGCTTTGAGGAGTGCAAAAATAATCTTCTCCCGGTCAGAAAAGTCATGAACAGAGAAATATCCTTCTAATAGATTCAACCATCTATCTACGGCATCTGCGTCTATTTGACCCTCAAATATGGGAATGTCAAAATTTACTTGTACCTTAAAGGGAGTCGCAACTCCAGAGTGGCTACTGGATGCAGATGCGCCGCCGGTGGGCGGCCGTTGAAGGATCTGAGCAAAACTATCCATCATCACGTTCCTTTGTTTTTCGAGGGCCTCCTTGAGAAATATTTTGATAGGATCTCCTGCTCCCTCATCTTTCTTTTCGTCCCCCATGGGCGTCCGTCGAGGTTTGTGAGGCTGATCTTGCAAAGGTTCCATCAGATCAAGCCCTAGCTCCTTATACCCCGACCTCGTTGGGGACATGCAAAGAAGGATCGAGAAAAAGCAGACCGCTTTGATACCACTGATTCGGATTTATACAGGAACGCAACAGAATACACATATAACCATAAATACAGAGATGCAGCGGAAATAACACTTCATTTCATTAATATCAAAGAACTGAAATTTTCTTACAGACAGAATGGAAACAAGACTAGCTAGGGCACTGGTAGCTATCTATGAGAAGAGATGCGGCAGCTATAGGCCTCTGAACTCTGTTACAATGAGGCTCGAGGGCCTATTTATTATTGAGAAACAATGGAGAACCCTAAACATCCAAAAACCTAACCCTAGGAGATGAAGCGCCAAAAATATGGGCCCCGTTTGGATAAATTGGTGTTTCAACTTCCCAAGGACATAACTTTGGCATACTATCTCCGTTTGACGCACATGATACATCATTATAAAGCTCTATCTGAGGACTGCAACTTTCACCATGAATATCATTCCAAAACGGAATGATATTCACTAGAAGTGTGATGCCCAAAAAACGTCGTTTAGGGCCTCAAAACGGCTGCGGAAGTTCAGGACCCGAAAAACTGCTAAAAATAGTAAGTTATGCCGAAACTGAAAAATTGAAAGAGACAATGGTGGGGGCCCAAGTGGAATAGGTGGGTGGACACCAATATCCACCTGGATCAGCCTTGTTGATCTATCCCTTAATCATCTTCAACTTCATTCTTTGAACTGTAGGTTAAGTCTTTTGATCCTCGGGATTTGACTTTAACCTTTAACCTTTATCTTAAACTCTGATACTCTTCACTATTTCTTCATTTAATATTCATTTTTTGCTAACGGGTACTTTCTTTGCACTGGAGGGTTTTATTTAATAGTCAATATCATGATTTATTGACTAACACCTGGAATTTAACCCTTCATCCCTTTCTGCAATCGAATAGGCCATAGAGGATCGTCATCCTCGGCCTCTACCATTGATAATGGCTGTGGGATGGCGTTTTCTGCCATGAAACCTGCAACCAACCATAAACATGTTATGAAAAACCTACGTATAGGGTAAAAACTGCTTCAGAGAGGCTAGGAATGGGTGGAGGAGCAGTGCGGAAGAAGGTGGATGTAGCGGAGTGGATTCCATGGAGGAAACCATGAAAAACAAGGTTTAAATTTGCTTGTGGCGCGAAATGAGCATCGGTGGTTTGGCGGAAAACCAGAGGCAGTTTTCGCATAGGGCTGGGGCAGTAAGTGGTTTTACCCCGGGCGAACGCAATAGGGCTCAGGTGTTGACACCTGTCCCTATAAAACCACCCATTTCGAGTTCAAATTGCATGTTAGGGAGGTTTCGTGAGTTGGGTGTGAAGAAGAACGAGGATTGTCGTATCTGTGGGATCAACGGTCGGGATATTTTCGGCGGAATGATTTGGTAGAGGATGATCAGTAGGAAGGAGGGTGAAGCGAAGGAGCGCGGACCGTCTGATCTAGGGGAGCCAAATCGATGGCTATGGGTGAGCGCGATGGTTGAATAGATGCACGGGGGTAAGAGAAGTGGGCCCTGACGGTGACGTCAACAGTCCTATCTTTTAGTGGAAATTCTGATCAGGGGGGTGAAATGGTGGCTGTTAGATATGAATGTTGGGTGTGGAGCCTGATTATCTTGTTTACTTTGTATCACAGCTTTGGACCCCCGTACCTTAAAAGGGGCGGCAACGCCGCCCGAAATTTAATCGCTGCCGTGGGGGGTCCAGGGGGGGGGCGGCAGCGCTTTTCGGAGCCCCCCCCTGGCGGGGGTTCGGGGGCAGCGCCCCCGAAGCTAAAAATTGATGTAAAATTGCCTTGTAAAAGTATAGTAATTTCTAGTCAATCTGGGCCGTTCATTAGGCAAATGATCTGACGGTAGAAGTTATGTTTAGATTAGGGTTTTTTGCCCTAGAAGGCAACCCCTTGTATATATGAGGGCATTGTATTGCGGCTGTGTATTATGAGGTGTGTATTCTCGGAGCGAGAAACAAAGAGGGAGACTGTGAGAGAGAACAGAGGATATTACAGTGGATCTGCTGTAGGTTTTGTCTCTTCATTTTGTTGGATAATATAAAGGAAGGACTGGCTGTTCGGGGTGGACGTAGCCCAAACTGGGTGAACCACGTATATCTGTGTCTCTCTGGTTTTATGTGTTTTGTGTGCTTGTATTTTTCCGCATATTTTATGTGTTTCATTGCTCTGTAATATTTAATTTTCTAACAACTGGTATCGGAGCCAAGTTCTATTTGGCTGATAAACTCGCAGGAAAGAAGGGTTCCTGGTTCGAGTGGGAGCAATGGCGGACGATGGTAAGTTTAGGGTCGAGAAATTTAACGGCCAAAACTTTGCGCTGTGGAAGATGCAGATGGAAGATTATCTGTATCAGAAAGATCTGTACCTACCATTGAGCGGAAAAACAAAGAAGCCGGCGGCCATGACAGACGCGGAATGGAACATTCTCGATAGAAAGGCACTCGGAACAGTACGGTTGTGCCTTGCGGCGTCAGTCGCCTTCAATATTTCGAAGGAAACAACAACAGAGGGTTTGATGCAGATGTTGGCGAAACTATATGAAAAACCCTCGGCCTCAAACAAGGTATTTCTTATGAAACAACTATTTAATATGAAGATGTCGAAAGGTGGATCTGTTGCAGACCATTTAAATGAATTTAATACAGTTACCAGTCAGTTAAGTTCTGTAGGGGTAAACTTTGATGATGAAGTTAGAGCTATGTTATTCTTGTGCTCATTGCCAGAGAGTTGGAATGGTTTAGTAATGGCCATTAGTAACTTTGTCTCTGGATCTAGTACTTTAAAGTTTGATGATGTTGTCGGTGCTATCCTTAGCGAGGAAATGCGATGGAAAAGCTCCAGTGAGACATCGGGTAATGCTTTGAGTGCAGAGTCTAGGGGAAGAAGAATGGAAAGAGGAAAGAGCTCGGGATATCGCAGTAAATCAAGGAAAGGCAGATCCAAGTCCAGATCGGGGATAGTGTGCTGGAATTGCGGAAAGAAAGGACACCTAAAGAAAGGCTGTAGATCTCGAAAGGGAAAATAAGGAGACACACAGCAAGAAAACAATCATGAAGCAAATGTGACAGGTGATGTGTTACAAGATGCTTTGATTCTTTCTTTCAAAAATGTTACTGATTCTTGGGTTGTAGATTCAGGGGCTTCATTCCATGCCACACCTGATAAGAAATATTTTCATGACTATGTCCAAGGAGATTTTGGACAAGTTCGTTTGGGTGATGATAAACCCTGTAAAATTGTTGGAATGGGTAAAGTTCTTGTAAAACAACAAAATGGAAACCAATGGCTACTAAAGGAGGTAAGGCATGTTCCAGATCTGAAGAAAAATCTAATTTCAACAGGGCAGTTAGGCAGTGAAGGTTGTGTGACAACTTTCACAGATAAAACTTGGAAGGTCACCAAAGGAGCGCTGGTAATAGCAAAAGGTGAAAAGGTTGGTACATTGTATTTATGCAATGATATTTCTAACTCTGTTAATGCTTTAACTTCCAAAGGAGCAGATGCAGCATTATGGCATCATAGGCTCGGACACATGAGTGAGAAGGGAATGAAGATTCTTCACTCAAGAAATTTGTTGCCAAGTTTGAAGAATGTTGATTTGGATTTCTGTGAGAATTGCATTTATGGAAAACAAAAGAGAGTCAGATTTCTCAGAGTTGGGAAAGAAAAGAAGAGCGAAAAATTGGAGCTTGTGCATACGGATGTATGGGGACCTGCTCAGGTATCATCTCTCGGTGGCTCTCGTTATTATGTTACTTTTATTGATGATGCAACTAGAAAAACATGGATTTATTGTATTCAGAATAAATCTAATGTATTTGACACTTTCAAGAAATGGAAAGCTTTGGTTGAGATTGAGACGGGAAAGAAGGTTGAAGTGTCTCGGATCGGACAATGGAGGTGAGATGATTATTGCGGCAAAGAGTTTGATAGGTATTGTTCGAGCATGGAATTCGTAGAGAGGAAGACAGTTCCAAGAACACCACAAGAAAATGGTGTATCGAAAGGATGAAACGGAGACAATCATGGAGCGTGCAAGAGCCATGAGATTGCATCAGGTGCCTTCTACAATTTGGGCGAGATGCGCAGATACTATTTGTTTATCTAATAAACGAGAGTGCCTTCAAGTTCCTTGGATGGTGGTATCCCGGAGGAAGCATGGGCGAGGTAAAAGGTAAACTACTCTTTTTTAAAGCCTTTTGGTTGTGAGGCCTTTGTCCATATTAATAAAGAAAACGAGAACAAAGCTATCTGCAAAATCAAAGAAATGTACCTTTATTGGATATGGTGCTAATGATTTTGGTTATCGCTTATATGATTATGAAAATCACAAAATAATTAGGAGCAGAGATGTAATATTCAATGAAAAGGTATTGTATAAGAATCAGTTGCAGGAAAAGAAACAGGAAAAAGAAAACAAAGAATACACGGTTCTTGATGAGATCACAGAAAAAGTAAAGGTGCCTGAAAATAATAATAATCAACAGCCACAACAACAACAACCACCACAACAGCAACAAGCACCTCAAACACCTGAAAGTGGTGTCAGAAGATCTACCAGGATAAGTAGACCCCCTGAACGATACTCTCCTTCATTATATTATTTATTGTTGGCTGATTCTGGTGAACCTGAATGTTATGAAGAAGCAATGCAGGTTGAAAGAAGGAAGAAGTGGGAGCTAGCCATGGAAGAAGAGATGGACTCCTTAATGCATAACGGACAGGACTTAGTCGGGTTACTGCGAGTAAGCGCATTACGGGAGAATATATGGGTTTACGGGCTGAAGGAAGACGATGGAGGAAAACAGAGGTACAAAGCTGGACTTGTGGTGAAGGGGTTTGCACGGAAGAAAGGTATCGATTTTGATAAAATATTTTCTCCTGTTGTTAAGATGACTTCATTCAGAACTATTTTAAATCTTGGAGCAGCGGAATATTTACATCTTGAACGGTTAGATGTAAAGACAACATTTCTCCATGGAGATTTGGAGGAAGAGATCTATATGCAACAACCAGAAGGATATGAGGTCAAAGGGAAAGAAAAACTAGTGTGCGAGTTAAAGAAGAGCTTGTATGGCTTAAAAAAGGCTCCAAGACAGTGGTATCTAAAATTTGACAAGTTTATGTCTGAACAAGGTTATACTAGATGTCACTCTAATCATTGTGTTTATTTGAAAAAGAAAAATGATGCCAGCTATATTATATTGTTATTTGATGTAGATGGCATGCTTGTTGCAGGGTCTAACATGCAGGAAATAAATGTGCTCAAAATAAAATTGGCAAATTCATTTGCAATGAAGGATTTGGGAGGTGCAAAATAGATCCTTGGTATGAGAATAACCAGAGATAGAAAAAAACAAAAATTAACAATGTCTGAGAATGAGTACATACAAAAGGTGTTGAAAAAGATTTAATATGCACAATGCAAAACCAGTTAGTACACCTTTTTCTAGCCATTTTAAACTTAGTAAGGAGATGTGCCCAAAGA